>LR824546.2:13097416-14297416 GCA_902850265.1 Spodoptera littoralis
ACACATGGCATTTAATACTATTTTATTTTAGATGACATTTCATACTATTCTATAACATTAACAGCTGGTTAGTTTCTGGACAATAGATGAATAAAAATCAACTTATTTACACTATTTGTGGTAGTTAATTTGTTAAGAATTTGAAAATAGCATATAAATATGGGTGAAACCACAGAGAATTGTTGTTGCTTTTATAGACATTATCATGTCCATAATAAAATGTCCTCCTTTTTGTTTACATGGTATAGACATGACACACAGGTCTAAAAATAAAATATACCTAGGTAGTTATGTAATTCTTGATTATAATTTTATAGAAGAATTGATTGCTTAATAAAACTGAAACGCATGGGATTTAAATCCTGGATCAGGCAAACTTGGCAACTTGATTAAATTGACATTGAAAAACAACCTTGAATTAATACATTATTGCAACAAAGCAAGTGTAATATAAAACAACATGATTGTGGACTCCATTTCACTGAGAATTTTGATATAGAAATTGTAATTATGGATCTGATTTGGTTTAAAAAACACAGTATAATCCTCAACCTCGTATGAGGACAAAGCTACAGGTGTCTCATACATTACCTATAAACAATTTCAACATCAAGTATTTATTGACGTTTGCATTAAACATATCACCTACAGGTTGTTGTTCTACACCAAGATAACAAGTTGCAAAATATTTACTAAAGAAAAATAACTTCACTTTAAATAAAAGACAAAGAATAACATTGAAACTGCCTCACATAAAATCACATGTGAATTTTGTAATACAGTGAATATGAGGTTAATGTAATACAGTTCCAAGTTGTTTGCGCAACTATTAGGCGATGTTACCAAATATCTTAAATAGTTTAAACATACTTCTAACACCATGTTTACTGAGGCGATCTAGAGTAATCCTTATACAGAACATAATTTTAAGGTAAGATAAAATCTCGGTCAAAGTCCCGAGTCATAGTTTGTTTTAAGTTTATGCGAGGATTTCTTGCGCAAGAAACACATACATAAAATTTACTCTAATTAATTTTATGTTCATTTCAATTATTTACCTCAGTTATGTTGATTACATCATAGAAACTTTTACAAGGTACAATGTGACTTTTATATTAATTTTATGAAGTACATTCGTGGTCACATATTATGAGACTAGTTATCCACTGACCTGTATTTGTCGTCAGCGATCATATTTGTATATAGCTGTGACATCATTCCTTTTAGCATAAGGTGATTGAATTAATTCTATCTTTATACTTCAGTTTAAAGAGTGGTTAGCCTTAATCTTAGGTGATGTAGGAAGTTGAGTCGACTGAATAAATGCGTACATGTACACAAATAAAAATCTTACATAAGATGATTACAACAGCTCCACATAAGCTATTATAAGACAAATTGGTGTTGTTTAGTCAAGTGTAACAATCCACAATGCTTGTTAAAGAGTTTACAGCTCTGTGGTCAGCTCTGCAGTGCATTGGCAGAGTGTACACAAACAAGAGACATGTGAGTGTAGTGTGGAGTATGCAGTGGTTTATTATGTAAACAAGGCTCACCTCTCGCGCCTGCGCCATGTCCACTGCCCAGGCCTGCAGGTCACATTTGTTCCCCACCAGCACCATGGGCACTTCCTCCGCGTCCTTCACCCGCTTGATTTGCTCCCGATAGGAGCCAATGTCCTCGAAACTTTTAGCACTGTTCACTGCGAACACCAGCAGGAAGCCTTCCCCCGTCCGCATGTACTGGTCCCTCATGGCAGAGTACTCTTCCTGCCCCGCCGTGTCGAGGATGTCTAACAAACACGTCTCACCATCGATAACAACTTGCTTCCGATACGAATCCTCGATCGTAGGATCGTATTCGTCCACAAAATGATTTTGTATCAGCTGTATAGTCAATGCGGATTTACCGACGCCTCCCGCGCCTACCACCACCAATTTGTACTCGGTCATCTTGCGACGAGTTAGGAAGAATATTTTTCACACCACTAATGTCACTAGACGAGAAACTACGCCCCTTGTCGTGCCACACCTTTTAAATTACTCACATCGGCATGGCTCTCGCGACCTATGTTATTGCACTCGCTGTGTCCGTAAAACGGCTAATTAATGTATTATTAGAGGCAAATGCAATAAATAACAATGAGGCGGTTCACTCACCCTTTTACCGGAGTGGGAGTGCGTTTTGAAATGTAGTATGGTGATGAGTCATCTGTAGCTTCAATAATTTATGTGGGTTAAAATATTTTATTTTGAAACTAGTTACATCATTTACTTTGAAAATTTTAAAGTGAAAATCTTTATTTACGAAATTCTGCGTCAAATATTTTTTATTTTAGGATTTATAAGAACTGAAAACGGATTCAGAACGTACACTGCTTTGTTTTGTCAGCTGGTGTTGGTTTTAAGAATAAGCTACAGATGGCGTGGCAAAAAATAATACTTTACAAAACTGTGTCACTTTATATTATGAACGTAATATAAATATTGTGCTTTTATTTTATCGACGAACTGTTTAAATGATAAATAAAAAATTGTTAAAGAAACTCTGTTTTTAGTACGTACTGGCCAAGTTTCTAAGTTAGAATCAAAGAGTATAATAAGAAAAAAATATGTATTTGTCAATATTGGACATTTGTTAACGCGAATAAGAACTCGAGAATATAATTTTATCTAAGTATTTTATCAAGAATTTAGATTGTATATTAATTTTTAATAGGTAGAAAATTTTAGATAAACAATGTCTGCTCCAGACGAACAAGATGGTGCAGGAGAGACTTTAGAAGAAGCGGGAGCTCTAGAAGCCGACGTTGGGGCTAATTTGTAAAATATTATTTATTTATTTGTTTATCGTTAAATAATTAATTCACATTGTGTGGTCAGACAAAAAGAGCAAGTATAGATTTAGTTTGCCAACGACATCTAGTGTCATTGTAGGGCAAAAACATAAGTAGCGTTATACATATTTATTTTATTTTATTTGATAAGGATTTCGTAAAAATAGTTTATCATTGCACAGAAATAGATATTCTTAAATACGTCATTCATGTTGTTCTTACGTTCACTAATTGCGGCTTCGCTGTAATAAAATGAACTTTACTACTGTTATTGACATACTTTAAAATTATAAAAAGCATTTTTTAATAAGTGTATCTAAAAAGCTTCAATGTTTTATTGAAACAATCACTGAATTACATTTATTTGTTAACAACAAATGCGCCATCTATTTATAACGGTTGTAATCAATCAAACTAAAGAAACATAGTTTCTAGCAGTCTAGTATAGATGGCAGTAAAATGCAGTCTGAATTTTAAACTAAAACTGCTACCTTATTCTGGTAAATTAGGTAACTGCAACGTTGATTCATAAAGTCTAGGGTTCTGTTGCTGGATTGAGTACTTTTAAACTGCTTGATAAAAATCTACATACTACGAATTTCGTCTTATCTCTCCTGGGAATAACAATAAACTCATAAGTGTGTTGTTATTGTGAAATGAAAGAAGGCTAGAAATGATTTATTTATTTTTTCAGTGACCAGCAGCTTGCGAATATCGATCCTAGGCTTCAGATAGACATGGATCCCTTAGCACATCGGCACCTTCGTCCCGAAATGATGTTCATCCGTGAAGAGTTGCGGCAAGCGAAGTGGCAGACATTGGCGGTTAGTTCATACTGTACACATCAATACATTGATATTATGTATTATTGGTTCACTTACACAAACGACGAAAGCTTTCTTATTACAGTAGTTGACGGGTAGTCAAATTCAATACTTTTATTGAAATGTTTTTATATGAATTTTGTATTGGATCGCAACTTATGACGTCATCAAATTTCTGCGTCAAATAGCATACTTATTTCTTTAAAATTAGCGAGAAAACGTCCAAAAGTAGGTAAATTGTCAAATCAATGGATGAGAGTATGATTATTTTTTAATTATTTATTGCATTGAAAAGTTGAAACAATTTATTTTATACCTAGGAAACGAGCCAATTATCGCTAGGGAGAGCTCGAAAGCAATTATAGCTTCATCGCCCATTCCAAGAGAACAAAGTTCAATCTGCAAAAATGTTAATTTTCAGTAGAGGCGATAGATTAGAGTTAGACTGGAAATTATGCAACAAAATGTATGATACCTAATGTTTAATTTCTATAAGTAAAATACCTTTCTCAAAGTGTGGTGAGAATAGAGCTCTTGGTTTATATTTCACTTGAATTTGACTAAGAAACTTTAAGCTCACACTACTTAAAGGGGTTTTGATAAAATTACTCAGAGCTACGATTTGAGTTAAACGCTTCGGTAATGTTCGGTAAACTTCGGCTCATGAGCTAATTCGTTTCGTATTAAAGGCACGTACAAAATAGGAGTACCTACTTATCAGTGTTCCTGAAGCGTAGGAATGATATTTCCTATCCACTTACGTTTTATTTCATTCTTCGGTATGCAGAGATGTGTTTGTGTAACATATTCCGAGAGATTTTATTAGTCCCATGTGATGTCGGGCATAGTCGGGCAAATGTTTTGTTAAAAGCACAATGGGCACAATTCCAGAATCTTTATATATATAATTCTTCTGTGAGTGTGTGTCACTGAACTTCTCTCAAACGACTGGACCGATTTTGATGAAATTTTTTGTGTGTGTTTAAGGGGCAAATCAGCCCGGCAGATGGCGCTGCAGTCGATGTTTAGGTTATTTATCCTAAACAGCTGAACTAATTTGAATGAATTTTTGTTTATACATTGGATATGCAGGACAACGTCTGTCGGGTCCGCTAGTAGTTGTATAAGAATTAGTATTATAAGTTAGGATTCCTAACTGTTGCTGAATATTTATCAGGGCCATGAAGATTGAAAAGATAGGTGTCTTCTTTCAGACCTGAATATGAATTTCTTATATGTTACTGAAAAAAAGGGGAAAAAGCCCAGTTGTCGGTCGATTAAGTAAAATTATATTATGTAGGAGACGATGGGGGATTTGCGGACACGGGGGAAATACGGACTTACATATATCTATTCAATCCCTGCCCCCCGCGTCCGCGGTCTTTTTATTCTAAAGTTAAAATCAAACGTCCGTAAAACCATAGATAATAATAAAAAAAAGTTAAAATCAAAATCATTTATTTTAATTAGACCGGGAAAGCACTTTTAACCGTCAAACAAGTATTAAAAATGTCCATCTGTAGGTCAGTCCTCTAGTGAAGCTATTTGCTCGGTCCAAAGTGTAGATTTCTCGTTGGAGTTTCTTGCTCGTTCCTATGGAGAACAACGAGCAATAACCTCCATAGGTTATTCTTTTTCAATTAAGTTCATAATATAAGGTCGCAAGTGCGACTGCCCGGGCAAGGGGTCTCGAGTTCGATTCCAGGGTTGGGCAAAGTACTACTGGGTTTTTAAAAATATCTCAGTAGTAGCACGGAGTCTGGAATTGTGGGACTCGTAACATAAATAGTGAAAAGTGGCTCTGCCTAACCCTTCGGGGATAAAAGGCGTGATGATGTAATATTCATAATATAATTAATGGTTACAATTCTACGTCAAGCCATATTTTTAGTTTAGCTGGATGATAATCAGACACAAAAAATGTCGACACGTTTAGTGATGCATCCGTTGTAGGTGTCTATACTTAAAGCATAGTTCATTGCACCTGGGCATCTTATTCGACGCTTAGGTACAGGTGATGAAGACTAGAGCCTAATGTGAAAATAATGACTATGCTCTCCGTAAGACATGATTGACTTGAGGTCATTCACACATAATTTATACTGTATGTAGGTAGCAGTATCAAGTTCGTCTACCAGACAGGCTAAACAAGTTCTAGAATAAATAATCATGGATGAAAATAAAAAAAGAAAAAGAAAAGTGTGGGAGAGCCATGCTTCGGCACGAATGGGCCGGCTCGACCGGAGTGATGACACGGCCTCACAGAAAAGCATAGTGAAGCAACGCTTGCGTTGTGTTTCGTCGTGTGACTGAGGTTACCGGAGGCCCAATTAACCTCCCCTACCCCAATCTCTCCAATTCCTGAATCCCTAACGATCCTCAAATTCCTAATCCCACAAAATGCCGGTAACGCACTTGTAACGCCTCTAGTGTTCCAGGTGTCCATGGGCGACGCCGATTGCTCACCATTAGGTGATCCGTCTGCTCGTTTACCGGCCTATGTCATAAAAAAAATGATTAAATTGGGTTGAAAATTCAAAATGTGATACGTTCATATTGTTTGAGGTTTTTATTTAAAAGTTAACGTTAATATGTTAAAGTTTTAATTAGATAAAGTTTGACAAACTTTTAATTAAACTTTTCCATTTTATTATTTAAAAAATGATGTAATAGGACGTGCTCTTTTTGTACTCCATAAACGTAGGGGACTTTGATTAAAACTACGACTAGATTTCTTATTCGTTAAAAATGAATAGTGGAAAAGACAACTTCAATTTAACGCCCCTGCAAAATATTTGTGAATGACAAACATGAACTTAATTACTGGAATTGTATGTTAACTTATAATCAACCATAGTAGGTTTTAGACTAATTTAAAATTTACTCACAATAGGGTAGATGCCTCATTTTTATTTTAATATCCGTCTGGTAGATTATTTTAAAACAATAGATACGTATTCTTTATTTTCTTACAGAAACGAATACTTTCGATGATTATATTTATTTGACGTCGTGTCGTGTCGTGGTGGCCCGGAGATTTAAGATGCTCGCTTCTCATGCATGAGGGTGCGGGTTCGATGCGGGCCTGGATTGGGCTGTTGATTGATTTGAAATGTCGCGTGACGTCACTTCCATGTACATTTTATACGTAGAAATGACATTTTAGCCCCCACTCCTAAACTTTGATTCGTTTTATCTAAGTATCATTTTATTATACGACAAAATGAAAAATACGTGTCTAATATTTTTCCATTACCTAACTGACGGACTAATTACATTATTTATTTAATTTTCATACCCTGTCATCATCCCTATTGTATGTTAACTAATAGTCCACCATAGTGGGTTTTAGACTACTCTGAAATTTACTCAAAATTCCTAATTGCGTTGACCGTGAAAGTCACCTTTAAACTCGAAAGGCCGTTAATGTTTTGCTCTACCCGAATAAACCCGAAACTTTCTTTTAATTACGCGTTGATGAGCAAAAAACCAAACGAAAACCCTTCACGTCAAAATAAATCACAATTTACTTCTAAACCTAAGTCGTGAATTACCGGAGCCGCGGAAGGCCTAACGGGTTGCCGGGGCTCCGGCTCGAAGAGCAGGAGTAGGAACGGGGTGGTTTTTAGTCAGTAAGAGTCTGACACTCCCTTTAGCCAATCCAAGGCGGGAGAAGTCATTGGATGATTTTCCCCCTAACCCAGTTTAATTAAAATTAAACTGAACTAAACTTCGAAACTTAGAAATCAGAAATCAGAAATAATTTATTTGCCAAAAATGTAGGTAACAAATATGTTGTTATAAAGCTTATGGAGAATCCCAGTACATTTTGCCCTACGGCATGCAAAATTATTGAATTACTTACCAACAGCAAGTACCAATGTGACTCTTTTTCCGAGTTATATGCACTTTCTAAGATTATTTAGACGTCACTGACAAACGGTGAAGGAAAACATCGTGAGGAAACCAGGCCAAGAAACCGATCATAAATCCAGGTGTCCAACTTCACTTCAAACTTATGTTTGAAGTCACCAACCCGTATTGAGCAAGTGTGGTGATTAATGCTCAAACCTTCTCCGTGCTGGAAGAGGCTTTGCTCAGCAGTGGGCATTTATAGACTGTTGATGATGATGTAACTGATCTAAAGCATTGATATACAAAAATGCTTTTTACTGACATCAAAAACGTTCGACTTCCCTTTATCAGTATCATTTTTGTTTTTTTTTTTGGTATATTTTTATCAGTAGACTACCTCGTTGGCATAGTCCGAGAGGCAAGGGATCGCAGGTTCCATTCCCGGGTCGGGCAAAGTATTACTGATTAAAACAATCTCAGTAGTAGCACGGAGTTTGGAATTGCGCCCGGTATATGGCAATAGGTTCACACCCTATTACATGGGAATGGGACACATAACATAAATAGTGAAAAGTGGGCGTCTTACATCTTACATGGTACAGTGGCATTAAGTTCCCTAATATGCACCTGTGCCTACCCCTTCGGGGATAAAAGGCGTGATGTTATGTTATGTTTTATCAGTAGTCTATGTTTGAAATGATTAAGCAACTAAGAAATAACAAAATGACAAGTTGACGACACTCGATTTGATTAACGGGCCCACTCAAGGGATCAATTTCCTAAGGTCAGCGGAACATTGCCCAACTTTACGTCACTTAGTCAACATTTACTATCTTTTCTTTATTTAGGTCAGTTTACGGGGTGACCTTTTAGTTTTTTTCCCTTCCCCTAAAAGATTAGTTTTCATTGACCAAAACAAACATGGCGAGTACGTTGAGGGCAAGAGGTTTTACGCCTTCACATAGTTTTTTTAAGGGGTTAAAATCATCGAAGGACTTCTCCCCTAGGTAAGACGGGAGGAAGAGTCAGACTCTTACTGACTTAAACTGTCAAAACCAAGCGGTCACCGGTGACCGCGACCTATTGTTCTTTAATTGTGTCTATAAAACCGGTACTCGACGAGTTAAAACCACCCCGTTCCTACTTGGTTCAGCACTGGGCATTTATAGGCTGTTGATGATGATGTTAAATATTTTTTATTGTTTAAACCTGGCAAGATTAAAGTATTTTCTATAATAGGAAAATTTATTGGATTTATTTAAATTGGTGGTTAATTTATTGACTCTATTTGCGGGAATAATATTAAAATAATGCATAGATTACATATATATATCTACACGTTTTTTTAGTTGAGGTTTAATGAACAAAGACATTCAAAATTACAAAATATTTCTAGTAGATAAAAGTATTTTTGGGCGCATCTAATTTGAATCATCATATAGGCTGTTGATTAACAGCCTATAAATGCCCACTGCTGAGCAAAGCCTCTTCTCACACGGAGAAGGTTTGAGCATTAATCACCACGCTTGCTCAAGGCGGGTTGGCGATTACAAACTTATAATTAGAAATTATAAGCCCAGGTTTCCTCACGAAGTTTTCCTTCACCGTTTGTCAGTGGTGTCTAAATAATCTTAGAAAGTACATATAACTTACTAAGACTAATTTTAATAATCACGTCTAATTTAGCGTAAAATTTTAGGTGTAATAATGACCTTAGTACCTAAATTAATAAATTAACGTTGTTCATAAATATTAAATGCTTGGTGTATATAATTTAGTTTTTATACAATGATCTCTAGAGGTACTGGCTACGGACTGAACACTGAATAATGAAACAGGTGGAGTAACGTTACCTATATTTTAAATGAATAGGCTGTCTGAGGCCTTCGTACCAGTTTATTTTACCGTTTAGCCGGCCAATCAGAGCGCCGAGAGTCTCGTTTCTTTCAATGCAAACCAAGATCTTATTAAGCCTTCTGAGTGCGGTTTTGTTATATGTACTAGTTGAAGTAGGTTAGTATGATGCGCAGGACGGGTCGCGAACGCAGTGCGAAAGTACAGTTCTCGTGGCCCGCCCTCATGCGCGAGTGGCAGGCCTCGGGGTTTTTAGTGGGTTCGAGTACCACATAAACCGGCTTCGGCCGCGCGAGACCGGGTATGCACGGTATTTTCCCCGGGCGAAAAAAAAGGTTATTATGCACAAGCCCATTACATCGATAATTCTGTCTAGACTTCTTAACACACGCACTTTCAACACAGACAGTACCTAAACAAAACTAATCGACACTGAAATTGTAAAACAATAAAGCTACAAATAGCAGCGTAAATTACATAACAAAGTTACTTCAAACGCGAATCACTTACGACCAAGATGATACCAGTCTCCCGAGGGCAGGAAACTTTTTAATTCCCCTAAATATTCACACATAAACTTCAAGCGAAACATTCATTACTCTAGGAATTTTCAAGCGAAACATTCATTAGTCTAGGAATTTTCCAGAAGTTAAGTCTCCTGTTATTTGACGCCTCATTAATGCTAAGTATATTGCAAACGAGGTAGATTTATGCAAATTTAATATAACAGGTACGCCGTACTGCCCTGAAGAAACTTCTGCTAAAGGATTTCATGCAAGAAGATTGTGAACTCAGGAATATTGGACTCGCCTACTCACCTCCCGATCCTTGAAACCTTCAAGTTTTATACGAAGGAACGAATAAAGTTTTCGAATCATAAAATGTTTTTATTACTTGACAACTATGTTATAAAGTCGGCAAAGATCTTGTTTCTGAATAAGACTTTATATTATGGAATTTGTAATTTCAAGCTATTTTTGTGTGGTTTGGGGGTTATTTTTTGATACTGGGCTTTATTCTTAGTGTATTCTTATTATATTATCTTAGGGCTGATGCCGATAAGGAGCCGCGGAGAATTTAACGGGTTATTGAGGCTCTGGCTCGAAGTCAGGAGTAGGAACGGGGTGGTTTTTTAGTCAATAAGAGTCTGACAGTCCCTCCCGCCTCACCCAGGCGGGAGAAGTCATTGGATGAATGAGCCTTAAAAAAAAGGGCCGATTTTTCCAACGCCAGGTAAATTTTAACTAAGGAAGAACTTTAAATAAATATTTGATAATTCTTCCATACTAAAAACTGTCAAATGTCAATTTAACCTACAGATAAAAATGATGTTTAAAAATTGGGTCTTAGTGGGTTTTCACAAAGTAATGTTAAAAAACTGTAATTTTAGACTTTCAGTTTCTTGACCAGTAACTGACAGATGTTGATAATCATTTTCTCTGAAGTTGCTTTATGATTCACCAATGTAGGTACTAGGAACATAGTAGCATAGATATAGATGTTAAATATTTTCTCCATCCCATCTTAAAACGGATATTTTTAGCAGCATAGGTACACACGGCGGCACTTCAATCTATACAAAACCAGTTTATCCTAGTGTCGCGTCGCATCATCTTTCCGCACATTTAACGTTCAGTTTATACTGGTTATGTAAAGCTCGATGTGTAGCCGAGTGTACCTTATATGAACTTGAACTTAGAATCTATTTGTGTCTAAGTTATTCCGTGTAAATTGCTCCACACACGTAGCCATAGCCAGCCAAAACAGTGTTCCAAACCCCGTAAATTAGTGTTTTCGAAACAATAGTTACGGTACGTTCACACGGATCCACGTCTTACCGAATCTTAATTTCATAGGATCTGGAATGTGTATGGGATGAAATGCGGGAGAGCCATGCTTCGCCACGCATGGGCCGGCTCGATCGGAGTGATACCACGGCCTCACAGAAAACCGACGTGAAACAACGCTTGTTGTGTTTCGTCGTGTGAGTGAGGTCGCCGGAGGCCCAATTACACTCCCCTTCCCCAATCTCCCCAATTCCTGAATCCCCAACGATCCTCAAACTCCTAATCCCCAAAAGGCCGGTAACGCACTTGAAATGCCTTGGTGTTTCAGGTGTCCATGGGCGGCGACGATTGCTCACCATCAGGTGATCTGTCTGCTCCTTTACCGGCTTATACCAAAAAAAAAAGTTGTAGTAACACAGCACATCTTGGCGTTGCCGTATCCGACTGCCTCGTATCGAGATCCAGTGTGAACACACCATCTGATTTTTTAGCTTATGCGACTCAACGATTTACTATGGTTTCAAGATCCGACAAAATACCGAATCTACCTCTGCGTGTATCGTATAACGGATGTACTGAATGCGCACTGCACGGGATCTTACATTCTGCAGTACGGCCGGATCGGTTTTTAGGCCGCAAAATCGCATGTCAACATCAGCAAGATTCGGTGTTTTTGCCGTGTCTTGAATGTGAATGAATGTGTGAAGACATTCATTGAAATACTGTCCATTAAACCGTGTCCTGCAAAAACCGATTCGGTAGAGAAACAATCTATGCCATGTGAACGTACCTTTACAAAATAATATTAGGGACTATGCAAAAGAGGTTAGGTGGCTAGATCCCTAAAGTTCATTGGGTCGGTGCTAATGAGTCTAGAAACCTTAGGTATCAAACTTAACACTTAGCGTTATTCCTCTACACCTCGGTATTTATTGAATTAACTAAAAATAACGATTTACTCACGTACATACACTGAGAAAAGTTCTACTAAGCAGTAGGAGTAGGCTACGCGACGTCTCGCACGCTGCTCATGAGGAAGGGTCCCTCTGTTACTCGAAACTAGTCGAGTTTATACTCAATATATTTACGTAAGTAAGCCGTCATTTTTATAGTTAATTCTGTAGACCTTACGGTAGTTATTATATTGTATTATTATTTCCTTTATTTATTTTTCTAGGGTACTACTTGACTTTAATATTTTTAAATATTTAATAATGAAAAAAACATTTACAAATATAACGCTAGCCTACTCAGGTGTTGGTCGAGACTATTAGCAATGACGCCATTGGCAGATACGACTATCGGCACGATGACTGCTGAATCCACATCCCACATGTCGACAATCTAGAGCTTAGCTATGAGCTAAATCAAGATATTTACTTGCTTTATCTTTTGAGCTTTCACGAGATTCTCGTTATGTGGGATTGTTATATCAAGTATCATTGATGTAACAATGTAGAAGTATATTTATTAAAAAATACTTTCGAAGACTGCACCGTTGTAGGCGCGCACCTTGTTGCCACCTGATAAAAGACTATTAAGAACTTTCCTGTATTTATTATTGGGTAGTAATAAAAGCTCCGACAAGAAAAGAAGAATTGTCCTTACTGAAAATATTAAATCTACTGCCTAAAATACTAACTTACCGAATACTTTACGTGACTGTTTATTGCTACAATAGTAACCTAACCTGTTGTCTGTTGTCGGTAACTTAGTAATTTTGTCGGAGGTTCAATATTCTATTCGGAAGTTTAGTTTTGTTATTCAAAGATCCATTTTTATAGTCGGCCACAGATCGCTGGAGATTTATTTGTTTTTCGGAACCATTATTATTTGTGATGCAATAATTATTATTAGGTAGATATACATCAAGTTTATCCAGTCGACGTTGGTAAGACGTAACAATGTATTTCCTTATTTATTAATCTGACGTAATGTATATCTTTAATCTCATAATGGCTTGTGAGAGGCATATACATAAATAAACTGTTTCATTTTAACTTTATTTTAAGTATAAATAAACTGTTTCATTTTAACTTTATTTTAAGTATTAATATTAATTTGTACACATTTTAAAGTTTAATAACAGACAATGAAACCTTTTTAAGCCCTTTTTAAGCGGTCGGGTAATAAACTACAATTATTATATATAGATAACATCGGACAGGTTAGCTTTAATTTTACAAGCTTTTTGTTTTATTTACAGTGTTGTGTTCCTAACATATTAATTACTAGCTTTTATCCGCGGCTTCGGTCGCGTCACAAAAGGATAAAAAGTAGCCTATGTGACATATACCAATACACACAGCGCCATCTATACCAATACTTTTGTTTTTCCTCGGGAATATCAATTTTTTCCGGGTTAAAAAGTATTATTTAATCCGGACTTCTGGCTTTACGCCTGCAAAAATTCAAAACAATCGGTTGAGTAGTTACGGCGTGAAGGTGGAACAAACAAACAAACAAACTCACTTTCAGATTTATAATATTAGTAAGGATTTTAAATTTCGTGTACGATCATTTAGGGCTCTTGGCCATCAATTTGAACTACTCATAATCTTATATTCGGCCGTAGGTGTCTTGTTAAGACTCGGTGCCCAGCTCCGCGCTGCCCAGCTCCTGTGGAAACGCAGCCTTTCGAGTACTTAATCGAGTGAAAGTAGTGAAACAGGCGATAAAAGTATTATAAAAAAAAAGTATTAAAGTTCTATTAATAAAAACAATAACATAACATAACATAAAATCACGCCTTTTATCCCCGAAGGGGTAGGCAGAGGTGCACATTATACCACTGTACAATGTAACACCCACTTTTCACTATTTATGTTATGAGTCCCATGTAATAGGGGTTGAGCCTATTGCCATATACCGGACACAATTCCAGACTCCGTGCTACTACTGAGAATATTTAAAAACCCAGTAATACGTTGCCCGACCTGGGAATCGAACCCGAGACCCCTTGCCTGGCAGTCGCACTTACGACCACTCGGCCAACGAGGCAATAAAAACAATATTTTATTCTATTTCGTTTCTGTACACACACATCAACAGCCTATAAATGCCCACTGCTGAGCAAAGCCTCTTTTCACACGGAGAAGGTTTGAGCATTAATCACCACGCTTGCTCAATGCGGGTTGGCGATTTACAAACCTATAATTAGAAATTATAAGCCCAGGTTTCCTCACGATGTTTGTCAGTGGTGTCTAGATAATCTTAGAAAGTAGTTAGAGTTACATGTAACTCGGAAAAAGTCACATTGGTACTTGCCGATGGTAGGTTTCGAACTCGCACTCTCATGCATGAGAAGCAGGCGTCTTAAACATCTGGGCCACGACCACGACAATATCTGTACTGTTGTAATAAAAGTCTATTATAAGTATTATACTTCTACTTCTAAATTCTGATTGTTAGATCGCCGCGATGCGTGGTGGCGTCATAAACATTTTTAAATTGCGTTGAATTGAAGGTCACAATGTTTGTCTGTTAAACTTGGACATGTTCAATAAATTATATAACAGTGTAGGCGAAGGTTAATTGTATTGTGATTCACTATAATATTATACAATTTAGTAAACCAGAGGTACTAAATCTATATATGAGCTCCAGCCTTTTGCGCTGCGACGCACTATGGGCTTTTTTTCGGTGTTTCTAAATTTTTGTTGTGTGTCGTAGCAAAATAAATGGTTTTTCTTTCTTTCTTTCTTTCTTTCATATATATAAAAGAAAGTCGTGTTAGTTACACCCCTTATAACTCAAGAACGGCAGAATAGATTTGGTTGAAAATTGGTAGGGAGGTAGCTTAGAGCCAGGAGACCGACATAGGATACTTTTTAACCAATACTTTTTTTTTACTTTTTACCGAAAATCACGAACGGGGACGGGAAAAAATGGGATTACGCGTACGAAGTCGCGGGCAGAAGCTAGTTACCTATAAAACAAACTGTGAAACACTTGGTGAAATATTTTAGCGTTAATCGTCAGAGACCAATATATATCGATATGTATTCTAATGGTTATTAGTTTTTTTATGATAGGAGAGATGAAAATGAGCAGACAAATCACCTGATGGTAAGCAAATCGAATGTCACCCGCCAGAAGTAGGTACTACTTAATACAAGTGCGTTGCTGACCTTTTGAGGTTGGGTCCCGGGTTTCCAGTAAACTCACGCTGAAACACTAAGCAAGTGTTGTTTCACACCGGTTTTCGACAAGGCCGTAGTATTATTTCAAATTAGATTTTTTGTCGACAAAAATATAATTGAATATGTCTTGATTCGCGTCTAGCGCCGCAATTTCAAAGCCTTGAATCAATTCCAGATCTAATGTTCAGCAGATGCGTTTGCGATTGTTATTCTAGATTACAAGAGCGCTTATCATTTGGAGCGATTAATTTTACAATATGACAGATATCATTTGATTGATACTGTGTGGGAGAGCCATGCTTCGGCACAAATGGGCCTGCTCGACCGGAGTGATACCACGGCCTCAGGTTACCGGAGGCCCAATTACCCTCTCCTTCCCCAATCTCCCCAATCCCTGAATCCCCAACGATCCTCAAACTCCTAATCCCCAAAAGGCCGGTTACACACTTGTAACGCCTCTGGTGTTCCAGGTGCCCATGGGCGACGCCGATTGCTTACCATCAGATGATCCGTCTGCTCGTTTACCGGGTTATACCATAAAAAAATACTGATACGTGATCTTTCCATTAAACAGAATTACTAAATTCTGAGAACTAACAACTAAAAAAAATTTTTAGTTTTTATTCGGCTAAAGGAATGAATTTGCTGCACGCAGTATGCAGCACCCTCCCACTAGCAGATAAACGATCACGCAGCAGAGATTCGAAATAAAACACACACGATACCTACGCAATAAACTACTCGAACCACACTCGATATATGTTTCGCTTCTCCACATGCTCCGCAGAAGAGTGATACATATTATGTCATGAGGACATGCTGCACATTCAGTCTTACAGCCGAATCAAAACCAAATATTTTTCCCAGGTGTTAGTGAAGCATGGATTTCCGCAAAGTATTTTTTTCAAGGGGGGAAAAAATCATCGAATGACTGCTCCCGCCTGGGTGAGGTGGGAGGAAGTGTCAGACTCTTACTGACTAAAAACCACCCCGTTCATTCTCCTGCACGTCGAGCCGGAGCCCCGGTTACCCGTTAGATTCTCCGCGACTCATTCCGCAAAGTATACGGCTGATTCTATTCTATAAATTCTGAGAACGAAAGTATTTTTTTTTAAGAGGGCAAAATCATCGAATGACTGCTCCCGCCTGGGTGAGGCGGAAGGGAGTGTCAGACTCTTACTGACTAAAAACCACCCCGTTCCTTCTCCTGCACGTCGAGCCGGAGCCCCGGTTACTCGTTAGGTTCTCCGCGACAGAAGGAAAGTATTAATCAACAACTTGTGTTAAAGTCGTAGATATCTCAGATAGATATCATGAATGAAAGGTACTTTAACAAGTAGGTACATCCATGTCTCCGATGGTTGTTCAATTTAGACACTAATCGTATTTAACTACCGAAACCTAACAGAAGTCAGTCAGAACCTATCTAATAAAGTACTCAAGGAATGTGGACAAATTGGACCTGACTTACAGCGACCTTCGGCCATCTTGGAAACTTAAATTGGGTTAGTTCGGTCAAGAGTTTCGATGTCAAACGCAGAAATCTTGGTCACGGATTGTGCACCTTCTCATCAGTTGAGAGATCTTTGACCACTAGTTAATTACGGATTTCGTTTAGTTAGACGAACTAAATAGATTTTAGCACCTAAAGTACCTAAAGAATTTGTAATTTAAGTAGTATAATTTACGTGGACATTAAACTTTGTTAACACGTTAAACGCCATGGGGGTCACCGGTGACCGGCGGTATAGCGGAGGATTTACATTACATATTCAACAGTTTTTTATTGGCAGTCAAAGTCTCAAGTGATATTATACAGGGTGACTTGTAACTCGACGTATTCCTCTCGGGAGGTGATAATACAACTAATTTCCCACAATATTAGCCCTGAGGTCTCTGGTCTGAAAGTGGCTAGTTTCTGAGATATTCAACACTTTCGGTTTTGGTGAAATAATCCCGATGGAACTACAGAAACATCAATAAATAAAAAACTACTTGTTTGATTTAAACTGTCAAACACCAAGCGGTCACCGGTGACCGCGACCTATTGTTCTTTAATTGTATCTATAAAACCGGTACTCGACGAGTTAAGTGATTTTAGTTTTAATTTGTTGTTAATACACCAATAACCATTTATTAGTACTGATAATGACAGAAATAGCATTCGTTTTATTACTTAGCCTAGGCATATTTTTCTACTGGAACCTGGAATATAGAACAGCCGTTATGTTACCTATAGTATATACCTTACTGATTTAGTTTAGAGTTCTTCAACATTTCTTCTTTGAAACAGTCTTTGATCTTGTTTAGTTCATCAGGGTGGGTCACCGACCCATCTTGTTGCAGTATGCAGTCGTGCATGAATACTTCAAGCTGTCTCATTTAGATTAAGAAACACTGATCAAATCAAATCAAAATTACACACAAATACATACACAATTACAGACGCAGGTGCTTAGTGATGTTTTAAGTACCTGTGTTATAAGTTTTAAAAAAGATTTATAATAAGTATAAGAGTTTTAAAAATACACAGATCGCTATCTATCAAAATAGTCGAAGATACGTCAACATAATTATAAAAAACAGGTTTTTTAAGACGTAAATAAAGCCTAATTTAAAAGGTATATGTCGAAATACTGAAACGCTACTCAATTTTAAGTCGTGCTTAAGTATAGTTCTATCTCTACAAATTCTTTGTAAAATGACAGAGACGGCACGATATTTGAGCACGACTTAAAATTGAGTAACGTTTCAGTATTCCGGCAATAGCCTCCTAAAATATACACAAAATCAGTCTCCATATTCTTATATGCCAATGTAAAATAAGTACTTATCTATGATTTATGTACTTGCGTAGGAATCTCGAGTGTTTTCCAACTCAGCTCAGTCGTGTGGAGTTCACGCACTCCTGCGCACGTAGAGCGCGCTACTATTCGCGGAGTGGTTCTAGTGTTGTGGTTTATTTAATTATTTGTTTGAATTACAACTGCCGGTTGGTTGAAGTAAGTGTTTTTTTTTCACTTTTTTAATTTGTATATTTGCCTTGTTTCCTTTTTGATTAAAATAATCGTCTTTTTCGTTTCCATGGATTTTTTTTGAGAATATTGTTAATTTATGGAGTTAGATTTTTGAAACGAAATATCGTTACAAAGATGTTGTTATACAAAATGTTAAGTAGTTAGTTGCAGATAGAAAATAAAACTGTTGAAGGCAAATCCAACGTTAAAGGGGTTACTATACGTCTTATTATTGCCAATCACATTTAACGTGTTAAACAAAATTAATGAGCAACAATTAATATTAATTAAATACTGCTCTACTGTGACTCACATGCAACTGCCGATTTAGAGGTCCTATTATATTCACTGATCAGGTATATTAATGGATTTTATTGGATTTTCAAAAGTGGGTGTTAAGACAACATGATTCCCCCTGCCTATTCTGTAGGAGAATGGAAGGTGCAATGTGAAACAAGTGAATTTATTTCTGCAAATAGGCTACAAGGCAGCACTTTTACACGTCAATTTTATCAAGCGAACGATGAGGCCGACATTTCCTAACTGACTACTCTGAGAAGAAATACCGAAACAAACTCAGAGGTCTGTCTCTTTTAAAGTCCAGACAATATGTATAATAGATTATGTGTGAGAACCGTGCAAGTTCTTTCTGTAGTGGCCTTTTGAGGAAAGAACCACAACAGTTTGAGCGGACCCGTGATGTGATATTATTTGTCTAATATTCATTTATTAGTCTTCAGTTACCTAATACAAATATCGATACAATAAATTTTAACATAAGTAATAAATATTTTGTTTTCAACGAAAACTGTATATTTATTTATTTATTTTCAACTTCATACAACAAGTGTGTACAGGTGGACTTAATGCCTTGGGCATTGTCTCCCAGTCAACCTTTAAACAGTGCAGAGATGAAAGCAGCAGGTGATTTAAACCTTTATAAATAGGCAATGTACCAGTGTAATAAATAACAAATCTCACAATCATAATATTCATAAACATTATAATACATATAGGTATATTTCAAAACTTATACATACTTACATGTAACAATACTTATGTATACAATATTAAAGTAAATGTATACTGTTGCTTATAAGGTTTGATCCAGTATAGTTTGAAAACTTTGTAGGTAGTTGTTCCACATTTGGTCCTAGTCTGAAACTGGTTCAAGTGGTTCTTGACCTTAGGACGGGCGAAACAAGTTCCTAAGGGCACCGAGTGCAATGAAACCAAATAGTGTATTATTATGCTCTATTATATTACACTCCACATTGTTTTATTTCGCCAAAGTCAAGGTCAAAGTCAAAGCATTTATTTCAATTAGAACAATGCTGGAGCAATTTTGAATAGAATAGTTTTGAATAGATATGGGTCTGTCTGTCTGGTTTGTTATTTATTAGAGCTATTTGTAATTAAACGACTTCAATAAAAAGAGTTTTGTCACCTATTAAAGCTTTCCACGAATATTTCAAGGCCCAAATTAGCCAAATCGGTTCAGTCGTTCTCGAGTTTTAGCGAGACTAACGAACGGAAATGCATTTTTTTTTTATTTATAGGTTAGGATTAAGTGTCAAATTACTCGATTGTAATTTGCTGCTTTTTGAACGGAAATCTATGACATTTGCGTAATATTCAAGGTCCGCGCACGCTGCTCATGAGAAAGAGTCCCTCTGTAACTCGAAACTAGTAGAGCTTTTCTCAGTATATTTATATTATAAATATTATATCCTTTTGTAAGAAATAGCTTCGGAAATAGATTGATAGGTTTTTATTTAACGCATTAAATGCCATGGGGGTAGCTGGTGACCGACGTTAGCGGAGGAGGCCTTCAACGGTTCTCTATTGGCAACCATAGCCGAGGACTTAACGGGTTGCCGGGGCTCCGGCTCGAAGTGCAGGAGTAGGAACGGGGTGGTTTTTAGTCAGTAAGAGTCTGACACTCCCTCTCGCCTCACCCAGGCGGGAGCAGTAATGATTTTCTTTCCTTAAAAAAACTAGCAATCATAATATCCAAGCGTTAAACTCACACACAGTCTCTCTTTGTGCTTTTAGGCTTAATTCATTCTGTCTCCTGCAGTAATTCACCGAGGGAAGTGGAAACTATCGTTTTTTTCTTCTACTCTTATAGTATCTTCTGATTCATTTCGTTGCGGGAACTAAGACAGTTATTCACGTCTCTGGGACGCACTGGACTTCATTGTTCCTGTGTTTTCATGGTTGTATCAACTGTAGATGAAATGGTTTCGGGAGGTTGTGGCGGGCTTGTCCCAAAAAAAGATTTTGAATAATCCTTCAATATATTTGAATAATCCTTCAATAAATTCTTTAAATTACAAATCTCGAATGCTCAGTCTATTAGAAAATAATCTCAGCGTTGATAATAAACTTGATGTTTAATAAAGATTAATATTTGAAGATTTAATGCTGTTCAATTTTTAAGATTTTTCAAGCAGAAGAATAATTTGTGAATGTTACTAGGAATTTTGTTAAGTGACTCGGCAAAATATAGTTAAATTTCTGTTAAATAAGTGCTACTAGTCAACTAAAGAATTTCTCGATGACAAACATTGCAAGAACATTGTTGTAAAATTGTGCATAATGCATAGAAAATAGGTGATATATTTGTACACCGATTCGGCAGAATGTTAATCAAGATAACACACCAATTGTATCTAACTACGTTCTGACAAATAAATTTTTCTTTCTTTCTTTCTGCCTTTATCGGATTGGGAGCATAAAAGTGAGTGTTACATTACATTGTACAGTGGTATTAAGTGGCGTAATATGCACCTCCGCCTACCCCTTCGGGAATAAAAACGCGTGATGTTATGTTATGTTATAGGTTAAACAATTTACTTCTTTGAATGCGTTGCTTATTACAATTGTCAATGATAAAGTTTTCTTTTGTTGGCTTGGCTCTAGGCTATCGGATCATATGATAGCCTCTGATCCTTGGCCTTCTTAGGCTATTGACCGCTTCACTTCATAGACAATTTAGGTATTCAATAGTCTCACTAGCGACAATTCGTCCAATGAGACAAATCTGCAATTTCCTACAAGGTCACATATACATATTATATGTAGTCATCAGAATTGGTTCAGTAGTTTAGGCGTTGAGGCACAACAAACGCACTTATGTGCAGTAAAATTGTGAAAGGCGGAATTCTCTAAGAAAGCAACTATAAGAGGCGAATTATGGCAGGCCGCTAGTTTATTTTCTAGGTACCTCGAATTTAGTGCGGGTCTGCGGATGGTGAGCAAGGGTAACTTGCCGTCCGACCAGAACCAGACCCGTGCGTACGGCGCGTCGCGTTCCGCGCGTGCTTCAAAGAGCCATTAAACCACCACAGATGTGGCCCGATAAGGAGCCACGGAAGGCCTAACGGGTTACCGAGGCTCCGATTCGAAAACCAGGAGAAGGAACGGGGTGGTTTTTAGTCAGTAAGAGTCTGACACTCCCTCTCGCCCAACCCAAGTCCGGAAAAGTCATTGGATGATTTCCCCCCTCAAAAAAACGGTACCTCGAATTTATAAGTAGTAATAAAAGGTTTTTTTAAGTAAACATAATTCTGTTACGTAACATAATCGGCAGAAGACTTCATCGAATCGATTTACAGCTCACCAGTTACATTTATAACCATTCGATTATTCAATCAACTATGTAAGTACATTATCTAAGCTAGAAATGGTTAATAGTTACTGTTTCCAGTGATTAGCTATTTCGAATGTTCATATTCGTGTAATAATCTCATTAACAACTATTACCAAGTCACTTGTAGTCATCCAGAAAATGCAATGCAACGAATTCTAATTAATACTAATTATACTCTAAATCAAACGTTGCTATCTACTGTTTTCATCATTGTCCATTTGACCAATTAAAATTGTTTTCGATTTACACTTCGTTGCAAAAAACAGACAGTGTTTTTTTCTTTTTGTATTATCTAATATTATCTATTATTATTTTGTTACACTGATATTTTTTTGTTCTGATTCTTTTATATTATTATTGGTATTTTGTTTATGTATCAATATTTTTTTTACTATCTTTGTTTTGTGTACTAATTGCCAAATAAATGTTTTTTCTTTCTTTCTTTCTCTGTTGGAAAATTGGTAGCATTTTGAAGTCTTAACTGGAAAATCTATATTGTTGGTATGAATTTGTTCTTGTTGTGTCAAAATCAAAGTCAAACTAAAAGCATTTTTATTTCAATTAATTCTTAATTAAGCACTTTTGAAATGACAAAAATTGAATTGTCCGTCTGTCCGTCCATCCGTCAAACGCGTCTTGCTAAGTCACACATCACATCAACAGTCTCTGAGCCTATAAATGCCCACTGCTGACCAAAGGCCTCTTCTCACACGGAGAAGGTTTGAGCATTAATCACCACGCTTGCTCACTTTCAAACTTAAAATTACAAATTATAAAGCCAGGTTTCCTCACGATGTTTTCCTTTACCGTTAGTCAGTGGTGTCTAAACAATCTTAGAAAGTACATATAACTCGGAAAGAGTCACATTGTTACTTGCTGTTGGTAGGTTCCGACCACGCACCGTCATGCATGAGAAGTGGGCGTCTTAGACTTCTGGGCCACCATGACTGTTAAGTACTTAGTACTTATTATACAGAGACAATCTTATATCTTAACCTGTACTATTATATAAAGCTGAAGAGTAATCTCTGTAAAGACAAGTCTGATGTGAATAATTCTTTTTGTGTTGGATAGCGTATTTATTGAGGATGGCTATAGGCTATAAAACATCACGCTGCGACCAATAGGAGCTGAGCAGGGCATATGAAAACGCGTAGAAGTAGCTAGTTTAAAAATAAACTCTTTTGTGAACGGTATTATTGTACCAGAAGGATAAGAAGATAAGCATTCAAAGATACTTGCGTTTTGTTAAAAATGAAACATGTATAAAGAACTTTTTTAATTATTATAGAAAATCAATGAGCTATTATTTTTGCAACACATTGTATTATGAATTAACTAGCTTCTGCCCGCGACTTCGTACGCGTAATCCCATTTTTTCCCGTCCCAGTTCGTGATTTTCGGTAAAAAAAAAAATTTTGGTCATAAAGTATCCTATGTCGGTTTCCTGGCTCTAAGCTACCTCCCTACCAATTTTCAGCCAAATCTGTTCTGCCGTTCTTGAGTTATAAGTGGTGTAACTAACACGACTTTCTTTTATATATATAGATTATACCTCTACAATCGAATAACAATGACAAAAGTATTTGGTGCGGAATGTTTGGCGAACATTGTTATTTGAATTAAACAAAATTGTTTATTCTATGTTCATGAAATGAATATCTTTTTTTTGAATTCTGGTCGGGGGCACATTTACAAAGTTTGAAAAGATGACTTATTCGTCAAGTCGCGGGCGTCCGCTAGTTGAAACCTTTCTATTTTACCTATTTGTTATGTCGTCAACTCGCTGAAACAGGTAAAATGGCTACTTTTGTACGGTTAGCAACTAAAATTACGGTACGCTTGTACTTTTAAAGGTGTGAGCCACTATTTTGGGTAACGAATAATTCGAAAAGATTACTGAATAACTCTCGATAATATACCTATGCCGCATGAAAAGTAAGTAAGTACACAAATGGAATATCGTCATAACCACAGAAAAGAGAAATTTTAGAACGAGTCACAACTGCTCCGTTTGCCGAGTGACTGCCTCGTTTGCCGAGTGATCACAAGTGCGACTGCCGGGATAGGGGTCTCGGGTTCGTTTCCCGAGTCGGGCAAAGTCCTACTGGGTTTTTTTTTAATCTCAGTTGTAGCAGGGAGTCTGGAATTCCGGGCCACCACGACATTGTGGCACCACAAGTGACATGTATAGGTATTATTATTATTACGATAATAGTTATCAACATAGTGATAATACCTATCTCACTTGTATTGTCAGTTTTAATGTCAAGGTGAACGATTTTACGAGCCGGCATTTTGTCCGAAATAGTTTATTATCCGCCGCCGGCATGCTGCCACTAATATTTCAATATTTTTATCGCGTAAAATATTACGGCATACATTTATGTATTTTTAGATAACACGTAATGTAATGTAACATACATACTATTTTTTTTGGTCAAGTGAGTAGAAATGCCCCTTTTTATATAAATAGGTACTTTCTCTTAGACTGCCTCGTTGGCCGAGTGGTCGCAAGTGCGACTGCCGGGCAAGGGGTCTCGGGTGCGATTCCCGGGTCGCGCAAAGTATTACTGGGTTTTTAAAACATTGTCAGTAGTAACACAGAGTCTAGAATGGGGTTGATGACAGGGTATGAAAATTAAAAATCTAATTTGTCCGTAAGTTAGGTAATGAAAAATATTAGACGCGTATTTTTTTATTTTGTCGTATAATAAAACAATACTTAGATAAAACGAATCACAGTTTAGGAGTGAGGGCTAAAACGTCATTTCTACGTATAAAATGTACATAGAAGTGACGTAACGCGACATTTCAAATCAATATATCGTCGGAAGTATTCGTTTATGTAAGAAAATAAAAAATACGTGTCTAATGATTTAAAATAATCTACCAGATGGGCATTAAAATAAAAATTAGGCATCTACCCTATTGTGTGAGCCTTTTTCATTACGTAATCTTGAACCTAATTTACATAAACGATTATAAAACTAGTTTTAATTAGTACTTATATTGACACTAGGTTATAACGTATTACCTAACGGTTACGTAACGTGTGTCAGTGTGTGAGTTAACCACTTCAATCCAATGTCAGTCCAATATAAGGTCATGATCAAATGACGTGATCACATACACACAATAGATATAATTTTTGTTTTGTGTGTCGTTATAGTTCGTGACTTTCTTTAATGATATTGTAATTTGTAATTGATGATGATAATTTATTGTTTATTTATTCAATTAAATAAATAATCAACTTGACAAACAAATTGATTAATTTATTGCTTTTTTATGGGAGGCACATCACATGATGGTAAGCAATCGGCGTGGACACTTGGAACGCCAATGGTGTTACAAGTGCGTTACCGGCCTTAGGAATTCGGAATTTGAGGATTCAGGGATTGGTACAGGGGGGGGGGGGCGTAATTGGGCCTCCGGTTACCTCACTCACAAGACGAAACACTACCCACGTCGGCTTTTTGTGAAGCCGTGGTATCACTCCGGTCGAGCCGGCCCATTCGTGCCGAAGCATGGCTCACCCACACTTATTGTTTTTAATTGTTCGTCTGTTACGGCCAATTGTCCACTGATGGCGTTGTTGGTCTAGGTATTGCTAACTTAAGGTAGCTAAGTAAAGGTTTGCTGGTTTGGTACATAGGTAGGGGTAATTAGTAATATTATTTGAACCTCGAATATTGTTTTGGTAATTGTTTTTTTATGGCATTAGCCGGTAAACCGGCAGACGGATCACCTGATGATAAGCAATCGGCGTCGCTCATGGACACCTGGAACACCAGAGGCGTTACAAGTGCGTTACCGGCTTTTTGGGGATTACGAGGTTGAGGATCGTTGGGGATTCAGGGATTGGAAAGATTGGGAAAGGGGAGCGTAATTAGGCCTCCGGTAACCTCACTCCCACGACGAAACACAACGCAAGCGTTGCTTCACGTCGGGTTTCTGTGAGGCCGTGGTATCATTCCGGTCGAGCCGGCCCATTCGTGCCGAAGCATGGCTCTCCCACACTTAAAACTTGTGGTTGTAACCGCTATAAGTATAAATAACCTGGGAGTCTTGAATGTGTTGCTTATATGTAGACGAGGCGTAACTTTGCTTACTACCAGGTGAGATGGTGGCCAAATGTTCATCCTTACTAATATTATAAATCTAAAAGTGAGTTTGTTTGTTTGTTTGTTCCGCCTTCACGCCGTAACTACTCAACCGATTGCTTTGAATTTTTGCAGACGCAAAGTTAGAAGTCCGGATTAAATAAAAGAGTACTTTTTAACCCGGAAAAAATGATATTCCCGAGGAAAAACAATAGTATTGGTATAGATGGCGCTGTGTGTATTGGTATATGTCACATAGGGTATTTTTATCCTTTTGTGACGCGAGCGAAGCCGCGGGTAAAAGCTAGTAACCAATAAAAAAATTGATACCTAAGTTAGATTTTCTTATGCACAACTGGTAGACCTCCTTAAGTTCTTGGTAATAATAATAGACTCTACATAATGTACTTAGGTACTCAGAGTCCTGTGAGACCTGTATTCAAATTTAACAGTGCCTCTGTTTATGTTCAGGTCGACTACATTGACTGACTAAGTGACTATGGTTGTTTGACTCTAAGTAAATTAAGATCCAATCAGCTGTTTCCATTTATAGAGTTTAGCCTCGTGTAGGTGTGAGGTAATTACTAAATCAATTAGCAAGTAACAACTTAAATAGAACTACCTGTATAATAATATTATTGTGTCGAGAATACAAGGCCTTTTCGAAGGTAAAGAGTACAATTTATGTGTATTTCTTTCTTTCATTTACTGTTTGTTGTGTCACAACTATGAGGCGAGAACTAGTCTAAACCTTTACCACTGGGCCATGAAGATTCAGGCTGTGTCTAGTTTGGGCCTACAGGCATCTCTACCGAATATGCGTTTATGTGAATGCTGTTCGCTTACATGTCTAGATGTAATCTAACTTCCAACGTGTATGCCAATAAATAAATTTCATTTCTTTTTTGTTGCAAGATGTTCGTTTCAAATGAGGGCTAACATTTTTGTTCACCCGCAAATGTAGGAAGGGGTTTTTTGTCCAATCGCAGCAGCTGTCAACTATTGAACGTCCAAAGACGTGACACTAGCTAATTTCCTATTGGACTCAGAACGACAGGTTCACACTAAAGTCATTTGGTTAGCAAAAATATAGTACGCCCTATTGAACAATAAAAATCTCGAACCGATTACAAATTTAATTGGATTTATTTTTAAATTTTTACTCGTCGACAACAAACTAAATATCATATAATTCGATCCAGCCGTTTTAAAGTTAACATTGTATCCTTACTAATATTATAAATCGGAAAGTGAGTTTGTTTGTTTGTTTGTTCCGCTTTCACGCCGTAACTACTAAATCGATTGCTTTGAATTTTTGCAGACGTAAAATTAGAAGTCCGGATTAAATAGGTAATAGGGTACTTTTTATCCCGGAAAAAATTTGATATTCCCGAGGGAAAACAAAAGTATTAGTATAGATGGCGCTGCGTGTATTGATATATGTCACATAGGCTTTTATCCTTTTGTGACGCGAGCGAAGCCGCGAGTAAAAGCTAGTATCAAATAAGTCTTTAATTTAATCTAGATACAGACTTTCATGCAAAGCTAGGCATTTAGTGCTTACAGAATGGAAGATAATCATTTAATTAGTTCATTCGGTATGCTAATATGAGCCTAATGCACGCACCTACCTACTACATAATATTACTAAGTATAATTATAGGCAATTAGCAATATTAGCCAGAAAGTGATTAGACTTAACGGATTACTTACACTCACCTAAGGATTAACTATTTAGCTCGAACTGAGGTAGTAAGGCACTATAATAGGGTATATTAGCTTCTGCCGCCGGCCTTGCCCATAATACCGTTTGATAAAAAGTAGCCTGTGTTATTAGTCGCGGAGAACCTAACGGGTAACCGGGGCTCCGGCTCGACGTGCAGGAGAAGGAACGGGGTGGTTTTTAGTCAGTAAGAGTCTGACACTCTCTCCCGCCTCACCCAGGCGAGAACAGTCATTCGATGATTTTCCCCCCTTAAAAAAAGCCTGTGTTATTTGAGACCATACTCTACCCTTGATCCAAATTTTATCCCAAGCCCTTCAGCCGTTATGATGAGAGAGAGTAACATACAAACAGACATACAAACTTTCTCATTTACAATATTACTAGCGACCTGCCCCGGCTTCGTACGGGTGCAATATGCTCTAATATACATATAAACATTACTTAAGATCACTCTATATATTAAAAAAATCACATCAAAATCCGTTGCGTAGTTTTAAAGATTAAAGCATACATAGGGACAGACAGCTGGCGGATAGCGACTTTGTTTTATACTATGTAGTGGTATATTGTAGGATACTATTAGTAGGATTAATTTCTCTCCCCGTAAAGTTTTCTGCTATAAAAATGTTAAAAACAAACAATAGTAGTAGGTAGAACTTAATTTTCGATATAAAACATAAATACATTACGATATATTTAGGTAAATGAAGGTTTAACATGAGTAGGATTAACTTCTTTCCGTAAAGTTCCCTGCTATAAAAATGTTAAAACATTTTATTCTTAAGGGAATAGTCCATTTTCTCGGGTATTTATCTCCTTTGAGTACCTACTCACTAGACTAGAGACTAGAGACTGAGACTACATAGTCTTAGAGGTGTTACAAACTATGATAGTATTTCGAAATCGAAATAGTAAACTCAATAACACTTGCAAAATAAACATTTTTACCCTATCTACCAAAACCTTGCAGAAGAAATAATCGAAAACATTAAAGTTCATAATGCAATTAGAATGATGACAGGGTATGAAAATTAGAAATATTATTAGTCCGTAAGTTAGGTAATGAAAAAATATTAGACACGTATTTTTTTATTTTGTCGTATAATAAAACAATACTTAGACAAAACGAATCAAAGTTTAGGAGTGGGGGCTAAAACGTAATTTCTACGTATAAAATGTACATAGAAGTGACGCGACATTTCAAATCAATATATCGTGAAAAGTATTCGTTTCTGTAAGAAAATAAAAAATACGTGTCTAATGATTTAAAATAATCTACCAGACGGACGTTAAAATAAAAAGCATCTACCCTATTATTTGCTATACCAACACACAACTAACAATGCAGTCAAGCAAGCAAGCAAACAAACACAAAAACTGCTTTATGCACGCAATTGCTGCATTTACTTTTATAATATCGTCTACAGTTTGACGTCTGCAGATAATAAACGAAACTCGAAGGTCAGTGGGATATCAAGTTATTTATAACTTTTTTGTACTTTATCTATATTTTGTTGTGTTTCGTCTGACCTGTAGGTGCGCAGCGTAGCAGTAGTTTTGTTGTAATATGTATATTTGTAATTAAAGTTATAGTAATTTAATGTCAATAACATTTGGTTATTGACATTTCAAGATTAATTTTAATGAACATGAATATGATACAACTTGCTACTTCCGCGCGGTTTCACTCGCTCTGCTCGGCGCATTTTAATCGTAGCGAAATGTTTTATAGCCTTCCTCGATAAACGGGCTATCCAAAATAGAAAGAATTTTTCAAATCGGACCAGGAGTTTCGGAGAATAGCGCGTTCAAACAAACAAACAAAAAAAAAACTCTTCAGCTTTATAATATTAAGTATAGATCTGATAATGAGAATAAACACGAATAAGAGTCTTACGTTCAAATTCTCAAATGCTACTCAATTTTATAGTTTAAATATAGTCACCACAAATTCATTGTAAAATACAGAGATGGCACGATATTTAAGTTCAATTTAAATTTGAGTAGCCTTTCAGGATTTGGGCCTTTCAGTACACTAACGAGTGTACCTTGTAAGTAGTAGAGCTTTTCTTGTATAGTTCATGTGAGTAAGCTTATAGGTTGAATAGGTTGCTTATGGGACGACGTGCTCCATCGTAGACAGCATTGGTTACTACCAGGCGAGATAGTGGTCAAACGTCAGTCCCAACTAATATAAAAAAAGCAGTATTGACTACATGGTTGGCGCGGTGACTGGTTTGATTCCCAAACAGATCAACTCTTTGTGTCATCCACAAATTGTTGTTTCGGTGTATGTGAAAGAGTGTTTGTAAATGCACTCACGACACAGGGAAAAATCCTAGTGTGAGGCAAAAAAAGTATATTTGTCTCACTATAGTTATTTTAGAAAAACCCTGAGGATGTTGATATATAAAATGAAGACATACCATATTTATCCTTGATTCTTATAATTTAAGAACGAATCTACTAAATCAGATAATGCTTGTTTATTTGACAATCGTATAACAAACAAAAGTTGCTAAAGAAAAATAATACATAGTTCAATGAGAATTGACTCGACATTACATTATACCCGATAGAAACCGGAACGAGGAAACTCCTCACTCTTGGATTACTAGGCCCCGTTATAAAAAAAAGTCAGTAGCCACAGTAAAGGTCTCTGCACACAGAGGGCGCGGCGCGGCGGGACGGAACGGCGACGCGTCGAGCGGGATGGCTCTGTGTGGCGGCGTCCGTAATATCTAGTACACTAGCTACTTCCATGCGGTTTGACTCGCTCTGCTCGGCGCCTATTAATCGTAGCGTGATATTTTATAGTCTATAGCCTTCCTTAATAAATGGGCTATCCAATACCGAAAGAATTTTTCAAATCGGACCAGTAATTTCGGAGATTAGCGCGTTCAAACAAACAAACTCTTCAGCTTTATAATCTACTATATAAAAATAAGTCTGGTTTTCCTTTCTGACGCTATAACTCCAGAATGCACGAATCGGTTTCCACGGTTTTGCATTCGTTGGAAAGGTCTTAAGCTGTGTGAGGTTTATAGCAAATTTAGGTAAAAAAAATTTCTTCATCTTTTAATCACCAAACGAATTGTTACACAAAACAAAGCCATCTGGTGGCGAAACGAAGTTCTCCGGGTTTGCTAGTATTAGTATAGATTACAACTGCTCAGTGTCACGTCGCCGTCCCGTCCCGCCGCGCCGCGCCCGCTGTGTGCAGAGACCTTAATAATCTCATGCTTCATATTATTTTTCCTTGGTTCTTAGTATTTTTTCCTCTTTCTCGGTAACTGTACAAGTCATAGCCGAAAATGAAACATCTCCTTTGTGGTCCAGTCCCTATAATTAGGTGTACCTTTTATTAACTACATTAATACATATAACTTTTCACCTGACTGCCTCGTTTTCCGAGTGGCCGTAAGTGCGACTGCCGGGCATGGGGTCTTGGGTTCGATTCCCGGGTTGGGCAAAGTAATACTGGGTTTTTAAAAAAATCTCAGTAGTAGCACGGAGTCTGGAATTGTGCCCGGTATATGGCAATAGGCTCACTCCCTATTACATGGGACTCATAATATAAATAGGGAAAATTGGGTGTTACATTGTACAGTGGTATAATGTGCACCTCTGCCTACCCCTTCGGAGATAAAAGGCGTGATGTTATGTTATTATTTATGAGTCACATGTCTGAGTCTGTTGCAGACGCAGGACCCGTTGCTTGGCGTTCGTACTTACGATCATTCAAGAACGACACATTCAGTTAGCAATCCCTGAATATAATTTCAAAACTAAACATAAATGTGGGAGAGCCATGCTTCAGCACGTATGGGCCGGCTCGACCGGAGTGATACCATGACCAACGTGAAACAACGCTTGCGTTGTGTTTGTGAATGAGGTTACCGGAGGCCCAATAACCCCTCCCCCCTTTCCCAATCCCTGGGCCCCCAACAATCCTCAAATTCCTAATCCCAAACGGCTAGTAACGCACTTGTAACGTCTCTGGCGTTCCAGGTGTCCATGGGCGACGCCGATTGCTTACCATCAGGTGATCCGTCAGCTCATTTACCGGCTTATCCTATAAAAAATCGTTTCCAAATGGTTTTCTAAAAATGCGTTACCAGTTAGACTCTGTCTCTATCGATATTTAAATCAATTTTAGCATTAGGGTTTCCACTATTTCCTGCTACCTATTCATAAACTACACGTGTCAGAATATGTAGGTTATTACCTAAAGGCATCATTCAGGGAATCCATTTCCGTAGGGATTAATCACTCCGCACTGTGGGCTACTTATCTGCAGACTAATAGAATAGGTATAGAGTATGTATATAGAGTACGCGTGAATCAATGACTTGTTAGATACCTACGACTTTGTGTTTTTAATGCCAAATGAAGGTGGTATTACAATGATATTTTGTTAAATTGGGTGTTTTATAGAAAGCTTGAAGTTCTTTAAGTGAAAAGAAATGATACAACTTACGCATACCTTCCTTTTTGACATAACATAACATCAAGCCTTTTATCCCCGAAGGGTTAGCCAGAGGTAAACATTACGGTACGTAATCCCACTGTACAATGTAACACCCACTTTTCACTATTTATGTTAGGAGTTCCATGTAATAGGGGGTGAGCCTATTGCCATATACCGGGCACAATTACAGACTCCGTGCTACCGCTGGTATTTGATTAAATTATTATGTTTTCCGCTTACTCACGTAATAATTTGACGAGGAACTCGACTAGTTTCAAGCCATGCTAGAGGCTCATATTCTGGTATTTGATATTTATAATCAATTTTTAGTTAATTTAAAATGTTTTAGGTCTATAAGCTCTGCTTACGATGGATCTGATGTAGCCCATTGGTAAAAAGCCCCTAAAAAAAACAAAAAAGGAAAAGTAAAGAAAACGTCTCTATTTGTCCACAGGATCAGCAACATGATATTTGAGTTGCTGCTGGCGGCGTTGGTGGCGGCGGTGGTATGGCTGATATTCTTCAGAGATGATGATAACCCCGTGGACAAACTCCCCGGACCTCCGAGGAAACCATGGATTGGGAACGCTTGGGAGCTGCTCCAAATGCCCTCAGGTAATACTTGATACTAAGTAATAAGTATAATAAATATACACAGTTTAGTGGGTCTTACCGTATGATGACGTCACAGTAGAATAGATTATTGTCACCACATCTCTTCTATCCAGTATTCTGTGACGTCACGTATAATTCTATATAATATATAATATTATAATGTAATTCGTTTCGTTTTATCGAAGTATGGTTTTTGTATACAACAAAAAATAAGTGTTTATTATTTTTCTTATTCATACCAAAGTCAAAGTCAAAGCATTTATTTCGATTAAACCATAGTTTGGTACTTTTGAAACGTCAAGAAATACAAAATAAATAATAGTCTGTCAGTCAGTCCGTCAGTGAAACTAGGTGAAGCTAGGTGCTCATTCCAAAAAGTAGATTCGAATGGAGAAGAACGAGCAAGAAACACCATTCGTTACTCTTTTAAAAAAAGTATGTTCTACAATGACTCTGATACATATTTTAATACTGTACGCATATGTAAGAACAATGCAAAGACACGCTTGACGCATTATACTAATAACTTACTAAAATTAAAAAAAATAAAATAAATAAATAAAAATCTTAAAGTCCAACATGGTGCTCACATATGCATACTGACAATCCATAGAATTAATGTTTCTATACAAGAACAGGAAACCCTTTGTTTTAATAAAGAAATGCTCGATGCCATAAGGAAACTAGATACTGTATCTATTGATATTTACCCTGTCATACTGTATCTATTGATATTTTTACCCCTGGGAACGCGGGCGACGCCGCTGGCATAAGCTAATTTATAGTAGTTCTTGTATAAACTATGTTTAAAAAAGCTTACTTCAAACCTCCTTTTAACTAAGTTCAGTAATATACTGAAACATTCTCGTAAGTGTAACAAATACTTTACTGACCGCCTCAAAATCGGTTCAGTTAATCGCGAGGTAGTCGCGCACAAACATTTATTTATTTTTATTTATTTATTTATTTATATAAAACCTTACCTAAACTATCATGACAGGTTTCTCCATTGCGATAGCTAGGCCTTAAAAAACTAAATCTATATTATGTCCAAATATAACAAAATCATAAAGTAAAAAACAAAAATGAACAAATTCTTGGCTAAACTTAACTCAATAATCGAAAATACTAAAATAAAAATAAAAAAGAAATTTTACAAAACAAAGAAAAAGAAAAACAAAACATTTACTTATTTAACTCTTTGAGTACCGTAATTATAGACACAATTAAAGAACAATAGGTTGTGGTCACCGGTGACCGCTCGGTGTTTGACAGTTTAAATCTAAAAAACATACATACATACATACTTACAGATCACACTGAGAAGCTCGTTCTTTTTCTTTTGTAGTCAAGTGAGGACTTGTGTAGAAACTTGTCTTAAGTGTGGGAGAGCCATGCTTCGGCACTGCTGGGCCGGCTCGACCGGAGTGATACCACGGCCTCACAGAAAACCGACGTGAAGCAACGCTTGCGTTGTGTTTCGTCGTGTGAGTGAGGTTACCGGAGGCCCAATTACCCTCCCCTTAACCAATCTCCCCAATTCTTTAATCCCCAACGATCCTCAAACTCCTAATTCCCCAAAAGACTGGTAATGCACTTGTAACGCCTCTGGTGTTCCAAGTGTCCATGGGCGACGCCGATTGCTTACCATCAGGTGATCCGTCTGGTCGTATACCGGCCTATGCCATAAAAAAAATAAAAATAAAAATGGAGACGCCTAGATAATCTTGATTAACTGTATTCTTTGTTTTCCAGATAAGTTATTGGACATATTGGTCGACTACACGAACACTTATGGCGACCGCTACGTGTTCAAGGTGTTTAGTCTCCGAGTGCTGCATATATCTGGACCTCCTGATGTCGAGGTACGTACTTTTGTCAATTAATTTCTTGATTTGTGCAGTGTGCACGGTTGGCGCGGCGGCTGGGCAAAGGGATGCCGCGCAACGTGTTGCGTGTTCGATTCCCGCACGGCACAATTCTTTGCTCAATAAACGCAAGACCTACAAAGACGAGTAATATCAATTGGAAGTGTAAATCAAACGGCTTTTCCTTGATGTAAATTAAGCCTCCTAACATTGCTAAGGGACCCTTTATTTATGAAGATAGACAGAATAAGCCGATATATTGTGTAGTAGCCACACGGACTTTAGGGATAGACTGACAGATAGTTTGATCACGTTATGTCTTTGTTTCTCCTATATATTCAAGAAAGTATAACACTTTGTGTAAGCCACGTACCTTGACCTCAGAGGGCTTAGTACGAGTTTGTTTTTCGTTGAAAGTAATCGAAACGAGTACGCGTTCGGCGCTGTGATTGGCCGGCTCCGATGAACCAACTAATTAGAGCGCCGGACGAGGTTTCGTTTCGATTACTTTAAACGAAAAAGAAAAAGGCCTCAGAAGAGCGGCAACGTCGCATTCGTTATGGAAGGCACGGGTAACGCGGCTTAGTGGTAAGTGGTAACACTGCAGTGACGGGGCTCGTTCACTCTTTGAACTCGTGAACCATCGGACGATAATGGAACGTACTTGCCTAAGACTGCAGGTTGGGTTATTGCGGAAATAGGCTAAATAACTAATAGTATTACTTCTTCATATCATCTTCCATTCTTCCCATCATCATCATCAATATCCTATAACTGCTCACTGCTGAGTAAAGCCTCTTCTCAGACGGAGAAGGTTTGATCATGAAGGTTATCGCACATCTGACAAGCATTGCTCCGGCACGGCTCCAACCCAGCAATTAATTTGTCCTTTAAGTATGAACTTTAAATCGTATGTCGTATGGCATATTTCATGCGCCGACGCCGACGACTTACCTATCAGTGGATGGGTATTTGTAACCTATCAGTTAGTACTAATAATAGTTTTTTTTTACTTGTGTTGTTAGTTTTTGGTTTTTTGAAGTCGGTTTTATTACATATTAAAATAAAAATGAGTCGAAATGAACTTGAATTACTTACATTTCTCAGGTACGCGGAATTATCCAATGATAGTTCCGCGAATTTGCACTATCCCCAACGATATATGGTGGTCGACTTTTTGAAGGCATCACCAGTGTGTTGCTGATCTTGTAGAAAATATCGAGAACCATTAAATTTAATACGTATAAATAACTCTTTTACAAACTACGTTTTAAAACCGCTTACAACTTTCTTTAAGTCGGTTAGTGAATATACTAAAACCTTCTCCTAAGTGTAACAAACATTTTTCTGAAAACCGCATCAAAATCGGTTCAGCCAGTCGCGAGTTATCGGGCACAAACATACATACATACACACATACATACATACATACACACATACATTTCCTTAGAGACGGGTCTAGTACCGGTTGCATGGAAGCTGGCCAACGTACAGCCTGTGCCTAAAAAAGGTAGTCGTGCCGACCCTAACAATTACCGCCCTATTTCGGTCACGTCCATACTCTGCAAGAGCATGGAACGTGTACTTAACAATAGACTCCTGGCATACCTTGAAGGTAACGATCTCCTCAGCGATCGGCAATACGGGTTTCGACGTAACCGATCGACTGGGGACTCGATATTTCGAAGGCCTTTGACAGGGTATGGCACGACAGTCTAATCGGCAAGCTTCCTGCATATGGACTTCCTACTGGTCTGTGCAGATGGATAGCAGACTTTTTGAGGGATCGGTCAATACGAGTAGTCATCGATGGCTGCTCGTCTGACCAATTCGGTATTAATGCCGGCGTCCCTCAGGGGTCAGTACTTTCCGCGACGCTCTTTTTGCTGCACATAAACGACCTGCTTAAGCCCGGTATATTTGGGTATGCAGATGACAGCACAGTTGTTGAAAGGTATGTGTCCGGTGCGCGGACTAGCGGAACACAGATCCAGTCTTTAAGAGAATCCATGGTCGAACGTTTGAACTCGACCTTGAAGGCGGTGTCCGACTGGGGTGACGCCAACTTGGTTAGGTTCAATGCTAGCAAGACCTAGTCGTGTCTATTCTCCGCCAAACGGAGTCAATTTCCGCTGACTCCTACTTTCCGGAATGTATCCGTACCGATAACCGATCATCTTGAGCTTCTTGGTGTAACTCTGACGCCCATACTCAACTTTGGATATAGAGTCAAAAGCGCAACTGGCTGGTAGGAAGTTGGGTGTCCTATGGAGGGTGAGACGGTACTTCACGCCGAAACAATTGCTGAGCCTGTACCAAGCACAGGTTCGGTCCTGTATGGAGTACTGCTCTCATCTTTGGGACGGCTCGGCTAAATATCAGCTGGACGCGTTAGAGCACATTGAGAGGCGTGCCAGGAGGCTCATCGACGATGATGCGCTTGGGAAGGCTCGGCTTCAAAGCCTCGAACATAGGCGTAAGGTTGCAAGCCTTTCGGTTTTCTACCGGATACATTTCGGGGAGTGTGCGGGGGAATTGCACAACTTGATTCCCCCTAGTCCTTTCCATCATCGTACCACAAGACAATCCGCGAAGCGTCACCGATTCATGCTAGATGTTCCGCCCACACGCACGAAGCGCTTCGCTTCAAGCATTCTTGTGCGTACTGCTAAAGAGTGGAATTCTTTGCCAGAGTCTGTATTTCCTGAAGGGTATAACCTGGGAGTCTTCAAGGCCCGAGTGAATAGGTTACTTATGGGACGACGTGCTCCATCGTAGACCGCATCATCGCTTACCATCAGGTGAGATAGTGGTCAAACGTCGCCCCATCAAATATATAAAAAAAAACATACACACATACATACATACACACATACATCCTTACTAATATTATAAATCGGAAAGTGAGTTTGTTTGTTTGTTCCACTTTCGCGTCGTAACTACTAAACCGATTGCTTTGAATTTTTGCAGACGTGATGTTAAAAGTCTGGATTAAATAATAGGGTACTTTTTATCCCGGCGCTGTGTGTATTGGTATATGTCACATAGGTTACTTTAATCCTTTTGTGACGCGAGCGAAGCCGTGGGTAAAAGCTAGTATTACATAAATACAGGTCAAACAGAGGACCTCATTTTTTGAAGTCGATTAAAAATAGCATCAAAAGTTAGTCGTTATTTACACAAATGTTATTCACTGTGGAAATTCTATACTAATCAATTACTTAGGTACCTACCATTCAGATATTGATCTTTGAATAGGTTCCTATTCATTCCCTACTGACTACGGTTTCACTTTTCCTTTGCAAAACGGTTCGCTGAAGGCGCTGAAGCCCATCTTTTAGTACGTGGAAAAGAGGAAAATATTGAATAGAAAATTTTCTAGAAATATTCGTATTACTACAAAGTTAGTTCAGGAAACCTGTTTAGATTTCTAAGAAAGAAAGAGAGAAAAAACGTTAAGTATTATGAGACTGCACGGTTGGTGTAGAGGCTGGGCAACCGGCTGCCGTGCAACATAATTCCGTAATCTACAAATAGTTGTTCCGGGTCTGGATGTCATGTGTATGTGAACTTGTATGTTTGTAAACACACCTACGACACAGGAGAAAATCGTAGTGTGGGGCAACATTTAAAAAAACTAGGCCACGACACATTTAGGTACTTGGAATTTTAAGGCTGGTTTTATATTGGTAACTTCTGAATATGTAATCTTAAAACCGTCTACCTTCTTCTATCCGCAGATGTAAGCAAAATAATATTAAGATTTTTTGGGAGAAACCTAAGGGTGTGTCCACATGTGGCGAATGCGCGGTTCGCGAGCCGCTCGTGAGCTGTACGCGTGCATTTGAAATTATTATTTATATGAACCTTGTATGAGTTGAGCATCAAACCATTGTCGCGACTGCACGCGCGCATCTCGCGGGCGGCTCATGAGCTGAGCATCACCAGATTTAGACGCACCATTAGATTTAGTCGCGAGCCTGAAAATTATGTAGTCAATAGAAAAGTATCTGTCGAAAATGTTGTATTATGTATATATGTGTATGTAAGTAAGTATGTATGTCATGTTAATAAAATAATTTGTTCCAGACGGTGCTCTCACATTCGAAGAATATCAAGAAGAGTGCTCCTTATGACTTCCTAAAGGGCTGGCTGGGCACCGGACTCTTGCTTAGTACTGGTTGGTATTTGTTTCAAACATGTTTATTTATTAGTGGAACGGTCGTAAGCAAAATTGCTTTATTTTTTAAGGGGGGAAAATCATCGAATGACTTCTCCCGCCTTATCTTGAGTTAATACCGAAAAATTGTCAATAGGTAGCAGTAGATTCGTTTTATATCACATGGGACATTTGACATTCGTACATAATTATTCGCATTGTTTCATACTTACTAATATCATAACAATGTTTTAATAATCTATATAAATAAAAATGAATTTCCGTTCGTTAGTCTCGCTAAAACTCGAGAACTGCTGAACCGATTTGACTAATTTAGGTCTTGATATGTTCGTGGAAGTCCAGGGAAGGTTTAAAAGGTGAAAAAAAAAATTTGAGGGAGTACGCCGTGTCAACCAGTAATAGTATAATTATTTTTGTGTTTTCTATGAAATAGTGTTACAAATAAATTTTTAGAGGATTTCAAATAATTGGGTGTAAATAACAAAATCAACATAGAGTAGGTATAGACACTGTCAAAGCACATATAGTTACTGTCAAAGCGGCGCCCTTGGGAAAATAACAGGACACGATATTTAAATTTCATTATTTCTGACATTAAGCATCTGCTAATGGTTTGATATTCCAAGAAAGAGTAACAATCATGTACAACTGGGGTAATTTACAAAGGAAGGGATATCTGATAAAAAATTAAAATGTAGCCTCAAGCCTTTTAATCGTTTCTGGCATTCTCTTTGATTTTTTTTCAATCCTTTACTTAGGTACATCACAGCTAACTTGTGTCGTAATATTTTTACCGACTTCAAAAAAAGGAGGATGCTATATATATACTATGTTCGGCTGATTGTTCTTTTGTTTGTTCGCCGATAACTCCGGCATTTGTGAACTGATTTTCAAAATTCTTGTTTTGTTTGAAAGGGTATACTCCCGAGATGGTCCCATTTCAATGAGGTTAGGATCTGATGGTGGAATGCTTGGGAAACCGAGGGGAACTTTCGAAAATTGTAGGGGCAATTAATGCGTTTATTATGTTTTTCATTTAGGATTTTTAAACACTAAAATTTGGTAAGCTCATATCATAATGATATAACTCAATGACCGCAAAATTTTATATTAGGTATCTATTAAAGTATTAAGGTTTAAATGTTCAATTTTGTATAGAACTTATGGTACCGACTTCTAACCTATCAGTGGGTGGGTAACCTATCAGTGGGTGGGTAACCTATCAGTAGGTACTAATGATAGTTATTTTTTGCTTTTTAGTTTTGACTTTTTGTTTGTTATCAGTTTTTGGTTTTTTGAAGTCGGATTTTTAAACGCAGTTTTTATTTAGTTTGTGTAATGTTTTTGATGATTATCTCACAGAATTCACAATATTTCTTTTACAAAAAAAATAATTTGAGTAGGTACCTACTCTCATCGCTTTCTTAAAAAATATGTCAGAACATCGTCTATCATTTCACGTGTCACCTTGCCTTGTTTGTTTGTGTTGCTCACATTTGCGGCCCTCGATAATGGCGGTAATGCACGTTTCTTGTTCACTTTGTGGTCGTGGAGTTTATAAATTATACCTTATATAATGTTAGTTATGTTATTATATGTATACCTTATAATATATTAGTTATATTTTAACGAAAACTCGAGTTGAGTAAAAAGTTACGGGGTGTTTTTTAATCAATTCTTGTATTATATTACAGATAAACTGTTTAACATAACACAACATCACGTCTTTTATCCCCGAAATGGTAGGCGGAGGTGCAAATTACCTACGGCACTTAATGCCACTGTACAATGTAACACCCACTTTTCACTATTTTGTTATGAGTCATATGTAATAGGGTGTGAGCCTATTGTCATATACCGGGCACATTTCTAGACTCCGTGACTACTGACTACAGAGATTTTTAAAAACCCACTAATACTTTGCCCGACCCGGGAATCGAACCCGAGACCCATTGCCCGGCAGTCGTATTTGCGACCACTGGGCCAACGAGACAGTCAGTTTTTTAATGTTACTACATAGAATTTAATATTAAGACATAATTTTAAATAAAGATCCTTTATTAAATAACTTATGTTGCAAGGTAATTATATTATATTAAATTGTTTTGTTCGTATCAAATAACCAAAATTTACTAATAAAAAAGATTTTCAGACGTATTGCTATGAGACATTTTTTTGTCTCATTTTTAATTTTTTTAAGTGATTTTTTGCACTACACCACTAACGTCTGAAAAATATGTTTCCGGTATCTCAGAACTATCATTCAACTACAGTTCGGTAAAATTCTTTGACAATTTTGAAAATTCGGTCAGATCAAACGCTACGCGGAAAATGTCTGATATTGGTATTTTCGAGTTCAGAATAATCGTATCTATCGATTTCGTCGATCGTATTGCTATGAGACAAAAATTTTGATCGTGGGCTCTCGTACTATTAGGTATTATAATGTGTGAGACTAGACAAACTAAAGTAACAATTATTTTTTATTTTTTCGAAACAAAATGTATTTTGGAATTCGATTCTAAAATGGTACTTGTTCTACCGACCTTGAAGCCCGTCATTAGCTGGGAAACAGGTAATCAGTGTTTTTTACCTGTTGTCGCTGTTTCAAGTCAATTTGCCTCAGATTAATGAATCTAATTATGGTTTCAGATGACCTTCAATTGACATAGGAGTTTAGGTTTTAGTTCAAAAAGGTTGGTCGAGATATTGAATGCTCTTGTTTATAAAGATAAAAGACAAGGGAAAGCCCTTGTTATGTTCTATGAGTCTCTTGTAATAGGGGGCGAGTCTGATACCACACAGATAGCTCGATTCTGATTCGTGAACTTATTCAATCGAAGTCGAGTGTTTCCAGACAGTTTTGCTTGCGATAATTGTTAAAATAGCATTTTTAAATATAAATGAGGAAAAGTTGTTAATTAAAATTTGTTCAGTCTGTATTGTCAAAGTCAAAGTCAAAGGATTTATTTCAATTTAACCATAATTTGGTACTTTTGAAACCTCAACAATACAAAATAAATAATAGTCTGTCAGTCAGTCTGTCAGTGAAGCTAGGTGAAGCTAGGTGCTCATTCCAAAATGCAGATTCGAATGGAGGAGAACGAGCAAGAAACTCCATTTGTTACTCTTTTTAAAAAAGTATGTTCTAAAATGTCTCTGATACATATTCCAATACTGTACGTATATGTGAGAACAATGCAAAGACACGCTTGACGCATTATACTATGTAATTACAAAACTTACTAAAATAAAAAAGTGCATTGAATGAACTAAAATAAATGAAACGAAAATATATTATTACCCATGTTTATAATACCATAAGCGAGACATGTTTGTAATACCACAATGTAACTAGAGAATTGTATTGTAAACCCGATTGAAAAAGAGTAACCTATGGAGTTTCTTGCTCGTTCTTCTCCTTCTCCATAGGAATCTACACCTTGGAATGAGCAACTATGAGCAACTAGCTTCACTTCTAAATTTTTTTGTTGTTGACGTTCACAAGAATTAGACCAGTAAGGCATTACTGGTCTAATTCAAATCAACGATTTTGACTTTGACTTTGACTTAGACCCATAAAGACATTTGTGAAAAACAACAAATTTTCTTCTTTTCTTTACCAGGTCTCCACTGGCACAAGCGCCGTAAGATTCTGACTCCAACCTTCCACTTCAACATCCTGAAGAACTTCGCCCACGTAATCGAAGAGAAGACACAGGATCTGGTGAAGATGCTCAAGGACAAGAACGGAGCTGATGTGAGCCTGATGCCCACAATCAGTGATTTCACTCTCTTTACTATTTGTGGTGAGTTCTTAGTAATTTACTAATAACTACATTATTTAGGAACTAATTTACTGTGGACTATTTTGGTACAACGTCACTCAAATGGTAACAAATAACGCAAGCGTTTTTTAACGTCGGTTTTCTGTGAGGTCGTGGTAATCCAGTCGAGCCGTTCCATTCGATTCGTGTCGAAACATGGCTCTCACAAACACTAGTAAACTTACTTATATTTTACACTAGCAATTTGCAGCGGTTGAATACGCTCTGCTCAGCTCCTCAATTATTGAAATCGGACCCGTAGTTACGGAGATTAGCGCGTTTAAACAAACAAACAAACTCTTCAGCTTTATATACTAGTACTAGCTACCTCCGCGGGGTTTCACACGCTCTGCTCAGCTCTTATTGGTCGTAGCGTGATGTTTTATAGCCTATAGCCATCCTCGATAAATGTGCTATCCAACACAAAAATAATTATTCGTACAAACAAACAAACAAATTCTTCAGCTTTATATACTAGTATAAGATGAGATATGTACATAGAATGGCGGCTGTTTCTGCAAATTTTTATTATATCTGTGTGAATTTTATGGCAGAAACAAGGTTTTCGTTATCCCAGTTCTCGGATGACTGTTAACTGAATTTTATAATTGATACCGCATCATTATCAATGAGACTTTTAATGACAGAAAACATTTTTTTATCCTTACTAATATTATAAATCGGAAAGTGAGTTTGTTTGTTTGTTCCGACTTCACACCGTAACTACTAAACCGATTGCATTGAATTTTTGCAGATGTAAAGTTAGTAGTCTGGATTAAATAATAGGGTACTTTTTATCCCGAAAAAATTTGATATTCCCGAGGGAAAACAAAAGTATTGGTATAGATGGCGCTGTATGTATTGGTATATGTCACATATGCTACTTTTTATCCTTTTGTGACGCGAGCGAAGCCGCGGGTAAAAGCTAGTTCTTAATAAACATAGCTTTAATATTTTCGACCATGTTGTGTATGTAAGCAGTGTCTGTACGTACACGTTCATCGGTACAAACATATGTGTGTATCACATCAATTGCATGTCTGTTGACTCCATTATAATGATAGCACGTCCTAGATCTCAGTGGCTGATTGTTAAATTATACGTTGATGAGGATCGTGGAGGCCACTTCAATGTTGCCCACACTTAAGTAGCTATTTACTGTGCACTGAGTTTTTGCTGGACACTTTTTGTCGCATAAAATTCTTGTTTTATTTCGGATTTTTTTTTTAATAAATGATGATAAAATTAAGTTTACGTAGGTTAGGGTTAGGGTGGGTTACCTATATTAAGTAGTTGAAACGTCATGAAGTTTTAAAATAATTTGAAATAATATTTTTTTCATGAATTTTATTTTTTTTACGGAATTTGTACCTCTGCCTACCGCTTCGGGGATAAAAAGGCGTGATGTTATGTTATGTCATGTTGTCATGAAGTTTTCGACATACGTACCTATTCATAACTGAATAGATAAAGAGACAAAATTGCTGTATGCACTCCTTTTTATTGGCGCAATGCACTGGCAACTCCTGATGTTGCGGGTGTCCAATTATCAGCAGCACTGATCATTTATCATCAGGCGTTTCGCCAGTTAGTTTATTAAAACAGCGTGGCTGTCCTGAAAAAAAGAAGAACTCGCGCCGCGCGCCGGTATAATTTTTTCTTCCTAATTCAAAATGTACAAATAACAGCCTATATTAATTTTATTACAATTCAGTTTTAATAATTACATTTAGTTCAGTAATCCTTGGGTATCGATCGAGACCCAGCAGATTAAAATATCGCTCGATTTATTTTCGACGCACCTCTGCAGATTTGTTACAAGCATTTTCGTTTAAAAATAACGACTATGACATATATCGATATGTGCCCAAGAACAAATCTCCTATGTGCGGATCATCAGAAACAGCTTACTGCCGGATATTAGGGCAAGTTACTAAAGTGTGTACCACAATCAAATGAGCATTAGACCTATAAACGAATGCATCATAAAAAAAAAACCCGGCTTGCTCTACTTTCATGTGCTTTGGATATTATCATTTTCCCAAAGTCCTCATAAAATGTAAGTACTTTGCGGTGCTTTAGCGCCAAAACTACTTATATTAAAAAAAAACCTACCTAGACACAAATTGTAAAACGATATGAGTAGTTTAATTTTGTAGCTAACGGTTTTCTAGTGAAATGCACAGGAAAAGAGTTATAGCAAAAAACAAACTGTTTTTGTCCACCATTTTTCCAATATGGCGGCGCGAGCAGCGCACTTACGAGGGTGCAAAATAGAAATCAGAAAGAGTACATCAAAATATATAATATTGCCTATTTTTAAAACTCCCAGTAGGTAAACAATCCAGGACACTATAAATTTCCTTAATGATCGAACTAATTTAGCTACCTGTGTTTTAAGACCATTACGTCTGGTGTAGCTGTTTTCCTGGTAGTTATTTGCGGTAAAGTTATTTTGTTAATTAAGAAGAAAATATAAAACAATTACGAAATGAAGTAACCAAGTTTATGAGTCCGTAATTTGTTTTGTCTTTATCCTGTGTCTGTTTTTCATTAAAGGTCTAGGTTGGTGGGTTTATTTCTTAGTTTGTTAATTCCGTAATAATTATTTGGTCCATATTACAGTACTTTTTAATTTTGGTATGTTTGCAACAATGGATATAAAGTGACCAATTTATTTTTTATGGGGGAAAATAATCTAATCCTGGGTGAGGAGGAAGGGAGTGTCAGACTCTTACTGACTAAAAACCACCCCGTTCCTACTCATCTGCTTTGAGCCGGAGCCCCGGTAACCCGTTAGGTTCTCCTAGGCTCCGTATCGGCATCAGCCCTATTGGGCTCCATCCGTGGTGGTCTGATGGCTCTTTGAGGCGCGCGACCGCCGTACGCTCGGGTCTGGTTCTGGTCGACCGGCGAACCACCCATGCTCGCCGTCCGCGGGCCCGCGCTTACGGAGGCCGCAGATCGTCTCGCGATCTTCGAGTGTCCTTCGCGATGGCTGGGTTGCGAGGAGGCAGCGCTTCGCTGCCTCACACGTCCCGCCTCCTCCTTAGCTAGCATAACTAACTAGCTTCGCAAAAGGAGGAGACGGCATCCCAGTTCCTCTCGCTCCGCATCATGACCCATAAAGTACCCAATAGTGATCTCTTTCGAAGTAGTGACTGGATTTAATATCCGATCTTAATGGAAAACCATTGGCTCGATGTAAGTTTTTAAAATACATTCAGTACTAATCTATATAACAAAAAATGAATTTCCATTCGTTAGTATCGATAAAACTCGAGAACGGCTGAAAAGATTTGGCTAATTCTGGTCTTGAATTGTTTGTGGAAGTCTAGGAAAGGTTTAAATTGTGAGAAAAATAAATTAAGGCGATAAGAAGTTTGCCGAGTCAGGGAGTATCTAAAAATCGATTATCTAATAGAAATATCGAATTACAATTTTTATGTTAACACGCTATCTATTTATGATCATTCCATCAACGAGCCTTGCTGAAATGTTTTTACATTACGTTTCAAAAAGATTATATCAAAGTCATTTCATCTTATAAAAAACTAGCTTCTGCCCGCGACTTCTTACGCGTAATCCCATTTTTTCCCGTCCCCGTTCGTGATTTTCGGTAAAAAAAAAAATTGGTCAAAAAGTCCTATGTCGGTCTCCTGGCTCTAAGCTACCTCCCTACCAATTTTCAGCCAAATCTATTCTGCCGTTCTTGAGTTATAAGTGGTGTAACTAACACGACTTTCTTTTATATATATAGATATACTTAATCTAATGTTCGTATCTCAGGCTTAATCCTTACTAATATTATAAATCGGAAAGTGAGTTTGTTTGTTTGTTCCATTTTCACGCCGTAACTACTAAACCGATTGCTTTGAATTTTTGCAGACGTAAAGTTAGAAGTCCGGATTAAATAGTAGGGTACTTTTTAACCCGGAAAAATTGATATTCTCGAGGGAAAACAAAATTATTTGTATAGATGGCGCTGTGTGTATTAGTATATGTCACATAGACTACTTTTCATCCTTTTGTGACGCGTATAAATCATACAATGTATGCAACAAGCCATCATTGTGTCAGTCTGTAATCACTGCACCATAATTACAGGCACTTATACTTAATTATAGTAAAACTTACTTTAATGTCTGATCACAACTGCTTGTCATAACATAATTGGGATATAAGTAGCTAGGCAATGTGTTACACTACGGTGTAATAGACGGCCCAACGTTGTAAATGAGGAACATTTGTGCATCGCGACATTTTACCGTATACGAGGCGCGAACTCGCATTAATACTCGATCTAATTTCAACCCTTGTAAAGAGCGTCATTTTTGGTACAACATCGACCAATTATCACCTACTTATTGTAATTTTTATTAACCTTTAATATATATAAATCTCGTGTCACAATGTTTGTCCTCAATGCACTCCTAAACCACTTAACCGATTATAATAAAATTCGCACACCATGTGCAGTTCGATCCAACTTTTTCTTTTTTTCCTTTTTTTTTGACTTGAGAGATAGGATAGTTTATATCTCAAACTATAGTCGCAATTTTAATTTATTGCAAATTGTTAGTCTGTGGCGCTGCTATGGTAAATCTACGAACGTGTCATATAAGCTACATTTTAACAGCATAATTACCACGTGTTGTTGACGCTATTAGAATATATATTATAATACATGCATATTGCACCCGTGCGAAGCTGGGACGGGTCGCTAGTTAAAGTTATATTTTAAGAAACAACTTGGTTTCCTTTGCATCCTCCGGCTACAGCCGATTCGACTGCACAGTTGGTGCGGTGGCTGGGCAACTGGCTGCCGTGCAACGTGTCGTGGGTTCGATTCCCGCACGGAACAACACTTTGTGTGATCCACAGATTGTTGTTCCGGGTCTGGGTGTCATGTGTATGTGAACTTGTATGTTTGTAAACGCACCCACGATACAGGAGAAAATCATAGTGTGGGGCAACGTTTTTTTTTTAAAAAAGAAAAAAGAAAGAAAGAAAAAAAAGAAAAAGGCCTACGTAATTAATGCACTTGTGACTCCTTTGGTGTTGCGGTTGTCTCACGGTGACGTTGGTCGAGTGATCAGTATCACTCATGGACACCTGAAAACGTGTAGACTTGTCACCTAAATGCCTAGTTCGAGTGTGTGTTATGCTAACGCAATTGACACGTCTATGACGTTCGGCGCTCTGATTGGCCTGCTCCAATTTAATCAACCAATCAGAAGGCTAAACGCAGTAACGTGAGAAATGCTGCTCATGAATATGAGCCTCTAGCATGGCTTGAAACTAGTCGAGTTCCTCGTCAAATTATTACGTGAGTAAGCCGAAAATATAATAATTTATTTAGTATGTCTCACGAAAGTTATCACACAAACATTGACTATGTTTAATAATGTAACGAACTACGTAATTTTAAATTAATCACTGTTTTCCTTATTTACAACAGCGCTATAAATACGATAATTCGAATTAAGTACTCAAAACATTCCTTTTGTTTCCCGTGGAGAGATAATACTTACTCAAAATAAAGGACTTCTCGCCTTTTCGGTCAAAGTAGAAAGAAATGCTTACTATATTTATCTGTATACTGCCTCGTTGGCCGAGTGGTCGCAAGTGCGACTGCCGGGCAAGGGGTCTCGGATTCGATTCCCGAGTCGGGCAAAGTATTACTGGGTTTTTAAAAATTTTAGTAGTAGCACGGAGTCTGGAAATTTACATATATATGGCAATAGGCTCACCCCCTATTACATGAGACTCATAACATAAATAGTGAACAGTGGGTGTTACCCTTTCGGGGATAAAAAGGCGTGATGTTATGTTATGTTATTTATCTGTATAGATTTTCTAAAATTGTAACACTTAACAGCAGGTTAAACAACAACTCTAGATAGTTTAGAAATAGCTACTCTAGATAGTTCAAAAAGTAAAAGAGAAATGAATCGAATTATACAGTTCCTTCTTTCAGAATAAATATGGCGTCTTAAGAATTGTTTCCGATCGTTAAGTTCTTTGAAGATGCATCACAAAGTATTCAGTAGGACGACAGTTTATTTGTTTTGTTTAACTTAATCGTTTTCCTCGAAACTCTTGTTATTTGTAGAATAGAACTGTTTCAAGTGCAGTTTAAATGGTCCTGATTTTAGATAAGTAGGTGTTTTTGTAAATTAAATAATATTTTTTAAGTTTTGCTCACAAACAGCGTAAGATAACATGAACATAGGGCCGAAACACATAACTGCGTTGCGTCGGCGCAACGCTAAAATCGGTAGTTTGCGTTGCGGTGCGTTGCGGCGTTGCGGCGTCGTGAAAAAGAGCGTTTTGTTGTCGTTCGGTAGGTAACCAGTTCGTTGTGATTTTTTATTGTGGATACACGTGTTTCTGCCATGAACCATCGTAAAAAACTTATTGCTTATTTGTTATTAAGAAGACATCTGCTTTGTTGGAACGAGCGCTGCGTTGCGGCGCCGCAACGCCGCAACGCAAACTGCCGATTTTAGCGTTGCGGCAACGCATCGCGGTTATGTGTATCGGCCCTAAGGGCCAAATCTCTCAATTCTTAGCGGAAATTAGGGATGCACATAAGTATTATAATGGACAAGTACCATTAATCTAAAAACAATTTTATACTCATTAATTCTTATCGGTTGTGAGTCAAGCTTGATTGAGTTTAACAACCTACTTACCTAATCAGAATCTCCGAATTCAAGGTCAATGTTATAATGCATAACCAAATAGTAAATCAAATATTTTTGTTATTGTACACATACCAGTATATTTACGATCACATTAACACTTCTACCGGATTATCTTGTTATGTGTTTTTGGTATTGACGTGTGTATGTACACACGGCCACACATCAATCTATACAAAACCAGTTTATCCTGGTGTCGCGTCGCATCATCTTTCCGCACATGCGCGGGTGTAATTAATCCTCCGGTAACCTCACTCACACGACGAAACATAACACAACCGTTGTTTCACGTCAGTTTTCTGTGAGGCCGTGGTAACACTCCACACTTTATCCTTATGACAGCAGACTTCTTCTTTAACTAATTTTAGGTAGGAAAGGCTTTAGATTTTAAATCAGTTCCTATCAAGTTTTTATAATGCATAAGCACGTAAACACAGATTAAATCTTAATTTCCTCATTGCAACGGCAATCCAATGACACTTAATTATAATAAATTACTGAACAAGTAATCTTACAGCAATTCCTATTCAACAGAAACCGCAATGGGGACCAAATTGGACGACGATAAGACATCAGCCACAGTGGACTACAAGAACGCCATCCTTAACATCGGCATGCAAATGTTAGCGAGGATCACCCGGTTTTGGCTGCATAACGACTTCATCTTCAACAACTCGTCACGAGGAAAAGAATTCACAAAAACCTTGGAAGTAGCTCGAGCCTTTGCTGATAATGTCATCATGGATAGAAAGGCCCAGAGGATTCAGAATAAGGGAGAAGATATTTCTATTGCTGATGCGTCTGATGGCATTGGAACTAAGAAGAGATTGGCTATGTTGGATCTGTTGCTGGAGGCTGAAGAGAAAGGCGAGATTGATATGGATGGTATCAGGGATGAGGTTAACACTTTCATGTTTGAGGTAGGTCAGAGAGACGTTTTTTGTTTTGATATTTGGCTTTGATTATATGGTTAACTGTAACTGTATTAATAAAAAAGGGTAACCCAAATGTATGTACCTATGCACCTACAAAGATTTCGGTTTTTTTTTATTGCATAAGCCGGTAAACGAGCAGACGGATCACCTGATGGTAAGCAATTGGCGCCGCCCATAGACACCCGGAACACCAGAGGCGTTACAAGTGCGTTACCGGCCTTTTGGGGATTAGGAGTTTGAGGATCGTTTGGGATTCAGGGATTGGGGAGATTGGGGAAGGGGAGGATAATTGGGCCTCCGGTAACCTTACTCACAGGACGAAACACGACGCAAGCTTTGCTTCACGCCGGTTTTCTATGAGCGGTTTTCACTCCGGTCGAGCCGGCTCATTCATGCCGAAAAACTTTGTTACTCATTTTTGACCTCTGTATCGTGTAACAGAACAATATTGGATAGTTTTTTTTTAATATATTAGAAGAATTGAATACTGGGAATGTCTGGGAACAACGTCAATAGTGAACTAGAGATAATAATATTTTTTTAAGGAACTAGCAATAATGTATGTTAAGCCCCCTTAATAAAGGTGTTTATTTACAGGGCCATGATACAACAGCCTTAGCTCTTACTTTTGGCTTGATGCTGTTGGCTGATCACGAAGATGTACAGGTAATTATAAAACATGTTGATGTTATTCACAATTATTTAAATTTCATGTAGCGAATATTTACATCAAGATACAAATTGCAATTCATAAAAGATTCTGTTAATGATTTCGATCCTCATTTTTTTTAAAACAATAAGAGCCGAAACACATAACCGCGTTGCGTCGCCGCAGCGCTAAAATCGGCTGTTTGCGTTGCGGTGCGTTGCGGCGTCGTAATAAAGAGCGTTTTGTTGTCGTTCGGTAGGGTAACCAGTTCCTCGTGATTTTATATTGTGGATAGACGTGTCTCTGCCATGGACTATCGTGAAAAACTTATTGGTTATTTGTTATTAAGTCATTACTCTGCTATGCTGGAACGAGCGCTGCGTTGCGGCGCCGCAACGCGGTTATGTGTTTCGGCCCTAAAAGGCTAGTCGTAAGTCGTAGTTATACCTATATAACATAAAAATCACAAGAACGTACGATGTTCTACAGATCCGGAACTCAAACCTTGATGGATCTTAGCAACGTTGAATATAGGTACAAGCAGTGACTGCACGGTTGGTGCGGTGTCTGGGCAACCGGCTGCCTAGCAACGTGTAGCGGGTTCGATTCCCGCAACGAGCAACTCTTTGTGTGATCCACAAATTGTTGTTTCGGGTCTGAGTGTGATGTGTGTGCATATATGTGCGTGTGAACTTGTATGTTCGCAAACGCACCCACGACACAGGAGAAAATCTTAGTTAAGGGGCAAAGTTCTTTAAAAAGAAAAAGTGTATCTATATCAACGCAATCAGATTGCGAAGCGAAGTTAATACCAAGAAATGTATATATAAATACTGCATAGAATATTATAATATGAAGCGTTTCTTATTTATTTTAATTTTCCACTGTTTATTGAAACAGGAGAGGAATGTTTGCCAGTGAGTGGCCTGTTAATAAAAACTTCTTGACTTCACTTTTTCTTCTTGCAGAAATGAAATTCCATTTGTCATCTCAAAGAGACTGCAAAAATATTGAATTTTCTTTTTTAGCGAACAGATGGCTTTTATTGCTAGTCTTTCTGCTGGTGATAGGATATTTAAAAAAAATTGTGGTGCATAATTTGCTTTAAATCAAAATTATGTGAATTGGACTCTCAAGATATTTAGGAGTAATAAACATGTTTGTAACTGTGACTTGTTTTGACTGCCTCGTTGGCCGAGTGGTCGCAAGTGCGACTGCCGGGTAAGGGGCCTCAGGTTTGATTCCCGGGTCGGGCAAAGTATTATTGGGTATGTAAAAAAATCTCAGTAGTAGCACGGAGTATGGAATTGTGCCCGGTATATGGCAATAGGCTCACCCCCTATTATATGGGACTCATAACATAAATAGTGAAAAGTGGGTGTTACATTGTATAGTGGTATAATGTGCACCACTGCCTACCCCTTCGGAGATAAAAGGCGTGATGTTATGTTATGTTATGTTAAACATTTTTGTATAGCTATTTTGATTCTTTACTATAATGATCCCTTTTCTAATTTTAGTTTTAACAAACACTATGTTTATTTCTTAGTAAGTTAAGTTTACATATTATCCTCCTTCTACTTACCCCCCTTACCTTACCCTCCCTTCACATCAACAGCCTATAAGTGGCCACTACTGACCAAAGGCCTCTACTCACACGGGGAAGGTTTGAGCATTAATCACCACGCTTGATTTCAAACTTATAATTAGAAATTATAATGCCAGGTTATCTCACGATGTTTTCCTTTGCCGTTTGTCAGTGGTGTCTAAATAATCTTAGAAAGTACATATATCTTGGAAGAAGTCACATTGGTACTTGCCGTTAGTAGTTTTCGAAACCGCGCCCTCATGCATGAGAAGCGAGTTTCTTAAACCTCCGGGCCAACCCACGAGGAAAATCTTCCCTTCTTAAAACTAATTAATACAAAAGTAGGTACTATCGACAACTTTAATTTATATACATTCTTTTTTAGGAGCGCATCTACGAGGAATGCCAAACGATCCTGGGTGACTCAGAACACGTGACGATGTCCAATCTGTCCGACATGAAGTATTTGGAGGCGGTCATCAAGGAAATACTGCGATTGTACCCCAGCGTGCCTTTCATTGGACGAGAGATCACTGAAGATTTTAAGCTGGGTGAGTATATTTGTTTTTTGGTTGAATAGGAAATTTCGTTTTGTAGGTGTTTTTGGAGAATAGAATAGATTTATTTGCAATTTATTTATTTATTTTAATTCGGGTAACCAACAGCTATATTACAAAGAATAAAATTTCAGAATATACTAATACAAAGCCAATTATAGGTTTCCACGCGTAGCTATAGTATATCTTTACAGAGGTTTTGCGAATGCAATGCACATAAAAGTATAAAACATGGATATTCATTCAAAAAAATTAAGGTTTAGTCGCCTACAAATGTAGGTACAAATTATGGAGGGGCGAGTGATTAGGTTGCTTATTGGTAGAAATGATCCATTATGCCCTGTGCATATGTGGGAGAGCCATGCTTCGGCACGAATGGGCCGGCTCGACCGGATACCACGGCCTCACAGAAAACCGACGTGAAGCAACGCTTGCGTTGTGTTCCGTCGTGTGAGTGAGGTTACCGGAGGCCCAATTACCCTCCCCTTCGATCCTCAAACTCCTAATCCCCAAAAAGCCGGTAACGCACTTGTAACGCCTCTGGTGTTCCAGGTGTCCATGGGCGACGCCGATTGCTTACCGTCAGGTGATCTGTGCTCGTTTACCGGCTTATGCCATAAAAAAAATAAAAACATAAACTTCAACTTATAAATTGTGTGAATAAACTCTAAGCTAGCCAATAATTCTTTGCCCGACTTGGGAATTGAACCTGATACCCCATGTAGCTGCACTTATTACTAACTTAAGGCAGATAAAGTCTATATTAAGACAGACTCATTCATTACTTAGTAATTCTCACCTTCACAGTTTCTGAATCCTTGTGTTTAACATTTTGGGATTATACCGTTCAAGTTCATTTAGGATTAACAACAAGATTAATACCTAAGTAGGCGTAGCTTAGTGCTTGAAACTTTACCGTGATTTGTTATGTACCTATTTGTAGTTAATTTAATATTGTTTCTTATTCATATCTTTAACAAACTTAAAAAGAATAGTTTGACCTGTATGTATGTATGTATGTAGATGTACGAGATTATCTCAGTATTAGCTGAACCGATTTTGGTGCAGTTTTCAGAAAAGTGCTTGTTACACTTAGGAGAACGTTTTATAATTTTAAATTATAAAATAATAATTGCTTTTTTGATCGCGTCAATGTAACGTAGCATTGCCCAGCAATGGAGTCTGGGTTAACTATTATTGGGTTTTTAAATTTCTAAAGAATAAAACCGAATCTGGAATTTTTATTGGTGCACAGCAAGACTCACTCTAGTGTACATAATAAGACAATAAATGATGACAGCTAAACATTGAGTGATGTTATCATTACCTAATTACAGAGCCGTATTATCCCTGAGGCAAACTAGGCAAGGGCCTAGGGCGCCAGGCTACAGAGAGGCAACAATGCCGCGAGACGAGCGTCCCCATATAAAAAAAGAGTAGGGGTGCCAATGAGGTCCCTGCTTAGGGCGCTCTCTTGGTTAAATCCACTTCTGCCTGATTTAATCCTTACTAATATTATAAATCGGAAAGTGAGTTTGTTTGTTTGTTCCGCTTTCACGCCGTAACTACTAAATCGATTGCTTTGAATTTTTGCAGACGTAAAGTTAGAAGTCTGGATTAAATAATAGGGTACTTTTTATCCCGGAAAAAATTGATATTCCCGAGGGAAAACAAAAGTATTGGTATAGATGGCGCTGTGTGTATTGGTATATGTCACATAGGCTACTTTTATCCTTTTGTGACGCGAGCGAAGCCGCGGGTAAAAGCTAGTTTATATAGCTGAATCTCAGAAGTGTATATATAGCTGAATCTCAGAAGTGTATACAGAGCGACTTTGAAAACATCAGTAAATGGGCGCATGACAATGGAATTATATTAAACCATACAAAAACTAAATGTATGCATATACACTCGCCGTATAATCGGAATGCTAAATCCATAAATAGTGAATCTATAGCAATAATAGGGCATACGTACGAATGTTTACATAGAAATAAATATAACTGTAACTGTAGAAAACTTGAATATGTACAACAATTTAGATATTTGGGCCTAACGATAGATAAAAATTTCAGTTGGAAACTACATGTTAACGATATTTGTAATAGACTAAGGGCTGTGCTCAGTAAGTTTTACCAGCTAAAAGATGTATTAAACAAAAAGACTTTAAGATTAGTTTACTTCGCACTTGCAGACTCACTGTTAAGTTATGGACTTATTGTGTATGGCAGAACATTTGTTACATATTTAAAAGATATTAGAGATTTACAAATAAGACTGATAAAGTTCCTAGTAAGTAGAAGTGTTATAGATAAGTGCAATAGAGAGTACGAAAAATTGTTTCCTATTTGTAAAATAATACCCGTAGATAAAAAAATAGATTATTTAATTAGCTTAGAATATTATTATAATGATAAATTTAAAAATAACGTAACCAACAAATACAACACACGTAGGGTCAGAGAAAACAAATTTACTGTACCAAATGTAATAAATTATTATGGGAAAAGAACATCCGCCTACTTAGTACCTAAAGTATTTAACCAAATAGACATATTAAGAGAAGATGGGAAAAAATATAGGAAGGGACCTATAAAGTCAAAATTAAAAAGAATTATATTGGATGGAATAAGTTAGAATAAGGATTTTGTATGGAATTTTAGATTTTTCATTTTTCATATTTCTTTAATTACTCAGGGGTTTTAGTAAAAATTGCTTGGTATTGTTTCAGAAGTGTTTTTTTTATTAAATATATGTAAATACTTACTATGTCATGCTTGGGTTATAGTGTACCTATATGTTAAGCAAAAATGTTATGATGTTATTAATATTGTTTGTACAACGAGCGTCTCTCGCCATCAAACGTCAAAGTTTGGCGAGATTAGATATAAGGCCATACCTTTGTAAAATAGAAAGGAATAAATTTGTTTAAAAAAAAAAAAAAAAAAAAATAATATGTGCACCTGTGCATACTCCTTCGAGGAATAACAGTCTGGCCACGAAACATTCTACCTTGCGAGCGATAGATACTCTGCGTGGTGCGACCGGCGAGGCATCTAGCGACTGAAACAAACACGTAGAAATATACTGAGGCCTTAGTACGAGTTTGATTTATGTTTAAAGTATTCGAAACGAGTACGCGTTCGGCGCTCTGATTGGCCGGCACAAATGAACCAACCAATTAGAGCGCCAAACGAAGTCTCGTTACGAATACTTTAAACATGTACTAAGGCACTTGTACCAAGGCCTCTGATCAAGCCACGGTGAGCGGCGAAATGTACCGAGCGAATTGCGCCAGCGAGTGTAAAAAGTTAATGTATCAGTACAGTGCCAGTCTTATGAAACTTTGAATTTATTTTTGTACATAGTCCGTAATCTGCAGTAGCCAACATTCAGGAAAACGAAAGTTCATTAGGATTTTACTGTTAGTTAGCTTCACTACCACAGAAATACTTCTTTATTATATCTGTGTTCACTACATAGTAATTATGTAAAACAAAGTCGCGGCTATCCGTCGTCTGTCTGTCCCTATGTATGCTTAGGTCTTTAAAAGTACGCAACGGAATTTGAAGGGTTTTTTTAATAGATTGATTTTTAAGGAAGGTTTATATGTACATTACATGCATATTACCAAGCCGGTGCCAAGCCGGGGCGGGTCGCTAGTTGTTTTATATGAGGTTGGCTAAAATCGGTTTTAATAAAATACTCTTACAATAATATGTTCTGTGGTCGTGGCGGCAAACGTCGATGTTCGTGGCCTGTGAAGTCCGCCGCGCGAATATACGCGTCGCCCGTCGCTCCGCCGTTCGCGCCGCCAATCCTCGTGGCCAAGCCGTAAATGTCGTGTTATTGTTTTTGTTATAATTCGATTACTGAATATTAAGTACCAAAGGCAAAATATCGGTTCATTATAGCAACGATTTTGTGAACACCTTCATGGAATATCAGGTGTGAAGTTATCATTAAACATTGATGAGACGCCCAAGTTTGTGTTTTGTTGAAAAGTTCACCATATCTAATCTTAATAATAGTTATAATGTACTTAATATTAATTTATTACTTGTTCTGCCTGCGTATTTGGTCTATTCTACGAAGATCTTACATTTTGAGGGGTAAAATGAAACCTATATGTGGTGTAATCTAGGTTAAATTCACTTTTTGTGCATAGTTATCTAGATATAAGATTTTCCTGTGGTGTCACTTTATCTCAGAAGATTGGCGTTCAGCTTTTTAAATTCGCCCTTATCATTCAGTCAGATCAGGTGGATAAATTGTCTAACATAGTTGATAACGGGTCCACCGTCATCTAGTGCATAGTCAGGTCTTTTCTTTCACTACTTTTACGATATGTTCAGTATTTTAAGTCAAAGATTAACAAACTACCTCATAGACATACATGGTTTGACCAATATATTGGTTCATAGTAATAGATGTTAGTATAACTAAGAAATTCAACAAATTTTTGTGCCAATTTAGTTGCGCTTGTGTTGGCAAGGTAAATAAGGGGGTAAATATAATGTTATCTTAACTACACATGTTTCAAGATTCTCACAGTATAGTATGCATCTATCGGACTAACTCTTTACTGTCATCGGCGGTATTGCCGAGCCGGTACGACTTTCAAACCTTCAAGAGAAGAGCGTATGCCGTTAAAAGGTCGGCAATGCACCTGTGATTCCTCTGGTGTTGCGGGTGTCCACAGGCGGCGTCATCACCTGATCGCTTACCATCAGGTGATCCTTCTGCTCGTTTATTATTCCATAAAAAGCGTATACTTTACGGATAGTACCTACATAATAAATTATATTTATAAACATAATATCACTATGGGATAAAATACGTGTTGCTATGCAACCTTATCAATCGTGCTACATATCTCAGATCGGATTTTTGTAGTTGGATCACATCTCTAAGCTAGAATACGTTCTCCACAATCCGCGTCTGATTGCTAGACGTAAAATTAGGTCAGGGAGCTCACTATTGTGATTAGATAAGTCATCTCATCACTTCGTGTGAAATAGACACACCAAGCTATTAAAACCAGCTTATCATGGACTTACTTTGTATGATCTTTTCGCACGTCCAGCGGTCAGGTTATACTGGTTTGTATAGGTTTTGTGTAGCCATGTTATAACGAAATAAAGAAAATAAAATACAGGGTCTCTTCCCTTTCAACTTCCAAAAGGACACACCTTTTATCCCACAAAGGGATACACTTTTAAGATTTTAGTTTTGCTTTTATGTGGATGTGTGTATTCTTGGGCATAATTCCAGATTCCATTCTTAGAGACAACCGATGTATGAAATAGTTTTTTTTAGATTCCAAGATCAACAATAAGAACAACATCAAACATCAACAGCCTATAAGTGGCAACTGTTGAACAAAGACCTCTTCTTACACGGAGAAGGTTTAAGCATTATTTGTTATCCTTGCTGAATGCGGGTTGGCGATTTTAGATTTCCTCACGATGGTTTCCTTCACCGTTTGTCAGTGGTGTCTAAATAATCTTAGAAAGTACATAGTACTCGGAAAAAGTCACATTGGTACTTGCTGTTGCTAGGTTTCGACCCCGCAGTCATGCATGAGAAGCGGGCGTCTTAAACCTCTGGGCCACCAAGATCACGTTGATGTTCCAAGATGACGTTCTCGCAAATCACATCGTTGCTTACGTAGTCTTTAAGTCTAATCAATGAACGGCTTTAATTGAAGCGATTAACCAAACTCGTTCTTAACTTTTAGAATCCTTTAACAAATCTCGTTGAAGTGTATCAAACATCGATTACCCTCCATACACTTTAGTTAGCGTTAATAACAACTTAGCACTTTCGTACATAAATCCGCGATACTGTTGTCGAAACTTATCTCAATCTTAATCAAAGGATTATGAACTATATGTGTATAACAATTTGGATGAAACTAAAACAAACAATTTAGTTCTTGTTTGTATCGAATAGAAGTTTGATTGCACCCAAGGTTTAATAGATTTAAGGCAAGAGTCTATCATAGAGTACTTTTAGAGATTGCGCGGCGATTTTTGGCCACCGTAGGTGCAGGTCTGCAGATGGCGAGCTCCCTCTAGCCTAACCCAAGGCAGAGAAGACATTGGATGATTTTCTCCCTCAAAAAAAAGGGTAACTCGCCCAACCAGAACCAGATCCGTTCGTACGCGCATCTCAAAGAGCCACCAGACCACCACAGATGGGGACAAATAGGGCTGATGCCAAGTACAGAATGCCGGGGCTTCGAGCAGAAATAAAACAGAATAGAGTGTCAGATTCTTACTGACTAACAATCGGGGTGGTTTTTAGTCAGTAAGAGTCTGACACTCCCTCTCGCCTCATCTAAGGCGGGAGAAGTCATCAGATGACGCCCCCCCCAAGAAAAATGGATAGTGTACGTAATTTCAGTTTAAGTACTTAAATCTAATCGACAAAACGTATGTTACAATGTGTGCCCAATCCGTCATTGAACAAATAACTATGTCTTTTTACAGCCAACCTTAACTTTTGACAGGAAACACTTAAGATCATGTTTATATGTTTCCTACTTCTTGACATGATTTATGTCTGATTGTCTGTATGTATGTATATCGTCACTATTTCTACGTTATCACAAGGCAAGAGATAAGCACTTTCTGATGCGTCCCACTGGGGCCTGTCACTCAATAGTCATATGTACCTACTTAGACTGGAGGGATCTCGATAAATACTAGGAAATATCGTTTGATTCACGACGCTGAGGCACGCTCATGAGCCAAATATTAGATTAGACAATAGACGGTTCCTCTACGTGATAAGTGATAAACGACTATAAGTATATTCGTCCTCGTTACACGGGTCTTGTAATATAACTGGCCAAAACTAGACGTCACATGTACCTATGATTTTTTTTTGGGATTAGTCGGTAAACAAGCAGACGGATCACCTGATGGTAACCAATCGGCGCCACCCATGGACACCTAAAACACCAGAGGCGTTGCCGGCCTTTTCGGAATTAAGAATTTGAGGATTGTGGGGGTTTCGGGGATTGGGGAGACGGGGTGGCGGGGGGTAATTAAACCTTCGGTAACCTCACTCATACGACGAAATACAACGCAAGTGATGTTTTAGATCGGTTTTCTGCTCGGTATCACTCTGGTCGAGCCGGCCTATTCGTGCCGAAGCATGGCTCTTCCACACTAATAACATATGTGGACAACTTTAGGGACAAAAATGTGTGACGTTTTAATACTCAACACCTAGAAATACGCACAGTCGTACATTTGTTCAAGATAGCCTTCGAACCGATACGACGTTCATACATTTAAGAAAATAGCGTACTTATTTGTTTTTAATTTAACTATCTTCTTCTTTATGTACCTATATAATTCTTCTGTGAGTGTGTATGTCACTGAACTTCTCTCAAACGACTGGACCGATTTTGATGAAATTTTTTGTGTGTGTTCAAGGGGATCTGGGAATGGTTTAGATTCATACAAATCAGCCCGGCAGATGGCACTGCAGTCGATGTCTAGGTTATTTTATCCTAAACGGCTGAACTAATTTGAATGAATTTTGTTTATACATTCACGTGGATATACAGGAGAACGTCTGTCGGGTTGTCTACTGGTGATCAGATCCATCTACTTTTTGACTTTGACAAACTTAACCAAATTAACCATACTCTTTTGTTTCCTCCTTAGGTGACATAACAGTGAAGAAGGGTACGACAGTGGACGTCCACATTTACGAGCTGCACCGTCGCGCTGACATGTTCCCGGAGCCGGAGAAGTTCATGCCGGAGCGGTTCCTGGGCACGGAGATGAAACATCCTTACGCTTACGTACCGTTCAGCGCTGGACCTAGGAATTGCATTGGTGGGTATACTTTACCTCCTATTTTATTATCTGACGTGTAAAGTATATTATTAGGTTACCAAATCTTATTCGTATTACAATCTGGGTTTAGGGCTCGTACACAAAACTGCGATGCGACACATCGCAAAAATGTGCAAGCTCCCTCTACGCATCGCAAGGATTTGCGAATTGATTCTCATCGCGCATCATAATCTTATCTTGCCAAATGTTCTTTATTTATTTTTCCTGTATCTCCTAAGCAATAACAGAAGTGCACACTTCTTTTTACGATCCATGTCACGACCTAGTTTTCAATTTTAAATATGTTTATTACCTACGGTTGACGGTCGTCGAAGGAATGGTCACCCTGGGAGACGCTTTGTCAATTCGTGTCGAAGTTTTCTGCGTAGCGAATTCGTATCGCATCGCATTGCAGTTTGGTGTACGAGCCCTTAGGTTGGTTTGTTCCAATTCCTTAGCGTTACTAAGGAGGAGTTTTTTTCATGACATAAGCCGGTAAACGAGCAGACGGATCACCTGATGGTAAGCAATCGGCGTCGCACATGGACACCTGGAACACCAGAGGCGTTACAAGTGAGTTACCGGCTTTTTGGGGATTAGGAGTTTAAGGATCGATGGGGATTCAGGGATTGTGGAGATTGGGGAAGGGGAGGGTAATTGGGCCTCCGGTAACCTCACTCACACGACGAAACACAACGAAAGCGTTGCTTCACGTCGGTTTTCTGTGAGGCCGTGGTATCACTCCAGTCGAGCCGGCCCAGTAGTGCCGAAGCATGGCTCTCCCACACTTAAATATTTAGACATCCTAAAATATTTTTGATAAACTCTGGTCCACAATCCCAACGTTGCGTCATGTTGTTGCTATGGATAAACACAGATAATTTCAAACTGAATAAAGCACTCCAAGAAAATGAGTTTTGTTACATGTTATAATACATGTAAGTACATCAGTGGCGTGCAGTCCATATAGAAAAACAGGCTTCGCCTACCATATAAATATCGTGAATAGATAACATACATAAAATGTACAAACGCGTTTATTAAAATTCAATAATATAATAAAACTTTGTAAACGTTTGTAATAAACGGTTTCTCTTTCCATTCTTTATTTACATTCTATCACGAATCACAAATATAAAATCATCAATCAATTAATCAATCTCTTTAACTGCATTTATGTGTTGCATTGTTCTCACACAATCGAACCAACAAAACTATGTAACCAGAGAATTGTATTGTAAACTCGATTGAAAAAGAGTAACGTATGGAGTTTCTTGCTCGTTCTTCTCCATAGGAATCTACCTACACGTTAGAAGGAGCAAATAGCTTCACTTCTAAATTTCTGTTGTTGACGTTCAAAAGTGCCTTACTGGTCTAATCGAAATCAATGATTTTAACTTTGACTTTGACTATGAAAAAAACACATCTGGTTATACAATATCTACATCATCATCATCATCATATCAGCCATAGGACGTTCCCTGCTGAACAATATCCCCCAATGACAATCTTTATATATATAATTCTTCTGTGAGTGTGTATGTCACTGAACTTCTCTCAAACGACTGGACCGATTTTGATGAAATTTTTTGTGTGTGTTCAAGTGGGTCGTTATTTAGGTTATTCATCTTAAACGGCTGAACTAATTTGAATTAATTTTTGTTTATAGAGGTACATTCAAGTGGCTATGCAGGACAAAGTCGGGTCCGCTAGTATCTATATATACTTCTAAATCGTCTCCTTCTTTTACAGGACAAAGATTCGCGATGCAGGAAATGAAAACCACACTTAGCGAGCTGGTCCGTCACTTCAAAATTGTACCTAAAGTCAAGGGAGCAAGGCCTAGAATCATGGCAGACTTGGTTCTCAGACCAGTGGATCCCATCTATGTCAAGTTTATTCCTCGCTAAATTATGTGTAATTTGTTCACATTAGGAAAGTGGTGTGTCATTGTTGCTGGGATTTGATTTGACCCATATTCCAACGCAGCGCATCGTGCTGTTAAAGTGTTTACTCAATTTTCAGCTCTATCATTTTGTGTTAAAGTTGAAAATCCAATATTTTTTGTCGGTTTATGTTTAACATGCTAGACTGTCTGTACGTATCTTTCAATATCACTGATCACTAATACTGTTAAGGCTCGACTACGCATTACCATGAACCAACTTACAATATCATCTAAATGCTGTATTGTAGACGTCTAGAATACAGTAATTAGATTATGTTGTATTGTATTGTATTGTAGACGTCTACAATACAGTAATTAGATTATATTGTAAAGTCTTTAATTTTGGAATTTACGTAAATTCTAAAATTAATAGATTTAGCTAATTTTCATAATGTCATTTTCAACAATAATAACACATGACCATCTTAATGTGAATGTTAACATTATGTTTTAAACGTCACAATGGGCGAATGAAATAATTAATAGGCGACGTGTAAAAGTCGTTAATATTACATTCAAACTATTTTTGGGGTCATTGGGCCCAATCAATCATACTTTTGGAGTCTGTATAATAAGTTATTAAGATGCGACATAATAAATGGGGACCCATCCATAAAACGACCTCAATATGTGTAACTTAACATGACATTGCAACGCATTATGCATTTTGCAGTTATAGTAACATCCGCATATCAGAGCATTTATTTTAATCAATTATACAGACACTGTTGAAACTATAAACTACATATATGTATGACTTTAATAGATAATTATTCTTATCATAGTGCTTTACGGTTGATAATTGATTGAAGGATTTTTTATGTAGTATAAGGGCAGTTGATACAAACGTCTGCAGATATATTTTGGTGTGTACGATTATAATTTTCTAGTTAAGAGCTTATTTAATAAGTATTCTTGTTTGTCTACATATTTTGCTTACATTAATAATATGATTGTGTATTCACACTGAAGATTTTAATGACATTTTTATGAATAAAAGCTTTTTTTAATTAAATAAAATGTCTCATTATTTACTGGAACACGAGGTACTCGTATTTCTCTCTTCTCTGTTCAGTTCAACCCCGGAATTGAATATGAAACCCCTTTTAATCAGCAGTCAGAGTATAAACAAAAGTAAACCAACATCGCAGTTAAAATAATTACGTATGTACACACGGCCACACATCAATACAAAACCAGTTTATCCTGGTGTCGCGTCGCATCATCTTTCCGCACATTTAACGTTCAGTTTATACTGGTTGTCGTGTGTGTGTCGTGGTGACCCGGAGGCTTAAGACGCCCGCTTCTCATGCATGAGGGTGCAGGTCCGAAACCTACCAACGGCAAGTTCAAATGTGACTTTTTCCGAGTTATATGTACTTTCTAAGATTATCTAGACATCACTGACAAACGGTGAAAGAAAACACCGTGATGAAACTTGAACTTATAATTTCTAATTATATATTTGAAATCGCCAACCCGCATTGAGCAAGCGTGGTGATTAATGCTCAAACCTTTTCCGTTTGGGAAGAGGATTTGCTCAGCAGTGGGCATTTAAAGGCTGTTTCTGTAATATGAAACCAACAGACAGGCAAATTCTTTCATTAAAATTATAGTATGCAAACGTGCTAAGGATTTCCTCAAAGTAAGTAACGAGCCCCGCGCTCTAGACAAGTTTTCTTAGAAATCATAAAGTGGGCTGATAACTTCATACAGATTTACTTCAAGAGGATGAGTAGGACTTAGGTACCTTTGATATATAACACTTCCTAAGTGTTCTGCGAAAGGAAATATTATTTTCTTTTTTATTTTATTTGAATATAACAACTTAAGACCTTCAATCTTCGTGTGTCGAGTTGCGCATTAAATGTTAAGGTTACATCTGAAAAGCATGACTCCGGTGCGGCGTCGGCTCGTCATCGGCGCGTTGTGGGCGTGTCGTCGGCGCGGCGTCATCGCGAGGTCGGCGCGGCGTCATCGCGAAGTCGGCGCGGCGTCAGCGTGCCGGCGCGGTAGAAGTATTTTCTTACTACGATGCGACGTTGTTTCGCTGCCGCCTCGACAACAACCTGCCGTCGGCTTTTTGTATTGACGTTAAGAAATACATATATCATACGACATACGATTTATAGTTCATATTTAAATGAAAATTTAATTGCTGGGTTGGAGCCGTGCTTGTTAGATGTGTGATGACTTTTAAACTCCTTGCAATAGTTATGTTACAATTTTATGTAATAGAGAGTGAGCCTATTGCCCTATTTGGGTACAATTCCAGCTATTACTAGAGGTATGCTAACAAGAATTTATAGCGCACTTGTAACGCCTCTGGTGTTACAGGTGTATATGGGTGGCGCCGATTGCTTACCACCAGGTGACTCGTCTGGTCGTTTATCGGCTTAAAAGCCTAGGAATCGATTCACTTCATTTGTTTTCTAACAAAATAACAATTGAATAATTAGAATTGAGTACTTTTATTAAATCTTAATTATTAAACATTTGAGTAGAGATGTCTTTAATTTTTAAATATCCGACTTCAAAAGTTTTTTTTTTTGGTTAGGAAGGAGATACAACGAATATAAGGTGCAAAGGTTATTTATTGTGTTTTTTTACTTTTCGGGGTTTGAAGTCGTTTTTTCTGTTGCGAAACCAAAGTAACAGTCGAGTATGCATGAAACGACTGATGACTGTTCGTAGCAATTGGCGTTCTATAGTCTCTACCTACCCCAATGTGAGAGAGAGTCAGAGTACAAAGTAACACAGCAAAGGTTTTAATATAAAAAGTCTCTTTATAAAGAAAAAATGTTAAACTTTTATGAATATATCGCGTTAAACCGAAAAATGGGTACATTTTTGGAGCGCTCTCCGATAAGTGCCATTCGGGAGATTGACGCATTTTTAAATTAAATTTTGAACAGAACAGCATCTGTTGTGTCGCTTGTCCGTACCAAAAGAATAAAGAAAATGGATATTATATAAAAATGTACAGACATATACAATACATGTCTGTTTATATTTAAACTTTCATGAGACATAATTATTACTTATTCATTTATTTTCAGCCATGATCGTCCCACTGCAGGGCAAAGGCCTCCCTACCCTCCTTCCACTCCTCTCTATGTAAAGCTTTTTGCGGCCAATTCTTGTCATAGATGTCTAATTCGTCCCGCCATCTCCTTTTGGGCCTGCCGCGACGTTTACTGACGTTGAGTGGGCTCCACTCAGTAGTAAGTTTTGCCCACCGCTCGTTTGTCAGCGGGCCATGGAGCGCAGTATCTTAGGAGTTCGACTATCGGACAGAATTAGGAACACCACGCTGCGCTCCACAACTAAAATCGTTGACGTTCGCCATAAAGCCGCAGGCTTGAAGTGGAACTAGGCTGGTCATGTCAGATGAGCGGGCAAAACTTACTACTGAGACATAATTAATTAATTATTATATTCTCGGCTTACTCACGCAACTGTTTAACGAGGAACTCGACTAGTATCAAGCTATGTTACAAAGAGCATTCATGAAAAGCATTCTGCGACCCGCGACGCGGCGGCTGTGTCGACTGGGTCGCTGAAAACATAAATAATTACTTCATATACATTTCTGTGTTATACAGCAAGGGCATACCTCATTATAAGTCAAAGTCAAAGTCAAGGCGTTTATTTCAATTAAACCATAATTTGGTACTTTTGAAACGTCAACAAATACAAAATAATTAATAGTCTGCCAGTCCGTCCGTCAGTGAAGCTAGGTGAAGCTAGGTGCTCATTCAAAAATGTAGATTCGAATGGAGAATAACGAGAAAGAAACTTCATTCGTAAATCTTTTTAAAAAAAGTATATTCTCTGATACATATTCCAATACTGTACGTATATGGTAGAACAATGCAAAGACACGCTTGACGCATTATACACATTACAAAACTAACTAAAATAAAAAAACAAAACAAACAAAAAAATATCTTATAGTATCAACATAATGCTCACATATGCATACTGACAATCTATAAAAATAGTGCTTCTATACATAACGTTCGGTGAAATCCTGAAAATATTTTTTCATTAACAAAGTTACCTTGGGTATTTAAGTTTCATATCCGTCACACGACAGGAAATAAAAGCTGAAATAAGTAATATATACCTTACGTATTAGTTGACTTAGTAAGAACGATAAATAAATATTAACCTATTTGTCCTCGAAGGGGTAAGTTGAGGAGTCCAATAATGTGACATTTATTTTGTTTTTATTGAACAGAATCAAGTTATTACTTTTACATAAAAGGAAGCAAATAAGGATAATGTAACTATGAATTTAATTTATGAATAGGCTACAAAACAGCACGATCACAACGTCTACATTATAATTATGTATATTCTTGATGATGACTGCCTCGCCTAGTGGTCGCAAGTCCGACTGCCGGGCAAGGAGTCTCGGGTTCGATTCCCGGGTCGAGCAAAGTACTACTGGGTTTTAAAAAAAATCTCAGTAGTAGCACGGAGTCTAGAACTATGCCCGCTATATGGCAATAGGCTCACCTCCTATTACATGGGACTCATAAAATAAATAGTGAAAAGTGGGTGTTAGATTGTACAGTGGTATAAATAATATTCACGTCTGCTTACCTCTAAGAGGGATTGTAAAAGGCGTGATGTTATGTTGTTATTCTTGTGATGAAAAAAAATTTTTTCACACAATTTGTCATTTATGTCCAAATACTCAAACGCCACTAAATTTTAAGTCGAGCTTAAGTGTACTTCTGTCACTATAAATTCATTGTAAAATGACAGAGATAGCACGATATTTAAGTACAACTTAAATTTGAGTAGCCTTTCAGTATTCGAGCGTAAACTGCTTAATATATTTTCGTAAATTTTTATCAAAATGTAGATGAGATCGTGGCAATAATTTTAGAGTAAATAAGACGGTGGTGTAATATATAATGAAATATTGATAAGACGTATTGTAAAACAAATGTATGACAAGGGCGCAGACCAAGAGTCCGCGAAGAATTAATAAGACTAGCTACTTCCACGCGGTTTCACCCGCTCTGCTTAATTCCTATTGGTTGTAGCGTGATGTTTTATAGCATATAGCCATCCTCGATAAATGCGCTATCCGACACAAAAATAATTATTCAAATCAGACTTGTAGTTACGGAGATAAGCGCGTTCAAACAAACAAACAAACAAACTTTTCAGCTTTATATAATACGAGCTACTTCCGCGCGGTTTCACCCGCTCTGCTCGGCTCCTATTGATCGTAGCGTGATGTTTTATAGCCTATAGCCTTTCTCGATAAAGGCGCTGTCCAAGACAAAAGAAATATTCAAATCAGACTTGTAGTTACGGAGATTTGCGCGTTCAAACAAACAAATTCTTCAGCTTTATATACTAAGTAAGTAAGTATAAGATTAAAAAATAACGATGGTGTTAAATCAATTATGTCCAATACCTAGTAACAAATATAAGGTTATCTAAATCCCGAAGTCAAGTACCAGACGATTGACTTGTAAAGTCTTTAACTAAGTTCTGTATTGGATTGGAGTTAAACCATATCAATGTCGTCTGGGTAACTGAAATTCACATAGACTTAGTTCAAACTAATCTCTTTGAGTTATTTATAGTTGTATCTATGTTCACATTGTTCACCTTTCGTTAATCAAAGTCTGAGTAGGATTTTGTGGTAAGCCTGCTTAATGAAGTTATAATTTGTCATGATATCTGTTCTAATGTCAGGTGGATAAAAGTCATTATTCTCTTATTAAATATATTGATAAGTTTCATGTATTAAGAACCTATCGTAGTCACCAATGACTGCTCTCCACCTACTCCATTACAGACCTTATTTCCAATGCTTAGAGACTACTTCTGTATGAACAAATGTTATGGATTTTTCATTATAGTGGATTAAGAAGATACAGTGAATACGTCCACATACCCAAACGCCATCCATCCACTCTATTTAAGTCTCGTTTAAGTATAGTTCCGACACTATAAATTCTTTGTAAAACGTAAGAGATTTTTTTAAGGGGGGAAAATCATCGAATGACTGCTCCCGCCTGGGTGAGGCGGGAGGGAGTGTCAGGACTCTTACTGACTAAAAACCACCCCGTTCCTGCTCCTGCACTTTGAGCCGGAGCTCCGGTTACCCGTTAAGTTCTCCGTGACTCCATATCGGCATCAGGCCTATTGGGGCCCATCTGTGATGGTCTGATGGCTCATTGAGGCGCGCGCGGAACGCGACGCGCCGTACGCTCGGGTCTGGTTCTAGTCGGGCGGCGAGCTACCATGCTCGCCGTCCGCAGGCCCGTGCTACCGTAGGCCCGAAAACCTCTTTCGATCCCCGACGGTCGAAGTGGCCTTCGATATGGCTGGGCTGTGAGGAGGCAGCGCTTCACGGCCTCATGCAACCCGCCTCCTCCTTAGCTAGCATGACTGTTTCGCAAAAGGAGGACACGGCATCCCAGTCCCCCTCACTCCGCATCATGGTCCGCACTAGGGCCGGACGCGAGAGGTCGCCGTCGCTAAACACGTCCCTGAGGGCACGGCGGTGTTCAGCCATCGCAGGGCTATATCCGACTGTGTGTTCCACCGTCCCCTCAGGTCGGTAAAAGGACTATATTTAAGTTCAACTTAAAATTGCGTAACCTTTTAATATTCGGGCATTAATGCCAGGAATATGAAAAAAGTCCCATAGCACATCATAGGTACCTAGTAGGTACTACATACATTACATGTCATTCAATCAGGACTTGAATTCTAAGTTCACTTGACCGTCGGCAATGACTGTTATATTATTGTATATAAGAGGAAAAAAGTGTACTTCGATAATTCCTTTTCGAGCTATGACGCATACCTTCATTTACTGGGAAAATGTAATCGTAATGCATTATCTTTAGGGAAAGACAACAGTATTCTGTGCCATATCACGATGACTTGCAACAACGAGACATATAATAAAGCTGGAGAATATTGTTTGTTTGTTTTAAGATTTTTTTTTATGGGATAAGCCGGTAAACGGGCAGACGAATCACCTGATGGTAAGCAATCGGCGCCACCCATGGACACCCGAAAAACCAGAGGCGTTACAAGTGCGTTACCGGCCTTTTGGGAATTAGGAATTTGAGGATTGTGGGGGATTCGGGGATTGGAGAGACTGGGGAAGGGGGTAATTGGGCCTCCGGTAACCTCACTCACACGATGAAACACAATGCAAGCGTTGTTTCACGTCTGTTTAATTATTAATAATAATTATTATTTCTGGACTGCCTCGTTGGCCGAGTGGTCGCAAGTGCGACTGCCGGGCAAGGGGTCTCGGGTTCGATTTCCGGGTCGGGCAAAGTATTACTGGGTTTTTCAAAAATCTCAGTAGTAGCACGGAGTCTGGAAATGTGTCCGGTATATGGCAATAGGCTCACCCCCTATGATATGGGACTTATAACATAAATAGTGAAAAGTGGGTGTTACATTGTACAGTGGCATTAAGTGCCGAAATGTGCACCTCTACCTACCTCTTCGGGGATAAAAAGGCGTGATGTTGTATGTAAAAAACCCAAGAATATTTTTTCATCACCAGGGAATTGTATCTGTTGTTTAATCAAAGTAAATCACTCTACAAAGGAAGTAGGCCTTCATCATAGATCTTCAACAGCCTATAAGTGGCCACTGCTGACAAAAGGCCTCTTCTCACACGGAGAAGGTTTGTATGTACATTAATCTCTTCTTTTTCAAGGTGACAAACGTATAATTAGAAATTGTCAGTAAACATTATATTAGAACGTGCGGATAAAACTGTAGGATAATATTAGTTCAGTTAAATGGTTGACTACTAGACTTTGTACATGCAATTCTTGTGCAATTGCCTTCTTGATAAACGAAATTAAACCTAAAAAGAAGAGTTGATTTCGAAGGCAGCTCAACTTTAATACCATAAATTAAAGTTCATTTTTCATTACCATCAAAATACATTTAAGAGCTTCATTAAATGAGTAAATTAAGAGACGTTTAGGACAATGATACTATCGCGCTCACGGATGTAGGACTTGTTTGTGGGAATGACTACGTGATTTCTCAGGGAGGCTTATTAAAAATCTCTGCCTTATTTTGGTTTTAACCTATTAAAACATTTCGCTCAACTGTGGAGATAAACCTGAGACTTCGAGTTGCACAGTTATGTGCGACCCACAAAGATCTGTTGTTGGTCGTGTAGTGTCGTGGTGGCCCGGAGGTTTAAGACGTCCGCTTCTCATGCATGAGGGTGCGGGTCCAAAACCTACCAACGGAAAGTACCAATGTGATATTTTCCGAGTTATACGTACTTTCTAAGATTATTGAGATACCCCTGACAAACGGCGAAGGAAAACATCGTGAGGAAACCTGGGCTTATAATTTCTAATTATAAGTTTGAAATCGCCAACCCGCATTGAGCAAGCATGATGATTAATGATGATAATCAAGCCTTCTCCGTATGAGAAGAGGCTTTGCTCAGCAGTGGGCATTTATAGGCTGTTGATGTGTGCGGAGGAATCATCAGCATGTTTAGCTATAAGATATCTGCTGCTGACGGATAAACATAGGTACAAAATGTTGGTCTGTTAGAGTAGAGAGCGCTGCTGCTTGGTCTCTGGCAGATGTGTAGTTCGCTCGGCTACTATGTGTAGTTGACTATGTGTAGTCGGCTTTTACGATACTACTATATGTAGCTAATTATCAAATTCGAACTGTAATTATCAAATTCGGAAATTTTTGTAACTATTAAATTCGAACTTTCTATGTAAACTCGATCGCATTCTCGACCGTCATTGGTCAAGATTATTCTCACAACCAATGACATGGCGGACCGCGATCGAGTTCACTTCGATCTTTCGATTTGAAAGTTACAGAATAAGCTAGCAGGTCTCTGTTAAATGTTTAGTTTGTTAGTGACAAATCTATGCTGTTATGTCGTGATCCTATGGTTTTTACACATTCTCATTTAAATTGATACGCACACATAACACAACATCACGCCTTTTATCCTCGAAGGGGTAGGCAGAGGTGCACACAGAAGTAACACCCACTTTTCACTATTTATGTTATGAGTCCCATGTAATAGGGAATGAGCCTATTGCCATATACTGGGCACATTTCGAGACTCCGTGCTACTACTGAGATAATACCGGGAATCGAACTCGAGACCCCTTGCCCGGCAGTCGCACTTAGGACCACACGGCCATCGAGGCAGTCCAATTTTATACCTAATAATAATAAATAATAATAATAATGTGAACGAATCCGTCATCGATGTCTTATACGGGGCTAACTTATGTGCCCTGCGTAAGATGGCGGTATTCGTCCCATTGCTGTAGGTTGTACATACAGGCGTATCGCAGCCAAAATTTGCTGCGCCTATTACAATGAGTCTTTGGCCAGCAAATTCCAGCCCTCACAACTAGGCTTTGGTTGCAAAGGGGGCTGCGAGGCTGCGGTACATGCCCTATCCACATTTTTAAATAGTAACCAAGGTGAGGTCGTCTTAAAGGTTGACATTAAAAACGCCTTTAACTCCGTAAGCAGGGACGCCTTGTTGACTGAAATTCTAAAAGAAATCCCCAAAATTTACAGTTTTCTTTGGCAATGTTATAGAAACCCTTCAAAATTACTGTATAAGGACAATTTAATAGAATCGGCTGTTGGTTGTCAACAAGGAGACCCCCTTGGGCCTGCCATTTTTAGTTTAGCTATAAATCCTATTATTCGTGAACTAAATTCCAAATTTAATGTATGGTATTTAGACGACGGAACTCTAGGAGGTGACGTTGACATTGTTTTAAAAGATTTGACTATATTAAAAGAAAAACTAAGTTCTATTGGCCTTGACCTAAATTTATCAAAATGTGAACTATACATTCCTGACTCTACACACAGACTAACGACTCTAGCAAAATTTAATCAAATAGCTCCAAATATCAAAATTATTGATAAGTACTCACTTCACCTCCTAGGTTCACCAATATTCGATGAATGTTTTCCTAAATTCATCGAGGACAAGATACAAAATTTCAATCACATTTCGGATAGATTACACAAAATCAACACACATTCGGCTTTCACCCTAATTCGGTACTGTTGTTTTGGACCAAAATTTACTTATATTCTCCGCGCTTCACATCTATGGAAACATTCACACATTTTAGAAAACGTAGACAAAATTATCAGACACACATTGTCATCCATACTTAATGTGGCTTTGGATGACCGAGCTTGGCAACAAGCTACTCTTCCTATTCGCATGGGAGGGCTCGGCGTCCGCAAAATTTCAAGTATTAGTTTACCAGCTTTTCTGTCTTCGGTCCACAGTACCTCTGAATTAGTCAGGAAAATTCTTTCTTCGTCACTGACTAGTTTTGAGGTGCCGTGTTTGACTGATGCAGTGGAAGCGTGGAAAATGGCTTGCCCACTTACGGATTTACCTGTTCACCCATCTTCTCAGAGACAGTGGGACGTGCCGCTGTGCAGTGTTATTCGTGAGTCTTTAATCAACTCGTCTCCTAATACTGCAGAGCGAGCTCGCTTATTGGCTGTGGGAGAATGGGAATCAGGATTGTGGCTTCAGGCACTCCCGTCACCCTTCATAGGTACTATGTTGGATGACATAACGTTCCGCCTAGCTGTATGCCTACGTTTAGGTGCTCCTTGTGTTTCTCCGCATTATTGTCACTGTGGAGAAAGAGTCGATGGCTTGGGACACCATGGTCTTTCTTGTTGCAGAAGTGCAGGCCGCATAGCTCGCCATGCCAGCATCAACGACATCATTCGTCGTGCTCTTGCCTCAGCCGGTGTACCAGCCGTATTAGAACCTAATGGTTTGGTACGTGATGACGGCAAAAGACCAGATGGTATGTCGTTGCTGCCTTGGAAGATGGGTAGGCCTTTGGTGTGGGACGCGACGTGTGTAGACACCCTTGCGCCATCACATCTTTTAAGCACCGCTGCATGCGTTGGTGCAGCTGCTTCCGCGGCAGAGGCCCTCAAACGGCGTAAATATTCAAATCTAGTGGGTAACTACTGTTTTGAGCCGTTTGGGGTCGAAACACTTGGGCCATGGGGTCCCAGTGCACACTCTGTGTTTAAAGACATCGCCCGTAGGCTAATCGACTCTACACGTGACCAGAGGGCTGGCTTTTTCTTCGGACAGAAAATAAGCATTGCCATTCAACGTGGCAATGCTGCCAGTCTTCTGGGAACTTTCCCCTGTGATAGTGATGCGGACGAATACTTTGACGCCTAAATTAAGGGTATAATTTTTGTTGTTTTCTTTTACTTTCTTTTTATTTAATAGTTTAGTTGTAGTTAATTTTAAGTTGTAAATATTTATGTAGTTATATAAATTATGATATTTAAATAAAAATTTACTCAATTTAAAAAAAAAAAAAATAATAATAATAGGTATGTACTTAGAAAAAGTCATTAATATCATTCTACTATCAAATAATCTAAATCATCAATCACATTAAATTTACACGAGCTATTTAGGAGATTCAGGTCAAATGATAAAAACATCCTATTGTATAATCCTCGATTGCGGATACGACGATAACATTTTTGTATATTTTTATTATCCGATGATGGTTTAAGTGGATAAAAAATTTGCTCATTTGTACAAAGTCCAATGATATTCAAGGACATAACATCACGCCTTTTATCCCCGAAGTGAAAGGCAGAGGTGCACATTATGCCACTGTACAATGTAACACCCACTTTTCACTATTTATGTTATGAGTCCCATGTAATAGGGAGTGAGTCTATTGCCATATACCGGGCACAATTCCAGAGTCCGTGCTAATACTGAGATTTTTTTATAAACTCAGTGATACTTTGCCCGACCCAGGAAACGAACCCGAGACACCCCTTGCACGGCAGTCGCACTTGCGACCACTTGGCCAACGAGGCAGTCATTCAAGGACATATTATGATAAAATCTGAGGATTTTACTACGCTTTGTATTATTATGTGAAAGTCATTTAATTTTAGAATCGACAGTCACAATGACTTGCAGTTATTTTAGAGATCTGCGGGACATATTGTAAAAAAACAGCAAGAGAAACAAGTGAATTTATTTCTGCAAATAGGCTACAAGGCAGCACTTTTACGCGTCAATTTTATTTATTTATACATTTGGAAAACCAACAGCTATAAAATTTGATTAAATAGAATGTGGTATGCAACAAGAAGCCAATTACTGGTTTCCACGATAAGTAACAGAAAGTAGAAACATGCTAACACAGTACTAAAATTACTTATCAAACTCATTAAACCACAGGCAATCTATAATGATGCACAAATTACTCCAAATATTATTACCCACTATGAATTAAAGAAATCAAGGTTCAGCTGCCTGCGTGCCACAGTAAGTTTTGTGTTAAATGGGTCGAATGAAAACTCTTTACACAGTTTATTGAAATCATTGCTCGCTCGCACAATATACGAATTACTCCGATAGTTGGTTGAGGAAGTAGGTATCGATATCGGTACATTGAACCTAAATGACTTACGGGGAACATTAACAAGCGAACGATGAGGTCGACATTTCCTAACTGACTACTCTGAGAAGAAATGCCGAAACAAACTCAGCAACATACAGAAATCTGAAAGGTGATCTTTGCATCCAGCTATTAATTACCAGCCACCCTGCGAATTGACACTCCACCTTTCTGGAGGACACACTAAACTTCATACATATTTATCCCCGAAGCCTTTTATCCTCGAAGGGGTAGGCAGAGGTGTACATTACGGCACTTAATGCCACTGTACAATGTAACACCCACTTTTCACTATTTATGTTATGAGTCCCATGTAATAGGGGGTGACTACACTTTATATCCCGCCAAATAGACTTTGTTTTAAACCTATGTTCCAGTGCTACTGCTTATCCTGCCTAACGTAGGCAGGGGTATTCTTAGTAGGATATTAAATGAAAGTAGGTAGGCAGTAAAACTGGAACATTTATTTAAAGTTCAGTAATTAGTTCAGTAGATGAGGGTCGGTAGAATATTGGGTTAGAGCCTATACAGCGGTTAACTCCTTACATAGGACTAGAATCTTGCTAGATGGTAAACAATGATGTGGCCAACAATTAACACGTTAAACCCCATGGGGGTCACCGGTGACCGACGTTAGCGGAGGATTTACCTTCAACAGTTTTTTATTTGCGGCCAAAGGCTTAAGCACGCCTACCTATTGATCCCTAAATCAACTTAAAAGTTCAAAGACTGAAGTTGACTTGTAAGGTATACGTATGTATAAGTTTTTTCCTAAACGCACTTTATAGGGATAATTTTTTCCGATCATTGAAGGTTTTCGGGATACCGAGAATACAAACTTCCAAGAACTAGAGAATCGTGTAACATAAAATACTAACTACACGCTTACTTAATTCAAATAAGAACTGGCAAACTAACTTTTGTTCCCAAATCCCTGGTTTCTCGAACAAAATAGGGTTTTAGTCCCTGGTGGTCTTGCTGGACTTAATGGCTTTGATATCAACATGACTACCAGAGTCACGTATTCAGAAAGGATATAAGATGTATTGGAGGGGGTGGTGGGGGGAATCATCCAATGACTTCTCCCGTCTTGGATAAAACGAGAAGGAGTGTTAAACTCTTACTCACTAAAAACCAGTCTTTTCTTACTCCTCTGTTCTTCGAGCTGGAGCCCCATCAACCTGTTAAGTCGTCCGCACCTCTGGATCGACATCAGCTCGGACTGTGCTCCAACTGTAGTGGTATGTTTATCATAATATTAACATTTTATAGACGTTCAGCTAAAAGGTTCAGAATTTTATAATAACTATCGTGAGACATACTAAATTAAGTAAAAACGCGGGTTACTCACGTAAATACCCTTTTCTCAATCCTTCATTCTCCCACTCCCCCTTCGTATCTGACTCCTTATTTTCAATACCGTTACTTGGGACACTCCAAAAATCTTCGTTCTTCTCACAATCTTCTTCTTCACTGTCCTTCTCACAGTTCCGATACTGTCCACTCATCATTTCACATCCAATCTATTCTTCTGTGGAATAGGCTACCCTTGGAAGTCAGGAAGTCCGCCAGTAAGCGTTGATTGGAGTTCGTAAGTGGATTTCGGGTGGAAGGTTGGTAGAGTCTTCATAACCTATCTCTTTTATGTTTGAATATTTGATTGCACATATATATATATACATATATACTTATTTATTTATATATATATATATATATTAATTTATATTAATAAAATATTTATATTTACAATATTGTATGTATACTGTCATTTTAAAAATTATAATATTACTAGTTGTCAACTTATTGCACCGACCACGCTCTCACTGCATCACCTAAAGGTTGGCTAGTAAGAATGCCCATGGCATTAAGCCCGCCTATGTACTTTTGTTGCATGAAGTTAAATAAATAAAAAATAAATATACTGAGAAAAGCTCTACTAGTTTCGAACCACACAGGGGTTCTTCCTCATGAGCAGCGTGCGCGGTCGCGGCGACGTCGCGCAGCTGAGTGAGCTCTCAGTATATTCAGGTTCAGATTTATTACAGGTCACTGTCAAATGTATATCACTATGCTGTTAGCCCTACAAGGAATCAGGTTCTATACTTAGTGCCTTTAGCCAAACGCCACTTTAGCGCTTGTCTACCGAGATAATAGAAAACTAAATGTATGGAGATGACACTGACAAGTGTCAAAATTTACGTCAATTCCATATAATTTGGTTTTCTATTCTACATGTAGACAAGCGCTAAGTGGCATTTGGCTACAGCTGCAGGTCAGATTACAAAACAAAGAAAACATAAACGAAGAAAATTATTATACTACATTTTCTTAAATAATACTGAACCCTTTTATATTGAATAGCCTTGTATGTACCAACCCAGTTTTACGTTCGGACTTTATCTCCATGAGTACGCCTGTACCGACATTATAAATAACAGATCAATGAACTTCGTAGTAATACTGTTTGCTAAGTCATGATCTGCGTAGATAGCGGCTTCAGTATTCCTTGATAAGCTAAAGGTATAATTTTCCTGTTGTGGTACATAGGTATGCGAAGTTTTACATTATTGCATTAAGTGTGGGAGAGCCATGCTTCGGCACGAATGGGCCGGCTCGACCGGAGTGATACCACGGCCGAGCAGAAAACCGACGTGAAGCTTGCGTTGTGTTTCGTCGTGTGAATGAGGTTACCAGATGCCCAATAACCTTCCCTTCCCCGATCTCCCCAATTCCTGAATCCCCAACGATCTTCAAACTCCTAATCCCCAAAAGATCGGTAACGCACTTGTAACGCCTCTGGTGTTCGAAGTGTCCATGGGCGACGCCGATTGCTTACCATCAGGTGATCCGTCTGCTCGTATACCGGCTTATTCCATAAAAAAATCATATCTAGATCCAATTAATGCTTGTTTGAAAGAGAAGCCAACCCTCATCATTAGTTCTCAAACCTTCTCCATGTGAGAAGAGGCCTATAGGTAACCAAAGACCTATAGGCTGTTAATGTGTGTGTGCATCTGGGTATCAGGCTAAATCGAACCAGATTGTGTTCTAAAATTTCTATCGCCACCAGAAGTGCATGTTGCATATTCTATGTTTTGACGACACCACCAAAAGGGCACGTTCATAGCCGTCAACATTTTTTATATTCTTATAATTGGGATGATGACTGGGTACGAAAATTAAAAACTTTTTGTAGTATACTAAAATAGTACCTAGATAAAACGAATCAAAGTTTAGAAGTGGGGGCTAAAACGTCATTTCTACGTATAAAATGTACATAGAAGTGACGTAACGCGACATTTTAAATCAATATATCGGTGAAACTATTTTTTTCTGTAAGAAAATAAAAAATATGGTTAGTGTTTTAAAATAATCTACCAGACGGACATTAAGAATAAAAATTAGGCATCTACCTTTTTTTTAATGGGGCAAGCCCGCCACAGCCTCCAAAAACCGCTGCAACTCCTGTAAGCCAGGATCTACAATAGATACAACCATGAAAACACTGGAACACTGAAGTCCGGCGCGTCCCAGGGACATGAGTAACTGTCTTGGTTCCCGCAACGAATTGAATCAGAAGATATTATAAGAGGAGAAGAAGAAAAAAATGATGGTTTCTACTTCTCTCGGTGAATTACTGCAGGAGACAGAATGCATTAAGCCTAAAGGCACAAAGAAGAGACTGTACAACTGGGTGAAGCCCAGTCGCCAAGCACCACGGAAATTTGACTAAAAACTAAGTGGGTCCTATGTGTGAGCTGTTATACTTGCTTCCAATAAAAGGCATCTACCCTATTTTCACTTTATTTTATTATTATTAATCCAGGCTTTACAGATCCAAACAGTGTTAAAAAATCCGATTACCTGCAAGACTAAAATCTATCTCCGAAATAGTATAATTATATCGAACTCTGTTCTGTGAACAACAAGTCCTGTTTTTGTGTAACGTTGTTATTTATCAAACAAGTTTTGGAGATCTTGTTTATTGGACTTTGGACGTGTTTTTGTGAACACAACATACTAATTTGAAATTGCGTTTGGACCTTGAACGATCTATGTTTAGTTCGCGCGTCATCCACTTAATTTTATTTTTGATACAAACTTGAAATATGGCGTAGGTATCGTCGATTGATGTTTTGAGCATAACATAATATCACGACTTTTTATCCCCGAAGGGGTGGGCAGAGGTGCACATTTCAGCATTTAATGCCACTGTACATTATAACAGCCACTTTTCACTATTTATGTTATGAGTTCCATGTAATAGGGAGTGAGCCTATTGCCATATACCGGGCACATTTCCAGACTTTGTGCTACCACAGATTTTTAAAAACCCAGTAATACTTTGCCCGACCCGGGTATCGAACCCGAGACCCCTTGCCCGGCAGTCCCACTTGCGACCAATCGGCCAACGAGGCATTCAATTTATGATTAAATCTTATGATTTAGAATTAAATAAGACTAATGTGTTGCTTCTTAAAATGAACAAATGACATTTAATGTTTTATTCTTCCTTAACAAAATTCATATAATATTGACATTTAAAAAGAACACATACTATTTGACAATAGTAATTACTTCAAAATTAAAGAAAACCTATTTTCTTTAAATCGATATAATTAATGAAATTTGCTACCCAGCTGCACTGACGGACAGACTGACATACTATAATTTATTTGTATTTGTTGACGTTTCAAAAGTGCCAAACTATGGTTTAATTGAAATAAATGCTTTAACTTTGGCAAGATTTAGACGAAAATTTAGAGGATTCCTAAAATCTATGTATCCGAGAATGGAGTACGTAAAAGCCTGCCTTGAATGGATGAATGCATGGATGGAATCAATGCATAACCTCTATGCTCTTTCGTTACAGACAACGTACAGCCTAAACTATTGCTACAGACAGCAGAAATATCTAAAATACAATTTATATAAATTTTAAGTTGACAAACGGTGAAGGAAAATATCGTCGTGAGAAAGAAAGAAGAAAGAAAAATCATTTATTCGACAGTAGGCACGCACACAGATACAAAAAATACAAAATTTAAAAAGAAAAGAACAAATAAATACACTTATTTATAGAGATATAGAAAAAAAACACAAAGAAACGACAACGTATAACAAAACAGTGACAATAGAATACTAACACAATAATTAAAAATTAATAAAAACAAGATATGTTTGTTTTTTTTTAAAACGTTGCCCCACACTAGGATTTTCTCCTGTGTCGTGGGTGCGTTTACAAACATACAAGTTCACATACACAATGACACCCAGACCCGAAACAACAATTTGTGGATCATACAAAGTGTTGTCCCGTGCGGGAATCGAACCCGCGACACGTTGCACGGCAGCCGGTTGCCCAGCCACCGCACCAACCGTGCAGTCAAATTTTCAGTCAAGTCAATTATGAGTTTGAAATAGCCAACCCGCATTGAGTAGGCGTAGATGATTAATGTAGACCTGTAACCTTCTCCGTGTGAGAAGAGACTTTACTCAGCATTGGGTATTTATAGGCTCTTGATGATGAAATTTTAAGTTTGTCAAAAAATGAAATATGGAACGTAATAAAATGTGATATTAGTGTTGCTGATTAAGCCTATTCAAGTCTTGTCCGTAATAAACATTAGGCCTTGAGTAAATCAAAAAATAAGTCGCTACACGTGGACGTGGATGAAGCTTTGAAACATAGCCAGTCTACACAACATAACATCACGCTTTTTTATCCCTGAAGGGGTTGGCAGAGTTGCATATTAGGTACAGCACTTAATGCCATTGTACAAACAATGTTACACTCACTTTTCACTATTTATGTTATGAGTCCTATGTATCGCTCGACCCGGGAATCGAACCCGAAACCCCTTGTCCAGCAGTCGCACTTGCGACTTGCGACGACTCGGCCAACGAGGCAGTAACCAATATAATCGGTTTTATATCAAATTAATATTGATTGATAAAGTTTGCAAAGTTTATTAATTTGATTTGTTGTAGTCTAATTAATGTTTATGGTCTAATGACTGGTTAATGTAGTGATGGGAAAATGACAATATAAATCTTATTAACATTATAAATGCGAGACTTTGAGCCCTTCTTTAAAACTTGTGCATTTGTTCGTTTATTACTCTCACTCACTCCAATACTGAAAGGGTCTGAACGTGATTTTGTAGTGATAGATTGTATAACAGTCTTGTCTAACAAAAGGGCTACTTTTCTTTTATAAATATTTTGCCCTACACTAGGATTTTCTCCTTACTTGATATACACAAGGCATTCAGACCAAGAACAGGAAGGAATTGGAATCTACACCTTGGAATGAACAAATAGCTTCACTTTTAAATTATTGTTGAAGTTCAAAAACGTGTCTTTCTGGTCTAATTGAAATAAATGATTTTGACTTTGACTTTGAACAACAATCTGAATCTGTAGATAGACACAAAGAGTTGTTTCTGTGCGGGAATCCAACTCACGGCACAACACGTTACACGGCAGCCAGTTGCCCAGCCACCAGCGCCAATCGTGCAGACAATGAAGTTTCTTTGGGTACAATACAATAACATTCGATAATTTTCCCTCCTTAAAAAAAAACCGCGCTAACTGCGCAGTCACATAGTCATTTGCATATTCGAAGAACCCAGTCGAAGCTGTTGGCCAAAGCTAGTATTTCTATATTTCATAGGTAGTTTTGTACCCGGTTAGGATTAGGATCATAGGCTAGGACGTTCTGACAAAGGCGTCCGTTAAGGTGTGTGTACAACGTAACACTATGTTAAATAATTTAAATTTTAATTGTTTCGTTAGGTGTAGATTTTTATACGGACCTTGTGGAATCTAGAACAAATTTCCGTGCGTATAGGCGGTTTTTAGTTCATTTTTCGTGGTGCTTGGTGACTGGGCTTCACCCAGTTGTATAGTCTCTTATTGTTCGTTTAGGCTTAATTCATTCTGTCTCCTGCAGTAATTCACCGAAGGAAGTGGAAACTATCGTTGTTTTCTTCTCTTATAATATCTACTGATTCACTTCGTTGCGGAAACCAAGACAGTTACTCATGTCCCTGGGACGCACCGGACTTCAGTGTTCCGGTGTTTTCATGGTTGTATCTACTGTAGATCCTGGCTTACAGGAGTTGCAGCGGTTTAGGGAAATTGTGGCGGCCTTGCCTCTTAAAAAAAAGTGTGTGTACGACAATGTTTAATTTATATTCTCCTCAGTTTCAGTCCTTGGTATAATCAATGCTTATTCAGCGTCCCTAAGACTTAAATTTTAATTACAATACCTTTGCTTCGTCATTGACGCCCAGGTTCTCAAAAACAAAGCGTCTTCAATTGTGCAGATACCAGTAGATGAACCTGCGCCTTTCTGTCAATTTTCTGATTTCAACTTTATATCGAAACGAATAAAGTCTAAAATCGAATTGGAATTTAATGGAAAGGAGTAGATTGATGTGCTGCCGTTTGTACAAAAGATTTATCAACACCTTGCTGACTATTAATTGCGGGATAGTTCTAGTTTATTCGACTGAAAGTTTGTTTAGTTAGTTCAAAGGTTTTGTGTACCTAGGTTGTTCAACTTAAGGATTAGATTCTTGACTTCAGTGGAACTGTGAAAGGGTTGCTGAATTTCTATCTACGGTAAAATGGGGTGAATTGATACTATGAAAAATTTCCCAATATCGATTAACCCCTCTTCTGTCTTTATTCACCTCTCGATCCCTATCTACCCCATTTTAAGGTACTTAATTATGATAATATTTGAGTATTCAATTGTTTAGTATTTTTCAAAACTCAGTTGAATTTTGTCAAAAGAATAACTTTACTTAACCATAGCACTGTGTAATAACGAATTATGTATTCTTAAATCGAACAGTTTCTACTTTCCTCAGTACATCAATAAATTTACATACTATCAGACCAATGAGCAGTTGAGTTTATTTTTAACATGAATAAGATTATAAACGTTACTACCGCCATCTAGGGAAAACAAAAACGAAAGCCAATCATTGTTTAATATCACAAATTAAGTTGGTTGCAGCCCCAACCACTTAAAAGATGGAGATTCAAATAGATAAGGACCCTTTATGGGTTATAAACAACCCTGAATTCAATCTACACTTGGGGGCAAATACACGGAGCCATCATTACCCTTTTTTTTTTAATTTCTTGATAAATATAATTTTATGATATAAGTATTTTAGCAATTGGCGTTCCATAGTCTCTGCCTAGCCCCATGGGAGGCAGACGTCATTATATGAATATATGTTTGTATATATTGTGTCATAAAATGAGAGCAGTTTGTTGGACAAGGAATATTGTTTTGAAAGTTATAGAAGATTGTTGTGCGTACTGCTAAGGAGTGGATTTTTTGCTAGAGTCTATATTTCCTAAAGGTTATAACTTGGGTGTCTTCAAGGCCCGAGTGAATAGGTTGCTTATCGTAGACCGATCACCGCTTATCACCAGGCGAGATAGTGGTCAAATGTCGGCTCATCAAATATACAGGGTGACTGTAACTCGACATATTCCTCTCGGGAGGTGATAAAATAACTAATTTCCTACAAAATTAGCTCTGCGGTCTGTGGTCCGAAAGTGGCTAGTTTCTGAGATATTCAACATTTTCGGTTTTCAAAAGTCAAAATCATTTATTTCAATTAGACCAGCAGCTGTAGCCAAATGCCATTTAGCGCTTGTCTACATGTAGAACAGAAAACCAAATTATATGGAATTGACGTAAATTTTGACACTTGTCAGTGTCATCCCCATACATTTAGTTTTCTACTCTCTCTGTAGACAAGCGCTAAAGTGGCGTTTGGCTACAGCTGCCCTGCTGCAGCTGCTGCTTGCTCAATAAATAAAAAACTACTTGTTTGATTTAAGTGAATTTAGTTTTAATTAGTTGTGAATACACCAGTCGCCCTGTATATAAAAAAAATCACCAGCGGCTTCGTTTCTTTGCTCCTAAGTGTACTTACCCCAAACACGAGATGATAATAGAATGTGCAGATAATGTGACCATCATTCTGTGCACATAAGAATTGTATTATCACGAACCCTTTTGTAAATAACCTTTCTATTGTTTGGACTCAAAGGTCTCTATATATATATAAACAAAATTATTTGATACAGGGATACAAGGCTTTTAGATTTAAAAGGAAAAATGACGTAGCTCTGTTGTTAAGGTTTTTTGGGCATGTGCCGTAGGGTGTAAGTAATGGAACAATGGGTAACGTTTAATGGCAATTTATTTCATTTACAGAATAATCTCATCATCAACAGCCTATAAGTGCCCACTGCTGAGCAAAGCGTCTTGTCACACGGGGAAAGTTTGGGCATTAATCACCACGCTTGCTCAATGCGATTTCAAACTTATAATTAGAAATTATGATTTATTCCTCACGATGTTTTCCTTCACAGTTTGTCAGTGGTGTCTAAATAATCTTAGAAAGTACATATAACTCGGCAAACGTCACATTGGTACTTGCCGTTGGTAGGTTTTGAACCCGCACCATCATGCATGAGAAGCGGGTCTCTTAACCTCTGAGCCACCACGACAGAAAAATCTACTGGTTCTATTTATAATTAAAATTGTGTTATTAATGCTTAGAATACATAATATAGAGGTTAGAAAGTGGGCGGTCTTAAACAACAAATTTATCTAATGTGTAAGGTTTTACAAAATAACCTACGCACTTTCGAACAGTATAAAACTGTTGTATTATTTAAACAGATCCATTTCTGTATACTCAAGGGTCCAAAATGTCGGTGGCAGTAAGCGTAGGGTATTATTTTCTTATCATTTGTTATCGAACAAATAGATACTTATGATCTTTTCACTGAATTTCTCTCGAGACGCGTAAGAATTTATTTTGGACGAATGCTTTTGGTGAACTGGTACGATAAGTATTGTTATTTTCTTCATTCATAACTTTATCGTCTCATTTTCCCTAAAGGGGAGTGGTATAAAGGTGTCTTTCTACAAAAGTCTTACAGGAATCATATTTTCCGATCAATGTTTGTGTATTTACATTACAACAAAAAGGTCAGGAGGGTATATACAGATCCGACTCGGGATTATTCCGCGACTCACATTTTTATTTACGCGAAACTGTCTAACAAATTCAGGCGCCGATGATTGAAAAACTTGCATTTCCCGAAGATTCTGCCGACGATATTAAATGCTTTCTAAAACACGCGCATGCTCTAAAAGGTTTTCAAAAACGCCCATAATCAGCCATTATTTATTAATTTATTAAAAACATAAACTAGATGAACTATAAAATGTTTGCTTTGAGTAACATCTTACAAATCTGCTAATTGACACATAGGAATTCCCTCTTGCAAACCATTTTACGAATTTCACTAAGTATTAACATAGTTATATCAGTTTTGTATGGAATGTATGTAATGATGAATGCCAAATATGAAATACTTTTACGTATACATATTATAATATATTAAAATTTTGTTTTTTTCCAATGTATGCTTACATCTTTAAAATTACACAATGGATTATGATGCGGTTTTTTTAATAGATAGAGTGATTCTTAAGGAAGGTTTTTTTTATATAATACATGCATATTGCACCCGTGCGAAGCCGGGGCGGGTCGCTAGTAATAGTATAAATGTAAGACTGCATGGTTGGTGCGATAGCTGGGCTGCTGCGCAAAGTGTAGCGGGTTCAATTCGAGCACGGGACAACATTTTGTACGATTCACGATTGTAGATGTGTGGCTTGTAGAGATATCTATAAACCCACCCACGACACAGGGGAAAATCCTATTGAGGGACAATATTTGTTATTAACCAAAAATGTTAATTCAATTAACTAAAATCCCGGGTTACTCACGTGAACATATAAATAAATAAATAATATCGTTTATTTCTCAGTATATGGCGCACACATATTTTAACAATACAGCAGTTTCACATACACAACCGTCTCCGGTGTAGAAATAATACTGAGAAAAGCTCTACTAGATTCGAACCACAGAGGGGTTCTTCCTCATAAGCTGTGCAACGTCGCTGCGACCGCGATTTTAGTTAATTTAGTATGTCTCATGATAGTTATTATAAAAAAACTTTAATATGTAATCCGAGAGTGTACTTACAAAGCCATTATATGCCATACAAGCACTATTTATCACATATTTACATTACACCATAACTTAACCTTTCTTTACCCTTCCTCCTTTATTACCCTATGGACTTCTAACGTAATTTGAGAGAGGTGTGGGTTGTGTCCAATAATTTAGTACTGTACTTCCAACACCATGAATAATTCTGGGGGTAAACTTGTGGGAAATTATAGTTTTCTTTTGTACCATTAGTAGTGGTAGCCTTGTGGAAAATATATAGCAATTTGTTGCAAGAAAGCGGTGATATAATTCGTATAAAATAAATATTGTCACAATAAGACACAAATTAATTGATAAAGACCAATTTGTCCTTTAAATCATAGTGTATTTTCCTCAAAGCATTGGCTATGGTACGTTAGTCGGTTTTACCGTTTTAAAAGCGAAAAGTAAAACAAATATACTTTTTTTTAAGGGGGGAAAATTATCGAATTACTGCTCCCGTCTGCGTGAGGTGGGAGGGAGTGTCAGACTCTTACTGACTAAAAAGTACTAAAAACCACCGTTCCTACTCCTGTGCTTCGAGCCGGAGCCCCGGTAACCCGATAGGTTCTCCGCGACAAAAAAACATACTTAGGTGCAATTTTCAGAAGTAGCAAACAAATTCTAAGAACTATTAGATATTGCATTTTATCACAGTGCTAATACCGTTGATAGAAATTAAAGACGAAATCCATTAAGAACTGTACATCCCTTGTACTCGCTATACACCCCATTTAATCGTTAGAAATTCCGAAACACAAGAATGAAAGAATGTACCCAATATAAAGGAAGAGGTCATTGCTCTGGACTTTTTGTGCTACGTGACTTTAATAGAATTTGTTCTTGAATACTTTTATAATAAGTACAGCAGCTGCACTTATCTCTAACTTGTGTTAGACACTCTTAAGTTGGAATCTTCTAAGTAAAGTTGAGTGTTGTATTTACTAAGAAAATCCATGGTTTAAAAAAGAAAGAAAAACTTAGAGTTAAAAGGTTGGAACGGCATAAAGTCAGCTTAAGAATTAAGAGAAATAGAAAAATCTTGCATTGAAGTGGTTTGGAGATCTTGATGTTAAAGTGGTGACCCCGAGCAAGAACAGCGCCTGCTGCTTTGGAGATTTTGATGTTATTAATGAAACAATTTGTTGCCGATTCGGTGAGGTGGGATTGGTCGAGCTCGGCAGTGAACTGGCGGTCCACGGGTTTTGATGTATTGTGTTTTGATCTAAGTGTGGGAGAGCTATGCTTCGGCACGAATGGGCCGGCTCGACCGGAGTGATACCACGGCCTCACAGAAAACCAACGTGAAGCAACGCTTGCGTTGTGTTTCGTCGTGTGAGTGAGGTTCCCGCAGGCCCAATTACCCTCCCCTTCCCCAATCTCCCCAATCCCTGAATCCCCAACGATCCTCAAACTGCTAATCCCCAAAAGGCCGGTAACGCACTTGTAACGCCTCTGGTGTTCCAGGTGTCCATGGGCGATGCCGATTGCTTACCATCAGGTGATCCGTCTGCTAGTTTACCGGCTTATGCCATAAAATAAATGTTGCACGTTGAACAAAATAGCTCTTTTCAGAGCTGTCTGCTTCTTGGCTTCTATATAACGGTGGTTCAAATCGTTGTAGCTTGTGCTATAGCTAGTAAGGCTTCAGTGGTATACGTCAAAGTACTAACGAATCGGTTTTTCAGTAATAATGTAGATATGTTCCACCCAAGTCGTATGAACTTAACTGCGGGCTACCTAACGGGGTGGTTTTTAGTCAGTAATTGTTTGACACAACTTACCCCCTACTACATGAGACTCATAAAATAAATAGTGAAAAGTGGGTGTTACATGTACAGGAGCATAATGTGCACCTCTGCCTACCCCTTCGGGGATAAAAGGCGTGATGTTATGAATGTTGTTTGACACACTCTCTCGCCTCACTTAAGGCGGGAGAAGTCATTGGATGATTTTCCCCACTTAAAAAAAGTCGTATGAACCTCTCATTTAATCTGATGAATACGGGATAAAGTTTTTATAATAACTATCGTGAGACATACTAAAATAACTGAAAATCGCGGGTTACTCATGAGAAAATATTGAGAAAAGCTCTACTAGTTTCGAGGCACAGGAGGGCTCTTTCTCATGAGTAGGCTACGCGATATCGGCGCGATCGCGTACGCACGTGAGTAACCCGCGATTTTTAGTTAATTCTGGAAAATCACTAAATAAAGCGTTTTGATTGATGATGTTAGTAATACAAGCTTATGTAATTTTCTATTTTCGACATGACCTGCGCATTTATCACATTGAGCGTGACGAAATTTATTGAAACGTAAACGTAATAGCACAAATAACGATGCTAATCAAAATGTAGCTAAAGTGCTAAACATTGAGCCAATATTTTGAAAATGAGCTTAGCTTTTACATTTTTAAGATGCTACACCTCAGCTGTTAAATGGCGCAGAACATGGGGATTTTTAAAAATAGATAAGCGGTCACAATTCGTCTAATTTATTGGGAGAAAGACTAGAGTGTGGATTCTTGACTCCTAAAGATCACTTATATATCAGAGGTCCCGATGATAACCACACCTTCGCCACCCATTGGGTCTCCACATTGGAACCAACAGACGATTATAATTTTTTATGACCGAGTATCGTTTTTAGTCAGTGAGAGTCTGACACTCCCTTCCGCCTCACTTAGGTGGGAGAAGTCATTCGATGGTTTTCCCCCCTTAAAAAATAAAGGAGGTGAGGTTTTTTTATGGCATAAGCCGGTAAACGAGCAGACGGATCACCTGATGGTAAGCAATCGGCGTCACCCATGGACACCTAGAACACCAAACGCGTTACAAGTGCGTTACCGGCTTTTTGGGGATTAGGAGTGTGAGGATCGTTGGGGATTCAGGGATAGGAAAGATTGGGGAAGGGGAGGGTAATTGGGCCTCGTGTAACCTCACTCACACGACGAAACACAACGCAAGCGTTGCTTCACGTCGTTTTCTGTGAGGCCGTGGTATCACTCCGGTCGAGCCGGCCCATTCGTGCCGAAGCATGGCTCTCCCACACTTTAAAATGTTGTTATGTAATTGTGTGTTTAAATAATGTAAGATGCACTTTAGTCTACTGACATACAAATACATCATAGTTATCCTTTGTAAAGTGGATAAACAGCTCTAGTACTATAGTGCTGTAATAATATTTATCTACATACGTAAAACATGTACAAACTCACGCTATTGTGCCATCTGGTTAGACAGATAGGTACTACAGCGCCTGAATAACCCTCGGTATCGTGAGGGTTATTCATGTTAAAATCTAAGTCAAAGTCAAAGCGTTAATTTAATTGAACCATAATTTGGTACTTTTGAAACATGCCGAGCCGGATTAAGCGTCATAAATATTACGCTTTTCGGAGTTTTTGGGTATCAATTCTATCATTTGCTATTATACCATTTTATATATTTGGTACAATAATTCGGAATATAAGTGTTTGGTAACCACTACCAAATACATACATACATACATACATACATACATCATAACTTTACGCCTGTCTCCCATGAAGTCCCATGGGGGTAGGCAGGGACTATGGAACGCCAATTACTACGATTCCTACATATCTAGCTGAGTGATACCACGGCTTTACAGAAAAGTCGAGTGAAACAACACATGCGTTGTATTTCGTCTCATGCGTGAGTGGGGTTATCGAAGGCTCCAGCACATCTGGTGTTGTAGGTGTCCATGGGCGACAGGTGACGCCATCATCAGGCCATCCTTCTGCTCGTTTGTCAACCTATCCTAGTTAACCAATTAAGAGAATACTGTCTATTGTTTTTCATTACTGATCGGTAGGTATAACTTAGTCTGACCCTATCATTACAGACTTTCTACAATTAGGACAATATTTTTCTTTTATAGCGCCCTTTACGGGCGTTATCATTCACATTATTTATTTACTTTAGTGCATAATGTAATAGGTGCATGATAACGTTTATACCACACGATTCGATGATAAGATTTTACTAGTACATAGTACATTTTCAAAGTAGGTCGTTATCCACATTTAATGCAATACAATTTAACGTTAGATAACATAACATAACATCACGCCTTTTAACCCCGAAGGGGTAGGCAGAGGTGTACATTACGGCACTTAATGCCACTGTACAATGTAACACCCACTTTTCACTATTTATGTTGTAAGTCCCATGTAATAGGGGGTGAGCCTATTGCCATAATTCGGGCACAATTCCAGACTCTGCCGTGCTACTACTGATTTTTTTTGAAAAGCTCAGTAATACTTTGCTCGATCCGGAGTCGGGTCGGGCAAAGTATTACTGGGTTTTTAAAAAATCTCAGTAGTACTACGGAGTCTGGAAATGTGCCCGGTATATGGCAATAGGCTCACCCCCTATTACATGGGACTCATAACATAAATAGTGAAAAGTGGGTGTTACATTGTACATTAGCAATAAGTGCCGAAATGTACACCTCTGCCTACCCCTTCGGGGATAAAAAGGCGTGATGTTGTGTTATGTTATGTTATATTGCTTATTATAAAGATTCTATGATTTTTGGAATAAAACAAAGTCATAAAACATATATAAGAAGTACAAGAAAATCTTGCTGAACTAGTGTTCATAAAACTAGCAAAAACACTATTTATACCTGATCACCTTGACGTCAATAACTAATAAATAGACATACATTGCGAACTAAGTACTGAGCTACAAATAACCTTTTCGGATAAAACCATCAATGGACGCGCTCAATGGAAAATTAACTATATATCTATAAGTGAGTATATAATATAGGTCCAATGTATATGTATGTTCACGATACTACCAATTCTCATTCATTCTTTAGCCGTGTTTGTGTTCGGACAAAAATATTACTAAACTCTAACAAATAGACAGTTAATAATAACTTATATACAAATATATATGTTAATTTGACTGTTCTTCAGTGTGTGTGTGTATGACTGTGTGCCTGTGTTGTATGTAGTGTTTATTATTGTTTGTGTTATCAGTCAGTGATAGCGAGCGTGTTGAGAAACCGTTAATAAAAGATGTGAGTATATTTCGTGTTTTAAACTTGTTTTGTTTTTGATGATAGAATATACCTAAATTGTGTACTTTCCTTAATAAAAAATAAATTATTTCGATAGGTATTCAATAGGTACAATAAAATATTAAAAAATAATCACACCTTCATCAATTCATTTTATGACCAACTTCATTTTTAGTATCTTTCCAGCAAATTTTTAAGAAATACGTATGCTGTTGACGCAAAGAAAACGTGACGTCACAATACACAATGTCGAACAAAATTCGAACACCTTCGAACCTTTTAAACTGTGATACCCTTTTTTTTGTGACGGGGGAAAATCATCCAACTACTTCTCCCGCCCGGGTGAGGCGAGAGGGAGTCAGACTCTTACTGACTAAAAACCACCCCGTTCCTACTCCTGCACTTCGGTCCGGAGCCCCGGCAATCCGTTAAGTCTTCCGCGGCGCCGTATCGGCATCAGCTCTGTTGGCTTCTTGAGGAGCGCGCGGAACGCGACGCGCTGTACGCTCGGGCCTGGTTCTGGTCGGGCGGCGAGTCACCCGCGCTCGCCGTCCGCAGGCCCGTGCTTACGGTGGCCGGAGATCGTAAACTGCTATATTCTGGCGTGGACATTTGCAATCTCGATAGGACAGTAGTGAACTGTTCTTATTCTTGTCATTGGTGAATGCAACTTTCGAACTAATTCAATAAACTTGTATTTACGTTCACTAAAGGTTGAGGACTCGATTCTCGATCATGTGATTTAACAAAAAATTACATAACATCATAACATCACACCTTTTATCCCTGAAGGTGTAGGCAGAGGTGCACATTATACCACTGTACAATGTAACATACACTTATACTATACAACATCCACTTATACTATACTATACTATATACTATACTTATGTAACATCCACTTATACTATACAACAAAAAATGACTTATTATTTTATTTAACAATACTTTTATATTTATCTGATATTCTATCTGTTGTTTCGTTTGTACGTGATACTGTATAAGAATTACCTATACATATATAAAAATATATTTACAAAAAACTAGCTTTCTATCGCAATTTGAGTACTTTGTTTTCAGATCGTTGAATATGATAGCTGAAATATTTTAATTTCAAACAATTTTTGTAGTATGAATGCAGTATGAAATTGCAACCAGTATATGGAAAATAATTGCTGTTTGTATAGCTTTCACCAGGTAACCAGAGCTAGATTGGAGTATGACCTTGGGCGAAAATAGATTCAGACCGGTACATACATAATATTAAAAAAAATCAATACTGTTTTGTTATTCCAATGAAATATTTGTAAACTACACCTTAGTACTATGTAAATAAGTCCAATTAGTGATTGACAATGGATTGTTTAATACGAGCACGAATTGTAATCACAATATAAATATTAATAGTGCTAATTTGTTCACGTGTTCGGTTTTGAATCATTATAGCATCATAAGAATTTATATTTTCGAGAAATTGACAATTTTATTTAGAAATCATATCCTTTTTAACCGACTTCAATGAAGAAGGAGGTTGTCAGTTAGAGCCGTATGTATGTATGTTTGTACGCGACTATCTCGCGATTGGCTGAACCGATTTTGTTGCAGTTTTCAGAAGTGTTCGTTCACTTGGGAGAAGGTTTTAGTATATTAATTAACAGACTTCAAAAAAGAAGGACTCAAAGTCAAAGTCAAAGTCAAAGCATTTATTTCAATTAAACCATAGTTTGGTACTTTTGAAACGTCAACAAATACAAAATAAATAATAGTCTGTCAGTCAGTCCGTCAGTGAAACTAGGTGAAGCTAGGTGCTCATTCCAAAAAGTAGATTCGAATGGAGAAGAACGAGCAAGAAACTCCATTCGTTACTCTTTTTAAAAAAAGTATGTTCTACAATGTCTCTGATACATATTTCAATACTGTACGCATATGTAAGAACAATGCAAAGACATGCTTGACGAATTATACTAATAACTTAATAAAATTAAAAAAAAATATAAAAATCTTGAAGTCCAACATGGTGCTCACATATGCATACTGACAATCCATAGAATTAGTGCTTCTATACAAGAAAAGGAAACTTTTTGTTTCAATAAAGAAATGCTCGATGCCATAAGGAAACTAGATTGTCTACATTAGAATTAAAGTGTTAAATTATGTATTAAAATACCTACTATTGGAATTTAGCTACTGACTTCATTTGAGTATTGTCCAGTGGAGCCGAACCAACATGCTGCCAAGCATTCTTATCTTCAAGATAATCTGTCAGTGTGTAGTAGGCTTGATTACATAATTCGCGCTTAATATATGTTTTAAATTTACTTTTATTGAGATCTAGTATGCTATTTGGTATTTTATTATAGCATTTAATACCTAACCCCATAAAGGATTTCTGTACTTTGGACAGTCTGAATTGCGGTATAGCTAACTTATTTTTGCCTCTAGTATTAAAATTGTGTCTATCGCTTCTTTTTTCAAACAATTGCCTATTTTTCCTTACATACATTATATTTTCATATATATATTGACAGGGCACCGTTAAAATATTTATCGTTTTAAACAATTCTCTCAGCGATTCGCAACGGCGTAAGTTATATATTGTTCGGATAGCCCGCTTTTGTAGAATAATAGACTTATGTCGGAATACTGAAACGTTACTCAATTTTAAGGCGTGCTTAAGTATAGTTCTATCTCTACAAATTCTTTGTAAAATGACAGAGATGGCACGATATTTGAGCACGACTTAAAATTGAGTAAAGTTTTAGTATTCCGGCATTAAAGTCGGTTTTCTTGAACGTGCTTTTGTAAAAGAAATATTTATATACTCTTTCGTGACTATCTTCTTGTATTTTCCTCCACTAGCCTCCTTTCTTATCACAATCTCATTCCTCTAAGCAGAAAGATTGACTCCCTACATATAAATATTAAGAGAAAGAATAGAAATCATTGTAATTGGAAACAAGCGCTGAACTAAAATAGAAAGCAAGAAGATGACCAAAGAAAAGATAGATTCTTTGAGGAATTGTATGCCAGAGAAAAGAGTGTGATTGGACGACGACAAGTAAAGAAGAATGGAAAACGAGGAATTGACTTGACTGCACGGTTGGCGCGGTGGTTGGGCAACTGACTGCCGCGCAATATGGCGCGGGTTCGATTCGGAACAACTCTTTGTGTGATCCACAGAATGTTGTTCTGGGTCTGGGTGTCACGTGTATGTGAACTTATATGTTTGTAAACACACCCACGACACAGGAGAAAATCCTAGTGTGGGGCAACATTTAAAAAAAATATGGTACCGATCCTCAGTTACTTGGTATAAAGACAGGATGAAGAAGAAAAATGAAAGGGGCATATCTGGATCGTCATACTATAATTTTAAACCTAATACATACCAAAGCGCATAGAACGCAACGTAACTTCACTCTAATTCATCATTTCCATAAAGAATCCTTACTTCCTTACTTATATTATAAATCGGAAAGTGAGTTTGTTTGTTTGTTCCGACTTCACGCCGTAACTACTAACCGATTGCATTGAATTTTTGCAGACGTAAAGTTAGTAGTCTGGATTAAATAATAGGGTAAACAAAAGTATTGGTATAGATGGCGCTGTATGTATTGGTATATGTCACTTAAGCTACTTTTTATCCTTTTGTGACGCGAGCGAAGCCGCGGGTAAAAGCTAGTTGTATGATAAATCAGTTTAGTCGTTTTCGAGATTGCCCCGTTCAGTCAGACAAACATTAGACGGTGTACTTCGTTTTATCATGTCTTGTCAATGAATGAGTGTGATTGAACCAATGAGTCACTTTTTTATATTAATATCTACTGCTTACATAGATACTGTATGATATACAAATTATCTATATACCTCTATAGAAATATCTCTATATAGTTAAGCTAGGATTTGGAGATATAGGGGATAAAATACTACCTAGCTATAATTTATCTGCAGATTATACAAATACCATATCAAAAACCAATTTATGTAGGTTTTCTTATGTTTTTATTAATTCCATTGTCTTTTTTTATATTTTATTTATGCTGCATCGTGCCTGGTGCTGAATAAATGATTTTTCTTTCTTTCTAGGTGCACAGATTTTTGACAATATTTTCAAACGTTATCAAAATTCTTATTACTGTTAAATTAATTGGCAACCCATCTTTAATTGACCTGGATCAGTGATAGCTTAACCTAATTGCGGTTTGCGTTAGTAACCGCAAGTCATTCATCTTTCTAGTATATTGGTTAACTGGTTCAGTAGAATATTCGCGAACAGGTAAAAACTACCAGGCCAATGTTACAATTCATACGCGTAACGTTTTAATTGTGTTTATTTTTAAAAGAGTAACGAATGGATTTTCTTGCTCGTTCTTCTTCACTCGAATCGACATTTTGGAACGAGCGCCTAGCTTCACTGACGGACAGACTATTATTTATTTTATATTTGTTGACGTTTCAAAAGTACCAAATTATGGTTTAATTGAAATAAATGCTTTTGAGATTGAATTTGAGTTTGAGTTTAACAAGTAACGGTAATGTTGCGTGTTACTTGCTTTATTTTTTTAAAAAAAAAAACGTTGCCCCACACTAGGATTTTCTCCTATATCGTGGGTGCGTTTGCAGATATACAAATTCACATACACATGACACCGAGACCCGAAACCACAATCTGTATCACACAAAGAGTTGTTCCGTGCGGGGATCGAACCCGCGACACGTTGCGCGGCAGCCATTTGCCCAGCCACTGCGTCAACACTTGTATTCAGATTTGTGACGAGATTCAACATTCACTCACTAGACAGAACATTACAATAATATGAATAACACAACTGTCAAATATACAGAACATACCTTTTTTATATGTTCTATGGTCGCTGTGGTTTAGACAAATGGTGTGGTTAAAGACATTAAAACAGTCAATCATATTTTTAACCGACTTCACAAAAAAGAGGTTCTCAGTTTGACCTGTATGTTTGTGCGCCATTATCTCACGACGGGCTGAACCGATTTCGATGTGGTTTTTAGAAAAGTACACTTAGGAGTACGTTTTAGAACGTTCATTAATTGACTTCAAAAAAAGAGTGCGTTGAATTTGTTTTTTAAACCTAGTTTAAAATTAATTATTTATTTATTTAAATCATCATTATCATCATTAATCACTTTTCTGTCCTGTCCAGCAGTACGGTAGGTTGTCCAGTACTTTGCCTCTGCGCCATCGTCAACTCTTCGTTCTCATCATATATTCATCACCGTACATTTTTTTAATTGTGAGAATCAATTCAAAGATCTTACTTGGCAACACCACTCGATTAGATACAACATCTACAAAAAATTGAAACTAAAATAAGATTACATATTTATGTAAGTAGGTCCAGTTATCTGGTCACGGTACAAAGTCCAGCCGTTAGCCGGCCGAGAATAATGGGTTCAATGTCCATGTCGGACAAAGTCCAGTATATAATAGCTTTCGAGTTTTTACGTCTCATCTTGACTATTAATAGATACATAGATGTGTTTTTTAGAGATCGGTCGGTATAGAAATGAAATCTGTCGTCGGCGGTATTTCCGAGCCGATACGACCTTCAAACGTTCAAGAAATTAGCGTATTTTTTAAAAAAAAGCTAGCGTTGCCCCTGTCTCTCCTCTGGTGTTCTGGGTGTCCACGGGCGGACCTAATCGCTTACCATCAGTTGACCAGTATGCTCGTTTGACTCCTATTCCAAAAGCAACCTATTTACTGGGGCCATAAAGACAACCACACTCTGGCAAAAATTCCAGTCATTAGCAGTACGAACAAGCTCGAACCGAAGCGCTTCTAACCAGTGGGTGAGATATTCACCATGAATCAGAATCAGTATTACAGATTTTACCAGTTAATAGGTACACATGCACCCACCATATTATTGTCAGACTTACAAATATTGCTGATTTATAAATATAAAACAAACTCACAATTCGTGCTTAACCGGATTTTGTCACATGTTATAAAATTGGCAAGTTAAACAACCCGTTTATGACGTTCAAAGTCCACTCTATCCGGCCAGTGATAACGGACTTTGCACTTATCTATGAGGATAAAAGTAAACAAAACGGTTATCTCCTAGATACGAAAAGGAGACAGATAAGAATGTCCTATCTAATATTCAAATTTGCGAAAGTTTGTTTGGATGTAGCGGTTAAACGTCTAAACTGCTGAATACATTTTGATGAGATTTTGGTTTAAAGATATATTGGATAATAGAAGCTATTTTAGACATGTATTATATTACGCCTGATACTAGTTAAACGGGTAGGCAGAGGTGTAATTTATCCATAACATGCCATTATTAATATGACATATGATTGGATTTATTATAATTTTCCGGTAAAATTATGGGATGATGTGAAAATGACGAAATCTATACTAATTTTGACGCAAGGAGAATTCGCGTGAAACAGCTTGTATCATAATTTTGTTTTTTGCGACAGAAGTCCAAAGGTCGATGAATGTATTATAAGCTTTGGACTTTGGCGAGAGCCTCAGTAGTGTGCTGTGTGTAACAGTGTTTGGTGTTCAGTGTACACGCGCCCTTTCAGACTTAGAGGATAAGGACATAAGGTACATTTCTTTTTGTTTTTTATTTTCTTTATATTGTTATTGTTGGTTTTTTTTAAAGATGAATAAATTACCTATATTCTTATTTTTTACATAATTAATGTATTCAAATCTTATAGTAGGTACCATTGCAATATATTTCGTAATACTACCTGGAACTTCAATAAATATTCAAAGAATATCATAGCTGAAGTTTGAAGTATTTATTTTGGGTACCTTCACACATGCACTTAGGAGGATTGTTTTGGTGACTTGTGTATATACCTACAAGTATACACGATGGACACAAGGCTACACATTGAGCTTTACATAACCAGTATAAACTGAACGTTAAATGTGCGGAAAGATGATGCGACGCGACACCAGGATAAACTGGTTTTGTATAGATTGATGTGTAGCCGTGTGCCTATCCATGTAACAATATTTGGGAATTATACGGATTTGTTCAGTTCTGAGAGCTTAGTACGTATTTGTCTTACGTTTAATAAGATTGAAATGAGATCGTGCTCGGTTCGACTCGTCGACGGTCCAGGCACTGCGCCAACCGTGTGAAATTATATCTGTAGGTATTCTACCACTAATAAAAGCGAATGACACTCGTCTGGGTTCGCAAATGACGACGTGTTCTTATGTAATAAACTATGTTATATACCTACTCATCTTTGTATACATAACAATTCAGTACATAATAGATAACACGTCACGTAAAACCACAATGTTTTGTTCGATTAGTTATTGTCAATGACTGTTTTTTAAAAAATAATTCGGAATCCAACATAAAATCTTTATTCATGAATATCGAAAAAGGTCAGTGAATCGCATTGAAATATTTTTTATTTAGACTAATAATAGTGTTATGGTTTTAATAAATACTAAAATAACGAGTTTCGTTTCTTAATTTGCAAAAAACATACATATTTAAAATCGATACGGAAGTAAAGTATTAAGTATTATTGAACTTCTTCGAGCGAATGGTATTGAAGAATTGTTTTAAATTGATAATCTGTTGTATACCTACTTTTTTCCTATTCTTAATTAAAAGATTACGCATACAATTAAATAAATAACTCACATGTGTGTTTGTGTGGGTTTCATTCAGTACAATAACACTACTAACCTCCTTTGACAAGTAAATTTGATTTTGGAATACATAAATACATCTAGATTCGAATTTCAATAGCCATTGAGACCGAGCGATGGCCGTCACCGCGCTACAGATTATGCACGAACCAAATATTTGATCACAGATACCTGCTTGTTTCCAGTCTCCGTGTTTGAGCACTCGAAATTAATGTTTATTAATGCAACCGCTGCATATATTCAAATAGTACGGACGTGCAAATGTATATTTTAAATTAGTTTTAATATCATCTGCGTTTATCTTTTAAAGATAGGAAAATTAATTATTTTATATGGCAACTTTGTATTTGGCGCGAAAGTTATATTCAAAATGGCGGCTGATGTTTTGTTTTCGAGCGAGTTTATTGTTAGATGTGTGTTTAAAGAGGGTTCTTTATAATTTTTGGGTCTAATTTGAATGAATGAATTTTGTTTCACAATGACGTGCTAATTATTCCGATTATTCACACGTTTCGTGTAACAATATGTTAATGATATATTAATTCGTTTTAATTTGACACAAATTCTTGGTATGTACATATTTACCTACAGGGAATAGTATTTTACTTAATTTTTTTTTTTAGAATACCTTCTTTTGCTTCTTTTTTAGCCATTTATTAATATTTTTATTAATCTATGGTAAATTAAGTTGATTATGCGACTGTAGGTCCTACGAACAATACACAATACCTATATATCAGTGCGTATTATGAATTATATTTATCTTCGTTTCAAGAATCGATATCTTTATATTAGTGAGCAACGTTTTGACAATGCAGTTTCAATGTCTGCAAATTTTCAAGGTAACTTTAGAATAAATATCCGTAGATTATTGTTGTTTAAGAATTATATTTGAATATTATTTACATGTTATTTCTCGTTAAGTTTTGTCTAAGAATATTTTAGTTAGGTATCATACACACAGATTCCACTAGGTCTTTTGTTCATCTTGTTTTGTAGTACGAAAATTATTTCTATCACATCTAATTAAATCAAATATTCAATACATTTCCTACTATATTTTGAAGGTTTATTTAATTATATTTACATATCAGCTAAATATAAATTGACTAATATTCCGACATAAAATAAAATAAAATAATATTTCTATCTTTTTAGATATCATCCCTACTGAAGCAAGAAATAAATAATAACAATGATCGCGACATTGCTATTGGTGGGTTTCATCGGGCTGGTGATCTATAGACTCCTGGCTGAGGAGGAGAATCCTCTGGACAATTTGCCTGGACCGCCACGGAAGCCGATCGTAGGATGTGTCTTCGAATTCCTGAATCTTACTCCACGTAAGTGTTTACCCTATTACTCATTGTAACCACTGATTTTCTGTAATTGAGATATATGTTGGTACTGCAGCTTTGATCGGAGCAGGAGTTGGAATGGAGTGGTTTTTAGTCATTAAGTACACTCCCTTCTGTTTTAACTAGAGCAACGTGCCTGAGCTTGCTTGCTTGCATGCTTCGGCACGAATGGGCCGGCTCGACCGGAGTGATACCACGGCCTCACAGAAAACCGACCTGAAGCAACGCTCGCGTTATGTTTCATCGTGTGAGTGAGGTTACCGGAGGCCCAATTACCCTCCCCTTCCCAAATCTCCCCAATCCCTGAATCCCCAACGATCCTCAAACTCCTAATCCCCAAAAAGCCGGTAACGCACTTGTAACGCCTCTGGTGTTCCAGGTGTTCATGGGCGACGCCGATTGCTTACCATCAGGTGATCCGTCGTCTGCTCGTTTACCGACTTATGCCATAAAAAAAAAATAACTACAATTCGGCTTATCTTTCTAGAGTAAAAAAACAAACGTACTATTGCGTTCTAGGTCATATTCATTCCAAAGAACGTACCTATTGTTATTCCGAAAGCTAATTTGCTGAAGAGTTCCCACCAATTACTGCACAGAACATCGAGTGCTTGTCTGTTATACATGACATTATATTACGCCTATTATTGTATGAAGGAGCTAATAGACCTATACTTACAGTAAAACAAAAATCAGCAGAGCCACTAGTAGTACATAGTACTTAGGTACCTACTTGAAGACAACCAATTTTTTTCTCAGTTAACCTACGTCCTGTGTCGGGTAAACAAAAAGTGATAATGGCATTTCCAAGTAAAATGACTATTTTAGTCAGGAGTCAGGAAGTTCGGCAGGGTTTTACCCCTGTGCCTCGGAAAGCATGTAAATGCCAGTCCAACGCCTGATCTCCCAAGTATTGTCTGTCTGCCGTCCCATCCGGTTCAGAGAGTGCAGTTGTGTTTGTGCATATCGGTGCTACTGTGGTCGTGGTGGCCCAGGGAAACGTATAGTCCCTTTTAAGTGACATCCGTGGGAAGGGTACCTACTGGTACTACAACGGCCCGGCCCGGATGTTTTAGACGCCCGCTTCTCATGCATGAGGGTGCGGCTTCGAAACCTACCAACTGCAAGTACCAATGTGACTTTTTTCGAGTTATATGTACTTTCTAAGACAATTTACACACCTTTGACAAACGGTGAAGGTAAACATCGTGAGGAAACCTGGGCTTATAATTTCTATTATAAGTTTGAAATCCCCAACCCGCATTGAGCAAGCGTGGTGATTAATGCTCAAACCTTCTCCATGTGAGAAGAGGCTTTGCTCAGCAGTGGGCATTTATAGGCTGTTGATGATGACATAGGTACTCTGGTACTATCTCCTGTGTTGTGGTCTAGTCTTGCTAGGTAGTTAGACTTGCCACCATGATTGAAATCGAGCAGGATCGAGGCTTTATGTTAAAACTTTTGTTTGTTTCTAAGTAAAACGTAAACAAGACAAGTGAAAATCCAATATTTAAGTAACAAATCTAATATTATTAGGTTCAAGTGCTTGTGACGTGTTCACTCCCCGTTTAGATCGAAGTCTTAGGTAACTAAATATTAATATTCGGTCTAGAATTGAATCAAGTTATGGTGTAACCTACCTATACTCTTTTTACAAGCCCGCTACAACCTTCCAAAACCGCTGCAACTCCTGTTCACTAGGATCTACAGTATGTAGATACAACCATGAAAACACCGAAACACTGAAGTCCGGCGCGTCCCAGGGATATGAGTAACTGTCTTGGTACCTACATATCACACATCATACATGAACAGCCTATAGAAGCCTTTGGCCACTACTGACTAAAGGCTTCATCTCGTACGGAGAAAGTTTGAGCATTAATCCCTACGTTCGCTCAATACGAGTTGGCGATTTCAAACTTATAATTAATAAAAATTATAAACTCAGGTTTCCACACAATATTTTCATTCACCGTTTGTCAGAGGTGTCTAAATAATCTTAGAAAGTATCATATATGTCGTAAAACGTCACATTGGTACCTTGCCGTTGATAGGTTTCAAACTCGCAACCTCATGCAGGATGAGCGGATGTCTTAAACCTCCGAGCCACTGGTACTTGTTCTCGATCACTAGAATCTGGCTAAAACGTATTTATCCAAAAGTAGATGTGTTGCATAAGTCCTCTTTTTGGAGAACACATCAGTACAAGTCATAAAAATATAAAAATACATAGATATATGTAAAAATATCATAGAGAAAAAAAATACTATAGATTAATATCCATGGTAACTTTTTATTTGTCTAAAAAAATTTTATCAAATTCAAATCGTTTATTGCGAACATAGGTCAAGTGTAGATGTTACAATAGTTATTATAAAATAATTTGATCAGCTACACGTGTCATGAAATTCGATTCTAGTTCAAAAACAAACAAACAAAGAATTTGGCAACACTACATAATTATCTTCGCAAAATTAATCCAATTTGTAGTATCGTGTATGTTATATCTTTATTAAGTATTATATAACGCATTAATTCGATCCCGTCAACTACAGATAACGGGAGTAGTTAATTTTCTTCACGCACGCACGGGTCTGAAAGGTTTCACATATACACGTATTTCTCATACACAGCGTGTTTGGCGCATATACTGACAATATTTTTTATTGATATAGGAGGTTCATTATTTATTATTATTATTTATTTTCAGCCATGATCGTCCTACTGCAGGGCAAAGGCCTCCCTACCCTCCTTCCGCTCCTCTCTATGTAAAGCTTTTTGCGGCCAATCCTTGTCATAGATGTCTAATTCGTCCCGCCATCTCCTTTTAGGTTCATTAGCTACTTTTTATTCGAAAACCAAAATTCCTTAGTTTATAGGTACCCTTTATAACGTTATTTCGAGTTGTTGGAAACATTTGGCGCAAGTTTTCATTTCAATTAAAAATGAATCAATCGTGGTATTTGGGACTAATGGTTTTCAGATAAAAAGTAGCTGATAGCCTCTCAAATCCCAGAAATATTTGTGTCGGTCTATGCGCCAAACACGCTGTATATAAGAAATATGTGTGTATGTGTATACATGTGTATTTATGTCAGTTTGTTTGTTGATATCCCATCTTCCTTTGATAAGTTTATCGTGAATTAGTCTTTCTCTTTAATTAAGTTGGTTATAATTACTTACTTGTAATTATTACACTTTCAATATCCTGAAGAAGTAGGTAATTAGAGGGAATCCATTTCTTTTAGCTTCTTTTTAAGGGGGAAAATCATCGAATGACTTCTCCCGCCCGGGCATACTAAACACATTTTTACTGCTACGAAGATATTTTAAAATATCGTCGATGGAATATTTTTAAAGCTTACATTGATAAAATAAAGTTTGGAATTTTACCCTATGTATAGCTCCACTACCTACATAGCCGTAAAATAATCGAATTCTTTGTTGTCTAAATCACTTTCAGAACTAGTTGTTTTTCCTGTACTAGGAGCAAAGTTATCAGACAATAATAGTGACATATTATTACCTTCTCCGGGAAAAAGGAAACTATTATTAGATTACCCACTGTGGTGTTCTCGTATCAATAATATTCCATAACACTTGTAAACTTTTCTAGTTAGCAGAACCTAACGTCGCGGAGAACCTAACGGGTTACTGGAGCTCCGGCTCGACGTGCAGGAGAAGGAACGGGGTGGTTTTTAGTTAGTAAGAGTCTGACACTCCCTCCCGCCTCATCCAGGCGTTAGAAGTCATTCGATGATTTTCCCCCCTTAAAAAAAGCCCTCTTCAGTGAGAGGTGATCAGAGCTCCGTTACGGGGTATTATCATCTCTTAAAGATTTCAGTACCTTTTTTTTTAAGGGGTGAACTCATCCAATGCTATCGCCCGCTCGGGTAAAATGAGAGGGATTGTCAGACTCTTACAGACTAAAAAAACACCTCATTCCTACTCCTGCACTTCGAACCGGAGTCCCGGCAACCCGTTAAGTTTTCCTTGGCTCCGTATCAGGTTTTCAGGCCCTATGATTATGATTATAACTGGATTTTCATCCTCGATATACAAAAGCCCTTCGTCTGCGATAAATGTTGTTCGATTGATTGAGTGATCGAGGGAAAATTTGTGTTATTAGAGAGAGGTGTGGATTGAAAGATGATGTAGTGACAAGGATTGAAAAGGGAATGGTACGCTGGTTTGTACATGTAGAAAGGATGGATGAAACTAGAGTAACGAAAGAAGTATACAGAGCGGATATGAATGGGGTCATCGGTAGAGGGCGCCCTAGACGGACATATAGTGACCAGATTGGCGATATATTAAAGAATGGCCAAATTAAAAGTACCCTTAACCGACGAGCCTGCATGAAAAGATTTATGACTGTTAATAAAGCGAAAGAGGTATGTAAGAATCGTAGTAATTGGCGTTCCTTAGTCTCTGCCTACCCCCATGGGAGACAGGCGTGAAGTTATGTATGTATGTATGATTTCTATTTCGACATTTATATTATGGCACAAAATCGTTACATGTAATTTAGCCATTCCATAAACCATTTCATAAATATGTAAACAACTCTAAATACTCAATCAGCGAAAGGTAAATAGTATATAGCTACTGTTTACCCCTTCAAGCTATAGAAAGCGCAATGTAATGTTTATTAAGATTAATTAATTGGTTAAGATTGCAACCCTCAACAATATCAAACCAGAACTCTGGAGTTTTGATGTAAACAGGTTAAACAGCATTCAACACTCAATTAGCGAGATTTTGAAACTGAAGTTATAACGTTAATTACATTGTTTATTTATTGTAATAAGCTGTGGTTTCTAATTTGGACTTTTCCCATCGTAACATATTTAGATTTCTGATTCTTATATTTTACTAACTGAACACGAAAATTCGTCTGCGTTTTTCTAAAATAAACGTAGCAGGTAGGCAGAGGTGTACATTATGCCACTGTACAATGTAACACCCACTTTTCACTATTTATGTTATGAGTCCCATGTAATAGGGGGTGAGCTTATTGCCAAATACCGGGCATAATTGGGTAGTTGCCTGGGTCAAAAATAAATTATTTAGATTTTTCAATCCAATTAAATATTGAAAAATAGTTACACTTTCATTCATTGATTCGCCGATATACTTAATTTTCGATTTATTCTTGCATTTTCTTCAGATATAAGTGTGCTATTTGACGCGAAAATATGATGACGTCATAAGCTAGTATTTCGTACAAAATTCATAGAATAGTATCGTTTTTGACGTTTCGATAAAAGTATTGAATTTGACTAGTTGTCAACTACCGTATTCCAGACTCCGTGCTACTACTGTGAATTTTTTGAAAAACCCAGTAATACTTTGTCCGACCCGGGAATCGAATCCGAGACCTCTTGCACTCGGTCAATGAGGCACTACAAACAAACACACATTACATTATAAAAACAGCAGAATATATAAAATTTATTTGTTGCAGGTGTGATGTTCAAGAAAATGCGTCTGTACAGCGAGGTGTATGGAGGCCGCTACATAGTTAAAATATTACGAAGAAGGATTCTACATCTTCACAATGTTAATGATGTTGAGGTTGGTATTCACATACAACCACAATTTGCAAAATCTAGATTCATAGGTATCCTAAATATAAAAATGATTTTCTATATACCTAACTCGAGAACGGCTGAATTTGGGCCCCCTTGAAATATTCGTGGAAGTCCAGGGAAGGTTTAAACAGTAAGAAATATAATTTTAGGAGCTTCGAAGTTTGCCGAGTCAGCTAGTATTTTATAATAATACTAGCGACCCGGCCCGGCTTCACACGTATGCAATATGTGTGTATTATACAAGGTGTTGTTTTAAAGCCGCGTCATTTTCTAGGAGGTAACTCGGCTATCGATTCTGAGTACAAATCAATAAAAAAAATTGTAGGTTTTATTATAGCCGTATTTTTAACTAATGGTTCTAAACTTTTTCTTACATTGAACCTTTATGACTTCTGTGACATGCCCCCGAGAAATGACACGGCTTTAAAATTACACCTTGTATATACAAACCTTTTATTTGCCCACAGCTGAGCAAAGCCTCTTCTCACACGGAGAAGGTTTGAGCATTAATCACCACACTTGCTCAATGTGGGTTGGTGATTTCAAACTTATAACTAGAACTTATTAACCCAGGGTTCCTCACGATTTTTTCCTTCACCGTTTGACAGTGGTGTCTAGATAATCTTAAAAAGTACATGTAACTCGGAAAATGTCGCATTGGTACTTGCTGTTGGTAGGTTTCGAACCCACACCCTCATGCATGAGAAGCGGGCCTCTTAAACCTCCGGGCCACCACGACATATTATGTGTATTTTTTGTTGTTACCGACAAAAAAAAGCAATACCTTTTTGTAGGTAAGAGTCTGACAATCCTCTTAGTCTTCATCAAGTGAGGGTTTCGCAAGAATTTTCATTTTGTTGTAAAATAAAGGATGTTCTGTTAACGTTAATAAATAGGAACAATATTTAGGTTTTCGTGTTCGCATTAAAACGTGTTTTTCTCGGTGTATTTTCGGTACAACTAACAAATTCATTAATCCATGCTAAAAATTGTGTGGAACGTTTATGTTTGGTGTGGCATTCGTATTATTATTGCAATATTTCAATATACAGCTATTTAAATAGGTAAAGTCGACGTAAACGTCATTCTTTTTGTTATGTCGACACCTGCGCACACACACATGCGCTCACTTGTTTTTTTTTCATATAAATGTTCAACCTTATCTGATATTTCAGACGGTTCATTTTCGCCTTATATTTGGCATCTTACATACAAAATGATAAATGTTTGAACTCAGAATGAATCAAGAGTGCACTCTCGGTTCACTAATGAACTCATTCTGCAGAATGATCCAACGATGTTGGATTTTGGCATTCGGAATCATTCACTCCCGCTTGGAATGAACAAAAAATTAACTGTCTGCACACAGAGTGAACATTCACTTGGATTTTAATAAATATCACAAAAACTGCAGCTGTAGCCAAATTCCATTTAGCGCTTGTCTATATGTACAATAGTAATTATATGGAATTGACGTAAATTTTGACACTTGTCAGTATCATCCCCATACATTTAGTTTTCTACTCTCTCGGTAGGCAAGCGCTAAAGTGGTGTTTGGTTATAGGCACTGATTCCCAGACGCACGACACCACTGGATAACATATTTAAAAAAAAGAATAAATGGTTCTTGTCAGTCTTTTTCTCCGTCATTCAATATAAAGTCGTCTGAACATGGAATGGAATCATCATCAACAGCCAATAAATGCCCACTGCTGAGCATAGCCTCTTCTCACATGGAGAAGGTTAGAGCATTAATCACCACGCTTGCTCAATGCGGGTTGGCGATTTCAAACTTATAATTAGAAATTATAAGTCCAGGTTTCCTCACGATGTTTTTCCTTCACCGTTTGTCAGTGGTGTCTAAATAATCTTAGAAAGTACATATAACTCGGAAAAAGTCACATTGGTACTTGCCGTTGGTGGAATGGAATGGAGTGAAAGATATGTATATGAAACATTCACTGGGGATAATATTCATTCAAGTGAACCGTTTGATATCACCTTATAATTTGCATGTGTCTCAAAATGTGAACACCTAACATGTCTGGCGCATGCATCAAGCAAAGGAATAAGCAGTACATAGGTACAAGCATACTCATACTAACTCATTGAAGAAGTTCATCATCAGCCGCCTGTTTTCGTCTGCATTCGTATTCTATTTGCCATACAGACCACATTTATTCTTTTGATGAAAAACCATTATTGGTAGATTCTACAGGATTTTTCTTTGCCACGGCAATAAGTATACACTATTGTAGGATTCCACGTCAGGTATTTAAAATATGTAGCACTTATAACACGTATATACCTCTAAATGAAAACACTGCCTCATTGGCCGAGTGGTCACAAGTGCGACTGTCGGGCAAGGGGTCTCGGGTTCGATTCCCGGGTCGAGCAAAGTTTTACTGGGTTTTAAAAAATTCTCAGTAGTAGCACGGAGACTGGAATCGTGTCCGGTATATGGTAATAGGCTCACCCCCTATTACATGGGACTCGTAACATAAATAGTGAATAGTGGGTGTTACATTGTACAGTGGCATAGTGTACACCTCTGCCTACGGAGATAAAAGGCGTGATGTTATGTTATGTTATAAATGAAAATAATTGTATAGATATAATTAACTAGGTATATTTTGTAATATATAACAATAAAGCCGTACTTATTCAACACAGAGCTAAAATCACAATACAAAATTATTTTTAAATTACTTTTGTTGTTGGAATATATTAATTTTATCTCTGTCCATATTTGAAATGAAAATTATAATGTATTTAATAACTACAAAGGTTCAATATACTGAGAATGTACATGTATTTTAGAGATCTGTACGAAATATACCTGTTTTATATTAATTTCTATAAACTAGCGCGGAGAACCTAACGGGTTACCGGGGCTCCGGCTCGACGTGCAGGAGAAGGAACGGGGTAGTTTTTAGTCAGTAAGAGTCTGACACTCCCTCCCGCCTCACCCAGGTGGGAGCAGTCTTTGATGATTTTTCCCCCTTAAAAAAAAAGTCAAGCTAAAAAAGTAAGTTTGCAAGGCACATAGTGCTATGTATTTTCTATTAACTTTTATGGGATAGAGTTATGAGTTTGTGTATCTATATGAACAACGAGATTTTCCCGTTTCTATCACTTTATATACAGCTTTTTAAGTTTAAAAAAACCTAATGTAATAAAGAAATACGTACGTACGGTTTTGTCATGCCTCGTTGGCCAAGTGGTCGCAAGTGCGACGGGCGGGCAAGGGGTCTCGGGTTTGATTTCCGTGTCGGAAAAATTTATAAAAATCTCAGTAGTAGCACGGAGTCTGGAATTGTGCCCGGTATATGGCAATACGCTCACCCCCTATTACATGGGACTCATAACATAAACAGTGAAAAGTGGGTGTTACATTGTACAGTGGCATAATGTACACCTCTGCTAACCCCTTCGGGGATAAAAGGCGCAATGTTATGTTATATTATGTACATGGTTTTTTGTCATTTTTTAGATGTAGCAAAGACTTTATGGCCATCACTTGTATTTGTCATCGGTCTTTGACTTTTTACTACTATTTTTATACTTTTTTTTTATATATTAATACTATATATTCATACTACGGAACTCTTAGCATAATATGACTCTCAGTCGAACTTGTTCTGTTTTTTTACAATAAATTGAATGAAATCAAACTTACAGACACAGCTGTCCGATTTAAATTAAATTGTACATGAAATATTCATTGAAATAATAATTATTTCAGCACAATCAGAGTGTTTGGGCGATGAGTATATTATGCATGGTTGTATCTATGCTGTGGTACACTGCAATCTATATGCAAATTATGCATTGTGGTACATCTCTCAGTATAAAAAATTACGAAGTGCTAAAGCTGATGGTGGAGTTAGTGATTTTGTCAAGAAATGAAATCGAAACATTCGTTTCATTCGGCAGTTAAAATATTACACGTATTTTTTTAAAAACTCAGTAGACTGTTTTTGGCACCGAAGTGGAAAATCCTCATGCAGTTGCCTTACCTGGGGAGGACGAAAAGAAATGTCAGACTGAGAGAGAGAGAGAGAGAGAGAGAGAGAGAGAGAGAGAGAGAGAGAGAGAGAGAGAGAGAGACTGTACGAGGGTGCGGGGAACATAATTATTTCGTAAATTCTCTTGTCAGATCTCGCCTCTAAAAAGAAAGGTGCACAGAAGCGTGAGTGCCCGTTTGGCACGGTGGCTGGGCAACCGACTGCCACGCAACGTGCAGCGGGTTCGATTCCCGCACGGAACAACTCTTTGTGTGATCCAAAAATTGTTGTTTCGGGTCTGGGTGTCATGTGTATGTGATATTGTATGTTAATTAAAGCACCCACGATACAGGACAAAATCCTAGAGCAACGTTTATTAAACCAATAAAAAAAGTGCCGTTTCTTCTTATTAATGTTCTATTATTCTTTGCAGATCGTGTTGTCTCACCCGAGGAACATAAAGAAGAGTAAGCCATACAGCTTCTTGGAAGGCTGGCTTGGCACTGGACTGTTACTCAGTTCTGGTAAGTCCATCTTTCTTTGTCTTTTATCTTGCTTCTTCTTCTCTGTCGTTTCGTTCTTGGCAGAGCGGTCGTGGTCACGTTGAGGCGGCCGTATTTGTGTTGGTGGCCGATACAGCTTTCCTCACGATCTCTCGCCATCTCTCTCTGTTTGTGGATTGTCTGGCGCAGTCTGACAATAGGTTTCCCGTTGCCGATTTGACTTGATCAGTCCAGCGCATAGGTGATCTGCCTCGTGATCTGGTTCCCTCTACTTTCCCCTGAACGACCAGCCGCTCTATTCTTATCTTGCTTACTAACTTATTTATTTTAGTTTTAATTTTTTTTATCTTTATTTATTTGAAATGTATATAACTTACTTACTTTTATCTTAATGATTTAGAGTTATGCCTATCCAGCTGCAATAATTAGTCAATATCTCACATAGGAATGTACTTAGAAATCTAGTCTATAAAGCCGTCGACGAACCTGCGTCACTAAAAGAACGAACACGGAGAATATTTTTCTCCTTAGTTTATTTTTTCTTCTCCAATGCAAGATCTCATCTTTTGGATATATAAAGCTTCGTCGTCATTATAAACATCCAATACAGTCCACTGCTGTATTATGGGCTCCTCCAGGAAGAATAAGGACGGTGCTTTTGTGGTTACCACTCACTATAAGACACTTAGGCCTACAGAAGTTACCGTGGGGGCTCCTGAGCAGGTGTATTAGAGGATTCGGAGCCCTCTATAGGTGATGATGGTGGCCACCGGGGTAGTTTTAGTGAGATAAAAATCCCATACCGCACCTAGTATTTTCTCTCTAAAACTTACATGGCTTTTGTTGTTGGGATTACTCGACACTATGATTTTCTCCTGTGTTGTGGGTGCGTTTACATACAGACCCGAAACAACAATCTGTGGATCGCATAAAGAGTGGCTCCGAGCGGGAATCGAACCAGTTCCACGTTGCGCGGCAGCGTGCTAATCATGCAGTCAGGTTCCCCCCGTCATAAAAAAGCCCTATAGAATTTGAAAATTTATCTAAAAGTTAAAATTTATCTTTTTCTTTCTATATGAAAAGTTTACCCATTTGTTTTTTCAAAATGTGGTTGCACGACATTCTTGGCAAACCAAAGTCTAAACTTTAGTTGGTGTTCAAAGGTCCTGAATGTTACAATGTACTAATAATAAAGCCGCAGGTCTTAGTACTATAGTTAGAGTTAGTTAGTGGTTTAATCACTATCACGTTGTGTGACTGTGTTTTACTACTTATGACGCTTTTGTCAAGCGGTTAGTTTGTTGAAATAATAGTAATTAATATTTAGTGTTTGTAGCGATGGAGTTACATGTGTTTGTATTTGTTTTAGGTAACAAGTTAACAGAGAAGAGTTGTGTGTTAGATATCACTTAACTCCTTGTTTTGTTTACATTATTTATTTATTTTAAACTGTTTAACCCATTATTGAATGTGATCCTAGATACTGGCTCCTTGTGTTCCTTTCTTGTGCGTACTGCTAAGGAGGGGAATTCTTTGCCAGAGTCTGTATTTCCTGAAGGGGTGGTGTCCCGCCCGAGTAATTAGGTTGCTTATGGGACGACTTGCTACATTGTAGACCGCATCATCGCTTACCACCAAGAGAGACAGTGGTCAACGTCGTTCCATCAAAAAAAATCTCAATAAAAATAATAAAATCCATATAAATCACGTTGCATAATAGTCTTTAAATTCACCAGGTGCAAAATGGCACAGACGTCGCAAGATCCTGACTCCAACTTTCCACTTCAACATTCTGAAGAACTTCACCAACGTGATGGAGGAGAGGAGTCGAGGACTGGTAGACAAGCTGAAGGAGTACGACGGCAAGGAAGTTAACCTCATGCCGGTCATCAGTGATTGTACCCTGTATACTATTTGTGGTGAGTCGAAAAATCAACCCTAAAATAAGTAGGAGTATTTTATTATAGACATAGGAGCAAAGAAACGATGTCTCTAGCGTTTTTTCCTTTTCATTTGTTGATGAATATTTTCATCATGTATAATGTAACACCTACTTTTCACCATTTATGTTATGAGTCCCATGTTATAGGGGGTGAACCTATTGCCATACATATACTGGGCACAATTTCAGACTCCGTGCTAATACTGAGAATTAATACTTTGCCCCACCCGGGAATCGAACTTGAGAACCCTTGCCCGGTAGTCAGCACTTACGACCACTCGGCCAACGAGGTAGTCAGTAATTTAAACATTTAACCAATTTCTTCTCCTCCATTCAGTAATTTAAACAATTCCTTTTGAATAATATTAGGAATTGGATTTTGAACGATTTCTTTCCCTTTTACGGCCTTCCCGAAAAGGTCCTAAAATGAAATGACAAACATTAATTCTGAAAATATACAGTAAGTAGGTACTAAAAGTAGGTTGCTTACCTAAGCAAACTTACTAAAAATGTGTATTTTCATTTCCAAAATACAAAAACTTGATTATAGCATATCCAATTTGCCTTTCAAAACGTTAGTGTTCCTAACATTAATGGTATTGCTAAGATATTCTTGAATCTTTTTTTTTTATGGCATAAGCCGGTAAACGAGCAGACGGATCACCTGATAGTAAGCAATCGGCGTCGCCCATGGATGCCTGGTACACCAGAGGCGTTACAAGTGCGTTACCGGCTTTTTGGGGATTAGGAGTTTGAGGATCGTTGGGGATTCAGGGATTGGGGAGATTGGGGAAGGGGAGGGTAATTGGGCCTCCGGTAACCTCACTCACACGACGAAACACAACGCAAGCGTTGCTTCACGTCGGTTTTCTGTGAGGCCGTGGTATCACTCCGGTCGAGCCAGCCCATTCGTGCCGAAGCATGGCTCTCCCACAAATTTATCTGAATCTTTGAATCAGCTTATGCAGACGTGCAACTTTTTTGTGGTGGTAATCGAAATAGTATATTCTGTGTTAATTAGAAGGTGTTATTTTGTATAATAAAGTCATAGCTACTCCGGCTTCACTAGCTCTGTTCGGTTCCTATAGATCGTAGCTTGATGTTTTATAGCCTACAGCCATCGAATACAAAATAATAATTTAATTCTAAGTAGTGCAGAAGTTCCGGAAAATAAAGCGTTGCAACAAAGCAACAGACAGAACCTTCAGCTTTATATAATAGTATAAGATATTTAGTTAAACATAACATAACATAACATCACGCCTTTTATCCCCGAAGGGGTGCACATTATGCCACTGTACAATGTAACACGCACTTTTCACTATTTATCTTATGAGTCCCATGTAACAGGGGGTGATCCTATTGTCATATACCGGGCACATTTCCAGACTCCGTCCTACTACTGAGATTTTTTTTTTAAATGCAGTTATACTTTGACCCACCCGGGAATCGAACCCGAGACCGCTTGTCCGGCAGTCGCACTTGCGACCACTATATCAACGAGGCAGTATAGTTGAATATATACTTGGAAAGGTGGCATAATATTATACCTTTACTTTTAACACTGCGGCCTTCTGTGGCCATTTATTTAATAAGACCTTTGCTTGCAGACGTAGGTACATAATCTGCCAACATCTGTAGATTTTTTGAGACACCCCAATCTTGAGCAGATGTGGTCTTGTGACGTCACCGGAATATTCGAGAGGATTATTTTTAAGCCAGTTTTATTGCCTAGATAAGGTCAGGGAACAGAAAAGCTTGATTTTCTCAGAATTTTCTGGAAATGTTTGGTAAATGTGCCGGATAAGAGGAAATTAAGGGACGGAACTCTTCTGGGTTACAACTTAGTCTGTTCATTGTTCGTTTCTGTAAGGCTAATTTAACGTCACAAGTCACGCATGTCTATTCCTTAGGGATACATTTTACCAGGACATCGAGCATTTATATAATAATACTAGCTTCTGCCCGCGACTTCGTACGCGTACCATCCCATTTTTTCCCGTCCCCGTTCGTGATTTTCGGAAAAAAGTAAAAAAAAAATGTAGGTTAAAAAAGTATCCTATGTCGGTCTCCTGGCTCTAAGCTACCTCTTTACCAATTTTCAATTTCAACCAAATCTATTCTGTCGTTCTTGAGTTATAAGTGGTGTAACTAACACGACTTTCTTTTATATAGAGCCCAGACAGGCTCGGGTCAATAGGCCTATGTCAGAGGTCGATTTATGAACGTACTCGCATTATTATAGTCGAGTAAGCTTGATCATACTCGATCTCGGAAACGGCTTTCAATTTATGAAATTTTGTATTTAGAAGGTTTCGGGACGACAAATCTATCTAGCTTGATTTGATTTGACTAGGTTTTAATATCAGAAACTGTTATTTTGTTCTTGTTTTTATTGAATAAAAACCAATACTATTATTAGAACACGAAACTAAATGTCGTGTAAAACTAAATTTCGTCAATGTTTTAATAGAGTTTTAAATACGGTACTTTATTAATATACAAAATTAAATAAAATAAATACTAACTATTACTAAATTTATACAACTTAAGATAAAAATTAAATAAAATAATACTAAAAATAATTATTTACACAAAACATCGAAAAATTCGTCCGCATCGACGTCAGAGGCCTTAGTACGAGTTTGTTTTACGCTTAAAGTTTTCGTAACGAGTACATGTTCGGCGCTCTGATTGGTTGGTTCATTGGCGCCGGCCAATCAGATTGCCTAACGCGTACTCGTTTCGATTACTTTAAACGTAAATCAAACTCGTACTAAGGCCTCAGTAGGGAAAGTTTAATAGCTTAGTCGAGAAATCGAGTGCCTTCCTCGCAGAACATTCGGGTTCAATCCTCGGCCCCAATTGTTCTTATATTTATTCTGTTATCTATTTTATCTTTGGTTCTATTTTATTTTATTCTATTTTTTCCATAATATTTTTTCTACTGCTTTTCGACTACCTCGTTGGCCGAGTGGTCGCAAGTGCGACTGCCGGACAAGGGGTCTCGGGTTCGATTCCCTTGTCCGGCAAAGTATTACTGGGTTTTTAAAAAATTCTCAGTAGTAGCACAGAGTCTGGAATTGTGCCCGGTATATGGCAATAGGTTCACCCCCTATTACATGGGACTCATAACATAAATAGTGAAAAGTGGGTGTTACATTGTACAGTGGCATAATGTGCACCTCTGCCTATACCTTTGGGGATAAAAGGCGTGATGTTATGTTATATTATTTTTTCTAAAACAATATGCACCAAAATACACTGAGCAACGCTCGTTTATCCAGGCACTAGAATTAATTAGCTGTCTTCTATAAAAACATATAACTTACTATCCTCTTCCAGAAACTGCAATGGGTACTCAATTAGACTCTGATTCTTCTACAAAGACCCAAGAATATAAGACAGCTATCCTGCAAATTGGGGGGCTACTCATGGGTCGTCTCACAAGAGTATGGCTGCACAATGAGTATATCTTCCGAAAATTCCCAATGGGTAAGCAGTTCGAGAAATGTCTAGAGAAAGTTCATTCTTTTGCTGATAACGTAATAATGGAGAGGAAGAAGAATTGGAAACCTGGACAGAGTAATGCGGGAGAAGATGATATAGGTGGAAAAAAGAGGTTGGCCATGTTGGACGTACTGTTAGAAGCTGAGAGGAAAGGAGAAATTGATTTAGAGGGAATAAGAGAAGAAGTTAATACGTTTATGTTTGAGGTGAGTTTCTTATGTTGTATGAACATTGTTATATTTTTAACTTTTTGGAAAGTCTTTAGTACTTTGACTTCTTGTGATGTAATAGGTTTCAACAATAAAATCATATGATTTTGTTGATATTACAAACACAACATAACTTCACGCCTTTTATCCCCGAAGGGGTATGCAGAGGTGCACATTACGGCGGTATTTATGTTATGAGTCTCTTGTAATAGGGGGTGAGCCTATTGCCATATACCGGATACATTTCCAGGTACATTCCCGTGATACTACTGAGATTTTTGAAAAAACCCAGTAATACTTTGCACGAGCCGACCATCGAACTCGAGACCCCTTGCCCGGCAGTCGCACTGGCGACGAGGCAGACCAGGTTAGTTACTTTGTTGATATAAACAAAGTAACTAACTTTGACAAATGAAATAATTCAATACAGCTAGGCTATTTGTAAGATGTCAATTAGAACTCTGGGAGTGATCTCCATCGCATTTTCGTTGCTTTGAGCAAATACTCTTTTATTTTGGGCTATTCGCAAATGAAATAGGTGATATCTCAAATTCAATCTCCTACTTCCTACTCCTCGAATGTTTGTCGAAAGAAATATCTAGTAAGATATGTAAATCACATTAACAAAATGGAGGATTTACTTTGCTTCAAGAGAAACTAATTCAGCGAATTCGTTACGGTAATATTTCTACGAAATATTCTTCCAAAATATATTAATGCCGGTTATTAACAAGTGAAGACCTGGAAAATCTGGGTTTAGGGAAAATTTCCTAATAGATGAAGGAGGGATTTTGAGTGTATCGGTTTGTTAATAAGATTTTTGTTTCAGGGACACGACACTACAGCAATGGCTCTCGTTTTTGGACTTATGTTGCTAGCAGACCATCCAGAAGTACAGGTAATTGAACATTATTTCGAAATTTTTTATTTAAGGAACTGTGTTATGGTATTATTATGTTCCGTGACATAGAAAACAAAACCCATTACCATAATATCTACATTACGACTTGCGAAAACGACTTGTGGAGGCCCGGCTTCAATGCCCCGAACACAGGCGTAAGGTTACAAGTCTTTCGGTCTTCTACAGGATACATTTCCGAGAGTGTGCAGGAGAATTGCACAACTTGATTCCCCCTAGTCCTTTCCATCATTGTACCACAAGACAATCGGCGAAGCTTTATCGATTCATGGTAGATGTCCCACCCACACACACGAAGACGCTTCGCATCAAGCTTCTTCGTGCGTACTGCTAAGTAGTGGAATTCTTTGCCAGAGTCTATATTTCCTGAAGGGTATAACCTGGGTGTCTTCAAGGCCCGAGTGAATAGGTTGCTTATGGGTCGACGTGCTCTATCGTAGGCCACATGATCGCTTACCACCAGGCGAGATAGTGGTCAACCGTCAGTCCCATCAAATATATATATATATATATATATATATATATATATATATATATATATATATATATAAAGTCCTTGCAACGAGATAATAGAGGTAAAATACACCTATTGTGGAATGAACTCCCTGCCGTAGTTTTCCCAGTGGGCTACAACATGGGGCTCTTCAAGAGGGGAGTGAATAGGTTTCTTAATGGTCGTTAAGATGCATGTAATGCCCCAAGTGTTGCAGGCGTACATAGGCCACGGTAAACGCTAAACATCAGGTGGGTCGTGTACATTCATGCCACCGTCGTCGTGGTATATATTATATAAAAAAATCAAGCTGCTATTCAGAACTCCTTTATCACTAACCAGTACTTAAATATTCTGACGTAGGTACTTGAAATCAGAATTGATAGCAGGCTAGAGTTGTTTCCCAAAGCGAAGGGTATTGCGTGGTACAGTTTATCTTAATTAATCGCTAGTTAATCCTATGTGGCGTATCCTTTACTGGGTATATCTCTACACGTTTTCTGCCATGTTTTTGTGATGTAGAAAATTAATGATAGAGTTTAATATGCATTAGTTGAACTCTTTGAGTACCGTCATTATAGACACAATTAAAGAACAATAGGTTGCGGTCACCGGTGACCGCTCGGTGTTTGATAGTTTAAATCGTTACATCTTTCCTTTCTATACGTATGTAAGAACTTTAAAAAATCGAAGACTGCTAGACAGATATTTGTAATGTATTTTTTTCGAGAAGTAGTGTGAATATTAAGGAAAGATTTGGTTTTAGAAAAATATATTATGTTTTTTATAATAACTACGTGAGACATACATAAATTATCAGAGAGCTGCTCGACGTCGCCGGGACTGCGAACGCTGCACATGGGGAAGAACCCCTCTGTGGTTCGAAACTAGTAGAGCTTTTCTCAGTATATTTACGAGAGTAACCCGCGATTTTAGTTAATTTAAATATATTATGTTTTGGAATATACGTATGAAGAAAACCAGTTTGTTAAATGTTAAGTGATCCAGACAACCTCTCCATATAAAGTTACATCTCCATAAACAGATATACTATTTCATATTATAAATGACTGCCTCGTTGGCCGAGTGGTCGCAAGTGCGACTGCCAGGCAAGAGTCTCGGGTTCAATGCCTGGTTTGGGCAAAGTACTACTGGGTCTTTAAAAAATATATATGGCAATAGACAATACTCATTACATAAAAAGTGAAAAGTGGGTGTTATATTGTATAGTGGTATAATGTGCACCTCCGCTTACCTCTTCGGGGATAAAAGGCGTAATGTTATGTTGTTATAAATTTGTCCGGAATTTCCAAACAAAATTAAGTATTGTTAATAAAGATATAACAAAAGGCTTGAATTTTACTGAAACAAATTACATATTTAATAAAAAGAACAAAACGTTGTTGTCAATCCTTTCCCGGAATCGAACTATTAATAATAATATATGTAATGGCTTTTTCTCGGTAATACAATATAGGTAGTCTTACAAAGAAAAAAAACATCAACGAACCATTGTAAAAATCAAACTTCGAAAGTACATACGAACACATATCACACTATTGTAATAGGGATGATGACAGGGTATGAAAATTAAAAATGTAATTAGTCCGTCAGCTGTAATGAAAAAATATTAGACATGTATTTTTTTTTAAATTTAGTCGTATAAGAAAACAATACTTAGATAAAACGAATCAAAGTTTAGGAATGGAAAGTAGCTACGTTATTTTCGAGTATAAATCGTACTCAAAAGTGACGTCATGCGATATTACAAATCAATATATCTTCGAAACTGTTCGTTTCCGTATGAAAATAAAAATATGCGTGTCAAATGTTTTTAAATAATCTACCAGACGGACATTTAAATAAAAAATTATCATCAACCTTATTCTCGAAGAGGTATATTTTTTTTAATATTTTTTTTTATTTTTGATGGGTACCTTATTCTCGAAGAGGTATATTTTTTTTTATATTTGATGGGCCGAGGTTTGCTCGCTGTCTCTCGGTAGATGGCACGTGCGATGAGAATAGTGCCTGCAAACTTATATGTAGCTATTGTCTCATGTGTGTAAGTCGATGAATATTTTGTTTTTAATAAGTTTAAGTGTGGGAGAGCCATGCTTCGGCACGAATGGGCTGGCTCGACCGGAGTGATACCACGGCCTCACAGAAAATCTACGTGAAGCAACGCTTGCGTTGTGTTTCGTCGTGTGAGTGAGGTTATCGGAGGCTCAGTTACACTCCCCTTCCCCAATCTCCCCAATTCCTGAATCCCTAACGATCCTCAAACTCCTAATCCCCAAAAGGCCGGTAACGCACTTGTAACGCCTCTGGTGTTTCAGGTGTCCATGGGCGACCGACGCTGATTGCTTACCGTCAAGTGATCCGTCTGCTCGTTTACCGGCTTAAAAAAAATAAAAAAGACGATATCTTTAATCACGGTGTGTTTACAAAATATTTTCAGCCTATGTAGCTTATGAGTCTCGACATGTGTGATTATACTCGACTCTTATTACATGGGATAATCACAAGGCAACCAAAATGGATGAAGTTAACGCGTCTGAATGGCCTTTTGGAGAAACCGTATTCAGTATCACGTACCATAAAATTATTCAGCGTTTTCGGTACCCTTGATAATTTGCTATGCATGCCATTTCTTTGAAAGCGATTTAAGTAATCTGTTTGTATGTTCTGTGTTATTTTGCTGTTAATAATTTGTTTAATACGTAGGTATGTAATTATATGTAGTAGTCGAGTATTTATAACGTAACATCACACCTTTTATCCCTCAAGGGGTAGGCAGAGGTGTAGATTATGCCACGGACAATCATGTAACACCCACTTTTCACTATTTATGTTATGCGTCCCATGTAATAGGGGGTGAGCCTATTGCCATATACTGGGCATAATTCCAGATTCCGTGCTACTACTGTGATTTTTTTTAATAAATCCAGTAATACTTTGCCCGACCCGGGAACCGAACCCGGAACCCCTTGCCCGGCAGTCGCACTTGCGACCACTCGGCCAATGAGGCAGTCGAATATTTATTCACGTATTTATTTTAACTAGTCGAGTTCCTTGTCAAATAGTTACGTGAGAAAGCCAAAAAACATAATAATTAATTTAGTGTCTCATGACAGTTATAATGGGTTTTTTCAACGTTCTTTATATATATTTCAACAAAAAATAAACTTATATAACTTAAGTATGAATAAAACTGAAATATTCACACCATAAAAAATAATAAAGTATTAATAATTTTATTGATGTAGATGAATAACTCAAAATTACATTGATGTAGGTAGTGATTATAATTTATTATAACTGTAAAGATTGTCGAGGTTACTGAGGTATTGAGTTTTTCGATTTGGTTTCGACTACGTTTCACTAAAACGCACTGAACATAATAACGTATTATTATGGTATATGCAAATTTTACTTACACACGTTCATATTTCACATAGAAAAATAAGTCACATTCTAACTGTATTTTTCTACCATGGAAAAACAAAGAGAAAGTTCCCGATTTGTTGGAATATTTTTACCGTAACATTCTAACTTATTCACATTTTATTTCGCCGTGAAATGTAGCCGATCAATAAATATTATCCGGCTTCAAAAGCCTCTTAAGTGAGAGTAGTAAATTCTGAACCCTCAGCAATCCAAGGTCATCAGCCAAACTTTGAACAAGATAACAAATCTTGCCAGAAAATACTTTAAAGTTCTCCAATTTTGTTGTAAAGAAGCATTTTTTTGTCAAGTACTCGCGAGGGCTTTGTTAATCTAATCTAGGGAAACGTTTGGGTTGCGTCTCACTTTTATTACACAGCCGCCATTTTAACTTGACGCGAAAAAAACAAAATGGAAGCTGTTTTAGAAATTTATCGCTGTTTAATGCGAAACTTTGCTCCTTATTCTAATGTCCTTTGAAGATGGAGGGTTTTAGATAGAATTTGCGCAGTTATCCATGCTTTAGTGTACTCAAGTGCAAGTGTAGTGTATTATTTCGTTTTTCATAAAGTATTTAATACTTAAACCTTATTGGTTTTTTCCCACAGGAACGTATTTACGAAGAATGTCAGACGATCCTGGGTGATTCAGACACAACTCCAACGATGTCTGATCTGGCTGAAATGAAGTATCTGGAGGCAGTTATTAAAGAAATCTTAAGACTGTATCCGAGTGTGCCGTTCATTGCCCGGGAGGTGACTGAAGACTTTATGTTGGGTAAGAAGTTGTTTTACACTCTCTAAACGTTAAAAATGCTTTTTGTTGATTCTGTGGGCTTAGGAGTAAATGTAAAACTAAATTCCCTAGTCAAGCTAAGTTTTGTAATTTCTAAATTATCAGAAAGAAAGAAACTATTATTCTCTTGTCTCTATGTCTGTTATATATGAGTGAGACACAATAGAAAACACATTTTGTCTCGCGTAGATCTGCATTCCGACACTTCACAGGTAAAATATAATTAAATCATACTCCTTACCAGGGTTGCCAAACTGTGGGGAATTCCCCAAACTGCGGGGAATCTCAAGTTGGTTGGGGATTTATTGGGGATTGGCATTATGTGGGGAAAATGCGGGGAAAATGCGGGGATTTTGACATCTTTTGGCATTTGACACAAATTGGAAAATATTTCATCGTTTTTTATCGATAACAACATTTTTTTAAATCATAAAGCATGAAGGCTGGAGAGAACATAGAAAATTTGAAAAAATATGAAAATCGAGGTACATTTTGCAGCTATTGCAGATTTCTATAAGACATGCTAAGAATTTTATATGGAATTCACATCGGACATTATTAAGATATTTGATTTCCGAAATCCTTTATTTTCTATTATGTGTGTTTCAAATCCATTAGAAGTTCAACAGTTTCAAATTAAATCACTGGTGCCTGTACTGAAGTGATGTCCAGTGCAGTGTGACAGTACAAAAATTAGGAGATGAGTGGCGAACTCACGCTAAGCTGGATTTTCATCAACATGGGCTTGAAGTTCATGGAGATAACATTGATGATGAATGTTATCGGGGTAAAGGGTTTTGCATGAAAAACGCTGCGGGAGAATACCTATCCTCAAACATAAAAATTGTTATTTCATTATTGCTGATATTGCCTTTATCAAATGCATCAGTCGAGTGCTAGTGTCCTTAAAAAAATTTAAACTGAAAGCCGCAGTAGATTGAATACAGATACTATAGTATCATTAATGGCTACAAGGGAAGGGATTAAAAAACTGGGCGACAGTGTCAAGTTGAACCCTTCGAACAAAATGCTTTCGACTAATATATGGAAAAAAATATAAAAGATAAACAATCAATATTATTTAAATAATTGATTATAGTTTTATTTTATAAAAAACTTTTGCGGGGAAATCAGCAGATTTTTATTCCCCAATTTGGGGAATTCAATCAGGAATTTTGGGGATTTTGATGAATTAGCTTTGGCAACCCTGCTCCTTACTAACATTATAAACGCGGCATTTTGTGTGTTTGTATCTTAGTGTGTTTGTGTGTATATTTGTGACGTGATTGTACTTAGTTACGTCAAAAACAGTTGAAGGGATCGCGGGAGGAAGGGATGAGCCTATTGCCATACACCAGGCACATTTCCAGACTCCGTGCTACTACTGAGATTTTTTTTAAAAACTCAGTATTACTTTGCCCGGCCTGGGAATCGAACCCGAGACCCCTTGCCGCAGTTGCGACCACTCGGCCGATGAGGCAGTCGAACATAATATCAGTAGTTACAAAACCTAGAGTTCATCTCTTCTCGCAAAAGAAATTAAATGAGTATGTATTACAAAGAGATCGTGTAAGATCCACCTCCGCTTCAATTAGAAAAATGTTGATTCAATAAAACGAACAACAATGAAGACCTTTTTCGAAAATAAAGAATAACTATTAATCGAAATTGTGACATATTTATACCGACCTAGCTACCAATAAGGGTCAGTGAATTAAAGATAAACATTTGTGTAGGTGTCGATATATGTGAGGTCCTGCGTATTATGTCGAATTTGTTATAGATAATATTGTAATTGAAAAGGAATTGTTAGAAAATAACAAGCTTATCTAAGAGGAAAAGATAATTTCTGAAGGCGGAAATTATCATTTTGAATTGAAAACGTTTTTGGGTATTTTATTGATGATTTTACGTAATTACGACTTTAATAAACGTCAGCATGATAATAAGGTAACAAGAATTATTTTAATAGTCATTAATTTGCAACTAATGATATAATTGAGTAGTTTCATGGGTCAAAAATAGATTATTTTGATTTCTCAGTTCAATTAAATATTGAAAAATAGTTACAATTTGCCACTACTAGCAAAAGAGAATAGAAACATGCCAACACAGATAAACAATAAAATTACTAATGATAACTGGTTGACAAGTATTTTATATCACCTAAAATAGAAAACAAAACAATACTGAAACCTTTAAAAAGTTTCGTAATGGCTTCGGAAGTGTAGTTAGTCAGTCTACATTGTTTTAGACAATTACAAACACAGGCAATACATCAACAGAATTTCAAAATCCAATCAACATAACATAACATCACGCCTTTTATCCCCGAAGGGGTTGGCAGAGGTGCAAATTACGGCACTTTATGCCACTGTACAATGTAACGCCTACTTTTCACTATTTATATTATGAGTCCTATGTAATAGGGGGTGTGCCTATTGCCATATACCGGGCACAATTCCAGACTCCGTGCTACTACTGAGATTTTTTTAAAACCCAGTAGTACCCCGATCCAGGAATGGAAACCGAGACCCTTTGCCCGGCAGTCGCATTTGCGACCACTCGGCCAACGAAGTAAAATCCAATCACTTGGATGAAAACTGTCTTACTCAAATAACTTAGGCATTATTTCTAGACCTAGTGTTATTGTAGACAGCTCTCGAATGTCCTACAAGGTCCTAACATAATCCTACTATACTGTCCAAAGGGAACGTGACCAATAAGGCGAAGAAGACGTGACTAGTCGACTATCAAATTGTATATAGCCAGATCTAAATCCAGACAATAATGTTAGGATAGGAAAAACTTCGTTCAAAATAGCGTTTGGTTTCATTCATGACATGGTCCCACATTGGGCGGCAATAAGACTTCGATTGTTATAATCGTCTTGTTGATCAATTTTTTTTTATGGCATAAGCCGGTAAACGAGCAGACGGGTCACCTGATGGTAAGCAATCGGCGTCGCCCATGGACACCCGGAACACCAGAGGCGTTACAAGAGCGTTACCGGCCTTTTGAGGATTACGAGTTTGAGGATCGTTGGGGATTCAGGGATTGGGGAGATTGGGGAAGGGGAGGGTAATTGGGCCTCCGGTAACCTCACTCACACGACGAAACACAAAGCAAGCGTTGCTTCACGTCGGTTTTCTATGAGGCCGTGGTATCACTCCGGTCGAGCCGGCCCATTCGTGCCGAAGCATGGCTCTCCCACGTTTAAAGTCAAATTAACACAAAAGTAAAATTATTGTGATTTTTTGGGTTTAGAAATCAAAAGTATTGAAAGGGTAGTTATTCCGTTCCACGTTGTAATGAAATTCTCGCAAAAAATAGATTTACAATGAATTTGTCGCTGACTTTTTTTCTAAAAATATTAAGTTCATGTAAAATCAAAGCAGAAACCCAGTCAGACTGTTTTAATAACATAAAAGTAAACATAAATTCTGTTTGTTCAACGTTTCACATAAAAATTTTTAATATTAAGGATAGTCGTGACATTACACAGAATTCAGTGTTATTTCAAAAAATACACTGGAAGCTATATAAATAAACTAAGAAATTTCATTGAATATTCTGTCATAACAACTGGTATTCAGACCCTGGATATAAAACTGCTGGTCGGTATAAGAAAGGTAGGAATAAACCCAGTTTTTATACTGAGGCAACAAAAATGCTTATGGCCTAATTTGATGGAAAGTCGTTATTGTAACCTAGGGGCAGATGGCCATAATTCTCAAGATCATTTTAAGTTACAGAACTTGATATTGACTATATAAAAGCGTACTTGCAACAATAATTGTGGGAAAGCCATGTTTCAGCACTGGGCCGGTTTGACTAATGCGATACCACGGCCTCACAGAAAACCGACGTGAGACAACGTCTGTGTTGTGTTTCGTCATGTGAGTGAGGTTTCTGGAAGCCCAATTAAATGATAACACCGTGTGTTGACCTTAATTAGTCAAAAAAGTATCTATGTCTTAATAATTAATCACTTGCAATGAAAACTTTTAAGTGACTGGTAAAAAATTATGACATAAGACGTAGGTACCTACTTACTTAGACATATTAAATAACGTGGAACTTAATGCCCAAGAATGGTGTAAAACGTTAACATAAACTGACATTTGACATTTGACCGGCCTATCTGGAAGTCTTTGGGGGAGGCCTATGTTCACCAGTGGACATCCTTATATAGCTGCTGATATTTATGATAATGATGTCATGTCACCTTTAATTTATTGAATTTCTTAACAGAAAACAGCCAATCATGTAGTTTTTGACCTTTCGAAACTAATATTTTGAATGTCAACAACCTAATCTCAGTTACGAAACTTGGTAAATGTAAAAATAACACCCACATTTGTTTATCGTATGAAATTTGATATAGGTACATTAAAATACTCGAGACAATATTCAACCATTGTTACGTAATACCTATTATTTATAATACATACCTCTTCAAACGAGAGTATACTGTTCTGAACGTAATATTTCCATTACTGAAATCTCTCTTGATGAGCAAAAACATGATGAATTACGTGCCGTGAGGTTTTGCATACATTACTGGTTTTATTCGCGTGGCACCCGGTGATATAAAAGCTTTGGGAGCCATGTACAGGCAATAAGACGTTTTTTGTTCAAAATTCTCGATTTTAATAATAATTTCGTGGCGTTGACGAGGGGTGGATTTATATTGTTTGTTGAAATTACGCGCTCACGACGTACTATAAAATGGTTGACCCAAGTTTGTAGGAGAAAAGGCAATATATGCCTTAAATGGGGCTAGACTAGATTTTAAGCGTACCAACATTTTTGGGATTGTCGGGAGGTAGGTTGTATGTAGAATTCTTTATCTTATACATAACATAACATCACGCCTTTTATCTCCGAAGGGGTAGGCGGAGGTGCACGTTATGCTACTGTACAATGTAACACCCACTTTTCACTATTTATGTTATGAGTCCCATGTTATAAGGGGTGAGCCTATTGCCTTATACCGGGCACAATTTCAGACACCGTGCTACTACTGAGAGTTTTTTAAAAACACAGTAATACAATATATGTATATAATATTATACATATGTGTAAAGAAAAACACACTAATTCTTTAGATTTATGTACTCTATGCCATATTTTATCTGTAAACTCTATGATATCTGGTAATTAAAAAAAAAGAATTTTAATGTGTAATGGTTTACGGAAAAGTATAACTTTCTAATATAGAAAACGAATTGTTTAAATTGAAGATAAAACTGTAAAAGAATAAACTTTAAAAGTAGTTTCTTTGATTACAAATAAAATGGGCAATAAGATAAAGGTGTAATTTTGTTTATTTGTTAGTTTGTTTGAACGTGCTAATCTCCAAAACTACTGGTCCGATTTGAAAAATTATTTCTGTGTTGGATAGCCCGTTTATCGAGGAAGGCTATAGGCTATAAAATATCATGCTACGATAAATAGGCGCCGAGCAGAGCGAGTGAAACCGCGCGGAAGTAGCTAGTTATTTATATCTATGCTACGCGGTATGGTCGTAGAGGGCTAAACTTCGGCTTGTAGGTTCCTTGGGGAATGCAGAGTGTACTAAGACCTCCAGTTAGTCTTACGGGAATAGAAAAATACGATACTTTTATTATCTAGTCTATCAGAAAACATTTCTCTCTTTTCTTTACCTCATTCTTTAACTACATATAAATAAATATGTATGTATTTTTTGTGTTAAACTTCTATTACATTACCTTGTATGTGGGTTATGTAATCCATGAGGTGGCCCCTACCGAGGACGATACGATAACTTTAAGGGCCTCTTAATGCGTCTTACAGATAAGAACCGTTTAAGTAATATCGTAAAATTTTATCGATAGGTATCGTCGGGGAATTCGTACGAACTCTGTTTTGCTGGTCACCGGGGAATGCTCCATGGATTAAGCTAAAAGTTTAAATTTATATAACAGAACATCACGCCTTTTATTCCCGTAGGGGTAGGCAGAGGCATACGGCACTTAATGCCACTGTACAATACCAAACCCACTTTTCACGATTTAAGAGTTATGAGTCCCATGTAATAGGGTGTGAGCCTATTGCCGTATACCGGGCAGAATTCCAAACTCCATGCTACTACAGAGATTTTTTAAACGCTTTAATACATTGTCTGATACACGAATCGAATCAGAGACCCTTGCCCCATGCCCGGCAGTCGCACTTGCGACCACTCAGTCAACGAGGCAGTCATTATAGATAAATTAAACGTCATTTTTTAAATGAACAAGCTAATATTTTCGATATTATGTTACATAATTATGGATTTATTATCTATGCTTTGTAAATGGTAATAAATTGAATTCTCTTTAGACTCTGGTCCGTACATAATTGAAAACTGTTAATTAGTTTTAGGACTTTGCATTGAAAACCGGATTACTTTTAAAATTATGATAGACAAGCTTCATTTATTTTTTTTTGTAGAAAAATATCGATGAAAGCACTAATTATATATTCAAATATTAACATTATTATTAAACTCTACTAGACTTGTCTAATTGAAACTTAATCTAAGTCTGATCTAATTAAGAAATTAGCTCTTGATGCGAGGGAAATATGAAGATAGACTTTTTTTTATCTTAATTTATTTTCTCTAGTTCGTAAAACAGTGTATTTAACTCGTCGAGTACCGTATTTATAGACCGGTGACCGCTTGGTGTTTGACAGTTTAAATGCAGAACAAAGGATATCAAGTTTGATTCCTGACCTTTTTGTTATTCGTGAAATGCAACTATTTTTCTTCTCAGGTGATACTGTTTCATTTTGATTTCGAAAATACGATGTCAAGAACATTTATGTGATTGTAAAATTCTCTGTGTGTTATAAACTTATGATAGAAGAATCTATACAGATGAATAAAATTAGAGTGTCTGTTTGCAATATTAAAATAACCACTTTTCACTACATGCATATGAATTTATATACATACGATACACATACCAAAATATCATTTTTTACAAATTCTGTCTGTCTATCAGTCGGTCTGTTTGTACCGGCTAGTCTCTGGAATCGCCGGACCGATTTTACAAGACTTTTATTGGTAGGTAGGTGATTTACTAAGGAGTAACAAAGGCTACTTTTATTTTGGAAAAAATTGAAAATAAAAACAAAAGTTATGTCCTTCACCCAGGCGGGAGAAGTCATTAGATGATTTTCCCCCCTAAAAAAAAGGCTCAAAGTGCAGGAGTAGGAACGGGGTGGTTTTTAGTCAATGAGAGTCTACCACTCTCTCTCGCCTCACCCGGGCGGGAAAAGTCATTGGATGACATCCCCCTGAAAAAAAAAAGTCAAAATCATAATCATAAGTAAAGTCGAGGTCGACAGTGCAGCTGCTCATTCTAATATTATTGATGTTTGATCTTTTACGACATTAATTTGGAGAATCTGAGCTTATAAGATTTGTTAATACTGGACAAGCTCCGAAGTTATCCTTACTACCTTACTTAATAATATTATAAATCGGAAAGCGAGTTTGTTTGTTTGTTTGTTTGTTCCGCTTTCACGCCGTAACTACTAAACCGATTGCTTTTGAATTTTTGCAGACGTAAAGTTACAAGTTCGGATTAAATAATAGGGTACTTTTTATCTCGGAAAAATTTGATATTCCCGAGGGAAAACAAAAGTACCTATTGTTATAGATGGCGCTGTGTATATCGTTATATGTCACATAGGCTACTTTTTATCCTTTTGTGACGTGACCGAAGCCGCGGGTAAAAGCTAGTGCTAGATAAACGTATATTATAACATGAATTTATGTCTTTTCATAAACAAAATTAAGTAGTTGGCAACCTAGTAACAAAAACGGGTACAAATCGATAACATAAAACTGTTATCGAAGTTGCAAAATTTATTGTTACGAAGCCGAACACAACTTATAGGTACCTACCTAACGTAAATCATTCGCGTGCGTGAACTGAAACAACTTTACTAATAAATACTTAGAATTGAAAAGACCCTTCCTGTTTATCCATTTACATTTTATCCATCGGCATTGTTTGGTTAGGGCATCCATATTGCTTTTAATATTTTCCATTATTATTAATAAGAAAAAAGAAATTTTATACTTGAGACAATATTTTTTTTAAATGGGGAAAGTCATCCGATGTCTTCACTCGACTTGGGTGAGGCTAGAGGGGTATTAGACTCTTGCTGACTAAAACCCGTTCCTACCCCTGCACTTCGAGTCGTACCCCGGCAACCCGTTAGGTCTTCACGGCTCTGTATCGGGCATTAAACCTGCTAGACTTCATCTGCGGTGGTCTGATGCTGCGCGCGGAACGTTTCGCCATCGTCACGCGATCTTCGACGATGGAGTGTCTCCCGCGACGCGACGGCTGAGTAGGTGCGTTAACGCGATTCTTGAGATACATCATCCCTGTTCTTTGAATAGATAGGTGGAGGACTACATATAATATTATATCTCACGTTTTACAATCCTTTATTTAACTTGCTATATATACATGTATGGACGTTTGTGAATCTTGGATATTTTTAACCAATTGCGCTCAAATTTTATATAAGTACACACGTTTAGTTTGCATGACCATAATAGTGGTTTATAGCTGTTCCAATTAACACTACCTAATAGGGATGGTTTTTTTGCTCACCAAGTGAAGCTGGTGTGAAAATTTCGTCTTTTTATCCAATAGGGAATTACTTCGTGTCCAACCATTGGTCAATCAATTTTTGGTAGCTACAGTGATTGGCCAAAAAACCATCGCCCAAATTCAAATGATGTAAAAGTTTGTCGTGACTTTTATGTACACCTAAGTAAGAACTTCGTATTTGTAAGTCATTCTCACTTGGCCATCATCGAACTCGCGTTGGTCGTGGTTTCACACTTTGAATCAAACTAAGTTTTATTGAGTTATCCGATTTCTATTTCAGTCGACACAAAGTTTAAAAGTATCTTGCGGTACTTAATTTTAATTGCTTAAGTTTGGGTTTATGTAAAATACTGATATTCTACTGAATATTCTAAGACTTAATGGATTACCGGGGCCCGTCGACTTGAAGAACAGGAGTACTCACGGCTCCCAAGGCGGGAGAAGTCATTCGATGACTTTCCACTCCCAAAAAAGCCTTCACCCTATTCCGGCCTTTACAGGTTGGTGCAGGAGGAGAAGAGAGGGATTTAGATTCTTACATTACATTGTAATGTAGGTAATGATTACATACATGTCGGTTGTCCCTTCCAAGAAAATTTAGAGGCTCAAACATAGTAATATTTCAATAATAAGCTTATAAGGCATCGTTCATACCAAACGTATTGTCGGCCGCTGACTGAGCGCGCGTTACCTAGTTTATCGCTATCGAACTGACGATACGCTAATACGTAGCGCGTTGTCGCTGTGGTGGCTGATTATTGATTACACCTCTGCACGGCGAATGCGGATTGAATACGTTGCCGAATGTAACAGTGTATTAGATTGCTTTGTTCACACATGTAGCGTAATGTACGCTATAGCGCAGGGATGGCCAATGTCCTATGTGTGTCCTATGCCGTTATTCATTTCTAGATATGAATGCCAGAATGCCATTGTTTCAGTTACACAAATGACTCCAGTTCAGCATGAGTTCTGCTCAATGAACTACTAAATATAATTAATTCAAAGTCAAAGCATTTATTTCAATTAAACCATAGTTTGGTACTTTTGAAACGTCGACAAATATAAAATGGATAATAGTCTGTCAGTCAGTCCGTCAGTTAAGCTAGGTGAAGCTAGGTGCTCATTCCAAAATGTAGATTCGAATAGAGAAGAACGAGAGAGAAACTCCATTCGTTACTCTTTTTAAAAAAGTATGTTTTAAATTATTATGTTGATGGCAGATGTAGGACCTCAAAAAATATTTCTTTAGAAAAATGGCATGTTGATACGTAAAGGTCTGCCATCTCTGCTATAGCGAAGAGTTGGTTTGATGGGAATACGTACTGCAGATTGAGTTCATATTCTCACTGGGGCGGACACTACATTCGGTGAGACCGATGCCTTACATCATCCTACATTTTTCTTCATTGTTACAGGAGATGTCCTGGTAAAGAAAGGTACAGAAGTATCAATCCACATATACGACCTGCATCGTCTGCCAGAATTGTATCCAGACCCGGAGGCTTTCAAGCCAGAACGATTCCTCAATCAACACCCGACACATCCCTATGCCTTTGTGCCTTTTAGTGCTGGACCTCGGAATTGTATAGGTAAGTTTTTTTATTAACACTTCATAAGGACTTAAATAAGGTGGCGGCAAAGTATATTTGTAGCCTTAACCTTTACGTTTTCTTCCGGTAAAGATGTTCATTCAATATTGGCTACTTGTTAATCGATTTATAGGTGATATAATGTACAGTGATTTTGAAATTATTAATGTGGTCATCGACTTTTGATGCTGACTGTACCATAACAAATGATTAGCCCTTTGAGTACCGTCATTATTATTTTTTTTTATGTCATAACCCGGTAAACGAGCAGACAGATCACCTGATGGTAAGCAATCGGCGTCGCCCATGGACACCTGGAACACCAGAGGCGTTACAAGTGCGTCACCGGCTTTTTTGGGATTAGGAGTTTGAGGATCGTTGAGGATTCAGGGATTGGGGAGATTGGGGAAGGGGAAGGTAATTGGGCCTCCGGTAACCTCACTCACACGACGAAACACAACGCAAGCGTTGCTTCACGTCGGTTTTCTGTGAGGTTATTATAGACACAATTTAAGAACAATAGGATGCGGTCACCGGTTTAAGAGTATTTATATATGGTAGTGACAAACAATGGCACTTTCTGATAAACCTGAACTCCTTAAGGATTTGACTGCCAATAGAGAACTGTTAGAAGCAAATCCTTCGCTAACATCGGCCACCGTAACCCCCTTGGCATTTAATGCGTTAAACTGCCATCTCCACCCAGTCTGATAAGCCGAGAGATCATAGCAAATTCTCTTAAGTATAGAAGGTTCAGTCCAGCAATAGCGTTGATGACAGAGTATGAAAATGAAAAATCTAATTAGTCCGTAAGTTAGGTAATGAAAAATATTAGACACGATTTTTTTTAATTTGTCCTATAAGAAAATAATACTTAGATAAAATGAAACAAAGTTTAGGAGTGGGTAGCTACGTCATTTTAGAGTATAAATCGTAATCAAAAGTGATGTCATGCGATATTTCAAATCAATATATCTTCGAAACTATTCGTTTCCGTAAGAAAATAAAAAATACGTGGCTAATGTTTTTAAATAATCTACCAGATGGACATTAAAATAAAAATTTATCATCTACCCTATCACTCCATATATCCCAAGCCCAGTAGTAGATTTCTCACAGATTGTTGAGTATTAACTAATTAGACATATGACAAGCAATATCAAGTCTCTATATATAGGAGATATATACGCACAAATATAGTGTACGGTTGTCCAGGTAGATTTTCTGTTCGCACACCCAAATAATCCGATGAGAGAGGTCAGGCACTGCATCAATCGGTTTACGTACAGTCGGAGGGTTAGGGTTGAAATGCCCCTGAAGTTCAGAGGCTGTCTAATAGTGGTTAATTGGAGCCATCATTTGACATAACATAACATCACACCTTTTATCCCCGGGTAGGCAGAGGTGCACATTATACCACTGTACAATGTAACACCCACTTTTCACTATTTATGTTATGAGTCCCATGTAATAGGGGGTGAGCCTATTGCCATATACCGGGCACATTCCCAGGCTGCTACTACTGAGAATTTTAAAAAACCCAGTAATACTTTATCCATCACCATCATTTGACGCTTTTGGAAATTTAATCTGCGTAGTAATAAACAGTCTTTCTATCCACACCTTAGCTTGTGGTAGTTAAAAAATAATTTATACAACTAGCTGTTGCCCGTGACTTGGTCCACGTAGAATATGAATTTTAGAACGTAACTTTTTTTTTGTTCAATTTTCCAAAAGTAGCCTATGCTCCTTAGTACAATGCTACAAGATTTCATTTTATTTGAGCCCCAGGGCTCATATATATTTTAAGTTTTTGAGTTTTATATTATTTTATGTTTACCTTCGCTTCCTATATTTTTTTTTTGTAGATGTTAAGATTATGTGTGTTCTGCGCAGAAACCTGCCAACAAAAGTCTTGTAAAATCGGTTCAGCCATTCCAGAGACTAGCCAGTATAAATAGACAGACAGACAAAAAATTGTATAAAATATTACTTTGCGATGCGTATCGTGTGTCCCTATCATATTCATGTAATAAAACATGAATAATGCTGAAAATAGTAGGCGATGTATGTGGGACTATTTTTTTATAATTATTATTACCTGTAATTACCATACTTTGTGCAAATAAACGTTCTTATTCTTTTTCTTATTCTAAAAAATAGTTATCTCAATATTTCACACACAGACTCCAATTTTATTTATCTGTGTAGGCAAAACCTCATAAAGAATTCTCCCATTGGTTAAAATAACAAAAAATCTATCAATGTTATTTTTATTCTCAATTATTTTCACATCGTCTGTATTCGTGGTAGGCATACAAAGATATATCACATATCTAGTTTTATTTCACTGCCTCGTTGGCCGAGTGGTCGCAAGTGCAAAGGGTCTCGGGTCCGATTCCCGGGTCAGGCAAAGTACTACTGAGTTTTTAAAACTTTCTCAGTGGTAGCACGCAAGTTTGGAATTGTGCCCGGTATATGGCAATAGGCTCACCCCCTATAACATGGGAGTCATGGGACTCATAACATAAATAGTGAAAAGTGGATGTTATATTGTACAGTGGCATTAAGTGCTGTAATCCTACCCCTTAGGGGATAAAAGGCGTGATGTTATGTTATGTATGTATCCTTTAGTTAAAATAAACTTTTACCTCAGTTTAATTTAAAAGTAAAACTCTTTTCCAGCCTCTAAACAAAATCCTAACAGTTTTTCTTTTGTGTTTAGATTAGATAACTTTTGCGCACAAAAAAATAGGAACATTATTTAGACTTTTCTCTTCAGTTCAGGATTGTTGTGGGCGGATTATCTAAAGGCTGGTTATTATTTTCTCAGAACAGGACTAAGCTCTTTCATCCTGGGACTAGCTTAATACAAACTACACAGCTTGACTTGTAATCTCTGGTTTAAAGTTAGGATTTCTAGGAATTAGTGTTCGTCATTTTCACTTTTGAGATTCTGATTGTGTTCTAAGTGATGTACTTCAGTTTAATAACGTAGATGTTTGTGTATTAATGTTCCATACTTAACCCATCTTATGATCCAACGGGTGCACACGTGACATTTGGAGAAAGAAAGAAATAAAGAAAGAAAATGCATTTATTTGGCCATTGACACACGAAAACAAGGATCATTACAATAGAAATAAAAAATACATTCAAAATAAAAACAAAAAATTAATGATAGATTTTATAAAAGAGAAAGCAGCATGGAGCATTTTTTCTTATGATCCACCGGGTGCTCATAAGGACGCTCGAGGGGTTAAATAACTTACTGATAGACCTCGAGTTCGACCGGATTGATACCACAGCCTCACAGAAAACCGACGTGAAACAACGCTTACGTTGTGTTTCGTCGCGTGAGTGAGGTTACCGGCGGCCCAATTACCCCCCTCAATCCCCCACAATCCTCAAATTCCCAATTCCCAAAAGGCCGGTAACGCACTTGTAACGCCTTGGTGTTTCGGGTGTCCATGGGCGACGCCGATTGCTTACCATCAGGTGATACGTCTGCTCGTTTACCGGCTTATGCTATAAAAAAAGTAAAGTGTCTCATTTTAAACGCCTTTGATAAAAATTTACTTAGATGCGTTTTAGGGACTAATGTTAATAACATTGTAGAATTTAATAATACAGTCTTACATAGCATTATTCTTTTTCTAGAAACTTAATCAAGACAAATTAAATAATGAAATGTTAAATTGAACACGTAGTTACATAAAAACAAATATATTATTACATTTTATTGTTAAAACGTGAATGTTCGACGCCTTTAAACAAAGGTTTGACAAACCTGCACGTGTCCTACCATTGCTTCAGAAAGTTGTAATTAAAGAACAAAATCAAGTATTTCTTTTATACGAAATACAAGGAAATTACGTGATCAATTATTTACTTCCTAACATTTAAAATTGAACCTTGTGGGCGGTAGTAACTTCGGTTACTTAGAAATCTTAGATTCAGTTTTCGAGCCAAACAAAATAATTATGTTAATAAAACAAGTACCTACGTTAACGATTGGTCAAAAACGTTAAGCGGTTTTAGCATTGCCGCTTTGTGCATTGTTGAATAGTTTTCATTTAACAAAGATGCATAACATTTGTCATATGTAGGCCGCGTATTGTTTGTGAAAACTGCATGCATTCGTCAATTGGTATAACGTGGACCTTTACTGAATAGGGTAGATGCCTAATTTTTATTTTAATGTCCGTCTGGTAGATTACTTTAAATCGTTTGACACGTATTTTTTATTTATTTACTTAGAAACGAATACTTTCGACGATATATTGATTTAAACTCACTTCGTCACTTCTATGTACATTTTATACGTAGAAATGACGTTTTAGCCACCACTCTTAAACTTTGATTCGTTTTATCTAAGTATTGTTTTATTATACGACAAAATAAAAAATACGTGTCTAATATTTTTTCATTACCTAACTTACGGACTAATTAGATTTTTAATTTTCATACCCTGTCATCATCCCTATTATCTATCCGTGTAATTAAGGAAGCTTGTCTTTTGTTACAATGGGTTAATAACATCACGAACGAATATTGGTATTACATCTATCAGTTTTTAAATATAAATCTCAATAATATAGGAATAGGAACTATCTAAGTGATTAATATTGTAATAGGTTTAAGTTTCTTTTTTGTATCCTAGAATGTAAGTATTTTGGCTCTTGCTGTAAACTTTCATTTTAATGTAAATAAATAAATAGAAATAAATAGAAATAAATAGAAATCTATAATATGCATGGTCTATTTGAGAATGTATCGTAAGTAGTGGCCCGGAGGTTTAAAACGCCTGCTTCTCATGCATCAGTGTGCGGGGTCTAAACCTACCAACGGCAAGTACCAATGTGACTTTTTCCGAGTCATATATACTTTCTAAGATTATCTATACACCACTGACAAACAGTGCAGCTCAGCAGTGGGTATTTATAGGCTGTTGATGACGATGATGATACAAGAATAAAATGGCTGATGTTATGTTAGACTGCCTCATTAGCCGAGTGGTCGCTAGTGCCGGGCAAGGGGTCTCGGGTTTGATTCCCGGGTCGGGCAAAGTATTACTGGGTTTGTAAAAACCTCAGTAGTAGCGGTTTAGACCCGGTTTAGACACACGAAAGATTAAATTGAATCTGAAAGCCAGAATAATACGTATTTCATTCAGAAGCTCTATGTGTAAAAGTAAATTGACCGTCAATTTGATGTGGGCGTCTTTAATTGTGGGCGTGATGTCTTGTATAGTAGGTACGTCATAAAACAAAATGGCTGATAGTCTAGGTCGTAAGTTTCAGTGACTCGGGTTGTTATTTACGATTCTTAAATAAGACGAAATTAGGATTTTAATTGACTTCGAAATAGATTTATAGATTTAGTACCTTGTAGTCTGTGAATACGAGGATTGTGATTGAGTTACTTAGGTAGGCTAAGTAAAGTACTGTAGTGTTATCTCTAGATCTCTCTATCTCTCTCTCTACAAATGCTAAGTTAAGGTTTGCAGTAGTAAATAGAATGATAATGTATTATGTTAAAAATAGAATGGAAGAAAGAAGGAGAAAAAAGGGTAAACTATTTTTTAAGTTAAAAATATTCGTATTTTGAAATTTAAAACCCATTCCATTTTGAAAGACTTCCCAGAAAACGAGTTATTAAAGTAAACAACAAGTAAACAACATTATTAAGTTTTCGGCTTACTCACGTAATAATTTGACGAGAAACTCGACTAGTTTCAAGCCATGCTAGAGGCTCATATTCATGAGCAGCATTTCGCGACCCGCGACGCGGCGACTGTCGCGCTGCTACTGGCTACTCGAGTCTGCGGGCCCAGCGCGCCCTCTGCCGTGATTCACGCGCACTTTCTTCCATTCGTGGTATCGGCGACGGCGACGCGCGTGGCACTGTTGACACGCTAGATTCGCCCGCCGGCAGCTGCGTTGGTGTTATTGTTAAAAAACAGTTTTACATACCGCGCTCACTGTGTCACACTCCAGACCCGCAACACTGTAGTCTGACGCAGATTTCAGACTCGGCTTCCAGGCAGGTGGTAATGCCCAGCCACCGTCTCTGTTAAAGTTCGGACGACGGCTTATTTCGATGGCCTCACGTACTTTCTGCGGTACGAAGTATTTCTCCCTCGCCAGTACTGAGACCTTGTCGAAACGGAGGCAGTGAGCCGTGCCCGGGCTACACGCATGCTCGGCTACTGCCGATGTATGAGTGTCACGGTTCTTCACACTGCGTATGTGTTCCTTAAGTCTGGTAATGATGTTGCGGCGAGCTTCCCCGATGTAACTCGAGCCACTTTCGCACGGTATCATGTATACTCCGGGAACTACCAGCGGATCTTTGTCCTTGTAGATGTCGCGAAATGCTGCTCATGAATATGAGCCTCTAGCATGGCTTGAAACTGGTCGAGTTCCTCGTCAAATTATTACGTGAGTAAGCCGAAAACATAATAATTTATTTATTACGTCTCACGAAAGTTACAATACAAGTAAACAACATGATCTCACTATGATCGCCCTTTTGTTATTGATACAGGGAATCAAAAACAATAAAAATAACTACCAAAACTCTTTCGTTTCACTTCGTGGAAATGGTCTGTTGAAACGTAAAGGTAAAATGTATTTATAAAATATTCAATAAAATATTTGTAGGTATACGCGATCGTATCATTTTATTGGTTACATTTTTAACGTGGAAATGGTACGTTTCTACTAAAAGTACTTAATTTATTTTCTGCAAAGCAGTGACGGTGAATAATCTGATACTTCTGTGTAATGAACATTGTAAAAGAGATATCTAGACTATATATAGACGTCGCGGAGAACTTAACGGGTAACCGGGGCTCCGGCTCGACGTGCAGGAGAAGGAACGGGGTGGTTTTTAGTCAGTAAGAGTCTGATACTCCCTCCCGCCTCACCCAGGCGGGAGCAGTCATTGGATGATTTTCCCCCCTTAAAAAAAAAGACTATAGACTATGTATTGTCTATACATTTTATATGTATTGTATTTGAGATTCATAGACATGCAACTGTTACAACCGTCATTTCTAAATACGTAGTCACAATCTACCAGTCAAAAAAATAAATTAAATGTAGCTCGTCTGCTCATGCCCTAAGTTCTAAAAATAAACACAATTTTTCCGTCTATGTTATTTCAACTCAGATTCATTTTAGGAATGTAGCAAGAGACCTAATTTACCTAACATCGTTTTCATTTTTTTTCAGTTTTATTAGAATACTAGCTTTTACCCGCGGCTTCGCTCGCGTCACAAAAGGATAAAAAGCCAATGTGACATATACCAATACACACCGCGCCATCTATACCAATACTTTTGTTTTTCCTCGGGACTATCAAATTATTCCGGGATAAAAAGTACCCTATTATTTAATCCAAACTTCTAACTATACATCTGCAAAAATTCAAAGCAATCGGTTTAGTAGTTATGGCGTGAAAGCGGAACAAACAAACAAACAAACTCACTTTCCGATTTATAATATAAGTAAGGATTTTTTGTCACAGCAAAAAGTATAGATTTATTGCTGACCCCTGATAGGTACTACTTTTTACCTCGACCCAACAACGAACCCAAAATGAGCAAGATGTGATGTGTTCAGGGTTTTCCTTTTTTTATTGGATCTTACCAGTGTTTTACATCTATTTGTGTAAGTGCGAGAGCCATGCTTCGGCACGAATGGGCCGGCTCGACCGGAGTGACACCACGGCCTCACAGAAAACAGACGTGAAACAACGCTTGCGTTGTGTTTCGTCGTGTGAGTGAGGTTACCGGAGGCCCAATTACCCCCTTCCCCAATCTCTCCAATCCCCGAATTCCCCACAATCCTCAAACTCCTAATCCTCAAAAAGCCGGTGACGTAATTGTTCCAGGTGTCCATGGGCGACGCCGATTGCTTACCATCAGGTGATCCGTCTGCTCGTTTACCCGCTTATGCCATAAAAAATTAATATTACAAACAGGCCAGGTCAACATATAGGCTACATATTATCACGTTATCACCTACGGGAAAGGAGCTGTGAAGAACTATCCAAAGTCACTATTCTACGCGGACGAAGACGCGGGCATCTACTGTAAATACAACTAGATTATTACGTTCGATGAAGCGACAAATAAATACAACATAGTTACGTATATAGACAGCAAATACATATAGAATCTAAACCCCGAATGGTTTAGGCCCAACCTCTCGAATCAAACTATCATAAGTACACCCGGCTACACAAATCCAGTTTTTCATGGCCTAGCTTTGTATGACCTTAGGCATATTCGGCGGTCAGGTTATACTGGTTTTGCATAGCTTGAAGTGTTGCCGTGTACCCATAGGTCTATCTAAATAGTAGGCATTTCTCTGCGAACCAATTTTACCCTTGATCCGGAAAACGACTGCGTATCTTAACGCTAAGCTTTGGAAATTATCCTTCGATCCTATCGAAAATAAACGGTGCTCGTGTAGATATTGTGGATACTGATACTGGTATCTCCTTTAATTGCTTATTGTGTAAGGTTTTGTTTTTTTTTTTTATATAGATTTTGTCGTCCCGCCTGGATGATAACTAAGGATTTTAGTGCAGTGCACATTTATTTAAAGTTTTGTAATAATTACTTTTTTCGAACTGTCAAAAACGACAGTCTAAGAATTTTGCACGAGATTGTGTATTGTGACGTCACGTTTTTTAAGCGTCAAACAGCATAGTTATTTCTTAAAAAATGCTGGAAAAATATTAAAATTAAGTTGGTCATAAAATAAATTAATGAAAGTGTCATTATTTTTTTAATTTGTATTGTATTGAATAGTCGTAATAATTATTTTTGATTAAGGAAAGAGTAGAAAGAGAGTTGTGTAAAGGGGCAGGTGAAAAGTAGATGGGCACCTATACTATTGATAAATATCGAATCTAGAATTAAAAAAACTAAAAAAAATGGTTGCCTGTAAACTCGGTATACGGGCGAAAGTTTTACGTGACAACGACTTTGAGTGGTGTGCCTTTCACTTTTTATGTCTGTCTCTCTCGCTCTTAGGCGGGCTAACCATGCCCGAGTGGAAGGGACGCGTGCCTCTCACTCGCTCTCATTGTGAGCGCATAACGTGAGCGAAGCGTAACGCAGTTTCTTGAAGTGTCACCCGGCAAACCAATTTATAAGACGTAGTCACGTCAAAAAAGATTTCCTTTTAAAACCTTTGATTTTAATATCGCTACAACATACTTATATTATGTTTTTGTTCTCAGGTCAAAGATTCGCGTTGTTGGAAATGAAATGCATGCTGAGTGGAGTTTGTCGTAAGTTCAAGCTGTCACCCATTGTCCCGGGAGAAAGGCCAAAACTCCTCGCCGATATGGTGCTGAGACCAGTCGGACCTGTCTGCGTCAAGATGCATCAAAGATAGGTTTTAAGATAAGCATTTTTGTATAGTTGTGAATGTTGTGATACTTTAAAATTATTTGTTGTAAGTCAAAATATAAGGTTATTATTATAGTTGTGATACTTTTACAAAAATCTAATTATGAGTTAATAAAAAAAACAAGAATGATTACGTTTTGAAATTGATCGCATGTTTTTTTAATCATGTACATCGTGAAGTTCTTATTCAAGTCTATTAAGATAAGGATACACTAGGGGACAAATGCCCTGCGACACGAGTCGCCAGCGACGTCGGATGAAGTAGCGCGACGTTGCTGGACTTTGGTCGACACTTTTGGCAACATCAACGTTACTGTGGAGATAAGTTGCGCGATGTCACTCAGACGACATCGGTCGGCTTTGCTTACCATGTCTCCGATACATGTCTTGGGACATTTCCTTTTTGTCCCATAGTGTATCCTTGGCGTCGGCAAAAATATCGTGGTGGCCTGGAGGTTTAAGGCACCCGCTTCTCATGTATATGTCTCGGCAAGTACCAATGTGACTTTTTCCAAGTTATATATACTTTCTAAGATTATTTAGACACCACTGACAAAGGGTGAAGGAAAACATCGTGAGGAAACCTAGGCTTATTATAAGTTTGTAATCACCAACCCGCATTGTGCAAGCGTGGTGATTAGTGCTCAAACCTTCTCCGTGTGAGAAGAGACTTTGCTCAGCAGTGGGCATTTATAGGCTGTTGATGATGATGATGATGTATACTTGGCATAATAAATAGACTTGAATATGGAAAGATAATTTAGAAGAAGAAAATAATTGAACTCTCCGTCACGGTCAAATGTAAGCTTACTTAAGTGTTTGTCCAATTTTATTAATGTTATCGATACTGAAATAAAATGGAAAGAATGTACCTTTTGTACGAAATTCTGTGAATATTTATTGCAGAACGAAAACGAAACGCTGACAAATGAAATTGTTTTTACATTTTTAATCGTGTTATTCATCCAACATCAGCCTTGTGCAGTTGAATACAACTATTATTACATTAAATAAAACATTTAATACCTTACTGTTATGAAAATAAAACTTGTTTTTTATTATCACCTTTAGGCGTTTTTTGGAAGCGTTTCGTTTATACCCTACTTTGTAACGCCGGGGTCACACTAACGGGAAATGCCATTAATTATCGCAATAATGGATGTTCACTATAGGTGTAGCCACTCTTTAACGCGATAATTTTACAATGACATTAACAATGCCGTTTGGCGTTAGGGGATAGCTCAGATGGCGGTATATCATAGAGATGAACGCTATAATTGACGCGATGAAGTGGCCACACTACGTATTGTCTTATCAGTGTGTGTCGAGAGCGTATAGGGAGCGGACGTGTATTTGTTTATTGTACGACGAATTTGCAAATACTTACGAATACAATGACGACGGAGTGCAGTAGTGAAATGGAATCACTTTTATCGAGATTCTGCAAACAATATCATGTTTGTAGGATCCAAAATTAAATATAAATTTACACTCATGATATTTAGGGCCGTTTGTATCGCCAATAATGAGCATTCACGGTGACCGTTGACGTGTAGCCACCCACTTTGATGTCGTTAAAATTATTGCAAATAATTATCGCGATAATGGACGTTCACGTTCAACGTTAGTGTGGCCCCAGCATCCTTACTTATATTATAAATCGGTATAAGGTTATAGGAGTTTGTTTGTTTGTTCCGCTTTCACGCCGTAACTACTAAACCGATTGCTTTGAAATTTTGCATAGGTAAAGTTAGAAGTCTGGATTAAATAATAGGGTACTTTTTATCCTGGAAAAATTGATATTCCCGAGGGAAAACAAAAGTATTGGTATAGATGGCGCTGTGTGTATTGGTATATGTCACATAGGCTTTTTATCCTTTTGTGACGCGAGCGAAGCCGCGGGTAAAAGCTAGTGATATATAAAGCCGTTTGTATCGCCAATAATGAGCATACACGTTGACCGTTGAAGTGTAGCCACCCACTTTGATGCCGTTAAAATTATTGCAATAATTATCGCATATAGAAATGCACGTTCAACGTTAGTGTAGCCCCAGCATTAGGAATAAAGCGTAAAATAAATACCTTCTCTTTTGTTATTACTTTGTCAAAGTAAATACAGTAAAGGTTTCCTAGGTGCTGTATCTGACATATAAAGTAAATTACATTTATATTCCAGTGAGAAATGTTGCTTTAGTAATCTTCAGGCACGAATGTTTTGCCTTGTATTAAAGTGTTGTAACTTAGGCAAATAAGACTCTAAAGGCTGGGTTATAAATAGTAAAATAGCGTCTTATATTCAACGTATGAAAGTGTATAATACTGTGTTCTATGTTTTAAATAAATGAATTTGTATATAAGACGAGCTATTTATTTATTCTTGTGAAGTTAAATCATACTGAGTTTTTATAACCATGTAATCAAGGTACATCTAGGTATACTTAATAAAATCATAGAAAAGTGAAAACTGTGCATAAGAATGCTTGGGGCGTGATCTACAATCGATACCGAAGCCAAAAATATGGTTTATAGAATTTTTGTCTGTATGCACGTATGTCCGGGCTAAACTCAAAAAGTACTGCATGATTTTACTTCAAATTTTGCATGAATATTAGTAACAAGTCGGGTCAACATTTAAGCTACGTATTTTTTTTAACATTGCCCCACACAAAGTATTCCAGGGTTTTTAAAAATCTCAGTAGTAGCACGGAGTCTGGAAATGTGCCCGGTATATGGTAATAGGCTCACCCCATATTACATGGGACTCGTAACATAAATAGTGAAAAGTGGGTATTACATTGTACAGTGCTATAATGTGCACATCTGTCTACCCCTTCGGGGAGAAAATACACATGACACATGTTCACATACACATGACATCCAGACCCGGAACAACAATTTGTGGATCACACAAAGAGTTGTTCCGTGCGGGAATCGAACCCGCAACACGTTGCGCGGCTGCCGGTTGCCCAGCCACCGCACCAACCGTGCGTATTATCACGCTGTCACCGACGGGGGAGAAACTGTAAATCACTAATCCACGTTACTATTATAATAGTAAATTCCTATGTATGTACTGGATAATGGATATCCCTAGGAGGAACGGAAAGTATGATGTTCAATGTAATCATGTAATTTTGATTTCTCATTAAACATAAATAGACCATCGATAATAATCTCTATCGGTACGAACGAAGCTGCGGGCGTAGCTAATGTAATAGGTATCAAATATCTATCACGGAGTATAGAAAACGGAGTACTATGTTATATCGGAATTGAAATTGAACAAAAGTAAATCTGTAAAGTGAACCTCATAAGGTTTAGAATAAGTAAATGCTTTGACTTTGACTTTGTAAGTTGAATGAAAGCATTATTATTTTTATCTATCGCTTGGTAATGTGACGTCTATTATTTATTAAACTTACATATATAAATAACATAATAACACAATAACTTTTCCGCCTGGCCAATGACGAGGACCAATTAAAAAAGTTGACGGCCAACCTTCAGGAATGAAGTAGCACCATAAGAAGAAGAAGAAGAATACACATAAATAAAAATGAATATCTGTTCGTTAGTCTCGCTAAAACTCGAGAACGGTTCAACCGATTTATCTAATTTTGGTCTTGAAATGTTCGTGGAAGTCCAGGGAAGGTTTAAACGGTGAGAAAAGGACGGTTTTTGAGGTGGTACGAAGTTTGCCAGGTCAGCGAATATATATGTCATAGTCACGATTTCATGCACAAAGGTAGGTATTAATTACCTGGGCACTCTTCATATTTATACTCCACGGTTTCTGTGATAATATAGCAGTGGATTATTATAATTAGCTTGTAGACCGACATTGTTCCAAAATTGGCTTTGTATTGTTTCCGATTTGCGATTTACGATATTTTTGACACAAAACCAACAATATATCAAAGCTTATGTTTCGTTTTATTTAAGATTAATTTTAAAACAACGAAGCTTTACGGGAGCTTTAGGAAAGCTTTCATTTCCGGGAGATTTTTTAGAAATTATAGAATACTATACTCCGTCTGTTTAGGTAGTTAACTATTTGTAAACAAACCATAAAAAGAGTTCTTTATAGTTGACATTTCCATGATTCAAAATACTTCTTAAGAAAATAAAATTGTTTCCCTTTTTACGACAGTTTTCTCTATTAAATGTTATGTTTCTGTTCCTTTTCACTTATTTCTTAATAAATATTAAATAAATCTGCTTGAGGATATTAATTTAATAACATTTATTAAATAATATAATATTTCATTACAATAGACACCATAAAGAGCCTAAAATCCCAGGTATCCAAAACGTTTCTTTAAGAACGAAGCAAAATAATGATGTCAAATTAAAGAGTACAACGAAGATGTAGCGCGACAATGAAAGTAGCGAGTATTACGTTTAGTCGGTTAATCAGGCGCCATTGACAGCTCTCTCGTCGTTTGCGCTCGCGTTCCTATTTTGTTGAATTTAACTTGTTTCTTTGTTTTGTTTTTGTTATTAAGTTATTTAAGTTTAGGTTAATCATCGTTTGTAATTAATGTGTTCAAATATATTGAAGAAACTTGGCCCAAAGACAGATATCCGTACAAGAAAGAAATCCGTACATCAGATTCAGAATAGTTTCTATTTAAACATGATGATGAAATAGACCCATAGGCTAGGCTCTTGTACGATTTAGGCATTTGTACTTGTATGTGTGTGTATGACAAATGAACGATTTTAAAGTGAATTTAGTTAAAATTAAAACACGAGAAATATTTGAAGTAATAGTAGGTTAAGTATCTCTGTGTCACGTGGTTTTCTTTGTTTACCTTTAGTTAATTACCTAAACAGATGGACTATATATATACAAGGTTTAGTTTTGAAGCCGTGTCATTTCTCGGGGGCATGTCACAGAAGTCATAAAGGTTCAATGTAAGAAAAAATTTCGGGCCAATAGATACGGCTGTAATAAATCGTTTAAGTTCGACAGTATTTCAGAATAAGCGACAGCAATGCTACTTATTCGAGTTTTATGGAATTAGTAATAATATCAATTACGTGTTTGAGTTTGTGTGTGTTAACCCGCTTCATAAAGCTAGTTATAAGAAAGCGGCGTGTAGTTCGCAATTACGGATTTCCGTAAATTACAGAAAAATGAAAAATATTTACATACAATTTCTTTTATTGATTCGGACTCAGAATCGATAGCCGAGTTACCTCCTAGAAAATGACGCGGCTTTAAAACAACACCTTGTATAGCTCACCTACGCCTCGTCAAACAGTTACGTTTGTAAGCCAAAAACATAATAATAAATTTTGAATGTTTCTTGTCAATTTGTCGTGGACAGATTAAATAAGTTCTGTTTTAGTAAAATCGTAAATCAGATCAGAAAACTAAAGTATTTTTAGTACCTAAACTATTTTATACGAGTGTAAATCTATCGTTGGAAACCATTTCAAAGTGAATGTTATTTTACTCAGAAATATATTGCACCGTGGAGCTCAAAGCTTTATCCCCAATCCCCGTGCAGTTTTCACGTAGTATAAACATGCAATCCTTTCTAGCATCACTTTAAATTTTGTCCAACCCATCTCTGGTTTTAGATATTTTCAATTTTCACCAATTTAGTTTTTAGTTCCATTAAGATAATCTGGAGAACGAGCAGACGGTCCACAATCGGCAATCGGCGCCACCAATGGACACCTGCAATTCTAGAGGCGTAACAAATGCGTTGTCTTTTGGAAGTTAGGAATTTGACGATTGTTGAGGATTTGGGGATTGGGGCATAATTAGGCCTCACGTAACCTTACTCACTTGACAAATCATAACGCAAGCGTTGTTTCACGTAAGTATTCTGTAACGCCGTGGTATCACTCCGGTCGAGCCGGTCCATTCATGTCGAAGCATGGCTCTCCCCCACCTTAGAGATAGGGCATAATCGTACTGCTAAATCAACAATTCCGAACAATTTGTGAGGCTTTTTAAGTTGGAAAACCCCATCAATATTTTTATTCTAATCTTAGCAACGATATCGGGAACCCTTCCTCGGTAATCGCACTCACTCGACCAACAAGGCAAGAATGACCAGATAGACAGAATTAAGCTATAAATAAAAAAATATGTGATAAAATGTAGTATTTCGAAAATAAAATAAAACGAAACGTCTTTATCAATCATGACCATTAAGTGTGGACGTGGACGTTTCACGATGTGAGCTCTCGTTCAGGATCTCTCTCTAGCTATCAGCTCTTAATGTCTAATATAATGTGAATTGTTCGTGAAAATTCCAACATTTTTCACATCCTACACACTTTATGGTAGTCAAGTTATTTATTAAGTTACTATATTGATATGAAAATATAGATTTATTTGGTGCATAGACTAACATAACAACATATCTAACATGTTGTTAGACTGAATAGGGTAGATGCCTAATTTTTATTTTAATGTCTGCCAGGTAGATTATTTTAAATCATTAGACACATATTTTTTATTTACTTACAGAAACGAATACTTTCGACGATATATTGATTTGAAATGTCGCGTGACGTCAGTTCTATGTACGTTTTATACGTAGAAATGACGTTTTAGCCCCCACTCCTAAATTTTGATTCGTCTCATCTAAGTATTTTTTTATTATACGACCAAATAAAAAAAAATGTCTAATATTTTTTCATTGCCTAACTTACGGATTAATTATATATTTTTTTTATTTTTACAAACATCTCTAGTAAATATTGGTCATTTCAGTAGCTAACCAAATGGTTACTGTCTTTATACTAAACCGATCTTTACTTGTGAATGTAAGTATGAGTTTTAATGTAAAACCCTTATGTACCTACTTCTTTAATACATTAACACAACATAATATCGATACGTGGTGACGTCACCGCAACCGCGGACGTCTCTCATGAGAAAGAATCCGTCGGTGAATCGAACAACATAACATCACGCCTTTTATCAGAAAGTGCACATTATGCTATTGTACAATGTAACACCCACTTTTCACTATTTATGTTATGAGTCCCATGTAATAGGGGGTGAGCCTATTGCCATATACCTGGCACAATTCCAGACTCCGTGCTACTACTGAGAATTTTTATAAACCCCAGTAATACTTTGCCCGACCCGGGAATCGAACCCGATACCCCTTGCGATCACCCGGCCAACGAGGCAGCCACGAGGTGAATCGAACCTTGTAGAATTTTCCTAATTAAATTTATGTGAGTAAGCAATTTGTTTTAGTTAATTTAGTATCATCTCACGATAGTTTTTACAAAAATATACTTCTATACCGTCAGGTAAAGGTGCAACTGTCGATGGTTGAAATGGTTAACGGGATTAATCCGCCGCGGCCGCAGACCTATTGTCCTGATTGAAGTCGGTTAATAACGCCTACGTGGGAATATTTCATGACTTTATTCCTAAATAAATCACAATTATAGAAATAACACAAATGGATATCGCATGTAAAGGATTTTCTAATAGACATTTTGCGTAGGCATTAAGCATGAAAAGGTTCCAAAATATACTGTGTGTTATAAATATTCGTAGATTTCAATACATAAATTACTTGGTTTTCAATGTTGTATTCAGTTCAGAAATGTAAGATATAATATAATTATTTCAGGTGACTGGCGAAAATTCTTCTCACAGTAGGTACTGACAGGTTGTGTATAAATAGTAACGGAATATATAATATTAATGTTTTCAGCGAAATACGTAGGTTGGTACTATGAAACAGGCGTGCACATTTTCACATTATTGTAATTTAAACTGACAGCCTCGTTGGCCGAGTGGTCGCAAGTGCGACTGCCGAACAAGGGGTCTCGTGTGTAATTCCCGGTCGGGTAAAGTACTATATAGTTTTACAGAATTACAGAATGGAATTTGGAATCGTGCTTTGTATGCTATGATTCGACTTCTGCTCCGTACTGATAACAATTTAATTATCTACGATATGTGAGAAAATCGTAGTATAGGGCAAGTTTTAAAAATACATTAAATTAAAATATAAAAAATCGAAAACAAATTTTCTTAGTAGTTGTTCAAACAACGAGACAGAAAACATAAACAAGACAAACAATGTCTTATAAAACCTTAAAACCGCTTTTAGAAGGGCAATTTGATTTATGAGAAAATCGCAATATATCGCGGTGTTCAATAAAATCACGTCGGCAGAACGACAAGGTAATAAATTCTATCAATGTATGAATGATGAACGATTCGCTTCGTTGAAAAATTTATACGGGAAATATTACATAATGTGAATTATTATCAATTGTGCTTGATATTATATTTCTTAGAAAGCTATATCTACATACCTACGTGAAAAAATACTTGACAAGTTAAGTAAAATTGCGGGTTACTCACGTGAATATACTGAAGAAAGCTTTTTTACTTAATTTAGTATGTCTCACGATAGTTAGCTAGATAGTTAGTTAGATAGCTTGCAACCTTACGCCGGTATTCGAGGCTTTGAAGTCGGGTCTCCACAAGCGCATCATCGTTTATGAACCTCTTGCCACGGCTCTCGATGTGCCAACTCATCTTTGATACGATGATCTAAGAAAATATTTTTCAATAAAATCTAGCAGCTAGAATTTTCTCAAGCAAACTAATATTGAACTTGTTTAGAAGAAGTTGGGAATTTCTGGAGGGCCAACACGCGAACGTAAACGAATTCTCCAAATAGTTCCTAACGACGTATAAAATCTAGACTTTAATAGACGTGTGCTACTTCGCCAACAGTGCAAATACGAAAGTACTTAAGTTAGTTTTCTAAAAATTTCACATGAAGGAAATCGTCGAATAAGTTTTTAAGAATCCTAGTGCCAGAGTGAACTTGATAGAAGGTGATAAATTCCAACTGGAGGGAAAACGTGTACCTATTATAAATGTTTTCTTTATAATAATAATCAGTTCACCCGGCAAACTTCGAACCGCCTAATTTTTTCCTTACCTTTTAAACCTTCCCTGGACTTCCACGAATTTTTCAAGGCCGAAATTAGCCAAATTGGTTCAGCCGTTCTCGAGTTTTAGCAAAACTAACGAACGGAAATTCATTTTTATTTATACGTATAGATAGATAAATTGGTTTATATGCGTTTTCACCTGGTGTTTGACAAATGTAATTCGATTTCTTATGGCACCCAATTTCAAAGTAAGTACAGTAAAGTACAACTTGGGCACTTCTTGCTCACACTTAAAGATACTGTTACACATACCAATTTTACGCAATAAAGCATGCTTCAATTGAGTCCAAAATTTATTACACAGATTTTTTTAAAGAAAAAGCCGGTAAACAAGTTGATGGATCACCTGATGGTAAGCAATCGGCGCCGGCGGATACCTGATACACCAGCGGCGTTATAAGTACGTTGCCGGCCTTTTGGGAATTAGGAACTTGAGGGTTGTGGAGGACCCGGGGAATTGGAGAGACTGGGGTAATTGGGCCTCCGTAACCTCACTCACACGACGAAACACAACGCAAGCGTTGCTTCACGTCGGATTTCTGTTAGGTCGTGGTATCGCTCCGGACGAGCTTAGGCCCGGATGGGCCGAAGCATGGCTCTCCCAACCTTAAAAATGTTTGCTCAATGGAACGCCTTGTAGTATGCTATTTTAGAGCAATTGGGATGGTGTCAGGGTATGAAACTAAAAATCTAATTAGTTAGGTAATGAAAAAATATTAGACACGTATTTTTTATTTTGTCCTATAATATAACAATACTTAGATAAAACGAATCAAAGTTTAGGAGTGGGAGCTAAAACGTCATTTCTACGTATAAAATGTACATAGTCACGCGTCACGCGACATTTCAAATCAATATATCATCGAAAGTATACGTATCTGTAAAAAAAAAAAAAAACGTGTCTAATGATTTAAAATAATCTACCAGACGGACATTAAAATAAAAATGAGGCATCACTATCCTACTCTAACAGTACCTTTCGTATTAAAACCACATTGAAACTCATTTTGTCAAGTTCACTAACCACAAGATCAGTGAGTTATACATATACTACGTACGTATGTAATATCTATTCACAAAATAGAGTAAAGCTCATACCAAAACGATTCCGAATCGATTCCTAAGTGAGCTTGAATTGAACGATGGAATTCACGATCAGAACGTGCGGCAAACTCCTCGAGTAAATAGCCACGTACTGATAAAATATGATCGAAGTCTGAATTCAAAGACTATAGAGAACCTAAGCTGTGCAGGACTGAAGAGAAAGTTAAGATATAACTTTCAGCTAGCTATGCTAATATTAAAGAGATAAAGTTCATACTTGATCTGTTATATCATCACTATACCTTACGGTATTCCTATTTTTTTTTTAATTCTAAGTAGCAGCACATAGTCTGGAATTGTGCCCTGTATATGGCAATAGGCTCCCTCTATATTACATGGGACCCATAACATAAATAGTGAAAAGTGGGTGTTACATGGTACAGTGGCATTTATATGGCAAAACAACGTTTGCCGGGTCAACTAGTAATACAATAATAATCCCAACTTGGCCAACGAGGCAGTCATAAAATAAAAATAGAAGTTGTAGTGAATAAAACAATAAATTTTATATTCCACATATTTATTTCCATTACGTTTGATATCCAATAACAATGATGCACAACATTGAACAGTTTGAACATGCATGGATTCAGTTTCACAGCAAGATTTGAGTACAACAGCGGCCTTCTTAAACACATAAGTATAAGATATTAAATTAACTAATGTGTTGCTTTTTAAAATGAAGAAACGACATTTAATATTTTATTCTTCCATAAATTCTATAACACAAAATTCTTATAATATTGTCGTATAAAAAACCACAGACTATTTGACAATAATAATCAATTCAAAATCAAAGAAAACTATTTCTTTACACATATACACTCGTCAGTAAAAAACAGTTTTGTATAAATATGTGTTAAGAGGTATTGTAACTGAAAAACATTAATAAAAACACTTATGAAGGAGAACCAGTTACAAGTTTTATTACACACAGAATAAAGCTGAACTAATCTATATATACATATGAACTAAATAATAAAAAACTAGGCCTAAATGAAATACAAACTAAAGTAGTCACCACTAAAACTAACGTAAGAAATATAGAAAAATAGGATAAGGGGATAAAAACAAGAAACACTAAGTTAACGCATCAAAAATTCTTATCATCACAGTCTCATGACTGTAAAACTTTACCTTACCTCATGGTAAGGTAAAGTTTTATTAGGTAAAAAAAAATAAAAAAAAACTCTTTGATATTGAGGACTTTTTCCAATTTTCTTTGATAATGAAACAAGCCAACGGTATTCACAACTTTTTGTATCTACAGTATCTTTCAAAATAATGTACTGGGTGACTTGTAACGACGTATTCCTATCGATACAACAAAAAATTGATACTAATTTACTCTATTTTAAAACGAATAATATTTCTGCCAGTATTAGTATTAATAATATTTATTAATGTATTGAAATTGACGACAAATAAAAACTAAATTCACTTAAATCACTAGTCTTTTTTATTTATTGATGTTTTTGTAGTTTTTTTTAAGGGGGGAAAATCATCGAATGACTGCTCCCGCCTTGATGAGGCGGTAGGGAGTGTCAGACTCTTACTAACTAAAAACCACCCCGTTCCTTCTCCTGCACGTCGAGCCGGAGCCCCGGTTACCCGTTAGGTTCTCCGCGACAGGTTTTTGTAGTTAGCTCGGGATTTTTTTAACAAAATCATAAATGTTGAATATCTCAGAAACTAGCCACTTTCGGACCAGAGACCTCAGGGCTAATTTTGTAGGAAATTAATTGTATTATCACCTCCCGAGAGGAATACGTCGAGTTATAAGTCGCCTGTATGTAAAGTCCTCTAATTTATTTATAAAAGCCCATACATTTAAAATATTTTAAAGGTACAAAAGCTATTTTCTCTTAATTCACAAACCTTCTAATAACTAATAATTTGTTAATTGAAATAACTAAAAGAGTAATTATTAAACAGATTGCATAATTTTCAGTTAGCCATTACTATTGCATACATTAATATTGCATAATTTATGATGTCCCAAAATCCCAATACATTTCCATATATCTTGCGATAAATTTAGATTATTATTTTACTGATTTATTCAAATAACATTTGGAAATAAAACACACCTTTGCCAGTTAATTAAAATGCAAGATTACAATATTATCAATACATTTATTTTAATTAAATATGAATCCTAACAAATCGAGTCAATTTACCTCATCAATTACAATATTAATTAATTAATTTGCAGAACAAATGTTATTCAGTCTTTTATAATACATTTTCTTTTAATTGATCTTTAATTTTAAATAAGCTAAAGAAGTTTAGGGTAGCAGTTACTAGTGAACGATCAGAGTAAGAGAAGATCTTTGACAAAAGACCAAAATATATTACCTTAATCAAAAAAGAAAACCAAAAAGAAGACAATTTAATAATAAAATGAAAAGAAGCCGTACTCAAAAAATGATCAAAAACTTAGTTAATATATGTAGATCTTAATAAAATTGCAAAGAAATGTTCATTAGTTTCTATGTTTTCATAGTCGACTATTCGATGTAGGTAGGTACTAATGTGGTAGAATACCTAATTTGTGGTAGTTATTTCGAGACCTTGAAAGTAATTATGATACATTTTTTACTATTATCAAATTCCCTTCTTTTTACGTCTATATCAGATAATGTAGGTTATACGTTACAAAACAAAAAAACTTAATGTTCCTGCATTATTTAAAGCGTCCGAGAAAACATTCGCGGAATTCACAGAATATTTCCAAAAAAAAAAAGAATTAATCGAGTTTCCACTCGGAAAATACCGCATAGCAACACCTTTTGTGATTCATTCTTGTTTATATCTACAGAGATTATTATTTTCCTATCTTCCAATTCCGTAATGTCATAAGTAACAAACATCATTTTAGGCCGCAATAAGTATTTATTAATTACATACGAGTACACACTTTATATTATCGCCGTTCTTCTCAAAATTGTTCTTTTATCACTTTATTAATTAACTAATTTAAAAATATTTTTAAACCAAAAGCTAAAGCAGAACGATCACTGCTGAACGAATAAACAAACCTTCACACACTTCTTCAACCCACATTTCGTATCAGACGACTTCTTACAAGTCTTACGAAGTCATCGGTAGCAGTTCAACGACCCACCACACGTATTAAACGACTTCTTAGAATAGGGTTGACGACAAATTTTTATTTTAATGTCCGTCTGGTAGATTATTTAAAAACATTAGACACGTATTTTCTATTTTCTTACGGACACGAATAGTTTCGAAGATATATTGATTGAAAATGTCGCGTGACGTCACTTCTTAATACATTTTATACTAAGAAATGACGTTTTAGGCCTCAATCCTAAATTTTGATTCGTTTTATCTAAGTATTGTTTTATTATACGACAAAATAAAAAAAAATACGTGTCTAATATTTTTTAATTACCTAACTTACGGACTAATTATATATTTAATTTTCATACCCTGTCATCATCCCCATTCCGACGAAGTCATCGGTAACACTAAAATGTTGTCATACTTAAACCACTGCTTTTTAAATTATATTAAACAGTAGCAATTTTCTCGTTATAATACTGGTGTAGTACCCGGCATCGCTCGTGTTCAGCGCAGCGGAGGCGTGGTGGTGGATGTCAGGCGGGCCCTCTCACCACTTTGGGCACTTCGAGGCGAGAGGGCACGGCTGTTAGAGATGTCTCTGCGAATCGCACTCCTAGACGAGTGCGGACTTTATTACCCTGTGAACAAGGATGTTGATTATAGTTCATAAATACAGGATGATATCAATGATAGCTGTCAGTAAATTTTACTCGTCGTGTGTGTGAGGTTACCGGATCTCCCAAATCTTCAAATGTGCATGTGTGGGAGAGCCATGCTTCGGCACGAATGGGCCGGCTCGACCGGAGCGATACCACGGCCTCACAGAAAACCGACGTGAAACAATGTTTGCGTTGTGTTTCGTCGTGTGAGTGAGGTTACCGGATGCCCAATTACCCTCCCCTTCCCCAATCTCCCCAATCCCTGAATCCCCAATGATCCTCAAACTCCTAATTCCCAAAAGGCCGGTAACGCACTTGTAACGCCTCTCGTGTTTCGGGTCTCCATGGGCGGCGCCGATTGCTTGCCATCAGGTGATCCGTCAGCTCGTTTACCGTACAGAGGTCTTAGTACGAGTTTGTTTAACTTTTAAATTATTCGAAACGAGTACGCGTACGGCATTCTGATTGGTCGGCGCCAATGAACCAACCAATCTGAGTGCCAAGCACGAATAACTATCGCATTCGTAACGTAATAGTATCGAGCGCGTTCGGCGCTCTGATTGGCCGGCTCAATTGAACCAACCAATCAGAACGCTTAACCCGCTTGATACTGTTACGATACGAATATGCGATAGTTATTCGTGCTTGGCACTCAGAGCGCCGAACGCGAACTCGTTACGATTTACAGAAGTAATCTAATACTTTGCACTAATCGGATTACAACGAATAGAAATTAATAGAATCAAATAAATCCATTATGGCTAGAGACCGGGTTGACAAAGTTTGTATATTATATAATTTGGTGTAGGTAACGTTTTGTTGAGTTTGTGTAACTCTAAAGCTAAAGGTTTCTGGTTCAATTTCTGTGCTAACTAAAATATTATGATATGAGAATTTGCAAAAAAAAAACAAAAATATCGAGGAGTGTAGATTCTGAAATAGGTTTACTTTTATCTTTTAGACAATTTTACACGTATCTTTAGTGTTATAAATTGTTTTTAGTACATAAACTTATGAGGTTTCTAGATAGAAAGTACCTAATACATGATAGTTTAATGCGAAACGTGTTTTCAAATTATATTTTAACTAGCTTTTACCCGCGGCTTCGCTCGCGTCACAAAAGAATAAAAAGTAGCCTATGTGACATATACCTACCAATGCATAAAGCGCCATCTATACCAATACTTTTGTTTTTCCTCAGGAATATCAATTTTTTCCGGGTTGAAAAGTACCCTATTATTTAATCCGGACTTCTAACTTTACTTCTGCAAAAATTCAAAGCAATCGGTTGAGTAGTTACGGCGTGAAGGTGGAGCAAACAAACAAACAAACTCACTTTCAGATTTATAATATTAGTAAGGATGGTGAATTAAAATACTTAATTAAACATTTAGCTGTATTGTTAAACTTTTGTTACTAAAGTGTTTTAATACCCTATGGTAATGCAGGTATACATATGTATTAAGAGTTTAAAATAACTATATATTTTTATATACATTATATGCAAACTTTAACAACATTAATTATCAATTCAGCAGTCAGTCATTCTATGCTAAACAAACCAACAAACAAAGCACCTATGAGAACTGTAAAACATATTTTTTGACATTGTTGGAATATATAATAGGTACTTTACTTTACCCAACCCGGCTTCGAAAATGACACATCTGACTCAAATAGCCCTAAGCTGCCTTTTATCTCAAATCAGTAAATAGGAAGTAGATAACTACATATTACCCATATACACATTACTTTGACACGTCAAAGCTAATTACTGAAGTAATGTAAACACTGCGCTAGTTCGTGGCACCTTCCGCATACATGTCGCGAACACGTGTCAGTGACAAGACAAGCGAGAGGAAATAATGTGCTTCTACTAACTTAATGTTCAAGTGTTAATACAAGACATATATAACATCACGCCTTTTATCCCGGAAGGGGAAGGCAGAGGTGCACGTTTTTTTTGAACGTTGCTCGTGTCGTGGGTACGTTTTACAAACGTTTAACATACAATATCACATACACATGACACCCAGACCCGGAATAACAATCTGTGGATCACACAAAGAGTTGCTCCGTGCGGGAATCGAACCCGCGACACGTTGCGCGGCAGCCAGTTGCCCAGCCACCGCGTCAACCGTGCAGTCTACATTACGGCACTGAATGCCACTGTACAATGTAACACTTTCGTTTCACTATTTAAGTTATGAGTCCCATGTCATAGGGGGTGAGCCTATTGCCATATACCGGATACAATTCCATAAACTTCGTGCTACTATTGAGATTTTTTTAGAAAACTCAGTAATGGTTTGCCCGACCCGGGAATCGAACCCAAGTCCCTATCCCAGCGTCGCACTTACGATCACTCAGCCAAAGAGGCTAATACATGCATGTATGTACATTTTTTTCACTTTATTTGGAAACTTTTGTACATAAGTATTACAAATGCATGTATTTGATTTTTAACCCACGTGGAATTTAACTTTACTTCTGGTAGGCCCTGAGTCTGTTGGAGTTTTAGTATAAAATATATGACAAACCTTTCGCATTTTTTCATAAAAAAAACCTTGTCCTGTTTTTTATTCATCATCATCATCATCAACAGCCTATAAATGCCCACTGCTGAGCAAAGCCTCTTCTCACACGGAGAAGGTTAGAGCATTAGCCACGCTTGCTCAATGCGGGTTGGCGATTTCAAACTTATAATTAGAAATTATAAGTTCAGGTTTCCTCACGATGTTTTTCCTTCATCGTTTGTCAGTGGTGTCTAAATAATCTTAGAAAGTACATATGACTCGGAAAAAGTCACATTGGTACTTGTCGTTGGTAGGTTTCGAACCCGCACCCTCATGCATGAGAAGTGGGCGTCTTAAACCTCCGGGCCACCACGACATTATTGTGTTTTATTAATACATTTTAAACAATTTCAATGGCACCGCATATTATTGAAATATCTCTTTCAATCTGACTTAGACACTAGTCACACAGTACTTAAAAAAGCGGAAAGAAGTAAGTAGTAAAAAAAATACCTTTACCGATTTCATTAGCGGCGTCTCCAAATTGACATTTCTATTCTTAATCGAACTTGATCCTGATCCATCGATACCTGTGAACAATTGGAAGAAGTTTATAAAAGTTATAATATAAAATATATTCAATTGAATAGGGACATAATAGTCTGTAATTTTCTTTTAGGGTGAGACAGAAGGTTTGGCTTTTTTAAGTGGGGAAAATCATCGAATGACTGCTCCCGCCTGGGTGAGGCGGAAGGGAGTGTCAGACTCTTACTGACTAAAAACCGCCCCGTTCCTTCTCCTGCACGTCGAGCCGGAGCCCCGGTAACCCGTTAGGTTTTCCGCGACAGAAGGTTTAGTTAAGCTTTTGTTTTCCTACTTAGTTTAAACTAGTATATAGTATACTAGTATAGTACTGTCATTAAAGACACAATTAAAGAACAATAGGTTGCGGTCACCGGTGACCGCGTGGTTATTGACAGTCTGTTTAAAACGCAAAACAGTTAACAGGAGGAACAGAAAACAGGAAGCATTTTTCACACTTAATAATAATTCCAGTAGCTAATTAATGTTCCGAAGTTGCAAAAAAAATAACACTTTAATCCAACCTAAAGTTCTAACTTAAGACTTCGAGATCGACTGTCAAACTTGCAACCACTTGATCAACGAGGAAATCGAATCTGTCAAGCCAGAGTCGGAAATAGAACGCGGAAATTCACTCTGTCTGCAAGCGCAGATGGACTTAAAATAAGAAAAAAAGGACAAAATAGAAAAAATCTTATTTTCTTCCTCATAAAATTTATTTTTGATTGAGGAAATAGAGCAATTTCCTGTTAATAATACTCTACAAACAATAACTATATCCATATATTATTGAATGCACGGTGTCGCGGTGGTTGGGCAACTTACTGCCGTGGGACGTGTCGCGGGTTCGATTCCCGTACGGAACAACTTTGTGTAGGGCAACGTTTAAAAAAAAAATATATATAATACTCGCTATTCCGCGCAGTATCACCTGCTCTACTCAGCTGCTATTAATTGTAGCGTGATGTTTTATATATTTCCATAGCCTTCTACAATAAATGCACTATCGAACTTAAAAAAGAATTATTCAAATCGTACTAGTAGTTACGGAGATTAACGGCGCGTTCAAACACACAAAGAAACAAACTGCATATTTATACAATATATGTTTGTTTGAACGCGCTAATCTCCGTAACTACAAGTCTGATTTGAATAATTATTTTTGTGTTGGATAGCTCATTTATCGAGTATCGCTTTAGGCTATAAAACATCATGCTCCGACCAATAGGAGCTGAATAGAACGTGTGAAGCCGCGTGAAAGTAGCTAGTATTTAATAAAAATGTAACAATGTACATACCTATTCGATTTACGAGGCTTTTTTAAAAAAACAAATCCTTCATACTCCCTCACCTATCGTATCTGAGGCACCTGATGAGTGACAGCAAGTCTTCTTCAGTAATCTCCTCAGCAGCCCCTTGAGGTCCAGGGTATAGGAGCCGTACACCAGGGGATTCATGCAGGAGTTGGAGACAGCCATCACGAAGAGTAAGTCTTGGACCCTTGGCGAGAGACGAGCTGCCGATTCTCTGTCTACCATGTACCTGGACAGAATATAGGTTATAATTAGCGTCTGACACCGCCTCACCCAGGCGGGAGCAGTCATTCGATGATTTTCCCCCCTTAAAAAAAAAAGGTTATAATTAGCGTAATTTTTAAATAAAAAGAAATACCCCATTCCCATCTCACCAATCCCCGAATCCCCAACAAACCTCAAATTAATCATCCCCAAAAGGCCTGTAACGCACTTATAACACTGGTGTTTCAGGTGTCCATGAGCGGCACCGATTGCTTACCATCCATCCATAACAGGTGATTCGTCCTGCTTGTTTAATGGCTTAACCCATAAAAATCATGTTATTTCGCTTTTTAATCGACTGCAGGAATGATACAGATTTTTCTTCTGAAATCGAGGAATCCGTCTTTTAACGCTTCCTTGTACTTCATAAGGCAATGTTACGTTAAATTTTAATTTTCTGCCTCATATATTTAGGGGCTGTTCAAATATTATGTAAGCAGATTTTTTACAATTATTTACCCCCCCCCATCCCCCTTGTCAGCAAAAGTAAGCAAAGATCCCATTTACTTACTTTGCTTACGTAAATATTTTAAATTATATCTTTTTTATATTGTAATTTTAATAGTCTCTTAGATACCATAATATCTAGTTCTTTGTCGATCTTTGCTTGTAATTTATAATTTTAATATGAGGGTTGCCATACATGTAAAAAAGTAAATAACTACTGATGACGTAATCATCATCTAGCCACCCCACATATCATCCAAATTAAGCAAAACAGAGACCACCCACCTCCCATGGTGTTTACATAATACTTGAACGGCCTCCTACCTGTCAATTAATTAGATCATATCACGGAAACTAAATGGAGAAAACCGGTATGTTACAATATTAATGCTAAGTCATACTTTCAGTCAAAAAAAAGACAAAGTATTTTAAGTTACTTTGAACCGTCTAAAAATAAAGATGAAACAGAATTGTCTGTCAGTTTGAGCATTATTCAAGCGTGTTTCAAAGCGTATGGAAATGAAAGTGCCGAAAACTTCATTAAACATTCCTTAGAACATTTTCGATGCATTTTTTAATAAAGTTTTTGCTGAGTCTAAGAATAAAGTTTAATTAATTCTATAAAATACTAAAACTAACTTTTCGTTAAGAAAATATATCAAAATTCTACGTCTATTCTATAAGAAGAAGTTTACTCATATTTGCATATAAAGTGGGTTACCAATTTATCAGAGCAAGACATTTATATGTATGAGGTCTTTGGAAGTCTAGATAGCTGACTTTCGATATATAGTTTATTCATATTCATATTGTACTGCTAATTTAAATGCATAGGATTGACATTAGCTTCCGAAATACAGCGACGCAACGTGACAAAATTCTAACATGACGGTGATATTTTTAGTATGGGACGTGATCTAGAACATCGACATTGAACTTGATTTTAGATTATTAGTTTGAATTAATATATATTTATTTTCTGTTATTTCTATACTTGATTTAATACATTAAAAAAAAACATTTAAAAATATAAAAGCAATAGCCCATTTGTAACGGGAGCTATCGGCGGTCAGGGCTCCAGAGACATGAATTTCTGGACATTTTTTTTCGGACTTTCTGCATCAGGCCCTTGACCCAACCATCTAACGCTAGACTACCCAGGTGTTGGTCAAAGCTTTTAGCAGTGAGGCCATTAGCAATTATTTTTTATACCACGACGCTGGCAAAAAAGCACACGACCCACCTGATGGTAAGCGGTTACCGTGGCCTATGTACGCCTGCAACACTTGGAGCATTAAGTGCGTCTTGCCGAACCTTATGAAACCTATTCACTTCCCTCTTGAAGAACTCCATGTTGTAGCCCACTGGGAAAGCCACGGCAGGGAGTTCATTCCACATTCGGAGGGTCCGTGGGAGAAAATTCCTCTGAAACCGAACTGTACGGGAATATTTGGGTTCCAATGAGTGAGCGTGAACTCCCTGCCGATGGCGAGCGATGCGATGATAGAAAGTGGCCATAGTATTATTATGATAACAATAAGGACAACTGATAACGGTACATCATTTGAAGAATGCTTACATCCTTCACAAACAATAGGCATGTTTAACGTTGCCTCTTCGTTGACAGTTTTCGTTGTTTTTAAGCAAGATGTAAACATTTATCAACCGTAGGCCGCCTATTGTTTATTTTTTACATTTGCATATGCACGATGATCAACTCATTGTCAAATGTTAGATTTAATTTTAAAAAAGCTTGTTGTCCGTAGATGGCGTTGGTGTCGCATTCCGTCGCTATGGATACTTACTGACATTAGCGTTTTTTTTTAAAGAGTGACATTAGAGAAGATTTTTTTTGTGTCTAAATAAAAATCTGTGTATGTGGTAGATATAATATAGTAGTCTGGTGGAAAACACTACCTCTATAGGTACCACCATAACTTTAGTCTCCGTAGTATTTTTGTCGAACAAGAATTTATGAATTTAATATTAAATTTTGTAAAATTAATATTCATGATACATACCACATAGTAATAGTAGCGTAAGGGAGCCAGCAGAGAGCGAACACGGCGACTATAGTGACAGTCATGCGCAGTGTCCGACGCCGGGCTCGTTCTAGCACGCGTCGGTCAGAGCGGCGCAGACGCACGTGTCCTACACTACTGCGGTGCATGCGTTTTTCTATGAAAGAAAAAAATAATTAGGAAACTCTTATTTATTCTCCCCAAATATCAAACTTATAGTATTTTCGTTTGAAAATGAATATTTATTTATTTAAATAGGTATACAAACAGCTTCTGTATACATAGTATTAAGAGATAATAAAGGTAACAATAGGTATTGGGCTTATACAGTCGCCAATTATAGGTTAACCAACTTTACTATGACTGCCTCGTTGGCCGAGTGGACGCAAGTGCGACTGCCGGGCAAGGGGTCTCGGGTTCGGTTCCCGGGTCAGGCAAAGTACTAATGGGTTTTTAAAAAAAATCTCAGTAGTAGCACGGAGTCTGGAAATGTGCCCGGTATATGTCAATAGGCATAATAATACACATGACATGGGACTCATAACATAAATAGTGAAAAGTGGGTGTGAAGTATGTGTGTAACATTGTATAGTGGCATAATGTGCACCTCTGCCTACCCCTTCGGGGGTAAAAGGCGTAATGTTATATTATGTTATGTTGAATATGTTTTTTTTTAGTTTAAAAATTGCAAGCTTTGACATCGTTGCGTGTGTGCATAACTGCATAAGTAGCAAGCTGACATTTTTTTAATATTCTTTAACGTATGCAGTCGTCATAACAACTCCATAATCAACATGTCTTTTATCCCTTTAAGTAAATACCAATCAACTGCCATCACCATTATTTTCCTACAAAAATGTAACACGCAAGTTTTTGGCTATTCTTTTTTATAGATAACATCTAAATGTTGATTAATAACAGTTAATAGCTTAGTAAAACGCATAACTTGGTAAATAAAGTGGTGGCTAAGTGGTACAGCTTGTTTCGTTAGTTTATATACTGCTACATACCAAGCTAAGCAAAACCAGTATATGCTGACCGTCGGTCGTGCGTAAAGCTCATATATAGTGAGACCATGATAATCTGGTTAATTGTAGCTATATTAACCAGTATAAACTGACACTGGAATGTGCCGAAAGAGCATACAAAGGAAGACCAAGATAAATTGGATTGGTGAGCCTTATGTGTGTATGTACCTACATACTCTGACCTATATAGTTATTAAAATGCCGGGTTAACTTGTGTTCGATAAAAAATATAGTGGTTTTTTCTGTGTGTTTATGTTGTCATGGTCAGTAGAGAAGTAGAATAACTCTTTTTTTATTTTAAACTAGCTTTTACCCGCGGCTTTGCTCGCGTCACAAAAGGATAAAAAGTAGCCTATGTGACATATAACGATATACACAGCGCCATCTATAACAATACTTTTGTTTTCTCTCGGGAATATCCAATTTTTCCGGGATAAAAACCCTAATATTTAATCCGGACTTCTAACTTTACGTCTGCAAAAATTCAAAGCAATTGGTTTAGTAGTTACGGCGTGAAAGCGGAACAAACAAACTCACTTTCCGATTTATAATATTAGGAAGGATGCTAATTTATTGTAGCTCTCGATTTTAGGACTCGTACACAAAACTGCGATGAGATGCGATGCGATGCGAATTCGCAACGTAAAAAAATACGATGCGAATTGCTGCGATGCGACTTCGAGCGACAAGGCATCTCCCAGGGTGACCATTCCTTCGACGACCGTCAACCGTACTAAACGTATTTGAAATTGAAAACTAGGTCGTGAATCGTAAAAAGACGTGTGCACTTCTGTTATTGCTTAGAAGATCCAGGAAAAAGAAACAAGATTTTGGGGAGATAAAATTTTGATGCGCGATGTGAATCAATTCGCAAGTTCTTGCAATGCGTAGAGGGAGCTCGCACATTTTTGCAATGCGACGTCGTATTGCAGTTTTGTGTACGAGCCCGTACTCGTACGAGTATGAGTGTGTATTGTATGTGATGGTTTTAGTAAGAGTTTCAAAAGAGCGAGATTCGAAACCACAGCTTCCGACGCACTTCAAACACAATACCGTTGCCAGTTGTATTTAAATTATCTTCGAAATAATTTAGAGTATATTTTAGGGTTCGTGGTCTTATTGAAAATAAGCTTCCTTGTGCGTACTGCTAAAAAGTGGAATTTTTAGCCAGAGTCCGTATTTCCTGAAGGGTGTATTTCCAGAGTCTGTATTTCCTGAAGGAACCCAGGTGTCTTCAAGGCCCTTCTTTATTATATCTATGTCAAGGCTCGATTGAATAGGTTGCTTAGGGGACGTCGTGCTCCATCGTAGACCGCATCATCGTTTACCGCCAGGCGAGATATTGGTCAAACGTCGGCCCATCAAATATAAAAAAAAATGCTGAAACTACTTTTAATAATACTGTGATTGAATCTAAGTTTTCATGCTCGACAACCATACTTGGAACCATACATCCCAAGACATCAATGACTTCACTTTCTCAAATCAAATTAAAAAACAGACGAAGATCTGCACAAGGATACTTATAACTCTGAAGATAATTGGAATCAAGCAATAAAAGCGTGTAATAAGGACAGCAATATAACATGCTTCATATTCACAAACGTGTAAGAAAGAGAGAACAATAAATTACAGCCATGGTTGAAAACACATGGAATCATGGTTTTATAGGAAAACATTGTAACCAAATAAATGCGTCCGCCTTGCTATGTTAAATGGTACTAAAGCATAAATGTGTTACGTTCCAAAGATGGTAGGTAATTACGACTCTAAATTAAAGTTATGAAAGCATAAAATTGCCTGTAAGACAGTTATATTCGAAAATTAATTACTGGCGTATAATTGTGTAATGTTCTTTTGTTTCCTGAAGACACAAATTGGATTATTATTAATTATTATGAGAGCCCTGAGAAGTATGTGCGGAATAAAATTGAGTGATCGAGTGAAAAATTGTGTTATTAGAGAAATGTGTAGATTGAAAGATGATGTAGTGACAAGGATTGAAAAGGGAATGTTACGATTGTTTGGACATGTAGAAAGGATAGATGAAAGAGTAACGAAAGAACTATATAGAGCGGATATGAATGGGGCCGTCGGCAGACGGCGCCCTAGACGGACATATAGTGTCGCGGAGAACCTAACGGGTAACCGGGGGCTCCGGCTCGACGTGCATTAGAAGGAACAGGGTGGTTTTTAGTCAGTAAGAGTCTGACACTCCCTCCCGCCTCACCCAGGCGGGAGCAGTCATTCGATAACTTTCCTTCCTTAAAAAAAAGACGGACATATAGTGACCAGATTGGCGATATATTAAAGAAGGGCCAAATTATAAGTACCCTTAACCGACGAGAATACATGAAAAGATAAATGACTGTTGATGATGCTAAAGAGGTACATATGTAGGAATCGTAGTAATTGGCGTGCCTTTGCCTACTATAGTCTTTGCCTACCCACATGGGAGACAGGCGTGAAGTTATGTATGTATGTATGTATTATGACAAGGGTATGCGAAATTTTGAGTCGTGGTGGTTTTCTGGGAAATTTTGGTTTATTAAACCTTCGTTCCTTTGTCTATTTATCTGGCCAATTATATCGGGATGCATGCATATACAGCGGGTATCATACAACAAACAGCGATTCTCCGAAAACGAATAATTAAGAAGATAACCCGATATGTTTGTTGAAATTTGAGATTTAGTGGTATTACTGTAAAATCTATAATTGTAGAACTTTGTATTGTTATAGGGAAAATCGCGTTCATTTTCGTTTATAGGTATCTTCATGTTATTTAACCATGTAGTATTCACAGTCAAAGCATTTATTTCATCTTTAATCGGGCACTTTTCACCCCCTATTACATGGGACTCATAACATAAATAGTGAAAAGTGGGTGTTACATTGTACAGTGGTATAATGTGCACCTCTGCCTACTCCTTCGGGGATAAAAGGCGTTATGTTGTGATATGTCAGGCACTTTGAAATGTCTAAAATTGAATTGTCCGTCCGTCTGTCTATCAGTGAAGCTAGGCGCTCGTTCCAAAGTGTAGTTTCGAATGGAGAAGACCGAGCAAGAAATTCCATCATTTCTCTTCTAAATTTTTTTTTTACAATCTCATTGATACATTGTCTGAACTTCTACCTAATATATACAGGGTGACTTGCAACTCGACGCACCCTCAACGATAGTACAATCAATTTCCCACAAAACTAGCCCCGAATTTCCTAGTCTGAAAGGGACGCAAAGATATTCAACATTAAAAAAAAACACAATATTACAAATAGGGTAATTTTTTTTTAAACGTTGCCCCAAACTAGGATTATCTCCTGTGTCGTGGGTGCGTTTACAAACATACAAGTTCAAATACACATGACACCCAGACCTGAAACATCAATTTGTGGATCACACAAAGTATTGTTCCGAGCGGGAATAGAAATCGCGACACGGTGCACGGCAGCCGGTTGCACAGCCACCGCACCAACCGTGCAGTCAATTCAATTCAGTCAATTGTATTAGTATTATATTGTTTCATATTTCAGAACTTACCATCCAACTCCTTACTGCTTCTATGTATCTCGCAGAAGATACACACGTAGCAGACTGTGATCACAATCAGCGGCAAGAAGTACATGGCGCAGAGACAGAAGACATTATACACCACTTCTTGTTGTTCTGAACTGAAGGCGCCAAAGGAGACGCACTGCTCAAAACCAGCGACTTGTGGGTGACGCTTCACACGGAATACTACACTCTGTGGACAAAATAATAAAGTACAGATTTCTGTAATGCTAGAATGTAACTAAGTTATCTGGGGGCTTACTATTGAATTCAATTCCGTTCAATCGACATTGGTATTGTGAAATTTTATTCTTTTGAGTTGCAACACTAGCGCCTATTGCATCTGTATTGCGATATTGAATGAAATAAATGGTTTTTATAATAACTATCGTGAGACATACTAAAACTAGTAGAGCTTTTCTCAGTATAATCACGTGAGTAACCCGCGATTTTACTTAATTGAAATAAATGGTATTGAGTTTGGCTTTCCGTACTCTGAATGCTATTTTAACAGCTACGATAGGGGTTGTATAGTTTTGACATTGAATAATTATTGAGATATTATTGGATTGAAATTGCATTGACATTGAGATTGGTTTCATGAGTAAGCACCCTCCTGGTCTATGCTAATTTTTTTGGAGGCTTTTCAGGGTGGAAGGAAGATTACTTTTTTATAAGTTTTGTAGTTAGTTATTCGTATAACAATTGAGACTAAATTACTGCTGAATACAGAGCACAACATTTTACTCTGCATATATAATAAAATAAAAAAATATATTCATAATTCAAAAATGCGAAATACATTTCCAATCGAATGCGGTATGTAGTGCCCAGAACAATAGTGAGCCGTGGGGTGCGCTCGAGACCTGTATTCTTCGTTGGCTCATGTCATACTAATGCAGGCTTAAGGGCACCTTTACGTCGCATCGCTGATCAGTACAATAAATATTTTAGCCACATTGATTTGTTCGCAGCGTCTAAAAATAAATTCAGAAACCTTGTCCGGGAATCTGGTAATGATTGGACTCAATAATTATTTCATAGATACATTTTTTAAGGTGTTTTTTTTTATGTATCCATTTAAACATACAATGCATATTCAATAACTGTTGTATTTGATTAATTATGTTATCGCTTCCTTTTTACCGATGTAAAAATTTATAATTTAGACACATTGTAAACTATGGTTTATGACTGTATCAGTTTTGTTTGTGAATTTATGTATGTAGTGTGCCTACCTAAATTGTACGACTTCTTTTAACTACTTTTTTTTTGTATTCTGTGGAGAATGTCGTTGATTATACATTTATTCTATACTTTGATATTTGTTATAATGTATTATTATAGTGTATAATTGTTAATTTTCCCAAATAAATATAAAATAAAAAAAAAATACAAAAATATGTTTCAAGTAGATAAGTAAAATTGATCTCATAAAGTTAGATGCCTGCACTAGGATAATCCTGTAATAAAAACATGTGTTCGATTAACTGGACTTCGTATGTGGTGCCATGCTTCAGCACGAATGGGCCAGCTCGACCGGAGTGATATCACAGCCGAGCAGAAAACCGACGTGTAACAACGCTTGCGTTGTGTTTCCTCGTGTGAGTGAGGTTACTGGAGGCCCGATTACACCCACTCCTTCCCCCCAAAATCTCCCCAATCCATCTCCAACAATCCTCAAATTTTTAATTTCCAAAAGGCTGGTAACGCACTTGTAACGCCGATTGCTAACCATCAGGTGATCCGTCTGCTTGTTTACCGGCTTATGCCATATAAAAGAGTCAATTGAGGGACTTATTGATATACCTAATTTTTGTAATCTGTAAAATCTAAAACGCCTGTCTTGTTTAGAGGTTCTAACAAACCCTCTTATATAAAGGAGGTCTTTAGCTATTAGCTTTCACGGTTAGAAACATAATTCATAGCTCAATAACAGTAATTACTTTACTGTGGTCTTCTCAGTCAATGGTGATTCCTCAATTATTCAATGAAATTATTAAACAACTCTCATATAATACAATCACTCTATTAAGGTGTTTAAACTTCGAATCATTTCATAAATCTCTAATGAAATTCCACTGTCATAGTTTTCAAAGCAATATTAACTGACACATTAATAGGCGCTTCATGCCTTGAAGTTATCCAAGAATGATCATGATCAGCTGTTCAAAGTCAGAATTTTGACCCAGTTCAGTCACTTAACTTGTTTACATAGCAACTAGACTTTAAGGTCCGTTTTCACCAAGCTCTGTAAAAACTCAGTTACACGTAACCTAAGTTTAAAGTAACCTAAGTTCTGTGTTCTGTGTTTTCTGTACTGAGTTCCGTGTAAACTAGTTTCTGTTTGTAGCGGTGAAATGTAAAATGAAGCTGTAACTTCGTTTAAACGCTTTAAATTCGATTAGACGCTTTAAATCAGTTTTGTTAGGTGTAATCGTGATCAGCTTCGTTGGTGAAAAGGGACCTAAGAGATACTGTGTTGATCTTTTTTTTATACTTGATGGGCCGACGTTTGACCACTATATCGCCTGGCGGTGGATCTCCGGTTTTGTTTCGGTTTATCTTCAAATATATTATTGATACGTAAAAGTAGTATTTTGTAACCTATTTTTTACAGTAATAATTATCATTTTATTTTAACACTAGCTGTGCCCGCGACTTCGTTCGCGTGGTTGTCGAAAACAAAACAACATCGTTTAGATAACAGTAGGCTATATACATATGAACTCCACTCAAGAAGATGGTATAGTTTTATTTTAACATTGACCACTTAATAACAGTGAAAATGTTTTTTTAGATATAACACCACATTTTTTACTCAAAAAGGTAAATAAATGTGCCTGAATTAAATCAAACAACATCTTTTCTACTCTTTTTAACATTATGAGTTCCGTATACCTGAACGGAGCCAACGCCATTATAATAATAAGCTCAATCTTATTACCGTACAAGGATCTAAGAAATTAGCACTCGTAAATGTTGAGGACTTGAATTAAGAAGTACCTGAGTACAACCTCTTTTTTTGAAGGGAAAAATCATTCAATCACTCCTACCATTCGAGTAAGGGGAAGGGGAATGTCAGAATCTTACAGACTAAAAACCATGAAGGTGCATATTATGCCACTGTACAGTGTAACACCCACTATTAATTATTTATGTTATGATTCCCATGTAATAGGGGGTGAGCCTATTGTCATATACCGGGCACAATTCCAGACACCATGCTACTACTGAGAATTTTTAAAAACCCAGTAATACTTTGCCCGACCCGGGAATCGTACCCGAGTCCCCTTGCCCGGCAGTCGCACTTGCGACCACTCGGCCAACGAGGCTGTCTATTTTATTGTAATAATAGCTGTCTATTATTACATAAAGGAAACATTTAAATTCTTAGTTTTTTTTTAAATGAAATACGTATTTTACCATCGCCTGTCTTCGTTTTTAGGTACATTTTTTTTTCTTTTATAGCAACCGAATCTCCAAAACTGTGTTGTCGACTATACTGCCAGTGTTAGGTACAAAATTGTTTTGAAAATACAACAATACTCAAATGTTACCTAAGTTTTCGTCAGCTGAAAGTAGTTAAAGAGTTTAAAGCAGCCACTTATAAAATTATTCCAAAAAAAACGAGCACTTCACAAAATACAGTTTCCTTAATAAAATGTAAATTTTTTGAAATAAATTATACGCCGCACAAGTATTTTGAATGTAGTAATTACGTGCTTGATTTACACAAAAACATTTAACTGTACAGACCTACAAATTATTTCATATTTGCATATTTACGTTTGTGAATAAATACATTTTAATTCGTGGTTTTAATTTGATTCAATATGGCGGATAATATCTGTCACTTTGTAATTAATACGGTACATAGATTTGGTAAGTGATGAAAACGGCAAATATTTGTATTTAAAAATTTATGAAGGCTTGCTTAATGCCACGACAAGTCTTGTTATAATAGTTGACCTCTTATTGTTATAAAATATAATAGTTTAAAACGTAAATACGTTAGATGCATTATAGTATTTTTTCTATGTTCTGTGTAGTATGTTATCCCATGTACTGTCCTTGTAAGTCATGAGAACCTAACGGGTTACCGGGGCTCCGGCTCGAAGAGTTCTTTTCTTCTCGCAGGAGAAGAAACGGGGTGGTTTTTAGTCAGTAAGAGTCTGACATTCCCTCTCGCCTCACCCAGGCGGGAGTAGTCGTTTGATGATTTACCACCCTTCAAAAAAAGTCAAAAATAACCTGTTTAAATAAACGGTTTAGCTTCTTTATTTTAGTTTGTACTGAATTTTGTATTCTATAATAGGGCTGACGGCTCTTAGGAAAAGAGCCCTACATATAAAATAAAGATTAATAAAGTACTTTTCTCCTTTTAGTAACAAAAAAGATGAGTTAACTAAAAATCGCGGGTTACTCAGGTCGCGACGATGTCGCGCAGCCTACTGGCGCAGTAGGCGACATCGCCGCGACCGCGCACGCTGCTCATGAGGAAGAACCCCTCTGTGTTTCGGAACTAGTAGAGCTTTTCCCAGTATATTCACGTGACAAATCCGCGATTTATCGTTAATTTCGTATGTCTCACGATAGTTATTATAAAAAAAAAAAATATGAGTGCTAATAAAGAATAAAGAAGTCAGGCCCTTGGTATCTAATTTTAGATACAGTCTAATCTAAATCAAGGTTCCATTGTGTTTTAATCCGGTCTGAGTTCTTCGGTCCAGACATTGTGCTAAATACTTACTGGAGTATTTACAATTTCAATCGTAGAGACTCAAACCTTGTTTGTTTTTCAATACAAAATAATACGAAAATCTTAAGTTGTTTGTCAATACTGGAAAATTTGAGTCGAAGCAGAAGGTACAAAGGCCTTTTTTATGACGGGGGAAACCTTCAAAATGCGCCTTGCCTTTTTAAGGATAAAAGACTAGGGAGTGTGGGATTTTTACCTCACTAAAACCACCCCGGTGGCCACCCTCGACACCTGAATGGAGGCACCGGGTCCTCTAAAAGAGACCTGCTCCAGAGCCTCCACGGTGCACCAGATGGGAAGCAATCGGCGTCGTCCATAGACACCCGGAACATCAGAGGCCTTACAAGTGCGTTACCGGCCTTTTTCAGGGAGTAGGAATTTGTGGATTATTGGGGATTCAGGGATTGGGGAGATAGGGGATAATTGGGCGTCCCGTAACCTCACTCATACGACGAAACACAACGCAAGCGTTGTTTCACGTCGGTTTTCTGTAAGTCCGTGTATTACATTTATTACAACGAGGCGTTCAAACAGATACATCATGGACACACCAATGAGAAACAGTTTCAAAGCCTTTGTCACTGTCGACGTCACGATCAGGTAGCAAGTTTCATTTGTCTTAGCTAGTAAATTAATAGTGTTTGCAAGTCACTACGTTGTGTAGCCAGTTTAGTCAGACACGCGTGGGTGCCTTCCAATCAGTCTCGTCATTTGTTTACATTTCTAGGAAACTAGGCTAGATTTTCGAATTCAATCTATGTGGATCTGTTCTTTTTTTAGTCTTCACATAGTTTGCGAATGAAGTATAAGAGAATGAATCTAAGTTGAGTAGTGTTACTCGGTTTTACTATTACCAAAGTCTTAGTAATTGTTTACTTTTTATTCAGACGTAACTAATAGTAGTTCAACGGCTTAAAGTTGTATTCGTTTTTTTAATTATATGATCATCGATCGACTTCCCAAAACAAAATATGAGTAAAACATAAAATATAAAACCACGAAGTTTATTCTGCAAAGGAGTAGGAACAACACTACCAACAGGGTAAGTGGAAATAGGTTCTTGACGTATACTAAAATCGAGGTGACGTATAATAAAAAAAACGTATACACAGATGGGGCCCAATAGGGCTGATGCCGATACAGAGCCGCGGAAGGCTTTGTTTTTTTTTTAAGGGGGAAAGTCATCGAATGACTGCTCCCGCCTGGGTGAGGCGGGAGGGAGTGTCAGACTCTTACTGACTAAAAACCACCCCGTTCCTTCTCCTGCACGCCGAGCCGGAGCCCCGGTTACCCGTTAGGTTCTCCGCGACAATGGGTTGCCGGGGCTTGGAGTGCAGGAGTAGCAACGGGGTAGTTATTAGTCAGTAAGAGTCTAACACTCCGTCTCGCTTCACCGGTAGAGGTCATTGGATGATTTTTCCCCCTCATAAAAAAATGTATAATAAAGTATCATTAATCATTCACAATAACCCGCAATTTCGACCTAATTGTTGAACATCAGCTTTTGATTTTCCGTGAACTATTGTCACAGTTTGTATAGGAAGCGTTCCGGGAAGTCAGGTTTCTAGGAAGGAAGGGACAATGAATGATATCCCCGTTTGTTATATGTACCGGTCAATTACAGGTTGATTCATTCAATCACATACATTGTTTGTTTCATTAGTCGATGTTGACTTAAAACGGTTATGACTTAGATATGGAAGTAAGTGTTGGCGCAATGGATGGGTGTTGCAGGTTCGATTCCCGCACGGAGCCACTCTTTGTGTGATCCACAAATTGTCGTTTCGAGTCTGTATGTGTATGTGAACTTGAATTCTTGTAAACGTATCCACGACACAGGACAAAATCAAGGGTAGAACAACGATTTAAAAAAAATGAAAAAAGTAATGATATGTTAGTGCTGCGCCTCAAAGACCTCAGATCTCCACAGATGCGGCCCAGTAGGGCTGATGCCCGATACGGAGCCGCAGAAGGCCTAACGTATTGCCCCTTCTCGAAGAGCAGGAGTAAGAGTGGGGTGGTTTTTAGTCAGTAAAAGTCTAACACTCCCTCTCGCCTCACTGGAGAAGTCATTGGATGATTTTCCATCCTCAAAAAAGGGTCTACATTAAATTGTAAGAGGTAAAAATGAACTTAAAGTACAATACTAGAGGTACACCCACTCTTTCTTTATTATTTTCTATTGTATGGATTGGGACAAACATTTGTTATATCGTAGAAAAAAAAAAATGTTTCAGAATTATCCGATGAAAATACGTATTTTTTTCTAACTTATTGAACTTTTACAAAACTCAAAATCTCTTTATTAAAGTACCATTATTTCAGAATCGGTAAATAAGTGGGAGTAAATAATTTTCCCTTCATTTCAATTATTTAGCAGACTCCTTATAAATCGTGTGATCTCTATTATGAAGTGGAAGTCGACAGAGCAATCCATTATTACAATGTATGTAGGTATTTATTTTCGAAAACTCTCAATAACATTTAGATCCAAATCAACAGTGCCCAATGCTTTTGTGGGAATACAATAACCCCAATCAAATGAGATTTTACTAAAATTGAAAAGTGGGTGCTCCGTATAGATAACCTAAGCCCCCTGTCTAAGCCCCCAGGGGCTGACAGCGCCACATTACGTATTATTCGTTTCCTTATTTAATAATTAAATTATATTGCCAATAATTTTTTTATTGAATCACTCGGTAGATAATTCTACCAAATGATTTCCTTATTGAGTTATTAAAGAGACTTGGTGTAGATAAGGGATGGTGAAATCGTTCATTTATATTTTAGTATCGATGTTAAAATGGGTTTTATGGGAAGGTAGTTTTAAGTATCCCATGCCTATGAAATTAATTATGGTTCTGTGTTCTTACACAGAACCTTAATTTCATAGTACCTTTAAAATTACATTTAGTATAAATTGAAGCGAAACATTTATTTGAAGCACGGTTATTTTATTATGGTTGTGCTTACCTATAGTAAGTACCTACAGTATCGTGTAATAAAAGCGAGACTATATAATATTGCCTCGTTGGCCGAGTGGTCACAAGTGCGACTGCCGGGGTATAGTGTGTCGGGTTATATTCCCGGGCCAAACCAACTCAAACCCAATACTACGTTTAAAAGAAATGTCAGTAGCAGCGCAGGGTGTGGTACTGTACCATATAGTACAATATGGCATATGGTAATAGGCTCAACCCCTATTACATGGGAGTCATAACACAAATAGTGGAAAGTAGTAGTTTTACATTCTACAGGGGCATTAAGTGTCGTAATGTGCACTTCTGCCTGCCCCTTCGAGGATAAAAGGCGGGATGTTATATTATGTTATGTGCACTTCTGTCTACTCCTTCGGGGATAAAAGGCGTGATGATACTTGTATAATGTAACACTGAAACAAACTTTATGGTACCTAGTTAAAGATCTAATCTTTCGAATATACTTACTTTGCGCAACAATAACAAGCCAAAAGAAATGCAAGACCTATTCATAGGTACCACTTTTATAATGATCTTTTAGAATTCCCTGTATGAGGCTTAATTGAAACAAATGCTTTGATTTCGGCTATGAATCCATAAAATTAAAAAAGAACATTTAAAAAGTAACGAACGAAAATAATCGCATTCATCATTCACTCTGAACTGAAGAACGAATGACTTTGCAAAATCTTTCACTTGGCTAACAAAGATAGCTACTGTCCTCGGCCTGTCATAACAAAATTAAAAAACTGTCCGTTGCCTCTAAGCTTTGAACAGAGTCATTTAGAATTTGAATTTGGAAACAAAATTGAATTGAGGTTTAATACTTTCATCATTTAATTTAAATACTTTGATTCTGATGCAGACAATCTAGTTTCATTATGGCATTTTTTTCTTTATTCAAACAGAGTTTCCTTTTGCCTGTATTTTTTATTTATTTTTTTAAAGAGGGAAAATGTGAGGGAGGTATTGTCAGACTCTTACTGACTAAAAACCACCCCGTTCCTTCTCCTGCACGTCGCGCTGGAGCCCCGGTAACCCGTTAGGTTCTCCGCGACCCTCTTGCCTGTATAGAAGCACTATTTTTATGAATTGTCAGTATTTATATGTGAGCCCTATGTTAGACTAGATATAAAAAAAAATTAGTTGTTTTTTTTATTAAGTTTTATAATTTGTTTAATGCGTCAAGCGTATCTTTGCACTGTTCTCATATACCTACGTACAATATTGGAGAATAAGGTACCAGAGACATTGTAAAGCATATTGTTTTTTAAAAGCATAACAAATGGAGTTTCTTGCCGTTCTTCTCTATTCGAATCTACATTTTGGAATAACCACCTAGCCTCACGGACGAACAGACTGACAGACTATTATTTATTTTGTATTTGTTGACGTTTCAAAAGTAACAAATTATGGTTTAATAATTGAAATAAGTACTTTAGACTTTTTTTTGTTATGAATCCAATTACAGACTTTTTTTACTTTAACTTTTTTACAACTTTTTTATAAACTTTTTTATAAACTATCTTGCTTTAAACCAGTAGCAATACAACTTGGGTAGCTTGTAACATGCAGTGGGTTTGAAACTGGTACAGAACAATATTTCAATATTAACTTGTTCGACGTTCAAAAGTGCCTTCCTTTCTGGTCTAATTGAAATAAATGATTTTAAGACTTTGACTGCCAATAAAAAAACTGTTGAAGGTAAATCCTCCGCTAACGCCGCCGGTCACCGGTGACCCCCATGGGGTTTAAAGTGTTAACTTTTTGTATTTTAACAATTCTTTGTGTGTTCCTCAAATTGTTATTACAAATTACAATTTATAAACGTCACGAAAGAAAATCACAGTTCGAACCGACAATTATTTAACAAAAAACGAAAAAAAAAACAAGGTAAGTACTCACACCTGCTACAACAGTATCTATTTATTTTATTTGTTAGTTTTCCTCTTGTTATTTTTGCCAACTCAATTAGGGTTGTTACTGAGCCCTCAGGCAACGAGAGTGGTAATAACTGTACTTAGAAACTGCTCGATATTTTCCACTATTTTTAAGGGGTTCATTGTACCATTGACTGCCTCGTTGGCCGAGTGGTCGCAAGTGCGACTGCCGGGCAAGGGATCTCGGGTTCAATTTCAGGGTCAGGCAAAGTATTACGGGTATTTAAAAAAAATCTCAGTAGTAGCTATATATGGCTAAAGACTCCACCCCTATTACATGGGACTCATCGCACCAACCGCCACCGCACCAACCGTGCAGTCCTGTTTACACATTGAACATCAAAAGTACTCTTTATAGTAAGTTGTTTTGCCGCAGGACGAAAACGAAATAGATTCCACGATGTACTATATAAAAAGGTTTGTCATAATCTCTTTTCAGGAGGGTTGGAGACTGCAGTTCAAAAGGTTCATATCTATAAAAGAGCACTGTTTATAAACTTGAAAGAAAAGACTGTTACGTATCGGTGCCGACACATGTACCTACACCGTGATCAATGCCGTGCCACGAGGATCATGGTGCTTACTCTTGAAACCAATCTCAATGTCAAAGCAATTTCAATCCAATAAAATCTCAATAATTATTCAATGTCAACACTATACAACCACAATCGTAGCTGTTAAAATAGCATTCAGAGTACGGAATATAAAGCCAAACTCAATACCATTTAGTTCATTCAATATCCACGCAATACGAAAGCAATGGGCGCTAGTGTTGTAACTCAAAAGTACGAAATTTCACAATACCAATATCGATCGATTGGATTTGGATTCAAGAGTAAGCACCCAGATCTGCTGAATCAGGACATTAGACCTACTTTGATGCAACGAAGTATTGCAACACCTAAACTGCTGAGTCGTCTCCTTATGTCACCGACTCGTGCCCAGCTGCGAATCGCTGCATCATCAATCATCCCACTAAATTTAACCTCAATAGATTTTATTGAAAACCTTCTTTCGAAATAATTTTAAGAAAAGAAAGCAGTGTTGTTCTAACATCGAACGCATTCGCACTTAGGTTAGTTAGATTTCAGGAGTTATTATATAATTTTAAATATAATTGCCCGGTATATGGCAATAGGCTCACTCCCTATTACATGGGAATCATAACATAAATAGTGAAAAGTGGGTGTTACATTGTACAGTGGTGTAATGTGCACCTCTGCCTACCCTTTCGAGGATAAAAGGCGTGATGTTTTGTTATGTTTAGTTACCTCTATAATAACATAACATAACATAACATCATGCCTTTTTATCCCCGAAGGGGTAGGCAGAGGTGCACATTTCGGCACTTAATGCCACTGTACAATGTAACACCCACTTTTCACTATTTATGTTATGAGTCCCATGTAATAGGGGGTGAGCCTATTGCCATATACCGGGCACAGTTCCAGACTCCGTGCTACTACTGAGATTTTAAAAAACCCAGTAATACTTTGCCCGACCCGGGAATCGAACCCGGGACCCCTTACCCGGCAGTCGCAATTGCGACCACTCGGCCAACGAGGCATAATAATTAATTAATTATAATAAAAAAAATTAATATAATAAATTTAGTAAAATGATCATAGTTTCCATTTGCACCCTCCGTCGGTGGCAGAAACCTAACTAGACAAATAACAATAAAACCGAGACCATGAAACATTAATTTCTTAAGTTGAAGCCATCAAACATCATCCACAATTAAGTGGTGTCATTAAGATTAAGTTTTGTCATTAATCCTACAGCTCTTTAACTAAATGGGATCCCGAATGATCTGAAGAGATCTCTGCACTTGGATCACTTGGATCTTAAGGTATGGAGCTTTGCAAATCGTGTTTGTGAGGTTTTAAAGACTAATATTATTTTAAGATACTTCCAAAAATATATTTAAACATACCAACACAACATAACGGCACGCCTTTTATCCCCGAATGGGTTAGCAGAGGTGCACAATGTAGTACTTCATGCCACACTTTTCACTATTTATGTTATGAGTCCCATGTAATAGGGGGTGAGCCTATTGCCATATACCGGGCACAATTCCAGACTCCGTGCTGCTAATGAATATAAATTTTGAGCAATATCTTTTTGATTATGGTATAGTTTTCATTTAATATTTTACTTCTCTTAGATTAAAGTTTATTAAAACTTAATTAAAAAGAAAGATATTATTACTTATTTTCCAGACACAAGAAATAAATAAAATTAAATCTAAATCTCGAAGTAAATAAGTAGAATTCATTAGTTTTCAGTGTCGCGCGTCTTAATGCTTCGTGTCAACGACTGGAAAATTAATCGTTTTTTTTTATTCAATAAACTTCAATAGATTTTATTGGTTTTCTTTTTTTTTCTAGAAAATGCTTGATCACTTGAGTGGTTTATAGATGAATTATTAAAAAAAGGTATATATATATTTCGCCTATTCCACGTGTAGGTAACCGTATTTTTACGAGTTAAATACCGGTACGGATCATCTGATGGTAAGCAATTGGCGCCGCTCATGGATACCTGAAGCATTAGGCCACTTAGAGGCGCTACAAGTGCGTTGCCGGCATTTTAGGGATTAGGAATTTGATGATTGTTGGTAGTTCGGAGATTGGGGAGGGGGGAGAGTAAAAGGGTCTTTAGTAACCTCATTCAAAATACAACGCTAACGTTATTTCACGTGTCGCGGAGAACCTTTACGCTTTTCGCTTTTCGCGGGTTGCCAGGGCTCCGGCTCGAAGTGCAGGAGAAGGAACGGGGTGGTTTTTAGTCAGTAAGAGTCTGACACTCCGTCTCGCCTCACCCAGGCGGGAGCAGTAATTGGATGATGTTCCCTACTTAAAAAAAAACGTTGTGTCACGTCGGTTTTCTTTGAGGCCGGCCTATTCGTGTCGAAACATAGCTCTCCCACACTTAAAATCGTATATATAGGGAAAATAACATAAAAAGCTAAAACATGGTAGTTTTTACTTAACCACTTTGGGAAATTATACAAACCTTCTTATATCATTAAAATGCAGTGTTACAATATTTCTTTTGTATTTATAAAGAAGGAAGGAGAACAGACAATCCGAAGTTAATTAATTAATCCTCGTTTTGTTTTTCCTTATCTTAATTTTTAATGAGTTTCCACGTAAAGATAGCCAACGCAATTACATTATTTTAAAGTCAATGTAGTTAATATTAGATTAAATTAATTTGGATTATGGAAAAACAGTGGCGTTCTTCCTTATGGCCGTCTTTTGGGTCATTGAGCCAACAGAGTGAACAAGTTATATAAGAAAAGAAAATGCTTTTCAAACTCAAAACTCATGATTGGTTGATTGCAACAGCCACCCAGGCGGGAGCAGTCATTCGACGATTTTCTACAGTTAAAAAAATGCGTAATAAAACTATGTATGCAATCTGAAAATTATTGTTTTGGAATTTGAAGATTGTCAGGGATTTGGGGATTGGGAAGATCGAGAAGGGAGGAGGGTAATGGGACCACAGTTAACCTCACTCACACAACGAAACACAACGCATGTAGTTTCACATCAGTTTTCTGCTCGGCCGTGGTATCACTCCGGTCGAGCCAGCCTATTCGTGACGAAGCATGGCTCTCCCACACGTATTCTAAATATCACAACACAAATGTGGTTTTGGGTGAATAAACATATATTATACTGATTCTTTCAGCCCACGTACGGTTAACGGTACGAACATTTTAATAGCCACATTTAGAACCATTTGTTATCAAATTCTCAGTAATCGTATCAGAATTTTTTTTGATGTCAGTCCACGACGACATTATTATTAAATTATGTATTATTTTTACGTAAGGTTATGAAGATGAGATATTAGGGGATTTTTTTTTTTGATTTCTAGAAATACGTTTTGTGCGTGAGCGGTAGTATTAATGGAGTAAGGCTTTATTTATTAATAAAGTAGCCTTAAATAGTGAATTCCACTCCAGAAATGAGCCTGTAATATAGTTCGTCTGCTCGATACTGCCATTATCATTATAGGGAAGTTAATTATATATAGATAGTAAAGTTAATTATTATGTTTCCAGCTTATTCACGTAACAGTTTTACATGGAACTCGACTAGTTTCAAACCAGGTTCATATTGGTATATTATAAGAAAGGCAATATAAGTATATTATAATAAATATTAGTAGTATTGAATCCGGACCTGGACTTAGTGCATAGCATATCAGGTAGCGTTCCACGACCCACGACGCGGCGACTGTCGAGCAGCGCAATAGTCGTAGTCAGAAACATAAGAAAAAATAAAGAAAGTATAGGTCTCTAAGAAAGGGAGGATTCTCTGACCAGGCGAAGTGATCGTGGCTGGCGGGTTACTGCCCAACAGTTGTTCGGTGGGATATTCTATTCAGGCTTAATACGGCGCACAGTTGCGCGATGTAGGATCTTATGTCATTCCCTATCATTTGTCGTTACAACTTCAATGTGCGTCGCCACAATCGTTATCAACAACCCATGTACTGATGTATAATGATCCCCTCTATATAACAAGGTAAACCATAATCTTCATTCTTGGCACTTGCCATACACTTGGCACTATGGAGTAGAGATCGCAGTTAAAATCCTATTTATCAATGAGCACTCGCATCATTATATGTAAAGTTTTTTTTTAATAAAACAATTCCTCACACTAAAATTTTCATCTGTGTCGTGGGTGCAAAAGTACAAACATGCAAGTTTACATACACATGACACCCAGATTCGGAACAACAATCTGTGAGTCACACAAAGAGTTGTTCCGTGCGGGAATAGACCCCGCGACGCGTTGCGCGATAGCCAGTTGCCCAGCCACCGTGCCAACAGCGTAGAGTGCCAAAGTTCCTTGATAGATATTGTTTTCAATCAGAATTCTTAATAAAAATTGGAAGTACTTGTACGTAAATATAGTATTTATCAAACGATAATCTTCAAAACACGAATCTTAACATATAACTAAGAAAAATTTTATAACGTGTTACTAAGAAAGTATTTGATCCATCCAAATATTAACACACACCACAAAAATCCGTTAAAGTACCTGGTACATTATTATTATTATACTACATACTACCCCCATATAAACGGCATTAACCCTTCTCCAGGCAAAAAGATTAATGTGTCCACACGCAATATAGAAACAAATAAATCTTTCGGCTATATTACACGGAAGGAATGTTGCCTTTAGAAATGAGGTGGGTTGAACTGAAATAAATAATAACAGTTTTTCATGCTTTGTATGCCCTTTAATTTTTTTATTTCCCTTATATTGTCATGTTATCCTTCTAATATTAAATAACATTATATAACGTCACGCCTTTTATCCCCGAAGGGATAGGCAGAGGGCTCCTCCCCCGTAGATGATAGCGTGATAATATGTAGCCTATATGTTGACCCGACTTGTTAGTAATATTTATGCAAAATTTGAATTAAAGAAGAGTGCAAATACAGACAAACAGATAAACAGACCAAAATTTTAAAAACCATATTTTTGGCTTCGGTATCGATTGTAGATCATGCTTGATCAACAAAGTGCTTATTGTCACATCACTTAGATTTGATGGTGGTGATGATAACCACGGCTATGACATGAAGCATTTTTATTGGAGGGTGCAAACGATTAGACTTTTCATCAAAGTCAAAATCAAAGCATTTATTTCAATTAATCCTTTGAGTACTATCATTATAGACACAATTAACGAACAATAGGTTGCAGTCACCGGAGTCCTCGCGGTGTTTGACAGTTTAAACCATAATTTGGTACTTTCGAAACGCCAACAAATACAAAATAAATAATAGTCTGTCAGTTAGTCCGTCTGTAAAGCTAGGTGAAGCGAGGTGCTCATTCCAAAATGTAGATTCGAATGGAGAAGAGCGAGTAAGAAACTCCAATCGTTACTTTTTAAAAAAAAAACATCTGATGGTATAAACAATCTACGTCGTCCATGAACACAATAACGTTAAGTAATCACAAGCTATAGTGTTAAATTACTATTTTATTATATTACTATTAAAAAATAATCTATATTACCTGAGGTAAACTACACGCGAGTGCGAATGCCCAGGCGCAGAGCAGCATCTGTTTACTGCGCCTGCGTGCCACTGGCAGCCGAAGCGGGTATATGACGGCGAAGAACCTGTGAAAATACAATACGATATAACTAAAACCAATTTACGCGTCGTATCATTATTTGCAACACACAAATATAGAATCATATTATGTATGTTTTCGTTTTACATATTCTAAGCTTCAGAAACATGTCTAAAAATAATGGGTTCATATATTAATAGTTCCTCCTACACATTACATGTATATACTGAAGCAGTCGATATAATCTTGAACAATGGAGAAGCTACTTAAATAACCAATACAAAAATGTATATAAATACAAATACATTATGTATCGATATAAACCTGAGCCACTTGGGTTTCAGCAAATAATGAAAGGAAAATTTTCTCAAACATGAATGGCCTACGTGCCCAAACCACGTATAAATTATACGTATTTTTAGCCCGTAGCGATCTGCTACGACCGCGTAGCACGCGTAGGCCTGGCGTAGGCACGGCGTAGCATTTTGCTTACAGACTTAAATATGTATCTAACGTAGGTAGTACAATTGTTGACCTTATCTACCTTAGTGATAAGGTGTAAAATGCCACATCAACATAAGAATTGTCTTTTAAAAATTGATCAAAATGTTTGGAGTCTACATTTTTGGTGATAAAAACTCTTTTATGTTAGATCGTTACAGTGTTTGTTTTTCCATCAAACACTTTGTAGAACATGATTTTAAAGGTAACTTTGTAGGCCTTTTGCTTTAATAAAGTTGAATTATGTACGGGTTGTTAATTTTTGGGAGCGAGCCTTTTACAATAGAGTTTGAGAGTGAACTTTATAGTTAAAATGTTAGGTCTTGAGTAGATGGGTTTGGCAAATAGATATAAAGGTGAAGGGCATTGCTGTTAAGAATACTTTTATGAAGTACTAACTTCTGTTTTATTGGCAACTAGTTCAAGTTTACCTTCTATGAAGATTGAGTTAGATGAAATGTATTTAACTTTGTAAAAAAAAAACATGGCTTTTGCGAAATTTTACTAAAGTTGGTAGTTTCTGATGATTGCATCACTATTTTACAATTTCTTGATGAAGCGAAGGAGGTATAAACAATCAATCGTCATGACTTTAGTTGTAAAAATATAGTTTAGTTGAAGTTAATATACAAGTACTGAATCAATTTTGAAATAAGTTTTTAAATTTAAGTTAAATTCAAGTTCTATAAAGATTATATTTTTGGGTACTATCTAAGAGATAGGATAAAAAATATAATTATTATACCTCAGATTATTACTTAGTAAAACTTATTATCCACGATGTGATGCATAACGTAATATGTCGAATGAATGCAATTATTCCGTTTGTTCAATACAATAAAATATTAAAAAAGAATTACACTTTCATTAATTCGTTTTATGACCAACTTAATGACTAGGTTAATTTATTTAGGCATCATGTAAAATAGTTTAATTTTTATTTCAATGTCTGTCTGGTAGATTATTTTAAATCATTAGACACGTATTTTTATTTTCTTACAGAAACGGATAGGTACTTTCGACGATATATTGATTTGAAATGTCGTGTGACGTCAATTCTATGTACATTTTATACGTAGAAATGACGTTTTAACCCCCACTCCTAAACTTTGATTCGTTTTATCTAAGTTTTGTTTTATTATACGACAAAATAAAAAAATAAAAAATACGTGTCTAATATTTTTTCATTACCTAACTTACGAAATAATTAGATTTTTAATGTTCATACCCTGTCATCATCCCAATTGACAAAAGCGTGCACGTGGTGCAGTTTACTTGGACGCCTAACGTGCTGAAAAATCATATCTCAATTCTTATTGCGGATAAAAGCCCAAGAAAACGGCAGGTTAGATCCTGACTCATATAACATAACATAATATCACGCCATTTATCCCCGAAGGGGTAGGCAGAGGTGCACATTACGACACCTAATGCCACTGTACAATGTAACACCCACTTTTCATTATTTATGTTATGAGAGCCTATTGCCAGATATCGGCCACAATTCCAGACTCCGTGCTACTACTGAGATTTTTTTTAAAAACCCTCTAATTTTTGCCAGACCCGGGAATCGAACCCGACGCCCTTTGCCTGGCAGTCCCACTTGCAAACAGGAACAACGCAGACGAGGCAGGCCGACTCAATAATAAGGTTTCTACAATACATTGCACAATACAAGGCTACATAAAATGCTATTAAACCTTCATAATAGGACCTACAATAGACATCCTAGTCTCCTTTCATAAGCACTAAGAACTGGTTTATGATTGGCTGGAGCCCCCACAATAGAGCTTTGGACCTTACAGCATTGTTGATAGAATAAAATATAGTTTAATCTTCACTACGTAATAAAAGTCTATCCTATGAAACGTAAGTACGTTAGGATAGATGGTCTGTTTCAGCAAAATTTGTTGAAATCTCTCGTTTAGTCTTGGTTTTGTAAAGGATTACTGATTTACTTCTCAGGTCAAAAAATAAGTAATGTTAAACGATATTTAGTCTAGTTTTTTTCGCATGTAACATTCATTTATTTAAAGGGAAGACACCAACATCCTTACTAGTCCTTACTATCCTTACTAATACTATAAATCAGAAAGTGAGTTTGTTTGTTTGTTCCACTTTCACGCCGTAACTATTTAACCGATTGCTTTGAATTTTTGCAGAAGTAAAGTTAGAAGTCCGGATTAAATAATAGGGTACTTTTTATCCCGGAAAATTGATATTCCCGAAGGAAAAAAGTATTGGTATAGATGGCGCTGTGTGTATTGTTATATGTCACATATACTACTTTTTATCCTTTTGTGACGCGAGCGAAGCCGCGGGTAAAAGTCAAAAAGTCAAAAGTCAAAATCATTTCTTTCAATTAGACCAGAAAGGCACTTTTGAACGTCAACAATAAAATTAGAAGTGAAGCTATTTGCTCATTCCAAAGTGTAGATTCCTATGGAGAAGAACGAGCAAGAAACTCCATAGGTTACTCTTTTTCAATCAGGTTCACAATACAATTGTCCAGTTACATAGTTTGCTGTTTGGATTGTGCGAGAACAATGTAACACTAAAATCTAGTCAAAGTGATTGAAAAAGAAAATAACCTTAAAGACAATAAATAATACAGTCTGGAGCTGACCAGTCCCAGTTGACGGCGCCCGTTCACGAACATGACACGTACACCAGCACCGCCCAAATCAACCATATTGTAGGGAATCGAGCGATCCACTGCACGCGCCACCGCCAATGAGACCTTTGAGTGAGCATGACAACTCCACGCTGACACAAATGCATTCTACTAGTCTAATTTAATATTAAGTTAATTACAGGGCTCTCACATTCACAATGGTTATCTAAGTTAAACAATATACAATTTAGCAAAATGGCTGTATTATTTACAATTTCATTAAAACATCAGTGTTTTTTGTTATCCTGTGGAGCCGGACTAGCCTGTATCCAAGCATTTTTATCAACTATATAATCATTAAGTTTGTAATACGCTTGTTTACATAAAGTTTTCTTTATACATAATTTAAATTTTGATTCATTTAGGTGTTGTATGTCGCCTGGTATCTTATTATAACATTTAACACAGAATCCCATGAACGACTTACTTACTTTCGCCAATCTCGAAATTGGCTGACTTAATCTATTTCCATGTCTAGTTTGATAGTGGTGTCTGGCCGACACTTTACCAAATAACTGTAGGTTTTTCCTAACATACATGATGTTTTCATAAATAAATTGACATGGAACGGTCATAATGTTGATCTCCTTAAACCTTTCTCTGAGAGATTCGCGACGACCTAGATTGTAGATAGCTCTGACGGCGCGCTTTTGCAATACAAAGATAGACTCAATGTCAGCAGCGTGTCCCCACAGCAAAATGCCATACGACATAATGCTATGAAAGTAACCGAAATACACTAGTCTTGCCGTTTCTATGTCAGTTAACTGTCGTATCTTCCAGACAGCATACGCTGCAGAGCTCAATCGTCCCGCTAATGATGTAATATGAGGACCCCATTGCAATTTGTCGTCTACAGTAATTCCCAGGAAAGTTGTCTCTTTTACAAACTCTAATTTCTCACCATTCAATAATATTATGTCACATTCGTTGCTTTTAACATTTGGCAAAACAAATCTAATACATTTTGTCTTTTTATTGTTTAGTACTAGGTTATTTAATGTAAACCAATTTTGAACTTTAATTAGGGCATTATTTACATCGTCATAAAGTATATCGGTAAAAGCTAGTAAGTACATATATGTATATCATAATTAATTTCTTCTCAGAGGAATCAGTTAAGAAATGCCGGTCCTAATCTTGTAATCTAAAGATTGGCCGTGTGAAAGTGTTACTTTGTAAAATATTTGCAGAAATAACAATGGCAATGCTGCCAGTCTTTTGGGCACCATACCTCACGATAGCGATAAGGAAAATTTTTTTTTGATGCCTTATGATTTAAGGTGTAAATATTTTATTTCGTCGTTATTTATATTTTAACTTGTATATATTTTCATTTAGTAATAGTTAATATTAATTTTATTTATGTCCATTACTATCTTAAATAAATATGTTATGGTATCAGGGTGGAAAAAATAATAATATAACATAACATTATACCACTGCACAATGTAACACCCACTTTTCACTATTTATGTTATGAGTCCCATGTAATAGGGGGTGAGCCTATTGCCATATACTGGGCACAGTTCCAGACTCCATGCTACTACTGAGATTTTTTTTAAAAATCCGGTAATACTTTGCCCGACCCGGGAATCGAACCCGAGACCCCTTGCTCGGCAGTCGCAATTGCAACCACTCGGCCAACGAGGCGGTATAGAAAAAAAATAACTATGTATAATTTATCATTTTCATCAAAAATAGTGCTGTATTTGAACTACTATATATACGAAAACACAATACCACTAGAACTGAACCCTTACAAAGCACTCGAATGCAACTAGGGGTAAAGAGTCCTAATACCTACATGTCCCCAATCCGTGCCCAAAGTAGCAGATGACGAGTAATTACACCTACTCCTCTCCTCTGAAACGTATTTCAGTAGTGCATTGTACACAATAACGCTGTTTCAACCCACGAATTGTAAACACTGCTTTGTATTATCTATCCAGTTGAAAAGATTATAAATGAATATGATAACGGAATTATAGAGCGGTGAATTACAGCTGAAAACTGAATGTATAATAACTACCAACTCTACCAACCTTTTAAAAAAAATATCGCGTTTTTTCGTCCAGTGTGTTACGTTGTATTATTATATTTTTTTCATTTTTTTATTTATTTTGTTCACCAACAAATATACATTTAATACAAAGCTATAAATTGTTTACATTAAATATCATAAAGCATGTTCAATAGGGATGATGACAGGTTATGAAAATTACTAATGTAATTAGTCCGTCAGTTAGGTAATGAAAAAATATTAGACACGTTTTTTTTTATTTTGTCGTATAATAAAACAATACTTAGATAAAATGGATCAAAGTTTAGGAGTGGGGGCTAAAACGTCATTTCTACGTATAAAATGTACATAGAAGTGACGTCACGCGACATTTCAAATCAATATAAGTCGTCGAAAGTATTCGTTTCTGTAAGAAAATAAAAAATATTTTCTGTAAGAAAATAAATAATGTCTAATGATTTAAAAATAATCTACCAGACGGACAGCAAAATAAAAAAAATCATCTACAGGTAACTATGAATTACAAATAGTGATGTGACACAGTAGTCATAGGACTATAGATCCCATGTTTAAGTGTGGGAGAACTATGTTGTTGTTTCGGCCGAATGGGCCGGCTTGACCGGAGTGAAAAACACCACGGCCTCACAGAAAACCGACGTGAAGCAACGCTTGCGTTGCGTTTCGTCGCGTCAGTGATGTTACCGGAGGCCCAATTACCCCCCTCCCCCAATCTCCCCAACCCCAAATCCCCTACAATACTCAAATTCCCAATTCTCTGCTGGTAACGCACTTTTAATGCTTCTGGTGTTTTAGGTATCCACAGATATATATTTCTGTGCAGGTATCCATAGGCGGTGCCGATTGCTTACCATCAGGTGATCCGTGTGCTTGTTTACCGGCTTATTCCATAAAAAAATGTAAAGTAAGGATATAGTTCTTATCAAACTAATGACTTTGGCTGTATAATGAAATCAAAATCATTCAATATCATTAAGCGCACAAATACGCAATATTGGACCTTAATACGTACACATTAAAGCCGATGCTTTCATCGACATTAATGATGGAAATTCGTCCAGGAAAACCTTCATTAATTTAGGAAGCTTATCTGCGTAAAATTGGTGCTATCGATAAACGATATTTTGTTGATTGCTGGTTTTGCATCAATTTTAAGTATCGAAATTGATGGAGATGGAACATGGAGCTCACTTCAGAGGCATCAAACTACAGAATATGGAAAGCAATATATGAAAGTGTATTGGCTTTTACTCGCGTTGGTAATGATTTTTACCGACTTCAAAAAAAGGAGGAGATATAGCGCCGACTTCTTACCTATCAGTGGGTGGGTAACATATCAGTACTAATAATAGTTATTTTTTGCATTTCAGTTTTTACTTCTTATTTGTTTTTAGTTTTTTGGTTTTTGAAGTCGGTTTTTTATGATATCAAACTGATCCATGCCATGTTCAATAAACATTTAATTAAATACTCTTCCATCTATAGGTAGTTTTTTTTTAAATTACTACCGGTAGAAATAAAACTTTCTATTGGCCAATTGGTAAGCAGACTATTTATACTCAGTTGTTCAGTTTTATTTTGATCTCTTTTGTACTCATACTATATTAGGATACGATGCGATTGACATACGCTGTGCGTTATAAATGTCCCTAAATTATAAATAAATAAAAAAACATAAGAGGCATCATGAGAGCGTTGCCGACTAAGTACACGTATCACTATTTTTAAATCCCTCTCTCTTTTTTTTAAAGTCGATTAATTAATATACCTCGTTGGCCGGTGTCGCAAGTGCGACTGCCGGCCAAGTGGTCTCGGGTTTGATTCCCGGGTCGGGCAAAGAATTACTGAAATTTAAAAAAAATCTTAGTAGTAGCACGGAGCCTGGAATTGTGCCCGATATACGGCATGGGACTCATAACATAAATAGTGAAAAGTGAGTGTTACATTGTGCAGTGGCATTGAGTGTCGTAATGTGCACCTCTGCCTATCTCTTCGGGGATAAAAGGCGTGATGTTATAATGATGATGATGATAATTAATATACCAAAATTTTCTCTCACAAACACTTTTATGAATACTTCCACCAATCGCGCACAAACATACATACAGGTCAGACTGAAAGCCTATTTTATTATTAATATCGGTTAACAATAATTTAGTAAATCCAGATTCTAATCTACACAAACGAGGTCTAAATATAGTAGCTTACTAAATTACAATCTGAAGCCTTCGTACGAGTCTGTTTTACGTTTAAAATAACCGAAATGAGACCGCGTTCAGCGCTCTGATTGGCCAGCTCCAACTGAACCAACCAATCACAGCGCTGAACCCAGTCTCGTTTCGATTCAAACTTGTACTGTGCCTTCTGAAGTAGCTTCGCTTTATGTAATTAGGTAATTAGACTTTACGTAAGTAAATGTTTACATTATGATGAATTAAATATTTGGAGAAATTATAAACTGTTAGCTGTCAATATAATTATAGTGGTGTTTGTCAATAAATAGCCTGTTTACGCCAAAACAGAAATTGGGTTTGAAAATTGTTCTTGATCTAATTTGGCAGATTAATACCGAAACCATTTGACCCCGGCCAAGTCTATAATTAAGTACCTGATAATTATATAGAATTTTATAGGATTATAATCATTAAAACATAAAACATTATAAAAGTTTTTTATTTTTTTTAAAAAAAACGTTGCCGGGTCATTAGGATTTTTAGTTAAAAGTTTCTGGCACCGAATTCTGGTTTTGTGGCACCGAATAAACTTATTTTATCCGAAGATATACTTTACTTTTTTATGGGACAAGCCGGTAAACTACCTGACGGATCACCGATGGTAAGCAATCAACGTCGCCCTTAGACCCCTGGAACACCAGAGGCATTACAAGTGCGTTACCGGCCTTGGATTTTGATGATTGTTGGGATTGGGAAGGGGGCCACCCTTATCCAATTTGGGGGAAATTGGGCCTCCGGTAACCTCACTCACACGACGAAACACAACGCAAGCGTTGTTTCACTATAGTTTCTACTCGGCCGTGGTATCACTCCGGTCGAGCCGGCCCATTCGTGCCGAAGCATGGCTTTCTCACACCTAACTGAAGATACTGTTATAGCAATCTGACCCGAGAATCCAACGGAGTCTCTTTCATGTTTGTTACTCCACCACCAACCAGTTACAATTGAATAAACGTTACCCTTTGAAATGTATTTATATTTAACAGTGTACTGTCAATTACTACCGATGTCTGTAGCTGACGTGAAGATAAATGCTACCATCTCTCGAGTTTGTGGTTTCATTGTCTGATTGTGGTTCCGACGTGTATACTGTGTGTATATCATATATACATTATGTGTATGTATGTGTGTGTGCGTTGTATACAATTAAATATGACCTCGTTGTTTAAGACGCTCGCTTCTTTTGCACGAAGGTGAGGGTTCGAAACCTACCAACAGCAAGTACCTATGTGACTTATTCTGAGTCATATGTAGATTCTAAGATTGTTTAGACCCCAATGACTGAAAACGTGGTAAGGGAACCTGGTTTTATAATTTCTAAATATCAGTTTAATGCGTGTGATTAATGCTCGATCCTACTCCGTGTGCGAAGAGGCCTTTGTTCAGCAGTGGTAACTTATCGGCTGTTAAAGACCTGGACCTGAATCCTTACTATAATATAATATATATAATATATAATAATATTATAAATCGGAAAGTGAGTTTGTTTGTTTGTTCCGCTTTCACGCCGTAACTACTAAACCGATTGCTTTGAATTTTTACAGACGTCAAGTTAGAAGTCCGGATTAAATAATAGGGTACTTTTTATCCCGGAAAAATGTGATATTCCCGAGGGAAAACAAAAGTATTGGTATAGATGGCGCTGTGTGTATTGGTTTATGTCACATAGGCTACATTTTATCCTTTTGTGACGCGAGCCGCTAGTAAAAGCTAGTTTCAAATAATATGCATGTTTTTTTCGGTATTTGTAGAGTAATTTTAAATGATTTTGTTTTTGCATACAGCAGCTGTAGCCAAATGCCATTTAGCGCTTGCTAGGCACTAATCACTTTAAATGCCCGTCCTGGAAGTGATTGGGCAAGCCTATGCTTGGCTATACGGTTACGTTTTATAACAACATAACATAATATCATGCCCTTTATCCCCGAAGGGGTAGGCAGAGTTGTACATTACAGCACTTAATGCCACTGTACAATGTAAGACCCACTTTCCACTATTTATGTTATGAGTCCCATGTAATAGGGGGTGAGCCTATTGTCATATACCGGGCACAATTCCAGGCTCCGTGCTACTACTGAGATTTTTTGCCCGGCAGTCGCACTTGCAACCATTCGGTCAACGAGGCAGTCATTTTATGTTTCATTATCTTATTTTAATCCTTAAACAATTTGTGGATTACGTAAGGAATGATTCCGTGCGGGAGTCGTTTCGGTGTCATGTACTATATACCATCTGATTACCCAGGATGGTTTTTTTTTTTTTTTTTTTTTTGAGGGGGGAAAATCATCCAATGACTTCTCCCGCCTGGGTGAGGCGGGAGGGAGTGTCAGGCTCTTACTGACTAAAAACCACCCCGTTCCTACACCTGCACTTCGAACCGGAGCCCCGGCAACCCGTTAAGTCTTCCGCGGCTCCGTATCGGCATCAGCCTTGTTAGGCCCCATCTGTGGTGGTCTGATGGCTCCTTGAGGCGCGCGCGGAACGCGACGCGCCGTACGCACGGGCCTGGTTCTGGTCAGGCGGCGAGTCACCCATGCTCGCCGTCCGCAGGCCCGTGCTTACGGTGGCCGGAGATCGTCTCGCGATCCCCGACGCCCGGAGTGTCTCTCGCGACGGCCGGGTCGTGAGGAGGTTCGTTCCCTCACGCGCTCCGCCTCCTCCTTAGCTAGCATGACTGCTTCGCAGAAGGAGGAGACGGCATCCCAGTCCCCCTCGCTCCGTACCATGGTCTGAACCAGAGCCGGACGCGAGAGGTCGCCGTCGCCGATCACATTCCTGAGGACACGGCGGTGCTCAGTCCACGCAGGACACACCGCCACCGTATGCTCCACCGTGTCCTCCGGGCGATCCTCGCAGTGATGACACCCGGGCGTTTCCTCCCGCCCAATCCGAAACAGGAACCTACCGAAACTTCCGTGTCCGGTAAGCACCTGCGTCAGGCGGTAGGTGAGGACGCCGTAGCGTCTCTCAAGCCACTCCTCAAAGAGGGGACTTACCGCTGCAATGACAGCGAGCCCAGCCTTCGGTTGCGACAGTCGTTGCTGCCATTCCGCCATGAGATCACGCCGGAGCTCATCCCGCCACGCATTAATCTGGCGCGGCAGCGGAGTTTCGCCCCGGCGACGTGCCTCCGCGCGCAAACAAAACACGCGCGCGAGCACCTTCGCCTCCAGATCCCACGGCGGTAATCCGGCAAGGAGGTTCGCCGCCTCCCCGGAGATCGTGCGATATCCGCGTATCAATCGGATCGCCATGACCCTCTGTGATGTGAGCAGCGCCCGAGCGGGCCGCCGCATCAGGTTCGGCGCCCACACAGGGGCGCCGTAGAGGGCCATGGACCGCACGACCCCGGCGTATAACCTCCGGCAGGAGGCGTTTGGCCCCCCGAGGTTGGGTAGGAGGCGCTTAAGCGCCGCCCCCGTCCTTTCCAACTTAGGAGCCAAACGTCGGAAATGCTCCACGAAGTTCCACCGACTGTCGAGGACGAGTCCTAGATACTTCATCGTCGTCTCGACGCCGATGGTAACTCCTCCCGCCGTTAATTGGGACTCACCCGGAGGTGGCGCGTTCCCGCGGCCATGAAAACACATGGCTTCGGATTTGTGAGCGCCACCTCGAGTCCCAGTTGCCGGATTCTTTCAACGACTGTCGTAACCGCTCTCGCCGTTAAATTAGCCGCCGCCTGATGCGACCTCCCGTGTGCTAACACTAGTGTGTCGTCAGCGTAACAGACCACGCTGACGTTGTTCGGGAGGTCGGTGCGCAGCACCCAGTCATAGCCGATGTTCCACAGGAGCGGCCCCAAAACCGAACCCTGTGGAACACCGCGCGACGTCTCTCGCCGGTTCCACTCACCTCGGTGACCGGGGTAAATGACGGACCGTTCCGTCAGGTATGCCTCGATTACACGACGGAGATAGGTGGGCACCCGATGATATCGAAGTGCCTCCAAAATGCAGCTCCAGGGCAGGGAGTTGAAGGCATTGGCGATGTCCAAGGACACCGCCACTACGACCTTACCCCTGGACACTGCAGTCCCCGTCGTGAGGTCTCTTACACGCATGATGGCGTCCACCGTGGAACGCCCTCTGCGAAAGCCGAACTGGCCGTCCGACAGGTCCGGCCCAACATCCGACAGGTGCGCGACGAGGCGGTTCGAAATGATCCTTTCGAAAACTTTTCCCACCTCGTCGAGCAACACGATGGGCCGGTACGCGGACGGAGAGTCCGCAGGGCGCCCCGGCTTCTTCACTAGGACCAATTTACCCGCCTTCCACAATAGCGGGAACTGGCCCCTCTCCAAGCATGCGCTGTAGAGACCAATTAATCGAGGCTCGAGAGCCTCCGAGGCCAGGACCCACGCCTTGCCGTGCAGTCCGTCGGGTCCCGGGGCGGTGTTTTTGGCGCCCATCCGGCGCACCGCCGCTCTCAACTCGGCCTCGGTCACCGCCGAAACTGTGTCGCCGTCGTCTTCGCTGTGGCCCACATAGGGCACCGCATGGGGCGGAGTCATGGACGGAGGGGTGAAACCCCTCTGTAGTCGGGGGAACAAGGCGCCGACCACCTCCTCCACTACCTCTGGCCGGAGACTCTGAGTCAGCGGGGGAGCCCATGTGCGGAGCTTATCCCGCACCATCCGATAGGGGCGTCCCCACGGGTCTCTGTTCAGAGTCTCCAAGAACTCCTGGAGGGCATTCTCTTTGGCCCGCCGTATCTCCGCTTTCAGAGGCCTTCGCCGCCTTGTACCCCTCGTACAACTCCGCCTCTCTGACCTCTGCGTCCTGAGGACGGATGCGAAGCCTGCGGTGCCTGGTGTACCGGCGTCGCGCAGCAGTGCATGCACTGCGTAGAGCAGCCAGCTCTTGCGACCACCAGTACGTCTGGCGCTTGCGCTGACCTGGCCGGACCCGGGGCATCGCCACGTCACAGATTCTGGACATGGCGTCCTGGAGCCACCTCGCCTCCTCATCGATGTCGGCAGGCCTGTCCGGTGGTATCACCCAGGCCTGCACGATTGCGGCTTCAAGGAATAGCTCCCGGTCCAGCTGTCTCAGCGCCCAACGCGGGCCACATGGGGCCTGTCTGACCAGCGGGTCCGCGGACTCGGTGGAGACGTTAAACCGGATATACCGGTGGTCGGAGTACGTTTCCACCTCCTCCATGACGCGCCAGTCAACAACACGCGGTGACAGAGCAGGGCTAGCGAACGAAATGTCCACCACCGACTCGCCCTGCATCCGCACGCACGTGGGGACAGAACCCCGGTTCAGGACGACTAGGCCTGCCTCAAGGGCCCAGTCTTCCACCATCCTACCCCGAACGTCAGTAAACCGGGAACCCCAAGCCAAGCTCTTCCATTGAAGTCCCCGAGGACGAGCACGGGGAGGGAACGGAACCCGACAACGACGGCGACCAACTCCCTCAGGGAGTTGTGGAACTCGGCGAGAGTTCGGTTCGGAGAGAAATACACGCCCACCACAGCGATCTCTCCGAACCGTGCTGCGACACAACCCCGGCCTCTCTGAACGGCCTCGAGAGTCGGGGTTCCGCGGCGGCTGACGAGATGATGGTCACCGAGCCGTCCAAGTCTGCCACCCAGTGATCCCTGGGCGGGACAAAATACGGCTCGGAGACCACAGCGACATTTATTGACCACTGCGCCATGCTCTGAAGCAGGAGATCCTGAGCGGCGGCGCAGTGGTTGATGTTCGCCTGAAGGAGGCGGAATGGAGCTATTATTGGCAATCCATCCCAGCCTCTTCCCTGACGGCATTACAGCCAGTGGTGGCCGCGGCGACGGTAGCAGTGGCGACTGCAGCGGCGGCGGCGGGACTGACGGGGGCAGCGGAGGGCCTACTCTTGCCCCTGGATTTGGCAGGAGGGGAGCAGGCCTTGCTCCCGACCCGGTGATTGGCCGGCTTACCAACCGCCGCACATGCGTGACAGTGCAGCGGGGCAGAGCACGAGCCGGCTCTGTGACCGGGCTGACCGCAACGGAAGCAGCAGTCACTGCGGTCTACCTCCGAGGTGCACCTAGCGCTCACGTGGTCACCTACGTGGCAGCGGTAGCACCTTATAGGTCGGACCTCGAGCAGTTTGACCTGCGCCGAGACCCAGCCTACCAGGAGCCTTCGACCCTCCTTTATTTTCTTGGCCGCTGAGACGGGGCAGCTCACTACAACCGTTCGCAACCTCGAATTATCTGCACGGATGGTGCCGGCCTTAACTTGCTCGGCAGGACACTCACCCGTCCTGGCCACCGCGGCCACGACCTCCTCCTCCGTCACGGAGTCGTCCAGGCCCATTATACGTAACTCCAGGCACTTGGTTGGCCTTGACACGCGAGCCTCGTCTGCACCAAGGCACACTCTGAGCCTTTCGGCTAGAGCGTCAGCGGTTGGACCGCTGGTCGCGCCGGGGACCTCTAGTAAACGGGCTCCAGTCGCGTCACTTTCAAAGAGAACCCGTTAGGGGCCCCGTACTCCGCGGGAGTTACCGCCCGCTTCAGTTTGGCGAGGATGTCGCCATATGTCACGCCTCTTTTGACCGCGTCCGGCTGTAGAGTTATCACTACAGCCGCGGTTTTAGGGGCGACAAGCATTGCCGCAGCGCGCTTTTCCTTGCGCCGCTGCCGCTGCCTCTGCCGCTGCTCCTTTTTTCGGCGCTTTCGCCCTTGCTTGGCGACCCTCCTCGCCTCTCCGACCACCTGCCATCCGCCGTCGCTGGCAGGGACACCCGAAGTTCGGGTAGGCTCCACAGCTGGGGCAGTAGACGGCCCAGCCACGGCGCTCCCTCGCCTACGAACTGTTGACGCCCTCACCACCGGTTCAGCTGGAGCCTGCGCCGGCGAAGCCGCCGGCGGTTGGGCCCGGACACCGCGGCTGGACCGACCAGGAGTAGTCGGCATAGCTGCCGCAGCCGCAAATGTGCGCGGTGCTGCTTGACTCCCTGCGAGTGGGGGGCGGAGGATCCTGCTCTCCAGCACGTCAAAACGCTGCTGGAACGCAGCCATCTCCCGCCGCACCAGGCCGATTATGTCGGCCTCCACTGGCTGCGAGGCTCGGGGTCGACCCTCACGAGCAGCAGCGAGCTCGGCCTTGGCTGATCGAAGCTCGGCCTCCATAGCCGCATTGGAGGCTGTCAGCCGGATCATTTCTCGGCGCATCTCCCCCAGCTCTTTTTGCAAGGCGGCCATCTGCTGCCCTGATGCTGAAGGCAGCCCACACTGTCGAGCTGCTTTCATAATGGCTGCCTTCGCTTGCCTTAACACTCCGTTTCGGCCCTTCTCGGACTTCTGCCCAGCCACCGTCCGGAGTGTTTCTTTGACCACCTTGGAAAGTTCGCCATTTATGGCACCAAGGTCGCCTACCGAGCCCTCGCCGCCAGATTCTGATGAGTCAGCTTCAGCTGACTCGGCCCGAGTAGCGGCCATCGGCCTCTCGCAGCCCTTTCTTCGACCCCTACCCCGCGCAGCCGTAGGGATCTTAGGGGCTGGAGCCTCCTGCTCGTTGGAGGACGGATCCCGACCCTCCTTCAACCTGGGACGTTTAAACGTCCCCTTTTTTTGGCGCTGTGAACTCAAGCTACGCAATGAGTAAGCGCCAGATGCGGAAGAGTAGTCAGACTCTGCTTCCGACATCCTCCGACTTAATGCCCGTGTGAGATTTGCTGGACGACTCCAACGCTTCCCCACGGGTTCCAGAGCCACCCTGGCTCTCCCCGCCAACAGCAAGCGAACTAAGCTCGCTTGCCCTCTCCTCCTCCGGTGTTTTATTTTTATTTTTATTATTAGACTCCATACAATTCCCACGAGTATGGGGGAAATAAACGGTCCGCCCAGGCAGTGCCCCCTGTACCTGGGTAAGTGTATATTTGTTTCCCAACTAGAGGGTCCACCGGTGCTCTAGCTGGGGGTGCGCTTACGACTGACACTACTCCTCAGCCATGCATACCCTCGCCGCGCACCAGAACTTGGTATTGGAGGAATTTTTTATAGAGGTTATCTTCCTCGCGGTCCGGGCAACCAAGCCAAGACCCTCGTCCCGTTCTGAGTCATGAGACATCCATGATCTCTTCTCGGGTTACGATTTCGACGGTTGCAGTCGAGGACCCATGTGTCCCGATGCTGCTCGTTGGCAGGGTGAGTGCGCAACGAGCACCGCCCTTGCCTCTCCGCCACGTTCTCTGCTAAGTTCAGAGAGACGGGCGGAAAAACGTCCCCTCGGAAGCACAGGCTATATATCAGCACACAGCCCGCCGCCTCCAGAACCCATCCTGGGTTCGTCCGCCCCGTCCAGAAGTTAGCTACAGGCAATAGCCACTCCAACCCTATCACTCCCGTTAGGGAAACTATCACCTGTACCCAGGGTGCACCACGGGGAGGTCTTCTGGCACCGCACCCCAGGATGGTTGGATCGTGGTTACAAGTAGGCTTTATGTAATCACCGATAATTAATTTGCTTTATTTAATCCCTGTGTAATTAATTAGCATTTATCCCCTTATATAATGTTAGAAGTTGACTGCACGATTGGCGCTTACATAATGTTCGAAGTTGACTGCACGATGGCAAGCGGCTGCCGCGCAACGTTTAGCGGGTTCGATTCCCGCACGGAGCAACTCTTTGTATGATTCACAAATTGTTGTTTCGGGTCTGGGTGTCACGTGTATGTGAAATTGTATGTTTGTAAACGCACCCACGACACAGGAGAAAAGACTAGTGTGGGGGCAAAGATTTTATAAAAAAAAGAAGTAAGTACAAGTATGTACCAACTTAATTTTTCTTATTTTTAAAAATTTGATTATCCTGTAATAGTGTAATCCAACTCTCACGAAGTTTGAAGTGGGAGTGGATAATGAACTCTATTACAATTTACTTAGGTCAGATAATAAATAAATGCAGTGTGGGATGTTGTGAAGAAACGTAACAAAAATAGCACATAATTTTAGTGATTCTGACGGAAACCGGACTGTTGTATTATAATTGTTTGGTCAGAATTACAATGTGAGTAAATTATTTTTATTAAATACATCAGAAATATATTTTTTTATATGAAGAATGGCAATGGTTTATGGCCGGTTTATCATCAGATATTTTACAATCGATGATGAATATGACTGCACGGTTGGTGCGGTGGCTGGACAACCGGCTGCCATGCAACGTGTCGCGGGTTCGATTCCCGCACGGAACAACACTTTGTGTGATTCACAAATTGTTGTTTCGGGTCTGGGTGTCATTGTGTATCTGAACTTGTATGTTTGTAAACGCACCCACGACACTGGAGAAAATCCTAATGTGGTGCAACGTTTTTGTTAATAAAAAAAAAACAAAACAGAATATGTACAGCTGAACAACGAGCCTCTTCTACGCCATACGCTATATTTGGGTTTGCTTTGCAAAATCCTCTTAGATATTAATAATAACTAGGAAGCTGTATATAGCTCGGGGCAATGGGATACGACATACTAATTACTTATCACACGTGTGTGTTTACTACATGCTTCAGAAAACATGTAATACGTACATTTAATTAATATTGCATATCTAGTTCATATCTAGAGGTATATATATAAAAGAAAGTCGTGTTAGTTACACCACTTATAACTCAAGAACGGCAGAATAGATTTGGCTGAAAATTGGTAGGGAGGTAGCTTAGAGCCAGGAGACCGACATAGGATACTTTTTAACCAATTTTTTTTTTTTACTTTTTTCCGAAAATCACGAACGTTGGCGGGAAAAAATGGGATGGTCGCGTACGAAGTCGCGGGCAGAAGCTAGTTACTTCATAAATGTCAAATAGATCCAACAAAAAAACATTCTTTGAAAACGAGCCAAGTCTCGATGGAGCCCAATCTCTAAACAGTAATGAAATCTAGACAAAGTCGTGCCGAGTCTAAGGTTCCTTACTGCGATTTCTTTATTATTTTAGTTAATGTTGTGTGATTTAAAAAAAATCTCAGAAGTAGCACGGAGTCTGGAAATGTGCCCGGTATATGGCAATAGGCTCACCCCCTATTACATGGGACTCATAACATAAATAGTGAAAAGTGGGTGTTACTTCTGCCTTCTGCCTACTCCTTCGGGGGTAAAAAGCCTTATTTTATGTTATTATGTTAATGTTGTGTGACGAACGCATTGAAGATGGAAAATTCACACCAGATTGGTGCAATGGTGCCTTGCACCTGTTTTTGCACCCTTGTGTACCCTTCAACTCTCTATATATTTTTAAAACAAGTTATAATTTAGTTTTAATAGTTTTGAGTTAAAGGACATTGCTCTGCGTCCATACATTGTTGGCCCTGGAGCCAAGAGTATCAGATAATTATATAATTATCAGATTTTGAGGTTATAATCTAACCATAATAGCTAGCCTGTGATACAGAAGTATTTGCTCTTATATAATAAAATAGGGGATTAATTGCTGTATATTCTGATATTCTTTATTGCACAAGTCCATTTTGGACATTGTATTGTACTTGATTTGTGTTACACAACAACTGAAAGAAGAAAGATAGAAAAATTTATTTGTCAGAATGTAGTTACAATCGGTGTTTTATCTTAATTAATGGCCCATTCATTCTACCGAATCGAACTGTGTCATATTTTCTTTTTCCTGTCACAGGCCCACAGGTAGAAATTCCTGTTGGAATGTATAAGCGATCTATGTACTTGTTTTTATATAATTATGTGTTGTCCTTTGTGTTGTATGTGAGTACATTAAAAATGAATAAATAAATAAATATAAAACAAATATTATTAATCAAATAAAATGATGTAATATTTGATATCATATGAGGGGATTGAACATTTTCAAATATCAGGCTGAAATTGTAATCAAACAAGAGTTAAAATAAATATTGTTCATTTCATCAAACCCTGTTGGGACCGGTTGTAGAGTTTTTCATATTTTATTTGTAAAATACAAATTGTATTTAACGTATATAATTATGTCATTTCGTTTTCTTTATGTAGGTAAGTTAAACAGACACGTAAATCGTTATAAACTTACTGATAGAACATACCATAGATAATTAAGAAAGAAAATAATAATTAAAAAAGTAATCATTAAAGTACACACATAATAAACTTCACGTAAATAAAAGTTACAGGAATTTTAACGAAAAAGCATAACACATAACATAACATCACGCCTTTTACCCCCGAAGGGGTTAGCAGAGATGCCATATTACAGCACTTTTTGTTACTATACAATGCAACATTATTCCAGACACCGTGCTACTGCTGAGATGAGTTGAGCTGAGATTTTTTTTACAACCCAATAATACTTTGCCCGACCCGGGAATCCAACCCGAGACCCCTTGGCCGGCAGCCGCACTTACGACCACTCGGCCAATAATGTAGTCAACGTGCAAATAAAGCAGTAAAAGCATAACTGTTATAAATATGCATGAATTCAATAACTTAGTCAGCAGCACACTCAGTATACTTCATAAATCAAAAAAAGAAAATACATATGTTTCCACTTTTGAAAGTGGCCAGGTTGCCACAGATTATTTAAATATACTACTCTCTTTACTTGTGTACTTACGTTAAGTTTTTTTTGCTGTTTTTCCAATAAAATCGACAAATGAAACTATATCGATAAAGAAAATAAAACCAATAATTTTTTCCAAAAAAAATAAAATAGGTAAATTTATACCCTTCATTTAGGCGTCAAAGTACTCGTCTACTCAAAGTGTTAAGATTGATTACGAAATAATTTGAACAGACAGTACAACTAAAATATTCTATGAACGAAACCGCTTACCGAAACCGATATGACAATAAATATAAGGAAGAGCTCCACATTTTCGTGAAATGGATCTGATTCCAATTAAAACTGTGTTGGTATCACTCAAAGTTGAAATGTATCGATACGAGGTACGCTCGAGGCTGAACTGAGGCGGAGGCGGAGTACGAGTATGTGTTTCGGTAACCAGATCGACTCTGATTGGTTGATTTATTAGAGCCAGCCAATCCTAACGATGAACGCGGTAACGTTTAACGCAAAACAAATTCGTATTAGGCCCTTTGTACGCGGATCATTTTCACAATGAATTTCGCAATCCAACCACATTTTCGACACGTGTATCGAAACTTATTAAAGTTTTAAACCAAACCAGTTTCATTCTAATTTCACTTATTATTACTATCGAAGGGATTAAACGTGAAATGCAGTAAACAACAAAACGATTTATTTAAGGTTGGCAATTAAACTACAAATAATTATAATTGGTGTACCAATACCAACAGACAAACACCTATTTTCTTATATAAAAATTAAAGAATTAGATAAACAATTCCATTTGAGAATTCCCTTCTCAACCTTGCTGGACCAAAGTCAAAGCATTTATTTATTAAGGGTATAATTTTTGTTGTTTTCTTTTACTTTATTTCAATTAAACCATAATTTGGTACTTTTGAAACGGCGACAAATACAAAATAAATAATAGTCTGTCGGTCAGTCCGTCAGTGAAGCTAGGTGAAGCTAGGTAGACCTTCGTATCGAACAACTGCTGAAGCTGAAGATGGATTATACATTTTGTGAGACGTAGTAAATTAATTCTCTAGGACCCTCGGACCCCCGTTTCTGGAATAAATTCCCTGCCAACGTTTTCCCGGCAGGCTACAATATGGGGTTCTTTAAGTAAGGAATAAATAGGTTTTTAAGGGTCGGCAAGGCGCACGCATGCGTCTAGGCAAACGCAGTGTAGAGCGCCCTCCACCTAGGTGGAGTGACGACATCTGCAAGGTGGCTGGCAGTGGTTAGATGAGAAAAGCTGAAGACCGAGCTCAGTGGCGTGCCATTGGAGAGGCATATGTCCAGCAGTGGACGAATATAGAGGTAGGCTGATGATGATGGTGATGATGAAGGCGCATATAATGCCCCTAGCGTTCATAGGCCACCCCTTACCAGAAGGTGTGCCGTGTGCTTTTTTGCTATCGTCGAGGTATAAAAAAAATATTATGATGTAGTTTAGCTTACTCACGTAACTGTTTGACTAGGAACTCGACTAGTTTGAAGCCATTGGAGAGGCTCATATTCATGAGAAGTATTACACGACACAGGAAACTTGACTATCGCGGTGCCTTGCTACTCAGTGTGGCGTACTTAGAATGGCTTCAAACTAATCGAGTTCCTTGGCAAACAACATAACATCACGCCTTTTATCCCCGAAGGGGTAGGCAGAGGTGCACATTACGGTACTTAATGCCACTGTACAATGTAACACCCACTTTTCACTATTTATGTTATGAGTCCCGTATAATAGGGGGTGAGCCTATTGCTATAATACCGGGTACATTTCCAGACTACGTGCGACTACTGAGAATAAAAAAAAACCAGTAATACTTTACCCGACCCGGAAACAGAACCCGAGACCCCTTGCACGGCAATCGCACTTGCAACTCGGGCAACGAGGCAGTATTTATTTAGTATTTAAGTGTGGGAGAGCCATGCTTCGGCACGAATGGGCCGGGTCGACCGGAGTGATACCACGGCCTCACAGAAAACCGACGTGAAGCAACGCTTGCGTTGTGTTTCGTCGTATAAGTGAGGTTACCGGAGGCCCAATTACCCTCCCCTTCCTCAATCTCCCCAATTCCTGAATCCCCAACGATCCTCAAACTCCTAATCCCCACAAGGCCGGTAACCTACTTGTAACGCCTCTGGTGTTCCAGGTATCCATGGGCGACGCCGATTGCTTACCATTAGGTGATCCATCTGCTCGTTTACCGACTTAAGCCATAAAAAAAATTGCAAACAATTACGTGAGTAAGCCGAGATACATAATAATTAAGCTAAAGATGGAACTCGCAGTAATGCACAATACTTATATCCAGCATTAGCCAGGCTAACGATAACGATGTCAATGATGATGAAGATACAGTACTCACCTATCAACAGAGATGCAAACGAGGACGTTAGAAGACAGATAGAGACCGAAGGCTCGCAGCACTAGTAGCAGCTTGCACATCAGGTTGCCGACCAACCACGCGTTCGTGTACTTCCAGCCGATCTGTGGACAAAATCACGTAAAGTCACTCCCTTTCTCTAAACAAATAGACGTGTTTAATGTACCTAATAACATAACATAACATCACGCCTTTTATCCCCGAAGGCGTAGGCAGAGGTGCACACAGAAGTAACACCCACTTTTCACTATTTATGTTCTGAGTCCCATGTAAAAGAGGGTGAGCCTATTGCTATATACTGGGCACAATTCCAGACTCCGTGCTACTACAGAGATTTTTTTTAAACCCAGTAATACTTTGCCCGACCCGGGAATCGAACTCGAGACTCCTTGCCCGGCAGTCGCACTTGCGAACACACGGCCAACGAGGCAGTCCTATTAAGAATAAAAACTTAACTCCTACACTATCTAAATTACAGTGAATTATATATTATTTAGGAAAAAGTACACCCTGTCCCTGTTTTTTGACTCTTGTTGATACAAATGTTCATTGTTTCGTCTGTATTTTTTTAAAAGTCTGGAAACTTTCGATCGCCAGGTGCCATTTAGACGTCAATTTCAGGAACGCACTGTATACAGTGGTGCTATAGCACGTGGTCGTACATGATTTATATGCTACGTCATCTTATATGTATAGGATGAGGCCACTAAAACTATGTTTAACTTCGGGATAGAATTCCAAAACCAAAATAATCACATAATATTAGACTACGCCTTTACTCCCGAAGGGACACTCAATACCACTGTACAATGTAACACTCACTTTTCACTATTTATGTTATGAGTCCCATGTAATAAGGGTTGAGCTTAATGCCATATACAATAACAATCAACCAACAAAATAAAAGAAAAATAACCAAGAATGTTTTATCCAATACTCTAATCTGGGGGCTTACTCTTGAATCTAATTCCAATCGATCGATTGGTATTGTGAAATTTCGTACTCTTGAGTTACAACATTAGCGCCCATTACATCCGTATTGCGTGGATATTGAATGAACTAAATGGTATTGAGTTTGGCTTTATATTCGATTATATCTACGATTGTGATTGTATAGTGTTGACATTGAATAATTATTGATATTTTATTGGATCAAAATTGCATTGACATTGAGATTGGTTAATTGCAGGACTGCCTCATTGGCCGAGTGGTCGCAAGTGCGACTGCCGGGCAAGGGGTCTCGGGTTCGATTCCCGGGTCGGGCAAAGTATTACTGGGTTTTTAAAAATCTCAGTAGTAGCACGGCGTCTGGAATAATGTGCCCGGTATATGGCAATAGGCTCACCCCCTATTACATGGGACTCATAACATAAATAGTGAAAAGTGGGTGTTACATTGTACAGTGGCATTAAGTGCCGAAATGTGCACCTCTGTCTACCCCTTCGGGGATAAAAAAGCGTGATGTTATGTTGTTGTAGTATTGAGATTGGTTTCATGAGTAAGCGCCCTGGCCAGATACTGTTATTTGGTACAACTTACAAGCATTCGACTACTAATAAATTGTCTTGTATAGACACAAATATGTTCGTATTTACAAACAAATCCCCAAATCAGTAAATAAGAATCTGCTCCAATTAAGTTCGTCCTCCAAACAAGACTAAGCTCAATTATACTTAAACTAAAGAGATCTTTAGAGACTAACTTTTAGAAGGCCACATAAATATAGACCCTAATTGCTCTGCAAAAAGGTCAAGTTTAGCACGTGTTGAAATTAAAATGGACATGTGCGCCATCTTGAAATTTCATTCCACCTCAAGGGAAATAATGTCGATGGAAATAGATTAAGTAGCTAGGAGATTCTATGGTAGGTTTCCTATATTGCGTTTTCTAAGTTTTTTTATGAAGACATCGTTTATTTTAATAATAATATTGACAAATTAATATTTGACAAATAGATAATAATGACATAACATAATATAACATCACGCCTTTTATCCCCGAGAAGGGGTAGGCAGAGGAGCACACAGAAGTAACACCCACTTTTCACTATTTATGTTATGAGTCCCATGTAATAGGGGGTGAGCCTGTTGCCATATACCGGGCACATTTCCAGACTCCGTGCTACTACTGACATTTTATTACAAACCCTGTAATACTTTTCCCGACCCGGGAATCGAACCTGAGACCCCTTGCCAGTTAGTCGCACTTACACCGTTCGCCGCACCATTCGGCTAACGAGGCAGTCATCATAATAATGAATTCCTATTAAATTTCTTTTCTAAAAGCTTTTCTCAGTATATTCACGTGAGTAACCCGCGATTTATAGTTCATTAAACTGTCAAACACCAAGCGGTCACCGGTGACCGCGACCTATTGTTCTTTAATTGTGTCTATAAAACCGGTACTCGACGAGTTAAGTATGTCTCACGATAGTAATTATTAAAAAAATATTATAAAAAAGGCAGAAAACTGTTCTGCAAAGTTATGCAATTTGCTTTTAAATTCTTTGCTTGCACAAAACTAAATTCAAACTTCAATTCAAAACTTTGCAACGTCAAGACTTACTTACAAAACTTTAATTAAAACACTACAATAATTAATAGGGTTCCTGAAACTAAAACAAACAACGTAAAAACGGATTTAAATTAAAACCGGGGTACCAAGAAATGAGATGGATGCACTCGATTTTGTAAACAGTACTCAGATCAACTATTTCTATCTTCATCTTCAATGTTGCTTTCTGATTGTTTTGTTGCAAACGCCGGAATACTGAAACGTTACTCAATTTTAAGTCGTGCTTAAATATTGTGCCATCTCTGTCTTTTACAAAGAATTAATGGTGACAGAACTATACTTAAGCGCGACTTAAAATTGAGTAACGTTTCAGTATTCCGACAAAAGTCCAATACAATTTGTTCAAGGGTAGGTAAAAACTAAAGAGCTCTAACAACTTTCAGTCCTTGCTTACCTACTTTTTTACATTTTATCATGCTTGTATGAGCACTAATTAAGATGACTACGCAACTAGCCTTTTTCTAGCATCTCGGTAATGAAAGTAATTTGTTGTTCTACGGTGGCTCCTCCTCACTTACTAGATAGAATACTATATATGTGAAAGAAAGAAAAAACTTTCTATTACCACGAACTGATGGGTACATGTTCATGTTCCAAGTCTGCCGTGAAATGGGTCCAGTTCAGCATGTGCAAGACAGGGCCTCGCGCTGGTATTCTACTGGCCCCTTAAGTGAATCGCGGACGAACAAACCACAAATTAGACATTATCAGTTTAAATAAAATTAATTAATTAAAGAAACATAATAATTTTACAAAACAAATGAAAAGATATAAAAAAACAAACAGGTTGTACATATTGTATTAAATAGTTTTCTTTTATATTAGACTGAAAAAACCAACCATTATATGTAGCTATGTGCTGCTTATAATAGTCCTGTAGCCCTATTAGTGTTGAGAATGAATATCAATTATAAGTGTTGGAGCACCATGCTTCAGAAGGAATGGGCCGACTTAACCGGAGTGATACCACGGCCTCATAAAAAACCGATGTGAAACAACGCTTGCGTTGAGTTTCGTCGTGCAAGTGAGGTTACCGGGGAGGCTTAATTATCCCTCCTCCATCCAATCTCCCCAATTCCTGAATCCCCAACAATCCGCAAATTCCTAAGCCCCAAAAGGCCTGAAAAATCGAAATAGACACCAATCAATAATTTACTTGACAGATATAAAACAGTTTGCAAATCTAACTTAGCCAATACATCTTCCTAGAACATCATACACCTATAAATACCAGCGAACTTCTCATTCCCAGACAGTCTATATCCATAGCAATCCAATTTGTTTTCGTAAAGTAATTCGAGTATCATATAAATAAATAAAAGTAAAAAAACTTAATAAACTTAGCCAAATACTGGGTAGGTATACGTTTTCATTAAAGTGTGACAAAAATAAATCTCAAACGATATAAGTACTTTAATATTGAATGAATGTTTTCACCTAAGCTTAGAGTTAATACCACACAATTGATATTCAAGATTGTAATGTTTTACTTAAAGTATAGCTCTGAAGAGTTTATTGTTTTCTTTTCAACACATTTGTCATAGACGGTGCGGGTTAGAATTTGGATTAATCTTTTTAAAACTACACGCAATTCAATTTACTTTTATATTATGTCAAAGGTTAGACATTTAGTAGCGTACTGTGGCAAAAACCTTCCAAGGGTAAGTACCAATGTGACTTTTTCCAAGTTAAATGTACTTTCTTAGATTATTTAGACACCACTGACAATCATCATCATCATTATCATTAACAGCCTATAAATGCTCACTGCTGAGCAAAGCCTCTTCTCACACGGAGAAGGTTTGAGCACTAATCACCACGCTTGCTCAATGCGGGTTGGCGATTACAAACTTATTATTAGAAATTATAACCTCAGGTTTCCTCACGATGTTAACCTTCACAGTCAGTCAGTGATGTCTAGATAATCCTAGAAAGTACATATAACTCGAAAAAGTCACAGTGGTACTTGCCATTGGTAGGTTTCGAGCCCGCACCCTCATGCATGAGAAGCGGGCATCTTAAAACTCCGAGCCACCACGCCATCACTGACAAACGGTGAAGGAAACCTGGGCTTTTGATTTCTAATTATAAGTTTGAAATTGCCAATCGGCATTGAGCAAGCGTGAGGGTAAATGTTCAAATCCTCTCTTTGAGAAAAGAGGCCTTTGGTCAGCAGTGGCCACTTATATATAGACTGTTGATGTGATATGGCACTTAGGAATACTCTAGACAGATGGAATTGAAAGGGCGCTGACCATCCGCCGTCGGCTTTCTGTTTTTTTTTTTCATAGCATAAGCTGGTAAACGAGCATACGGATCATCTGATGGTAAGCAATCGGCGTCGCCCATGGACACCCGAAACACCAAGGCGTTACAAGTGCGTAACCGGCATTTTAGGAATTGGGAATTTGAGGATTGTGGAGGATTCGGGGATTCGGTAGACGGGGACTAAGGAGGGGGGTGATTGGGCCTCCGGCAACCTCACTCACACGACGAAACACAAAGCAAACGTTGCTTCACGTCGGTTTTCTGTGAGGCCGTGGTATCACTGCGGTCGAGCTGGCCCATTCGTGCCAAAGCATGGCTCTCCCACACTTTCTTTATTGACGTTATAAAATATATCATACGACATACGATTTAACGTCCATATTTAAATGACAAGTTAATTGCTGGGTTGGAGCCGTGCGTTCTAAGTCAGGTAATATTTTCGAGGATGTTCGACTAGTTTCAAAGAGCACTGGGGCTAATAACCATGAGCTGTAAGTGTGGCGAACTACGTCACCACGTACCATTCATAATAGCCGTGGTTAGCAGAAGTCACTCTACTCAATTAACTCTTTACTTAAATATGGGCAGTACCTTAATAACAAGTTCCTTATAGTACCATTTCTACGAAAACTATAATCGACTTTGTTTACCTGACGGTATATCTATCAAGAATAATAATGTTACAAGAAAACGAGGAAAACTTGGTTAGGTATGTACTATGTGTTACGTAACCACTACATTTAGTTTTCTAGGAATCCCTATGTAGGTATTTGTAATCACACATGTTATTGTGTGCCAGATTGTATTGACAGCCTTCAGGAAACTGAATAAGATGACTGATTATTACATCTGAGACTTAATAAGGATATAATAGTTATAGTAGATAAGGTTACAGGTACTATTAATATATTATACAAGCCGTTTGGTACCTAAAATACGTAATTGCGAACTTCACACACGCCATAACTCGTGAACCGTAAAGTACCGTTTTTTTTTTCAATTTAGAAGTCAACCCAAAACCAATAGGTGCTTGTATATTTTCATACAGGTATTATTTAATTTCTTACAAACACAAGACCTCTGCCTACCCTCGCTCATTAACCATTGTTTCAATAACTTCAAAGCTATTGTTATAAATCATAAAAGAAATGGCATTTTTCTTTGTTGTTTCTGAAACCATTTGTAGAAATAATCTTAAAAATACGAGTGGAATAAGAAATGAGACTTTTCAAAATATTTTGGTAAGTAGGTATAAAGTAAATCGTTTTTATCGAAACGTGAAGAAAAATTGTTGTGTGCTCATAAATATTAGGGGTATTGTAGCACATGCTAAAGCATGCTTCAATTGAGCTATTAGCATAGTAGCATATCTGTCAGAATGTTGTTCAAAATGAAGATAATAGCCAAACATCGGGGAAACAAAAAAAAAAGAAAAAAATTACCATGCTCATTTCACACATGATTGCGAAACGATAGGCGTTCGATTTTTGAAAAATTTTAACCATGCTCATTAGAACGCCTTTTCGCGTGTGTACGTACCTTAATACATTTGGAGAGAAACGAACATTTACCAATTTTTTTTTTCAATATCGAACCCTCTATTACTTTTAAAAATATGTTTTTTTTTATAACAAAAAGGTTCTCATTAAAAAGGTAACTTTTGTACGACATACGTTACCAATTAACAAAAAGAAAAAAATACCTATTTTATTTTATTTAAAAATAGCTGACCCGGCAAACTACGTACCGCCTAAAAAAGTTTATTTTTCTCACCTTTTAAACGTTCCCTGGACTTTCACGAACGTTTCAAGACCAAAATTAGCAAAATAGGTTCAGCCGTTCTCGAGTTTTAGCGAGACTAACGAACGTAAATTCATTTTTATTTATACATATAGCTGATAAAAATAGATAGGTAAAAAATAACTAATGGATCCGTTTTTTTGCTCCCAAGTGTAGCTAGATGAGTGAGTTAATAGATCGATCACAGTCTAAACATTCTTAAGTTTTTAAAAGAGAAGACGGTCTTATCTTGCGTCGCCATGATTCTAATAACTTCATTAGCGAATAGATTGGTATATATCCTGATAAATAGGGTAGTAGACTAATTTTTTTTAATATCCGTCTGGTAGATTATTTTAAAACATTAGACACATATTTTTTCTTCTCCTTTAATTTAAATTATTTAAATAATTAAATATTTTCGACGATATATTAATGTGAAATATCGTGTGACGTCACGATTTACAACATTTTATAGGGTAGCGTGACGTAATGACCTTTTTTCTTATTATTTAATATTTAAATATTTTGTTGTGACGTTCAAAAGTGCCTTCCTGGTCTAATTGAAATAAATGATTTTGACTTTGACTTTGACCACTCCTAGACTTAATTCCGTTTTATCTAAGTATTGTTTTCTTATACGACAGAATAAAAAAATGTGTCTAATATTTTATTATTATTTAACGGACGGACTAATAATTTTTTTTAATTTTCATACATTGTCTACTGCCCTATTCCTAAAGCATTAAACTTAATAATAGTTAACCACGAAAATACTGACGACCAATACTAAAATAGCTCTTTGTTACGTCTCCAGTTAGATCCTAAACTTCAGATTAATTGAGTTCCAATTTCTTAAAATTAATGGGCTAAAACAATAAATAAACTTCATTAATTGTTTCAGTATTTACTTAGCATCTTAACTCAAATATTAGGTCTATAAATTACGCTAGGGAGTTTCTTCTCTTCTTACAAATAATAAACTCTAACTTAATAGCATTTATATCAATTAAACTATACTTTGGTACTTTTGAAACGTTAACAAATACAAAATCCTTACTAATATTATAAATGGGAAAGTGAGTTTGTTTGTTTGTTTGTTTGTTCCACTATCACGCAGTAACTACTCAACCGATTGCTTTGAATTTTTGCAGAAGTAAAGTTAGAAGTCCGGATTAAATAATAGGGTACATTTTAACCCGGAAAAAATGATATTCCCGAGGAAAAACAAAAGTATTGGTATAGATGGCGCTGTGTGTATTGATATATGTCACATAGGCTACTTTTTATTCTTTTGTGACGCGAGCAAAGCCGCGGGTTAAAGCTAGTAAATAATAAAGATAAGCTCGTTCCAAAATGTAGATTTGAATGGAGAAGATCTTGCAAGAAACTCGATAGGCGGATGGATCAAGGGGCTGATACAAATGACAGCGTGGTTGGTGCGGTAGCCAGGCAACCGGCTACCGCGCAACATGTCGCGGGAACGATTCCCGCACGGAGCAACTGTTTTATGTGATCCACGAATTGTTGTTCCGAGTCTCGGTGTCATGTGTATGTGAACTTACTATGTTTGTAAACGCACCCACGGTACAGGAGCAAATATTAGAGTAGGGCAAAGTTTAAAAAAAAATCAAACCAGTATTTATGGAGATTAGCAAAATACCAGTCAATGGGCAATGGGGCTAGGCTACGTGTCCCTGTTCGAAGATTCCATATTATTATTGCGTTCTTATACAGAAAGCATCAATAAAACAACCGTTTTTTTTTTTAAGGCAGGAAAATCATCGAATGACTGCTCCCGCCTGGGTGAGACGGAAGGGAGTGTCAGACTCTTACTGACTAAAAACCACCCCGTTCCTTCTCCTGCACGTCGAGCCGGTGCCCCGGTTACCCGTTAGGTTCTCCGCGACTCCGAATCGGCATCGGCCGTATTGAGCCCCATCTGTGGTGGTCTGATGGCTCTTTGAGGCGCACGCGGAACAACCGTCTAAAACCATATCATTGTAAAAGTGTACACAACACTCTAGTAGGAAAATAGTGTGATGTATCACAAGTGCGAAAATATGATGGAAGTTATCCGATACTGTGTTTACTCGTCCGAGTGATCGTATACTTGTAAGCGCAGAATCGTGTGAACGATGTCGGTTACTTATCTGGCTGTGACACCATTTTATCGCATGGAAACCTTATATTGACTGCACGGTTGGCGCGGTGGTTGGGCAACTGACTGCCCCGCAACGTGTCGCGATTTCGATTACCACACGGAACAACTCTTTGTGTGATCCACAGTTTATTGTTTCGGGTCTGGATGTCATGTGTATGTGAACTTGTATGTTTGTAAACGCACCCACGACACAGGAGAAAATCCTAGTGTGGGGCAACGTTTAAAAAAAATAAAATGAAAGACAGAAAGTTTGATGATATTTAGAATTGTGGTAGACAGAGAAGTAGGTGTTATTTTTCATATTACATTTATTTATTTAACTTTTTGCAACTAGAGTACAAGGTTGGGCTTCAGCCATGGGCATTCTTACTAGCCAACTTTTAGGTGATGCAGAGAGAACGTAGTCAGTGCAATAAGTTAAAAACTTAAAAGTAATATAATCATCATCACATCAAGCGGCATTCTCGTTCGGAGACGGTTTGAGCATTAATCACCACACTTGTTCAATGCGGGTTGGTATTTCCAAACTTATCAAATTCATTTATTAATTATTATTATCTAGGAACCCGCCCCGGCTTCGCACGGGTGCGATATGCATGTATTACACATATAAAGCTTCCGTAAGAATCACTCTATCTATTAAAAAAACCGCATCCACATCAGTTGCGTAGTTTTAAAGATCTAAGCATACATACGGCGGCGGATAGCGACTTTAAAGTAAACATAGGTAACATGGGGGTTTCAAATAACATTTTCAAACGCTATGTTAGCTTTTGTCAGCATACAAAATTTACCTATAATTAGTTAGTGATGTTTTCCTTTACCGTTTCAGAGATGTCTCAAATTCGTAGAAAGTACATATCACTTAAAAAAAGTAACATTGGTACTTTGGTAGTTTTTGAACCCGCACCCTAAAGCGTGTCAAGTACCAATTGCATGAAGTTTTTTTCTTATCCTTGTAGTATTCAATTCAAACTTAACTTCTAACTACTGCAATTGGACTACGCTGGCCGCTAATACCAATTTTGGAAATAAAATACGGTACAATTTAAATTTTAGGGTTTCTGTCAATTATCTTAAAATTAACTTCTTAATCAATAAATCTTATAGGTTCTAACTATAAAATTAATATTATAGGTTTAACTATGCAGTACGGTTCACGAGGTATGACGGGTGTGAAGTTCGCGAAGAAAACTGCGCATTAAAGTATTTTAGAAACCAAAACGGCGACGTGTGTGGGACAGGGATATGCTAGGGATTAACTCTAATTAAGTGTGGGAGAGCCATGCTTCGGCACGAATGGGCCGGCTCGACCGGAGTGATACCACGGCCTCACAGAAAACCGACGTGAAGTAACGCTTGCGTTGTGTTTCGTCGTGTGACCGTACCGGTTACCGGAGGCCCAATTACCCTCCCCTTCCCCAATCTCCCCAATCCCTGAATCCCAACGATCCTCAAACTCCTAATCCCCAAAAGGCCGGTAACGCCTCTAGTGTTCCAGGTGTCCATGGGCGACGCCGATTGTTTTCCATCAGGTGATCCGTCTGCTCGTTTACCGGCTTATGCCATAAAAAAACACTATCGTTTTATAATTTGACCAATTTATTTGCGAGAATACATGCGCAAAGGTGAGTTGCAGCTACCTTCACACTCGCCATAACTCGTAAACAGTACTATACCTAGGTGAAACAATAACTGTGTAATTGAAACCCAGTGAAAACATATATACATACATGTTATGTATCTAAATCGACTAACTACTAAACAATAAGTTATCAGATTGCTCGACCATACTTGTTCACAATTCCAGGAACTCACATAACTTCGATATCAACTTAAACGGCTTGCATTTGAAATTATTGAGAACTTGATCTTTGAAGTATTTGTGCAATACTTGGTTAGATTGGAACAGCAAGTAAAGAGCGTTTCATGGGAAATGAGCGGATAGGGTGACGTAATGTTTCCGCATTTCGTTTGGTAAGTGAGAGTTCCAGGAACCCAATAATGCTGTTTGATTGCATAATGTGTCAACATTCTCGAGAAACTCTTACCTCCCTGAGAATGATTGCACAATCAAACAATTTCTTACTATCCTCCACAACAGTCGCCACACCTCTGTGACTAGTTATGAATAACTTGTCAGTAAAATAACGAACATGTTTGAACATGTTTGAACAATGAACTTCTTACCTATCAGTGGGTCCACCCAAGAATTATTTTTCTTTTGAATTTGGAAGCGTAACCTTCCAAACAAAAAAAAAAGAATTTTGAAAATCGGTTCACAATCGTCGGAGTAGTCGGTGAACATACATGTGGGGCTGTATGTGTGTATCCGAATACTTGGTGAAGTAATATAAGATGTTGTGTGAATGAATCCGAACGGACGGAATGAAAGGGTATGATTAGGGTTTATAGAAGACTAGCTTTTACCTGCGGCTTTGCTCATGTTACAAAAGGATAATAAGTAGCCTATGTGTCATATACAGCGTATATACATGTGTGTATTACACAGCGCCATCTATACCAATACTTTTGTTTTTCCTTGGGAATATAATTTTTTTTCCAGGATAACAAGTACCCTATTATTTAATCCGAACTTCTAACTTTACGTCAGCAAAAATTTAAAGCAATCGGTTTAGTAGTTACGGCGTGAAAGCGGAACAAACAAATAAACAAACAAACTCACTTTCCGATTTATAATATTAAGTAAGGATTAGTAAGGATGGCGGACAGTTGATGAGCGAAGACGTTGCTCTGTTTAATGATATTGTAAATGACTGTTATTTTTTTTTAATACATAGTTTATTTTACTTTAAAATTAGTCTAACTTAAACCCCAGACCCTATATACATAGAAAAGAAAAATATCTGAACATAGTACTCCTCTTTTTTAGAAGTCTGTAAAAAGAGAGCTCTACGGGACCACATGTTTCGAAAATCTAATAGGTACAAGAAGTATTAACTTCAAATGAAACAAGATCTCATTGTAGTTAAGTCAACTGATGTAAACTAGACCGAGATATCTGAAGTAATTTATAAAATACAACAATATACTACGACTTTGTCGATCTATCGCGCATTCAGTGGAACAAATAAGGCTTCAGATTCAATATAAATATAATATACTACTATACAGTACTCAGTATTCTAAGGAAAACCAAGCACGTCAGAGGTAATATCTGCCAGATCCTTCTAAAATCACGTTCATGGGATATATGCCATGATAAATTAGATTTTATTTCGATTTCCGTAAGGATCATATATGTATGTAATGTAATTGAATTTATTTATGTACTTAAATATAACTATGTTTTTCCATTGTACTGTTTTGTACATGTCGGTGTTATGATGATAACTTTTGTGACGAAAGTGACGCGTTATTAGTGTTACACTCTGTTTTTTTGATGAGTGATACCTCTACTAGTTTCGAGTCACGAGAAAGATTCCCTCTGAAACTCGAAACTGGTAGAGCTTTTTTATGCATATTAAATGTCGTGGTGACCCGGAGGCTTAAGACGCCCGCTCCTCATGCATAGTGCAGGTTCGGAACTTACTAACGGCAAGTACCAATGTGACATTTTCCAAATTATATGTACTTTCTAAGATTACCTAGACACCACTGACAAACGGTGAAAGAAAACATCGTGAGGAAACCTAGACTTATAGTTTCTAATTATAAGTTTGATATCGCCAATCCGCATTGAGCAAGCGTGGTGATTAATGCTCAAACCTTCTCCGTGTGAGAAGAGGGCTTTGGTCAGCAGTGGGCATTTATAGGCTGTTGATGGTGATGACTATATACTATTTTGTAGAAGTTGGTAGTATGATGATAACTTTTATGATGAGAGTGACGACTTATCAATGTTCTTTAACTTCGTTTGTAAGATGAGTAGTGGCTTTACTAGTTTCGAGTAACATGAACGCGTCCTTCGGTGACTCGAAACTAGTAGAGCTCTTGTAAGTATATTTACGTAAGTACACCGATAGTTTTACTTTTTTTTTATTAAATAACGTTGCCCCTCACTAGGATTTTCTCCTGTGTCGCGAGTGCGTTTACAAACATACAATTTCACATACACATGACGTTTACGATTTGAACAATACTGATATTATTCTAAAAAGCCTTTAGCTACTTTTAATAACACTAAAAAAATTATATCTCATTAAAAAATGAACCTTATCTTATTAATTTAAAAGCTCTTTAAATAAAACAACGTTCTCAAAAATTATTTATATAATTTCGTAAAGAAAATAACACAAATATGACCTTATAGTTTTTAGTTTACCTAGGTCTAGATTACCTTTATAAAGAGCAACCGTTTGCGTCTATTAAATTGTGAAAATGTTCCTAGAATTTGACCGAGGGTAATGGACGTTATTGTGAGCATAAATCGTTGGTTAAAGTTAAATATTTAGAGTGCTGACTGACCAACAGTCTGAACACTTTATTAGTTAAAACTTTAATAAAACTCTTCGACTGCACAGTTGATGCGGTGGCTGGGCAACTGGCTGCCGCGCAACGTGTCGCGGGTTCGGTTCCCGCACGGAACAACTCTTTGTGTTATCCACAAATTATTGTTTCGGGTCTGGGTGTCATGTGTATGTTAACTTGAATGTTTGTAAACACACGCACGACACAGGAGAAAAGCCTAGTGTGGGGCATAGTTTAAAAAAAAACAAAATATATATATTTCAATAAAAAAGAAAATCGTGGTCGAAACTGAAAAAAAGCTTGAAACTTGTAACAGAATTAATTTTCAGGAGTTTTACAAAAGGAATTTTTAATGTATGAAATTCAATATTTGAGATATGTTTCAGTAATGTAAATTAAAAAGGTTCATTAGTAGATTATTCTTTTATGAGCTGCTGTTATATTTTTTACTTTATTTTTTTTTATCATAAATGTACTGTTTTTGTGGTTTAAGATTACTAACAAGTCACATAACATGACATAACGGCACTTAATGCCACTATACAATGTAACACCCACTTTACACTATTTATGTTATGAGTCCCAAGTAATAGGGAGTGAGCCTATTGTCATATACCGGGAAAAAGTCCAGACGCCGTGCTACCACTGAGAATTTTATTTTTGAAACCCAGTAATACTTTTCCCGACGGGAATCGAACCTGAAACCCCTTGGCAACGAGACAATCAAGAACAAGAACATAAAATATTTTGTAACGGCGCGGTTGGCGCGGTGGCTGGACAACTGGCTGCCGCGCAACGTGTCCCGGGTTCTATTCTCGCAAGGAACAACTCTTTGTGTGATCCACAGATTGTTGTTCCGGGTCTGGGTGTCATATGTATGTTTGTAAACGCACCCCGACACAGGAGAAAATCCTTAAATTGAAAACATAATAATTAATTCATTGACCCTCATTAGCAAACGAGAGCCTAACAAATTCTTTTGTCTAGAATAATTATCCTTTATTTACTTATCCTTTAGTATTGAGATTGCCTTTCAAACATCAAACAATCCTTACGAATCAAATAACTATAGTTCTAAGGCCTTAGTACGAGTACAATCGAAACGAGACCGTGTTCGTCGCTCTCATTGGTTGGTTCCTTAGAGCCGGCCAATCAGAGCGCTGAACGCGGTCTCGTTTCGATTATTACATACATACATACATAATTTCACGCCTGTCTCCCATTGGAGTAGACAGAGACTATAGAACGCTAATTGCTACGATTCCTACATACCTCTTTCGCTTCATCAACAGTCATCAATCTTTTCAAGCGTGTTCGTTGGTTAAAGATACTTTTAATTTGACCCTTCTTTAATATATCGCCAATCTGGTCACTATATGTCCTCTACCGACGGCCCCATTCATATCCGCTCTGTATACTTCTTTCGTTGCTCTACTTTCATCCATCCTTTCTACATATCCAAACCAGCGTAACATTCCCTTTTCAATCCTTGTCACTAAATCATCTTTCCACACTAATCCACACTTTTCTCTAATAACACTATTTTTCACTCGATCACACTATTTCACCCCATAGGAATCTACACCTTGGAATGAGCAAATAGCTTCACTTTTAAATTTCTATTGCTGACCTTCAAAAGTGCCTTCCTGGTCTAATTGAAATAAATGATTTTTGACTTTTTTTTGACCATACGTACATACGTAGAGCCCTGAAAAGTCTCAGGGCTCTCATTTCCACCGCATTGATCCTGCTTTCATGCTTCTTCTGCCACATCCATGATTCACTACCATACATTAGCATTGGTATCAATACACACTGCATTACAGCAAGTCGAGCTTTGCTGGATATTATTTTCGATTATTACTGGGTTACTGGGTTTTAAAAAAAATCTCAGTAGTAGCACGGAGTCTGGAATTGTGCCCGGTATATGGAAATAGGCTCAGCCCCTATTACATGGGACCCATAACATAAATAGTGAAAAGTGGGTGTTACATTATACAGTGGCATAATGTGTACCTCTGCCTACCCTTTCGGGGATAACAAGGCGTGATGTTATGTGTTATTTTCGATTATTTTAAACGTAAAACAACTCCTTTGTAGTATTTGCCAATGGGCAGCGTTAATCGAATCATTGAGTGAGTAACCTCAGACGTTGGTGTGGTTTCTACTCTGGTTGGGTTGCCATGGTAACTGATTCTTTTATCCAAAGTATATTAAAATTTTGAAATCGGATCTGGCCATCCAGATGTTTGGACGTGAGTTAATGAGTATTTCTATTGTATAGTGCTATTTAAATGTGTAATACTTATTTTATGTATATTAAATTTAAATCACACTAATATTATAGAGGTACATGTGAAAGTTTTTTTGTTTTTTGTGTTTGGATGTTTGTGCGTCATATACTCTGAAACTACTGAAGGGATTTTGATGAAATTCGGTATACAGGCAGAGTATGAGCTGACTTTTATCCCGATTAAATACTCACATTGGATAAAACAGGAATTATATTCTATGCGAACGAAGTCGCAGGAAACAGCGAGTAATACTTATTTTAAGACTGTTTGACAACGATCAATTAGTTTCAAACTAAAAATATTTTGAGCTCCGGCATTTATTGAAAATAGTCGAGTGATAAAAAGAATTAAAACTTAATAATAACGCTAAAATGGCTGATCATGGTTGAATGTTTGATACAAAGATGATTTAGTGAAAAATAAGTGTAGAAACAGTATCAGATATGTATATCCGTCTGCTTCATTACGAGACAAAGTATCGTGTAGAACATAATGATGTAATTACCTATTCCTGAACTAGTATTTGGTATTCTAGAAACACCATCTAATGAACCAGAGTAAGTCTAAACTTTACAAGCTACGTTTATTGAAATTTAACTTCAGCTCCAACGAATTAAGGCAGAAATTCGTGATCACTGTAAAAGTAAATTTTACCAAATTAGAACTGAGGCGAAATGTAAATTTCTTCGACAATCTGCTTTAAAGACTTTTGGTGAGGGTTGAAATTGGTTTGGCTGGGCGAATTAATTAAGGCGGTAGAATATTAGACCTATGGGCTATGTGTCTGGACCTTAATAATCCATTTAATTTGTCTTCAGTTTAATTCATTGTCTACTAACATTTGCCACTAGTTCGTACGAGTATAAAATTCAAATCTTATTGCCATTTCTTTACTAAAGTAAAAATCTAAGCATATATTTCACAACTACTTTATTGGTTGAGTGGTCGCAAGCAGGTAGGGCAAAATATCTATTAAGGGTTTATTTATTTTTTTTGACAGTTGAATTGGAGTCTAGAATTGTGGCCGGTATTACATCAATAGGCTATTAAATGGGACTTATAACATAAATGGTGAAAAGTGGGTGGCATTATGTGCCGATGTGCAAGTCTGTCTAGACCTTAGGACTAAAGGCGTGATGATATAGAATATATTTCATAATATTATTTATCCACATACATTACTAACTTTCGTAAGACGTACTAAATGAATTCTTGTATTTTTGGCATGGGATATGGCGACTGTCGCGGAATGCCTGTCTGCTCATGAATATGAGCCTCTAGTCTGGCTAGAAAGTAGTCGAGTTCCTCGTTGTTGATATAGAATTGTCAGTCTGTTTGTAAATGAAGTTATTTCTACAAGGAATGCTATGCTAAGTTCATTTTAATTTTTATTCAGTATATTCATCTGTACGTTATCTGTCTGTCAGTAACCGATAGCAGTTAGCATACTGCTATGGACGCGTTCCCAATTTCAATTCCCGTGTTAGGTTACTCGTAGGATTTTCATACTTTACAGCAATTACTCAACGATAAAAGCATGAGCGTTTCATTTCAGTTTAAATTTAAATAGAAATCTTGAACAAATCTTAAAAAAAAAAGAAATCACAAGTTTACAATTTTCAAAGAGTATTTGCCAATACTCTATAGTCTATGGTCTAATCATTGAGGTGCCCAGACATCCTTTGGCTATTCGAGGATCGTTACCATGGTAACGGATCATCAAGCTTTTTATTTTAAAATATTTTGTGGTCCTAAGATTCCTAATGAAGAAGTAAGTTTAAAATTAAATTGCATACATAGTAAAATGCAGATTTTCAGAAATATTTTTCGCAGTATTTCTACATAAACTTCATGATTGACGGGTAAAGAATGCGGCATGGCATTAAGTTTGCTTTATGTGACACTATTTAATCAAATTGTGTACATTAAAGACTAAATAAATAGAATTAAATAAATAAAATGATGAATGCAAATGATCACTAACTAGGCAAAGGAAAATTAGAGTTATAATTTATTTTTAATTCAACACAAGATCAAAACCTTTCGTACCCACATTGTCACGAGGTTTTTTTTCACTTTAATAATTAACGATGCTAAAAATAAAATGTTCACAGTACACAGTGAAATTACAGAGTTTGTGGTTTTGTTAAAAATACAGAAACTTTCGAAATTAATGCTTAAAGCGGTTTTTTTGCTTATTTACCCAACCCGAAGTTAGCGTTAACTTTCAACCTTTGTGGTATAAAGGATTTTGTGTTAGCGAGTACGAAGTGTTTACTAATTTAATCTAACCTAATTGTTTTATTTTTAGTCTGATGATTTAAGTACACATGAGTCAGTTCACAATTCGATCCTTTTTTATGGGACAAGCCCGCAACAACCTCCCAAAACCGCTACAACTCCTGTAAGCCAGGATCTACAGTAGATACAACCATGAAAACACCGGAATACTGAAGTCCGGCGCGTCCCAGGGACATGAATAACTGTCTTGGTTCCCACAACGAAGTGAATCAGAAGATATTATAAGAGGAGAAGAAAAAATTCCCTCGGTGAATTACTGCAGGAGACAGAGTGAATTAAGCCTAAAGGCACAAAGAAAAGAGACTGTACAACTGGATGAAGCCCAGTCGCCAAGCACCACGGAAATTTGACTAAAATCTAAGTGGGTCCTATGTGTGAGGTGTTATACTTGCTTCCAGTAATAGGTATGGCAATAGCGCACGGAAATTTGTTCTAGATTCCACAAGGTCCGTATAATTAAATTCGATCCATGTTTAATTTTAAAAAGTATTATTGATGAAATTGAAATGAAACGTCCTTGTTTCATTTTGTAAAAATGCTGATAACCAATTAAAATAGGAAATAATTAATACTACACAGTCTAATGCACTTATGTGACATTTGGTGTTGCAGGTGTCACAAATGTACCATCGTAATAAACACGTATTTCTGTTTATTTTATCTGTCGAGTCGAGTGGCCATATTTAATAAAAAACGCCATGGTCATACATACTTTTCTCGAAGTAATTTCTGGCAATATTTTTTAACCGTGGTGGTATCACTGGTCGAGCCAGCCCATTCGTACGGAAGCATGGCTCTCCCACTCTTAAGCCTACATTACATTAAATATACCAATACTGCCCTACCTACAAGGAACTAATAAGCGAGTGATTCGCTTTGTGGTATCTACCCAATCAATTGGAATGCGCAATAACCTGGCCTCATAAGTAACCTGTTGTGTTATGTATGAGTCCTATGTAATAGAGAGATCTTTTGGCCATATACGAGGCATAATTTCTTACTGGTCATGACAACTTTAAAAGCTAACTGTTTTCATTTAAACTTATTGATTCACCATGGTGTCAATGTTCGACAGCAGAGCTGTGATACGAGCAGTCGGCCCATCACATATTCTGGGAGTGTGATCTCTGGCAATATGAACGTAACACTATGTTAAATAATTTAATTGTTTCATCAGGTGTAGCTTATTATACGGACCTTATGGAATCTAGAACAAATTTCTTCTGATTCACTTCGTTACGGGAACCAAGACAGTTATTCATGTCCCTGGGACGCGTCGGAGTTCAGTGTTCCGGTGTTTTCATGGTTGTATCTTCTATAGATCCTGGCTTACAGGAGTTGCAGCGGTTTTGAGAAGTTGGGGCGGGCTTGTCCCAATTAAAAAATACGAGGCACAATAACTGACTCGAAATCCCTTTTGTCTGCTTCGGGAACGCTTTTTTGTCTGCTTACTCGGGAGTGAGTAGCTAATGCAACCACGAGGTAAGCGATTCTCTGTCATATAATCATCACATTAAGCCCTAATTTCAATTTACTACACTACGTATATACATTTTCTGTTCCTCCTTCTTCGAATATAATTTCACGAATGGGTTCTCAGTGATAATAAAAGTATTTGAGTGAAGTTAAAGAAAATTCCAAACTTTTCCGCCGTCGACTTTCAGTCAAAGAAAATACAGATCTCTGAAATACAGATGATATTTATACAAGTTCAAAATAAATTGATGTAAAACGTTTTATTATTAACCTTACGAACCATAGATTTCTAGTGAAGTTTATAAATTTCATTGTGAAATGAGACAAGCATATCATAATTAAAGTGTGGGAGAGCCATGCTTCGGCACGAATGGGCTGGCTCGACCGGAGTGATACCACGATCTCACAGAAAACCGCTTGTGAAACAACGCTTGCGTTGTGTTTCGTCGTATGAGTGAGGTTACCGGAGGCCCAATTACCCCCCTCCCTAGTCCCTGTCTCCCGAATCCCCGAATCCCCCACAATCCTCAAATTCCCAATTCCCAAAAGGCCGGTAACGCACTTGTAACGCCTTTGTGTTTCGAGTGTCCATGGGCGGCGCCGATTGCTTTCAACCAGGTGATCCGTCTGCTTGTTTACAGCTTATGCTATAAAGTATGTATGTTCGGTACAATGATGTTGAAAAAAGGACATAGTCTCTTGAAGCAATGACTGTGGCACCTGGCTACTATAGACTTACACGCAGAGTACACACACATTGACACGAAGGACATCTGTTGCGTGACATGGCCCGTCATTACATGTTATACATTATGGTGTTGCAAGTACACACACATAAATACACCACTGACATTTTGGTGCTTCAATCATTTCTAAGTGACATTACACCTTTTATTTAACGTAAGTGGTTTCCCAGATATTGTATGTATGATTGTATGTTAATGTGCGCGATTATCTCGCGATTGGCCAAACCGATTTTGATGTGATTTTCAGAAAAGTGTTTGTTACATTTAGGAGATTATTTGGTATATTTTTTTTATAGTTAACTAATCTTTACTTTAATTACTTTTGTCAAGTATATAAACTAACATATAATACTACTTTGCGACTATTAATATATACCACTTAAAATATAAAAAATAATTCAAAACTAAAATATTTACACCTTAAAAAATATAATAATAAAAATAAATCATAAGGCATCAAAGAAAACATTTTCCTCATCGCTACCGTGAGGTAGGGTGCCCAAAAGACTGACAGCATTGCCACGTTGAATGGCAATGCTTAACCTTTGCCCAAGGTAGTAGCCAGCCCTTCGATCACCTGAAGTGTCAACCATCCTCCTTACAATATCTTTGGTATTATACATATTTGGTATATTAATTAACTGACTTCAAGAAGTTGTTGGGTTGAAGTCGATTTTTAAACGTAGTTTTTACCAGAATTATGTCTTTAAGAAATAATAATTTTCTTTGTTATAACCTTTCACTACTTAAAATGCTAAAAGGTCGTGACTGAATATGAAGTAGATTGAAGTTTTAATATTAATTTTACATGAATTGTTTGCCATCTTTTAAAGTTCACTGGGATTTTTTTAAACTGATCTAAGTGTAACCACGTAATTATACATATGGTAATGTAACTCGAGTGTAATTCATTTCTTTCCAAAGACTCAGATCTATAAGTAAATACCAACACAGTAATGTTTATTTCTACACACACAATTTCTTAAAATAGTAATATTGATTCTTTCAATTAATTAATTTTATTTATAGTTATTTTACTGATTAAAATGGTGTGACTACCTCGTTGGCCGAGTGATCGCAAATGCAACTACCGGGTAAGGGGTCTCCGGTTCGATTTCCGGGTTGGGTACAGTATTACTAGATTAAAAAAGTATATATAATTTAAAACACACACACATGCGCGCACGCGTAGACACGTAACATACATTCTACATGTAATGTGGTCGAGCCCAGAACAAAAAGTTCCATTCCGTCTGACATTAGGTAATGGTTATGACTTAATTAAACAGTTACTGCTGCCATTATCCCTATCATTAGGACCACACACATCGCTATGGGAACAAAACTGAAGAATATACGGACCGCCCTAATTGACTCCAATTAATGCTCCTAATTGTTATTTTCTTGTTCGTTGCTTGGTTACATACATAGTTTTCCTTTTTATCACGCTTCTATTCGATCGATATATAACAAACTATGTAACAAAATCTAAGATCACGACTACATAGCTTTCTCTTTGTTGTAAAATCAGGAAACTTAGCCATTGCATATAGTTTAGATTACCATACAATATCATTATACCATCACACTGCTTTGATGATGAAATTAGAAGCCGCTAAACGAGCAGACGAATCACCTGATGGTAAGTAATTGGCATCGCTCTCATGGACACCTGATACACTAGAGGCGTTACAACTGCGTTGCCGGCCTTTTCGAGGTTAGTTATTTGAGGATTGTTCAGGGATTGGGGAGATTGGGAATCTCTCTGGTATACCTACGGTAATCTCACTGACACGACGAAATACAAGGCTTGCGTTGCGTTGGTTTACTGTGAGGCTGTGGTATCATTCCAATCGAGCTGGTCAATTCTTGCTGAAGCATGGCATGCCAACACTTAAGGTTGATGAAGCTTCGGATATGTACTGGTTAAATAGTTAACTTATATCAAATTTGGACTTAATAATAACATTACTCTCCTGACGAGCAGGGCATATATGTTTTTAGTCTTTCCGAACTGTGATTATTTAATTCAGACAACTACCTGTTACAAACGAACAGCTTGGAACTCCATCTAATTATCTCTCTGTTGTAATGGCAAAGAAAAACGAAAACAAATTCGCGTTTCTTTCTTTTGACCACGCGGACCTGCATTTTAATTAGTCATAAACTAAAATAATTAAATTACCTTTTATTTCTTAGTAGGAAGGTATATTACTTTAATTAGCATATAATGTCTACATACTAGTTGACAACATCGTATTGGAGACTCAGTTGCCAAAGAAGGAAAAAAAATCAATCAATGAATACAGCTGATCAAAGAGCTTCTGAAATTTTACTTGTACATACCATATTACTTATTGGAAACTGATACGATAATTGGCCCATCCTTAAATATTAACCCTTAGTTTTAAGTTACAGCAATCAATAAGGCTAAACTAAAGTCACTTAATGACTCATAGACAAGACTGATATTTTTTTTAAACTGTATAAAGCATTTTGTAGGGATGAGGACATAGAACAAAGGTTTTGTATATATGTGTATTATAATACGGTAGATGCCTTTATTTTAATGTCCGTCTGGTATATTATTTTAAATCATTAAACACGTATTTTTTATTTTCTTACAGAAACTAATACTTTAGACGATATATTGATTTAAAATGTCACGTGACATCATTCTGTACGACGTCGTTATGTACATTTTATACGTAGAAATGACGTTTTACCTCCCACTTCTAAATTTTGATTCGTTTTATCTAAGTATTGTTTTATTTTACGACAAAATAAAAAAATACGTGTCTAATATTTTTTATTACAAACTAATTATTTTTAATTTTCATATCCTGTCATCAGTAAATAAAATAAAATAAAAAATAAAAATCATCTCAATTGTACATTTTCTCTTTTCTGTGATACTATCAACTATACACAATATTAAACATACATCAACAATGACGTCAAACTTTAATGGATTCTCAAATTAACCGTTTTGTTAATAAAGTCGAAAATATATCCTTACTAATATTATAAATCGGAAAGTGAGTTTGTTTGTTTGTTTGTTCCACTTTCACGCCGTAACTACTAAACCGATTGCTTTGAATTTTTGCAGATTTGAAGTTACAAGTATGAATTAAATAATAGGATACTTTTTATCCCGGAAAAATGTGATATTCTCGCTTTGTGACGCGAGCGAAGCCGTGGGTAAAAACTAGTTGAAATATAAATTGGGATAAATTGCTATAGTAGTCCAACCAAACAATCGAAATATTAGCATGAACCTACTGAATATAACCACAATCCCTACTTTAGTAATCCGGCTTTGTAATCGATTTCATCATTCATGTTATTATGTTAAGTATGTACTTGTGAAGTGAAATTAATTTATGTTTAAATGAGGCATTAACTGGGATTATGGCTAATTCAATATAATCCAAAGTATGTACAAAGTATACGGTTTAGGAAACCACCGTGACGTAATAAATTAACTTATATTTTCTAATTTATATTTAAAATTGCCCATCCACTTTAAGCAAGCGTGGTGATAATACTCATTACACTTTCTCCGTGTGAGAAGAGGCGTATATGCTGATGATGATGACTATGGGTTTGCATATTTTATTGATGCAATATTGTCAGTTGTATCGTCCTGATAACTTCAAAGCTTCTACAATCGGAAAGTAATTTAGTTTATTATTAACTGTGCGGAGTCGAACAACAAATCAGTCTACCGATACCTTTAAATAAATTAGCTTTACTATTTCAACTATTACATTTCAAGCAATTAAATTATTGTTAGCCAAATTCTTACAAATTGTATTTACATATATAATTTAGGAGCCGATTGCCAGCCATTACAAGCAGAAATATTTTACCCGCAGGGCGCCATTTGTTATGTGGTGGGAGGCAGTATTTATATCTAGAAACCGAGCTTGTTAACGAAAATACTAAAGATATGGTCACCCTGTACATAATAGGTCGTTTGTTATTAAGCTCATGGCGTACGCTATACGCCTTCTGTTTTTGCAGTGCAGTTAACAGTATACGGTATTGTAGGTCCATAAAGCCTATTACACACACCCTGCAAGTAAAAACTGTACAGTTTAACAGATTTTTTTTTTTGTTTTTTTTTTTTTATTCTTGATAGGTTGACGTTTTGTCACCATCTCGCCTGGTGGTAAGCGATAATGCGGCCGTCGATGGAGCACGTCAACCTATGAGCAACCTGATCACTCGAGACTTGAAGACACCCAAGTTATATTTGTCAGGAAACACAGATTCGCGCAAAGAATTCTATTCCAGTATTTCAAACTTTGTTTTTAAAAAACGTTACCCCACACTAGGATTTTCTCCTGTATCGTGGGTGCGTTTACAAACATACAAGTTCACATACACATCACACCCAGACCCGAAAGTTTGTAGATCACACAAAGTGTTGTTCTGTGGGGGAATCAGACAAGAACCCAGCCACCGCACCAACCGTGCAGTCTTTGATGGGTCGGTGTTTTGTTTGTTTGCTTTAAACGCCTTACATACCGCGCAGTTAAATCGTAAGGTGTCTTTTTTTTTAAGGGGGGAAAATCATCGAATGACTGCTCCCGCCTGGGTGAGGCGGAAGGGAGTGTCAGACTCTTACTGACTAAAAACCACCCCGTTCCTTCTCCTGCACGTCGAGCCGGAGCCCCGGTTACCCGTTAGGTTCTCCGCGACATCGTAAGGTGTCTAGGGTGCATAGGAGATGCAACATAAAACACACACACGACACGCAACAAACGATAAAGTTATCCTTACTAAAGTGAGTTTGTTTGTTTGTTTGTTTGTTCCGCTTTCACACCGTAACTACTAAACCTATTGCTTTAAATTTTTGCAGACGTAAAGTACGAAGTCTGGATTAAATAATAGGGTACTTTTTATTTCGGAAAAATTTTATATTCCCGAGGGAAAAGAAAAGTATTGGTATAGATGGCGCTGTGTGTATTGGCATATGTCACATAGGCTACTTTTTATCCTTTTGTGACGCGAGCGAAGCCGCGAGTAAAAGCTAGTAAAAAATATATACATAATTTTTTTTTATCTAAGTTCATTGTCTTAGTGGTTTAACTATACTTAAGTGAATTCATTATATGCGGGTAATTCATAAAAAGTTTGATATTGTGTACAGTATGTTTTTATTAGGTACCCTCATGTCTCTCAAGGTTGTTTTATTGTATTGTCATACTCGTGCATTAGATATCAATGATGTTATAAAACATTTACAAACTATAAATTGTAAATAATATACTATCTCAATTGGAAGGAACTAACATCTAAGGTCTGTACCTTACAATACAGGCTGAGCACAGGCTCAGCCTAGTTTAGATGTTAGTATTCATAAACTGTGTGTCTAATGTTTTTGTTACAATAAACACTTTTTATTTATTTATTTATATTTATTTTAACCACTCGAACGACATTCGACATATACGTTTCGATCCTCCACAAAGCATCCCCAGGAGTTGATAACTCGGCGGCTCCCGCGGCACGATTCGAGTTCACAGCCAATAAAACTAAATATTTACCCAGTTATTAGTGTACTTTGATGGAGATTTTGAAATTACTGTGTTCAACCTGTCTGCCTAGAGATTATGGCAAACCCTGTTAAGTAAAAGAGATCCATAGCAGCAGACCCATACAGTGCACCGTCACAAGCTGCTTATGAGTATACGTATATATATTGTTCCCCGATTTTGTATTCACAGATATAGTTACAGTATACTACTCAATTATTTTACTGCCTCGTTGGCCGAGTGGTCGCAATTGCGACTACCGGGTAAGGGGTCTCGGGTTCGATTCCAGGGTCGGGCAAAGTATTACTGGGTTTTTAAAAAATTCTCAGTAGTAGCACGGAGTCTGGAACTGTGCCCGGTATATGACAATAGGTTCACCCCCTATTACATGGGACTCATAACGTAAATAGTGAAAAATGGGTGTTACATTGTACAGTGGTATAATGTGCACCTCTGCCTACCCCTTCGAGGATAAAAGGCGTGATGTTATGTTATTTTACTGGAAGGTGGGTGTTACCTCTCTGTGCACCTCTGTCTACCCCTTCGGGGATAAAAGGCGACAACAAAAATAAATCATAAAGAAAATATTGAATGAATATCTCATCAACAAAATAAACGAAATACCCTCTTTGTAAAGGGGTTTGAACTTTAACGACTCAATCGAAGGGCCTAATCCACACAATAGGGTTAAGGGTTAGAATATTTCAAGTTAAACTGTATTAAAGAAAGTTAAAGTAAAATTTGAACAATTGAAAGAAGTATTTAAATACTTTTTCCTTTGAAACACAATTTGGATATTACTGTAGGATCTTTTTTTAACTCGCTAATAAAGAAAGAAAGAAAGAAAGAAAATTTTTTATTTGCACACTGTCACAAGGAAATAAAATAAAAAACAATACAGTAAGACGGCGCAAAAAGGCAAGAGCTCAGCTTAAATGCCGTGACACGAGTGTGCTCGAGTCGTGGCGCTGATTTTCAGCACTTGCCCGTGACTAATAAAATATTATACATTTAACAATCGATTATCGATACTGCGACTGCACGGTTGGTGTGGTAGCTGCCTTGGTTGCCGTGCAGTGATTTCGATTCTCGCACGGAGCAACTGTTTATGTTATCCACAAATTGCAGTTCCAGGTCTGGGTGTCATCCACGGATGGGGCCCAACAGGGCTAATGCCGATACGGAGCCGCGGAAGACTTAACGGCTTGCCGGAACTCCGGCTCGAAGTGCAGGAGTAGGAACGGGGTGGTTTTTAGTAAGTAAGAGTCTGACACTCCCTCTCGCCTCACCCGGGCGGGAGAAGTCATTGGATGATTTTCCCCCCTCAAAAAAAAAGTCTGGTTGTCATGTGTATGTGATCTTGTATGCTTGTATACGCACCGCACGCACACAAGGCAAAGGTTAAAATCCTACCGCAGGTCAACGTTTAATAAAAACGAACCAAGGAAGCTGAAACAAATATAGAGCAAAATTTCATCTTCACTAGTCGTTCTTGATTACAAAATAAACAAGACAGTTGTAACATCTAATTCAAAATACATCAGAGGTAATATAAAATTATGTTGTGTTCTCTAAAGGAGTAAAAATTGATAGACGCTTAAAACACTCACTTTTGACCCAGTTGTAGTTACATGTCACAGTGACGAGTTCAGTGACAACTTTACGGTTTGTGAAACTCAAACTAAAAAGCATTAATTTCAATCAAACCATAGTTTAGTACTTTTGAAACGTCAACAAATATAAAATGAATAATAGTCTGCCAGTCTGCCAGTAAATATTGTCATAATTTACCTTAACTTATTAGCATTTAAGTACTAGTGATTATATAACAATGTCTATTACTGTTACCTAACCTCGCCTGAAACACAGGATGTCCTAGTTCAGGCACCTTATATTGTGAACTTTATATAGCTTTAAGCAATACTGTACATTTCTAGACTATTATGTTTGAAAATAAATTTTATTTTTTTTTATTTTATTATTTTAGTCTGTCCGTCAGTGAAGCTAGGCGCTCGTTCCAAAAGGTAGATTCGAGTGGAGAAGAACGAGCAAGAAACTCTATTCGTTACTCTTTAAAAGAAATTGTTGTAATAAGTAGTCACATTTAAAAGAAAATTGAACAATAAAATTTTGTTCTGTGTTGTTCAAAATAAGACGCAAAAATTTCAAATAAATCTTCCGAGATCTTACACAGTCCCTTTGTTATTCGATCTTAGAGAAATCTTACACAAGGGATTTTCCATTAGGCAAATTCCCTATCACCCTAACGATTAAAGAGGCTTTAAGTCCTTTGAGTTTGAAATACAGCACTTTACTTTCGTTTTGGCATTTAAACTACTAGATAAATCTGCAATGTTGAGTACTTTGCAGTTTAGAAAAAGGAATGCAGGTATTTACTATAAAAAATGTAATGTTAAACGCATTTTTATCAATGAGGCTTTCGTATTTTTGGTCGTCAAAACGCGCAAATCTATTCAGAGGTTTTATTCCAATCACTACAGCTATCAATTTTTTTTATTCTACATGTAATTAATACGGGATTTGATCCATGAGGATACGCCAACCCCATTGTACCTAATACTACCTACAATCATTATATAAACAAAACCTTAAAATTAACTATGAAAGTTCCTAATTAACTTAGTCTTAATCCACGAAATACATCAACTGACACAATCGTTTTGCTAATTTATAATTTCAAACTGTCAAATACTAAACATCCAATAGTGTGATGCTAGCTAATTTCTTATTGGACGGAAAACGAGCGGTTGATAATAGTGCCATCTGCTAAGTAAAAGTCCACTAGCCCCCATTGTGTTAGTAGTATAATTAGTCTAGAGTAGAGCTTAATGCCATTCATAATCCCATGTTTTTTAAATAGAATGTTGCTTCACACTTGGATTTTCTACTAGGTAGAATATCCAGACCCATAACAACAATTTGCACTGTACGGGATTCGAACCTGCCACACGTTTCGTGGTAGCCGGTTGCCCAATCACCGCGTCAAAGGTGTACTTAATTATTTTCTTTGATTTAAAAATCGAAGCCAAGTCCCCTAGGCCAGCTGTCTAACTCCCAACCAAAGCACTAACAAGGCAGTAGGGTAATGACCTAACTGATATCATCTCATCTATGTTAATATGTACATAGAACTAATAGAAACTATCGGGTAACCGATCAAAGTCTAATTTCCTTTGCGTTACATGTTTATTAATTCAAACGCAATTTCCTTTCTCTTTGTATCTATTTGACGTTCGTTTGGCGAAAATTCGCCCTTATGTACTTATGTCTATATCAAAGGTAAATGGTTCATATTTTCTATCATAGATATTTTTGTATATAGTGATATTTTTGTAATAATATTATTTATCTGTTCTAAATTAACTGTAGTATGTGAAGAAGAGCCCCACTCTTGCTCGAAACTAGTAGAGCTTTTCTCAGAATATTCACGTGAGTCCCCCACATTTTTTATTTAATTTAGTATGTCTCACGACAGTTAGTAAGAAAAAAAAATCTGTTCTCTTTTTTTACGGCATAAGCCGGTAAACGAGCAGACGGATCACCTGATGGTAAGCAATCGGCGTCACCCATGGGTACTTGGAACACCAGAGGCGTTACTAATGCGTTACCGGCCTTTTGGGGATTAGGAGTTTGAGGATCGTTGGGGATTCAGGAATCGGGGAAGGGTAATTAGGCTTCCGGTAACCTCACACACACGACGAAACACAACACAAGCATTTACCTCGGTTTTCTGTCGATTCTCAGATTCGATTCGATTCGATTTCTGATGAACTATAAAATTAGTCACAAAATAAAGAAATAAAGAATTTGTCGGTTTTCTGTGGTAGGTCGTGGTTGAGCTGGCCAATTCGTGCCGAAGCATAGCTCTCCCACACTTGCTATCTCATTCTGATTCAACACTCATTTAAAATAATATTTTGATTTTATGTAAATCAAGTTATATATAAATACATTTTCTGTTTGAATGAACAACGCCATTTCCAGGAAGCTTACCTTAAACAGTCAGCAACCACACTCAGAGTCATTGAATTTGTTATACACCGTGAAATTTATTTCATTATCTGAAAACATTTTACTAAACACCGCATTCTTTAATCCCTAAGCGGAGAGATAAACGGTTTTTTATAATATTTACGATCAGAATTACTATTTAATCTATATAAATTTGTATTATATTTGTAAAGACTGCACGGTTGGCGCGGTGGCTGGGCAACTGGCTGCCGCGGAACGTGTCGCGGGTTCGATTCCCGCACGGAACAACTCTTTGTGTGATCCACAGATTGTTGTTCCGGGTCTGGGTGTCATGTGTATGTGATATTGTATGTTTGTAAACGCACCCACGACACAGGAGAAAATCCTAGTGTGGGGCAACGTTTTTATATATAAAAAAAAAGTATTCCTTATAATGTCAGCTTTATACTGGTAGTTTTTTATTTGCTATAACAGTTGTAGATTAGTAGAAAATAGGCTTTAAGTCGGGGACGTCGGCGACGCGTTAGCGACCGCGTCGCGCGGGCGGTAGAGACGTGTTGCTAATGCAACGCGGGGCGTTACAGTGGCTATGATCAGAGACTACTTTTGTATAAACAAACTTAGGGTACGATATTTGAACAGGTTAAAATCGGTTTAGTCAATCGCTAGAAAATTGCGCACAAACGTACATACATATAAGTCAAAATGACAACCTTCTTTTTTAAAAGTTGATTAAAAATATTTTATTAATAGACGTTAACAGCTAGTTAATTTATATCTTATACTTTATTTACTATTATATAAAGTGGAAGAGATTGTTTTTTTGTTTGTTTGTTTGAACACGCTAATCTCCGTAACTACAAGTCTGATTTGAATAATTCTTTTTGAGTTGGATAGCGCATTTATCAAGGATGGCTATAGGTTATAAAACATCACGCTACGACCAATAGGAGCTGAGCAGAGTGTGTAAAACCGTGCGGAAGTAGCTAGTACATACATATATATACATGAATCCCTTTTTCCCTTGGTCTCGGCAACACGCGTGTATGGCTGGACCGATTTCAGTAATTCTTTCTTTTTTGCTGTATTTGTTATTATTAAGAGAAGGTTCTTATGGCAGAAAAAAAACCAAATCCTGGTAATCCTACGGGAACAGGAGAAAATGGAATGGTGCGTGGGCAGAAGCTAGTAGCACGATATCATTCGAACGTATTCATGAAATTCATGAAGTTTCCAACTTACTGAGCAATTGTTCCTAAGTTACATAATCGTATTGATTTATACAAATAATTCGGGGAGTTTACGTAATGTATTCGATTCTGTTACTAACCAATATAAGTAATGTTCTGGTACTTTTAATCTAGTTTGAGAACTACTCTAAAAGAACTATAGGTAAATTGATAATCAACTGTTATGTGTCGTGGTGGCCCGGAGGTTTAAGACGCCCGCTTCTCATGCATGAGGGTGCGGGTTCAAAACCTACCAACGACAAGTACAAATGTGACTTTTTCCGAGTTATATGTACTTTCTAAGATTATTTATTTAGACACCACTGACAAACGGTGAAGGAAAACATCGTGAGGGGTTTCCTCACGATGTTTTCCTTCACCGTTAGCTTATAATTTCTAATTATAAATTTGTAATCGCCAACTCGCATTGAGCAAGCGTGGTGATTAATGCTCAAACCTTCTCCGTGTGAGAAGAGGCTTTGCTCAGCAGTGGGCATTTATAGGCTGTTGATGATGATGATGATGAAACTGTCATACATGTTGTTAGACTTCTATTACCCCCCCTATTAGAGACCCCGGAAACATTAATTTTATAGAATCTAAACGCAAATACGCTATGCTACGAAAATATTGCTACGCCGTAGCAGCGTAGCACAAGAGCTACGAATTCCGTAGTACTCGTAGAGACGTATTCGATAAAACCACATTATCAACCTGTAAACATTTTTAATCTATATGTAAGTACGAAAATACAATTTAAAAATATTTTCCACTAAATTTTCCCTTATATTTTCACTTCTTTGAGGTATTTTAAGTCAATCTTTTGAACTTTCAGCTAATTACAAAATTCAACGGTGCCTTTGAAATTATTGTGCGACACAAAAGTCCACAATTTACTGAAGGACTTGACACAGCCAATGAAAAAGGAAAGGTATGCGAACGTCACGACACGTCGAAGGTGAGGACTTTTATATTTTACGATTTATTTGAAAAAAGAATTATCTCGATGAATTTCAAACTAATTTTAATTTTGTTCAAAAATGACATTTGTCGTTACACACTTATACAACTAGGTTACGATTAAATATGATGAGATACTTATACATGGAAAAATCGACCCTAGTCGTTTGTCAGTGTATTACTTTTGTGACTTATCATATTTTCGACCAGTCTCAATAAATATATTTGTTAGTAGAATCGGCTACTACAGATAGCCCTTTGAAACATAAGATTACAACATATAACATATCATCAAGCCTTTTATCCCCGAAGGTGTAAGCAGAGGTGCACATTACGGCACTTAATACCACTGTACAGTGTACCCACTTTTCACTATTTATGTTATGAGTCCCATGTAATAGTATTCTATTGCCATATACCGGGCACATTTAAAGACTCCATGCTACTACTGAAATATTTTTTTAAAACCCAGTAATACTTTGCTTGGCCCGGGAATCGAACCCGAGACCCCTTGCCCCGGATATCGCACTTACGATCACTCGGCCAACGAGGCAGTCCCTTTAAAGAACGTGGACAAATAATATGAATTGAATGAAAAAAAAAAACAGTATTTATGGACGAAGTCACCATTAATGTCACGTATATCATTTAGACAGTTAATAATAGTCACTGCAGGGGTGCCTACTGAAAATCAGCGTAGGTGACCCATTTGGATTGAGCATGCGTAGTATGCTATATCTATTCTTTTTTTTTTCTTTTAAAAACGTTGCCGCACTAGGATTATCTCCTGTGTCGTGGGTGCGTTTACAAACATACAAGTTCACATACACATGACACCCAGACCCGGAACAACAATTTGTGGATCACACAAAGTGTATGTGCAGCCGGTTGCCCAGCCACCGCACCAACCGTGCTGTAAAAAAAGTGTTCTTATTGGCTTGTTTTAGTTTTATTACATAGCTTATTATCTTTTTTTCATTCTCTCTCTGTTTTCAAACCTTTTTATTGTGATTTGTTATAACGTATATATTTTTTGTTCCTGACATGCATGTTTATTCCGAATTAAATATATTTCATTTCATTTCATATTAAATGTTTAGAAAAAAACTAAAATAAAAATGTTTTCAATGTATTATTATTATTTAAACTGTCAAACACCGCGAGGACCACAACCAATTGTTCTTTAATTGTGTCTATAATGACGGCACTCAAAGGGTTAATAATAAACAAGACTTGTAATATTTCTTAAAAAAAATCTCTTTTGGACACAGAAAAACTATGCTTTGTGCAAAAGGATTTTAAATTAATATTCTTTGATAAGGAAATTTTGCAAAAAAATATAAAAGAAAATGAGGAAATACTCTGCAAATTATTAAACTTGATATTTTATTTCACAGCCTCGAAGCTACTGTGCGGCGGCAAGAAGCACTACTTGGGTATATTGAGGTGTGAATACTAGAAGACCTAGTGCAAGTTTTGTGTCACGCTTACGGTCGACGTTTATGACGTCCGGTGCTCTAATGGGCCAGCTCCAATTAATCAACCAATCAGAGGGGTTTATTGCGAATGATTTAATCATTAAATCCTGCAACCCGGAGCCCCAGCAACTCAAATTCAAAGCAAGGGTCGAAGATCAGAAGTAGGAACGGAGTGGTTAAGTCAGTAAGAGTTTGATACGATCCCTCTCCCATGGCGGAAGAAATCATTGGATGATTTTCCCCCTCAAAAGAAGACATTCAGGGGGCTAAAGCGGTAATGACTTGATCACATTAATTTAAAAAAATCTGCAAATTCCTTGGATTGAATATAGAAAATCATTAAGAAAGGAAGAAAAAAAATTGTTTATTTTCACACCGTCACATCACAAAGTACAATAACACACAAAAAAAAATAATACAGTGAAGACGGCGCAAAAAGGCCAGAGCTCAGCTTCAAAGGATTCAACTTTACAATTGAAGTCTTGTTTCTAGTCCAATTTTCCTATACAAGTAACAATATAAGTTTCACACCGAATAGGAATATAAAGAAGGTTAAAAAAGGAAAACAAAAGGAAGTGAATGAAAGTATGGCAATCAAACAAACAAATAATTCTTTTATAAACGACGATTAAAAAACCGACTTCCATCCCCTCTTTTTGAAAGTCGTTTAGTTATCGCGCACAAACATACAAACTGAAAACCTTTTTTTTTTTGAAGTGGATTAGAAAAATAAGGGAAAATTGTACTCAACAGTTTAAAATTAAACTTTAATAGTTGCAATTCACATAAAAATCATGTCATTTAATACAAAAAAACTCGAATACGTGTTACTACAATCATAATTATGTACCCAAGTTAAAATATAGTCGTGTTTTAAACCTAGTTTTTCATTTAGCATTATAATTGAAGTTCTTTCGACTTTGAAAACATGTCGTAACATGTTTAATTTACGTTAGAGCTTTTACAAAGCTGAACTCTCTTGTATTCTAAAGAGTTATAAATTGTTGCGAAACAAAATGAAATTGTCACCATATTATTACGAGAGCAAAGTTGTGCTTACATTTATTATAATACATTTTAACTCAGTATCACACGTTTTATTTGCCGGGAAAGTTAGTGCAAGGCGTTATTAGTGCGCTGCGTAGCATTGTCGCAACGGAACAATGCATTGTACGCCCCAATAGGTTTGCTACGACGCAGGACGTTGCAGCTGTAACTAAGTTCATCCTAAACAATGCATAAATTGTGTGACAAACGTGACGACTGTCGGTCGACGCAGCACATCACCCTACCTCCCGCTTGACACAATGCAATCGTATTTGTACGTCGTTTTTCTGCGAGGTTGTTGTAACACTCCGGTCAAGCTAGCCCATTCGTGCCTGCCCGTGGCGTGCATGGCCCTCCCACATTTAATAGACTCTGCCGCCAAATTAAATTAAATTTAATAGATATCTTTTTATGGCAGCCGGTAAACGAGCGTTTGCTCGTTTACCGGCTGGTTATCCGTTTGGATCACCCGATGGTAAGCAATCGGCGTCGCCCATGGATACCTGGAACACCAAAGGCGTTACAAGTGCGTTACCGGCCTTTTGGGGATTAGGAGTTTGAGGATCGTTGGGGATTCAGGAATTGGGGAGATTGGGGAAGGGGAGGGTAACTGGGCTTCCGGTAACCTCACTCACACGACGAAACACAACGTCGGTTTTCTGTGAGGCCGTGGTATTACTCCGGTCGAGCCGGCCCATTCGTGCCGAAGCATGGCTCTCCCACACTTAATTTATTTAAATCAACACATCCTAACAGGTTACACCCAATGCGATAATGTTGTTTCTCAATATAGAAACTTATAATTAACATTGTTATAACACAGCCATATTAATTGCACTTATCCATCAAGTATGTAGAACTAACAACATCAGTCGTTACCTTTATGAACTCCACCAATGAGCAACAATAAATATCAACTTTTTGTCCAACACTGTTAATTATTTTAATAGCTTTAGCCACAGAAGCATATTCACCTATGTTTGTGCGACTGGTGGGGACCTCAAATCGTATTATATATAGAGGTATATATATATATGGGACGAGCAACCTCAACGAAGTCAGTTTGGATGTTCTGTTTACCCCGGAAAACCTCAAACAAGTACTTTGCAAGTGCAACTTCTCGCCTGAACTCTAGCTTATAGTATCCCACCGCTATATATCCTACCGCGTTATAACATAACATAACATAACATCACGTCTTTTATCCCAGAAGGGGTAGGCAGAGGTGCACATTATGCCACTGTACAATGTACCACCCACTTTTCACTATTTATGTTATGAGTCCCATGTAATAGGGGGTGAGCCTATTGTCATATACCGGGCACAATTCCAGACTCCGTGCTACTACTGAGATTTTTTTTTAAAACCCAGTAATACTTTGCCCGACCCGGGAATCGAACCCGAGCCCCCTTGCCCGGCAGTCGCACTTGCGACTACTCAACCAACGAGGCAGTCACATTACCCACCGCGTTATATCAGCTGTAACTAATAAACTAGAACTCTACGGCATTAAGAAACCAATCCTTTCAGTCGACAATAAAATCCTCACTGAATTTCACTACTACTAAAGTACAGATTGCGTAAATAAGTGGCCATTTGACCGTGTCCCGGGTTTGCCCGTGGGACCAATAAACAAGTGAGTTACTAGGTTACTGAGGGTATGAAGGTCAAAGCCGTCAATAATAATGTGTAACTTGATCAAATTATTTTGGCGTCGTTTCATTCAATTTGTAGCAGTGTAACATAACTTGATAGGTGGATAAAGTTACGTTGACTGCATAGTTGACGCGATGACTGGGTAACTGGTTACCACACTACGTGTAGCGTTCGATTCCCGCACGGAGCAACTCTTTTCGCCTCTCCACACGTTCCCGTTGCCGGGGACTCGGCGACCGGAACGTATCAAAAGGCATTTTCATTTTTATCCACAAATTGTTGGTCTTGGTGTCATGTGTATCTAAAATTCTATGTTCGTAAACGCACCCACGATACTGGAGAAAATCCTTTTAAAGGAGAACATCATCAAAAAAATTCTTAATTAATCGAATGATTCTTCCCTCCTGGGTAAGAATCGAATGCATGATACATTACACAATCACCAATATAATGGGGAGGGGTTAACCCTACTACCATTTAACGTACATACGTAAACATCCTTAATCAATGTATTTATTTAGCAATTCCAAAAATCTGAGTAACTTTTTTTTTGAGGGGGGAAAATCATCCAATGGATTCTCCCGCCTGGGTGAGGCGAGAGGGAGTGTCAGACTCTTACTGACTAAAAACTACCCCGTTCCTACTCCTGCACTTCGAGCCGGAGCCCCGGTAACCCGTTAAGTCCTCCGTGGTTAATGTCATGGTTTAAGACTGAAACCTATCAACGGCAACTACCAATGTGACGTTTTCCGAGTTATATTCAACTTTCTAAGATTCTTTAGACTCCACTGACAACCGGTGAAGGAAATATTGTGAGGAAACCTATGCTTATAATTACTAATTGAGCCGGAGCCCCGACAACCCGTTAAGTCTTCCTCGGCTCCGTAAAAATCTAAGTAACCTGAGCTAGGAATAAAAAAATGGCAAATGCAGGTCACCAAAACACCCAATAAAATACCAAAAATAAATAAACGAGCAAACTACAATATCAACGGACAATTTGGACCCTAGCTTAGATCTAAATTCATTTTGTAGACTCTCAAAGCAAGTTCTTTTTTTTGTTGAATCAAATGACAGCGGAGCAATAAAGTTCCTCGAATATTGAACTTTCGAGGTCAGTTTACACCTCACGACTAGTCGAAACGATGTCGTACGTGAAAGACAAGGTTTAATTTTTGTCCTGAAATATAGAACCAGAGTCATACAATAATAATAAATAGTTCTGTCTCTACAAATTCTTTGTAAAATGACAGAGATTGCACGATATTTAAGTGCAATTTAAAATTTAGTAGCCTTTCAGTATTTGTGTGTAAGAGGGGTAAGTATACCGCCATATATCGAACAAAATTCCAAAAATTGTGTCCAACGAAAATTTTCGGGAATTCCTCCACAGTACTTTACTCTACCCGGAAATCAAAGACCCTTTTGTCAATGACTTTTAGTTTTAAAAAGGATAAGGCGGTAAACGAGCAGACGGATCAACTGATGGTAAGCAATCGGCGTTGCCCATGAACACCCGGAACGCCAGAGGTGCTACAAGTGTGTAGTGAAAAGGCCGGTAGCCTTTTGGGGATTTTGGATATTAGGAGTTTGAGGATTGTTGGCGATTCACGGATTAGAGAGATTGGGGAATCCGGTAACCTCACTCACATGACGAAATACAACGCAAGCGCTGCTTCACGTCAGACTTCTGTGAAGCCGCGGTATCACTCCGGTCGAGCCGGCCCAATGCCAAAGCATGGCTCCTACACTTAAAGTTAATCTCGTTTTACTTAACAATACATAATGTCTTGTGTGGATCCACGTTTAGACACATGATGGATGAAACTACTTAAAACTAAGACCTTGTTAAAATCCAATCTTGATATACCTAAACTCAAGCAGCGAAAGGTCAAAATAAATGTTATTTCCAGTAACTCAACACTTAGTATCTTACTTTATCCTAGTTATACAAATCTAATCCATCAAATTATATTTGTCCATAGATCCAATTATCTAGTAAATAAACTTAAAGGTTAAGGTACTTGTGTACTAAATAAATAGCTGTTTGAGATCCTAAAATACTACATTCACTTCAAAGGACTTAGACTTAATTTAGGAATTAGTCTTTTAGGTCTGTTTTCTCAATTGAACTGCCTTATTCAAGGTGTTGTTTTAAAGCCGCGTTATTTTCTAGTTGGTAACTCGGCTGTCGATTTTGAATCCAAATCAATAAAAAAGTGTAGGTAAATAAATATTTTTCATTTTTCTGTAAATTACGGAAATCCGTAAGTGTGAACTACACGTCGCCGTCTTGTAACTAGCTTTATAACGCGGCTTAACACAAACAAACTCAAACACGTAGGTAATTGATATTATTCCCAATTCCATAAAACTCCAATAAGAAATATTGCTTTCGCTTATTCTGAAATGCTGTCGAACTAAAACGATTTATTATAGCTGTATTTTTAACTATTGACCCGAAACTTTCTCTTACATTGAACCTTTATGACGTCTGTGGCATGCCCCCAAAAAATGTCATGGTTTCAAAACTACACCTTGTATAGGTACTATATGTATAGTTTACGTACATACTAGCTTCTGTCAGCTGCTTCGTCTGCGTTTCCATGGGATATAATGCGCTGCGACGCACTATGGGCTTTTTTTTCGGTGTTTCTAAATTCTTGTTGTGTGTCGTAGCAAAATAAATGGTTTTTCTTTCTTTCTTTTTTCTTTCTTTCTATATAAGATAGCTTATTTGTTATTCCGGACTATAACCTAGCCTTGTTCCAAATTTCACATAGGTACACAGAAACATACTAACTCACTCACAACATTCGCATCTTACTTCATCTTACATGGGACTCAAAATAGAAATAGTGAAAAGTGGGTGTTATATTATACAGTGGCATTAAGTGCCGTAATGTGAACCTCTGCCTTCATCTTCGGGGATAAAAGGCGTATTTTTATGTATGTAATATTTGTATGACTGCCTCGTTGGCCGAGTGGTCGCAAGTGCGACTGCCGGACAAGGGGTCTCGGGTTCGATTCCCGGGTCGGACAAAGTTCTACTGGGTTTTAAAAAAAATCTCAGTAGTAGCACGGAGTCTGGAATTGTGCCCGGTATATGGCAATAGGCTCACCCCCTATTACATGGGACTCGTAACATAAATAGTGAAAAGTGACTGTTACATTGTACAGGGGCATAATGTGCACCTCTGCCTATACCTTCGGGGATAAAAAGCGTGTGTTATGTATGTATGTATGTATATAAAACAGTGCTCTTTAATTTTCGTTGTTCTCATTCCACGCCACATTACCTCGATATTTTCCCTCGAAACGTATTGGAGCGAAATCGAAGAACCATCCATCTCTCAACGGTAAGATACCGGCGTTTGATTTATAACCACCAATTTCTATTTTGGGATAGATACATTATTTAATGTCTCTCGTGATTTTTACCGCGTCATTGGTCGAGAAGTTCTAAGAATTAAGGAGAATATGTTGTTTCAGGTTTCATTTTCCGATTACGGAGATGTATAAACACATTTTCCTGTATAAAAATAAAGTCAAAGTCTAAGTATTTATTTCAATTAAACCATAATTTGGTACTATTGAAACGTCAACAAATACAAAATAAATAATAGTCTCTCAGTCTGTCCGTCAGTGAAGCTAGGAGATCATTCCAAAATGTAAATTCGAATGCAAAAGAACAAGTAAGCAACTCTTTAAAAAATAAGAAAGTAATTCCAGTATAATGTCTATGTTTTATTAAAACCATTGATGTAAATACCATAACATAACATAACTTCACGCCTTTTATCCCCGAAGGGGTAGGCAGAGGTGTACATTATACCACTGTACAATGTAACACCCACTTTTCACTATTTATGTTATGAGTCCCATGTAATAGGGGGTTACCTATTGCCCTATACCGGGCACAATTCCAGACTCAGTGGTAATACTGTTTTTTTTAAACCCAGTAATACTTTGCTCGACCCGGGAATCGAACCCGAGACCTCTTGCCCAGCAGTTGCACTTGCAACCACTCGGCCAACGAGGCAGTATTTTATAAAACGAGAAATATGAAATTGTAATAATAGATAATTCAAGATATTACGGTAAATAAAATAATTTGGTTGAATTCCAAATCACAAAGATTTCACTACGTTCGCATGGGCCATACCATTCGAAATTCCGTGCAAGAAACGGCGAAATTCAAAGAAGATCCTTTGAGTTTCATATATCACCAATGCATAGCAATTTGAACCTTATAAACAAGATAAGAGGATAATGATGAAAGGGGTTGTTTTCCAAAATAATTTCCACCACGTTAGATATTCGGTTTAATAAAAGAGACTTTCGAAAATTCAATTTCATTTACAATTTTTGTATTGAAAATTTTTCAAATAAAAATATTTATAATTTTATTCTAACTGCCTCGACAACAACTCGACCGACCAAGCCAACGGTTTAAGGTTTTAAAAAATTCGTAGTAATGAAACGAGGTCTTTAGTTGTATTTGTTTTAAGCCGTGGCTTCACTATAAAATTTTATTTTGTCATTGGTGTATTTGCAACCATAAACAGAGCCGGAACAAAAACTGCCCCAACGGCGCAGTGAAAAGAAAACGGACAGTCAAGTCTGCATGTACTTTTTTAAGGGGGGAAAATCATGTTACGACGTCTCCCGCCCAGGTGAGGCGGGACAGAGTGCCATGGCCACCACGAAGTCCGGATCTTACTCCAATAGACTTTTATTTGTGGTCTAATCTCAAACGCCTTGTGTATCGGCTAGAATACGAAACTCGCGACGCGTTAAAAAGTGCGATAGTGGACGCTTTTGATGTGATTAGACGTGACAGAGACACATTATTAAAATTGATCAGTTAAAACGTGCACGATTGTCTTTTACTGCCTAAAAACCACCCCATTCCTACTCCTGCACTTAGAGCCGGAGCCTTAGCAACCCGTTAAATCCTCCGACAGGTTATAGGGATAAATTGGAATAAATAAATGATAAAAATATATTTTGACTTTGACTACAAGAAGAAAAGCACGGGTGAGATATGAGAGCAGACACCGAAGCAAACTCGTTGCTCCAGTCTGAGTGTTCTTCGGAGTCGCGGAGAACCTAACGGGTTACTGGGGCTCCGGCTCGACGTGCAGGAGAAGGAACGGTGTGGGTTTTAGTCAGTAAGAGTCTGACACTCCCTCCCGCCACACCCAGGCGGGAGCAGCCATTCGATGATTAACTCCCCTTAAAAAAAAAGGTCTGAGTGTTCTGTCAGACCTACGTAGTGACAAAATGTGAAATAATCATCATTTTTTTCAAAGAATTTCCAGTTTTTTTGCTTCTACGGTAATTTTACCATGCTGGAAAATCTACCGAACCGGAATATTGTAAACAAACGAGGCTTCCGTCTCTCAGAGGAAAATATCTGACTACGAAAACTTTTGTCCATTGGAATATTATATTTAAAACTATAACATCAAGGTTCTTTTTCCACTGTCTTCTACACATCTGTTAAATTGGCTAAGAGCAAATTAGAAACCCATTCCTAAAAGCTTTGATGGTGTGACTATACACTGAAGAGGTTCTATAAGTATTTGAATATTTCAATTAGTACAATCTTTGTATTTCTAAAGAGGTCGTATATAACGCTGGACATGTATTCGTTTCTTTAGAACCTGGAAAATGGACAGATGAAACAGAGAAAACAATAAAACTTAAGAAAGAAGAAGAAAGAAAGAAAAATCATTTATTCGACAGTAACTTAAGATACTTTTATCGTCAATAAAACAGTAATTTCGAGACAACACGGAGTCAGTGGGATGTAGACAATCTTAGAAAGTACATATAGGAACAATCACTAACTAAATTTAAGAAGCATGTTACAGAATTACTTTTGCACAAGTGTTATTATTCAGTACAAGAGTTCTTGGATGATAAGTTTTGATAAATTCTTTTCAAATGTATATTTGCATGCCAATTAAGGTAGAATGTACAAGGAACCTTAAAATTTTGTAACACCTAATAATTTGTACCTACATTCATAGCAAATAAATGATCTATTCTATTCTATTCTATTCTATTCATATAACTCGGAAAAAGTCACATTGGTACTTGCCGTTGGAAGGTTTCAAGCCTGCACCCTCATGCATGAGAAGTGGGCGTCTTAAACCTCCGGGCCACCACATGTGTTGTAAGAATATAATGTGTATATGTAGAGGTAAACCTAGTGCGATTTCCGCCTACACCAGGAAACTAATGGATAGAAGAAAACAACTACATATTATCAAACCTAAAACAAGATCAGAGAAAAATGAACTAAAAGCACTATATAAACTCATAAGTAAGAACATTAAGAGAGACTACATGCTTCACCGATTGAAAACCATCGAGAAACATATAAAAACTACTGGCAGCATTAAAAAAGCATACAGGGAGCTAAACACTCACAAATTATGGATCAAGGAATTAAAAGAGACTGACAAACTATCACATAACAGGATCGATATTATGAAAACCGCAACAAATTTCTACAAAAAACTATATAATTGTCAAACCTCAAACTCCTCAAATATTTACGATGCCACCAACATCCAGACACAATTACCACAATTACCTGCTAAAAACGGCCCACAAATAAAAACGATAGATGCGATGGAAGTTATAGAAGGAATAAAGAGACTGAAATTAGAAAAATGTCCAGGCCCTGACGGAATTACTAACGAGGCAATAAGAATAGGCTGTAAGCATCTGGTACTTCCTCTGACACATCTCTTCAACTCTATACTAGATTCGGGCATCACGCCTTTTCAATGGTCGGAGTCGAACATGATTCTACTCTACAAGAAAGGAGATCCCACGAATATAAGCAACTATCGCCCTATCAGTCTGTTGCCCACACTCTACAAACTCTTTTCATCGATAATCGAAAAGAGGATCAGTGAGACTCTTGAGGAACACCAACCGATAGAACAAGCTGGTTTTAGGAGGGGATATTCTACAATAGATCACATCCATGCGATAGAACAAATAATCGAGAAATATACTGAATATCAGAAACCACTGTACGTGGTGTTCATCGATTACCAGAAAGCCTTTGACACAATTCGACACTCCTCTATATGGACCGCCCTAAGATCACAAAACGTTGAACAGAAATATATAAAAGTCATAGAATATTTGTACAACAACTGCACAAGTAGAATTAAACTTGAAACAATGGGTCCACGGATACCCATAAAGAGAGGTGTAAGACAAGGCGACCCGCTATCTCCAAAACTTTTTATAGCCGTACTAGAGATGGTCTTCAGCAAACTTAACTGGGATAGAACAGGGCTAAACATTAGCGGCAAGTTTATCAGTCATCTTAGATTTGCCGATGATATTATTCTACTATCCGAGAGTGCTGAGGAGATGGAATCAATGTTACACTCACTAAAAACTATGAGCTACGAAGTAGGCTTGGAAATGAATCTAAATAAAACAAAAATTATGTCCAACAGCAAAAAACACCCGGTATATCTTGATCAAATACCATTAGAATACGTAGACAGTTACATTTATCTAGGCAAACAAGTATCCTTCGGAAAACAAAGTAACGAACTGGAAGTTGAAAGAAGAATCTTAAGCGCATGGAAAAAATTCTGGAGCTTTAAAGAAATATTAAAAGGATCAACGCCTATGAATTTAAAGAAAAAACTGATGGATACATGCCTGCTCCCCTCTATCACCTACGGTTGTCAAACATGGAAATACACCCTAGGCGTAAGAAATAAGATCAGAACCTGCCAAAGATCTATGGAAAGAAGTATTACAAATATTAGAAAAATACAAAAAATCCCACACAATATCATACGGGAAAAGACTAAACTGATAGATGTCCTAAACTTCTCACAAAAGTTAAAATGGCGTTGGGCTGGCCACGTAGCTAGGTTGAGCGATGACCGTTGGACCTACAGACTGACATTATGGCGGGGTCCCAGAGGTATCAGAAAGAGAGGTAGACCTATAACTCGTTGGGATAACGATATTATAAAAATAGCTGGTGAAAAGTGGAAGACAATTGCCAAAGATAGGGATATATGGAAAAGTCTGGAGGAGGCCTTCACCCTCACATAAGAGGGGTTCTTGCATGCTTGCATGATGTTTATTATAATTTATTATATTTTATACACCTTGTAGATTGAATATTCTTGTAATTTGGATTATTATAAATGTCGTAAAATTGAATTTATTATAATTATTTTAAATTTTAAATGTGTAATTAAATTTATATAAAAGTAATTTTAAATCAATAAATCAATAATGGAATTCATGTAATGATGATTCTCATAACTTTTATAATTATTAATATGGAATATAAATAATTTTACATTAAGAAACCATTATTTAATCATTTTTAATTTTTCATGTTTCTTTTGTTATGTTATGTTTTTCATGTTAAGTAATTTTGCAAGAAATAAAAGGCTTTTTATTTTTATTATTATTTATTATGTAGAGGTATTTCTACTTCTTCTTCTGTATATTACATACATAACATCACGCCTTTTATCCCCGACGGGGTAGGCAGAGGTGTACATTATGCCACTGTACAATGTAACACCCACTTTTCACTATTTATGTTACCTATGAGTCCCATGCAATAGGGGGTGAGCCTATTGCCATATACTGGGCACAATTCCAGACTCCGTGATACTACTGTGATTATTTGAAAAACCCAGTAATACTTTGCCCGACCTGGGAATCAAACCCGAGACCCCTTGCCCGGCAGTCGCACTTGCAACCACTCGGCCAATGAGGCAGTGTATATTTAAGTACAATAACAGCAGAGTCAGTATATATATCTATCATTTATCTGTGTGACAAATTTCAAACAAATATAAATATTCATTTTGCGTACACAGCGTATTTTTAATTAACTCGTATATATCAAATACAGAAACTAGATACAATAACGAACCATCGTTCATATTTCGTTTACAGTACATGTTTACAAAACATAAAATTTTCTAGGGAATAGCATCGTTATTTCAGCCACTGAAACTGTAAAGATTAATACGAAAAACAAACACTTTTTATATATTAATTTACTAATGACAAAACATTCATATAAATATTAATGAAAATATTGCGAATCTTCCAGTAAGCAGAATTGCTAATAACACATCTTTTGCCAATTACATTTAAAGTTCTATGCAATTGAAAACAAGCACTACTATTGACTACACCAGACCAGGTACCTTTCTAACTCAGTATGCTACAAAATTCTAAATATGTAAAATAACGCTTCGTCCGTCGCAAAAATAAAATCAAAAGTTAAACACCCTGTTAACTTGTTTATGCTAAATCACTAGAAGAAAAAAATATATTGTTAGAATCATAGACAAAAAAAAACGAAACGTCATCGCGTAGCGGGAAAATATAATCTGTTGTTCCAAAAATGAAAATTTCAAGATGGCAGGAACTCGGATTGAGACGGCGTATTTGGTGTTAAGAGAATTTTAATCTATTTGAACTTTCAAATACACATAAATAGGCAAATTAACTTTAATTTGCCTATTTATGTGTTGTTGTTGTTTTTCTTTCCAATTAATAGTTATTGTTAAGCTAGTCCTAATTTTGTAATTTGATTTCGATGTTAATAATAAAAGGTGCATTTTAGTGGTGGTACTCTTTATTTTTCCTGTCTTCTGAGTTTCTAAAATCCAATGTGGTTTAAAAACCAATAAGTTTCTAATATCAAAGAGTAAGGTAAACTCTATGGCGAGTTTCTAAGTTTTCTAATAATATTATTAGAAAACTCATATGTATGTCGGAGATCCGTTGGTGACCATGCCTACGACGATTGCTGCCCAGCTCCTAAATCATAAGTCGTAACGCTTTGTTTATTTAAGTTCTCATTTAATTGTACAGGTGACATGATCATTGGTATGCTTACCAAATAGTTCTTAGTTTTACTATCGAGGGCGTTGATTTGTTACTTATTAGTAGACGCTAATTCGTATGTTTGGAATGTGACACGTGTCGCGTTAGCATTGGTAAGACAAAAACAGATAAGGGACGCGATGCTTGCAAAGAGAAAGCGGTTTTTTTAGTGACGCTATAGGACCCCGCCGATACAGGGAAGGGGCAGGAGGACATTCCTTTGTGGGACGTCGTTACGCGATCACGCTCATCTCTTCAGATAATTCTAAATGTCAAACAAGTGTGATATTACCATCTTTTGTAATAAGCCCACATTACTAACTGTGATCATTGTGAATACAATACTTTAATATGAACAAATTGAATAGTTCTCTTTACTACCGTTTCCTTCGACGTTTCCGACATGTATATATTTGCAAGATTTGATCACATCGAAAGTGTGAAACTAAATGAAAGCTTCTAAAATAATATAGCTAGGAACGTAGTTTGGAATTTTGCACCTATATCGAATGTCGAGATACATTCTACACAGATTCTTGTTAAATCCCATGTCTAACTTTCCTGATAGGTAGACGTCTGAACTACTGTAACACCCAGATGTTCGTAAAACAAATATGACTTTTGGCGTCAATTTTATCTTCTATGCGTCAAAATATATAACGAGGCTACCTCGTAGGCCGAGTGGTCGCAAGTACGACGATTACTGGTTTTTTTTAATCCCAGCAGTAGCACGGAGTCTGAAATTGTGCCCGGTATATGACAATAATTATGCTCACCCCTTATCACATGGGTCTCATAACATAATTAATGAAAAGTGGGTGCTACAGTGTACAGTGGCATTAAATGCCATAATGTGAACTTTTGCCTACTCCTTCGGGGCAAAAGGCGTGATACTATATAATTATATAAATAAGCCTAATTTTTATCTTTTAAAAGTGAATTCTTGAAGTTGAATTTGAATGAAAATTTAGATCTTAAATTATTTAGGGCCTTTTTACAATATCTGGATAGCCCTTATGTACCAGATAAATTAAAATTAAGAACGTAATTTGTATGAACTCTCTGTCACATAAGTTTATCAGGTACTTATATGGAGATAGTGAAACCGGGGCGCTTAGTGGCCTTTGCCAATTGTAAATTCAGGTTTTTCTTAAAAAAAATTACTCTAAATCAGCGGTATAACGTACAATAAATAACAGATCAAAAGAAAATACAGAAAAAAATGTGTTAAACTGAATAACGTGTCACTGCTACAATAAAGATAAAAAAGAACAGACGCTATTCAAGATGGCGGATGACAGCTGTCAAACGTTAATTCATAATCAAAGATCGGTATTTAGATAGAACAAATCAATAATTTGATTCACGTTTCTTAGAAAAGTTGTGTTAAGAAATTACTTTGTATGTAAATATTCGATTTAGAAAGCCACATTACTGACGTAGTAAATAATATTTAAATTGTTACATGTGTATATAATATCACACTTGATGGTCCACAAAGGGGGTAGGCAGAGGTTCACCTGTACAATGTTATACATAAATTGCAGGAAATAGAGTGTGAGAATGTACAATATAATGCACACTCCACCACACTCCATGCTACAAAGAAAAACTAAAATTAAACGAAACAGTTTTGACAATAATAATAAACTTTTTATTATACAACAAACTAGCGACCCGCCCCGGCTTCGCACAGGTGCAAAATGCATGTATTACAAACCTTCCTTAAGAATTACTCTATTTATTAAAGAAAACCGTATCAAAATCCGTTGCGTAGTGTTAAAGATCTAAGCATACATAGGAACAGACAGACGGCAGATACCGACTTTATTTTATACTATGTAGTGATACGCAAATTACATACAAGAAAATTGTTCAATAAGGTTGCCTTATCGCTTACAGCACTTCCAGGCAACCTTAGAATCCATGTAAGCGTGGAAAAATCCATAAGTGATACTCTTATTTAACAAGCCAAAAGGCGTGAAGCGTACGTATTTACGTGTAATATCTTTTAAAAATTCCCTTTTATGTCTTATTCCTAAAACATATTCTTAACCATTTTCCTTATAATTTATCAATTTTTCCTCTTGATTTACTCGCCAAGTAACGGGTTTCATTTGCTTTGACTTGAATAAAATTTCACTCCGCATTATAGACTTGTGAAAATTAAATCAAAAATTCTGTTTGTTACAACAAAACGTTAATATGGTAATATAAACCTTATTTTTTATTTTTTTATAATCGTTTATTTACTTTTTATTGTTTTATAATCGTTTATTCACTTACAGATACATGCATTTTAACTTATTACTAAGCATAGCCAAACTGTTATACAGTTTGTTGGTGAAAATAGTACTCATAAATTATACTATTTCTATACATCATCGATAACAACATCCACAGCCTATAAGTGGCCAATGCTGTCGCGGAGAACCTAACGGGTAACCGGGGCTCCGGCTCGACGTGCAGGAGAAGGAACGGGGTGGTTTTTAGTCAGTAAGAGTCTGACACTCCCTCCCGCCTCACCCAGGCGGGAGCAGCCATTCAATGACTTTCCTCCTTAAAAAAAATCAGTTTCTGCTGACCAAAGGCCTATTCATACACGAAGGTTTGAGCATTAATCGCAATGCTTACTCAATGCGGGTTGGTGATTTCAAACTTATACATTACAAAACACCACGCTTTTTATCCGCGAAAGGGTAGGCAGAGGTGCACTTAATTCTACTATACAATGTAACTCCCACTTTTCACTATTTATGTTATTGGTCCCTTGTAATAGGGGGTGAGCCTATTTTTATATACCGGGCACAATTCCAGACTCCATGCTACCACTGAGAATTTTCTTAAAACCCGGTAGTACTTTGCCCGACTCGGGTGGGGCAAAGTACTACCGAGTTCGGACTCGAACCCGAGACCTCTGGCCCGACAGTCGCACTTGCGACCACTCGGCCAACGAGGCATTCAAACTTATAATTAGAAATTATAAGCTCAGGTTTCCTCACGATGTTTTCCTTCACCGTTTGTCAGTGGTGTCTAGATAATCTTAGGAAGTACATATAACTCGGAAAAAGTCACATTGGTACTTGCCGTTGGTACTTCAATACATGTATGTACACAATAAACTATTGGGAGGTATTATTTGCTGCCGGACTTCAGATATTTACTCTTGTGGTGTGTGACGAGTAAAGTTCTGCTTGTCACAAACTATAAAGTGTTTGTGTGTGGGTGTGTGTGTGTGTGTGTGTGTGTGTGTCAATGAAATAACTTGTTCGTTATACTCAAAGTTTGACAAGTTTGATTGAAAACAAGATCCAGAAATTGATTTGAGATTGTATGCCTTTCAATCAATGTAACTACTTAAAATCGCGGGTTACTCACGTGAATATACTGAGAAAAGCTCTACTAGTTTCGAACCACATAGGGTTCTTTCTCATGAGCAGCGTGCACGGTCGCGGCGACGTCGCGCAGCTCACTAAAACTAGTAGAGCTTTTCTCAGTATATTCACATTAGTAACCCGCGATTTTAGTTAATTTAGTATGTCTCACGATAGTTATTATAAAAACAATGTTACTACTGTTTGTAATGTTATAATCATCTATCTTTCTTGAATTAATATTATTGTGACAGATGTACAAGCTTTTTTTTAAGGGAGGAAAATCATCGAATGCCTTCTCCCGCCCGGATGAGGCGAATTAGTAGCGTTAAGACATCGGCGACTCCATATCGGCATCAGCTTTATTGGGCCCTATCTGTGATGGTCTGATGGCTCTTTGAGGCGCGCGCGGAACTCATCGCGCAATACACTCGGGTCTGGTTCTGCTCTGTACCATGGTCTGAACCAGAGCCGGTCGCGAGAGGTCGCCGTCGCGATCACAAGATATACAGGTTTGGAAGTATAAGTCACTATACCTACATGGATTTTTTCTTCATTATAAATATCGGCATTCATAGGAAAGTTGCCTTATTCTATCCTACTAATATTTTAAATGGAAAAGTTACATACATACATCTTTATAACCAGCTTCAGGGAAAAGCTATCACGAATTCTGATACTCAGTGTCTCATAAATCTAACTAAATACTAGACAAAAAACATAAAGCCAAGACCAATCTAGATCTATCAACTAGACAAGCTATCAAGTTTACATAGCAATATATCAAAAGTAGAAGACCATTTAATAATAAAATATCCAACAAAAAAGGCTAAAAAACAACTTGAGTTACCAACAGCTTATAATGTCCCTTCTATATCTTTATTTCGGCCGAAAACCGGATAACTTTAAGAGAAAAATAGTCTTTTACTTTCCGAATCTTATCCGAGTTTCGTAAAAAAAATAACGTTTTTTGTACGTGAGAGGACTTATCAAGTTCTGTTCGATTTTCAAAATAATTGTTGTCCTAGGCAATCTTGCGGCTTCGTTTACGCAAAAAATTTAGTTGGATTAAGTTAAAATTAGTTAATTAAACGTTTTTTTCATGCCCCACAGTCGGATTTTCTCCTGTATTGTGGGTGCGTTTACAAACATACAAATTCACATACATATCACACCCAAACCCGGAACAACAATCTGTGGATCACACAAAGAGTTGTTTCGTGCGGGAATCGAACCCGCGACACGTTACGCGCCAGTCAATTGCCCAGCCACCCTGCTAACCATACAGTCCAACTTTGATTACAACTTTAAAATTGCGAGTAAATAAATACTCACGTGAATATACTGAGAAAAGTTCTACTAGTTTCGAGCCCAGAGGGGTTCTTCCTCAAAAGCAGCATGCGTGGTCGCAGCGACGTCGCGCAGATGTCTTACGATAGTTATTATCAAAATAAATACTCATTAGAATATCCTTTCAGAGTGCTTTCTCATAAATTATAGGGAAACTATACATTAAGTTTCAATTTCCTACTAATAATATTTCTATTATCATCATCAGCAGTTTATAAGTGGCCACTTCTGACCAAAGGCCTCTTCTCACACGGAGAGGGTTTGAGCATTAATCATCACGCTTGCTCAATGTAGGTTAGTAATTTCAAACTTAAAATTTTAAATTATAAGCTCAGGTTTCCTCACGATGTTTTCCTTTACCGTTTGTCAGTAGTATCTAAATAATCTTAGAAAGTACATATAATTTGGAAAAAGTCACATTGCCACTTGCAGTTGCGCGTTGGTAGGTTTCGATCCCGCACTCTCATGTATCAGAGGCGTCATCCCCAAGCGGTCACCGGTGACCGCTCTCCACTAACTACATTATAGACCTTATTTCCAATGTTTAGAGACTATTTTTCTGTGAACAAATTTTGGGGATGAATTTCAACGGGTTAGGCATTTTGAGTATGAAATAGAGTTTAACGAAAGTTAATATTTTCTACGGTGAGTGCTACTCGATTTCTCTCCCGGTAAATAAAACGTGTGATACTAAGTTAAACACAATGTCAGTAACAGATTACAACTTTCTCTCGTAACAATATGGTGACAATTTATATTGTTTCACAACAATTTATAACTCTATAGAAAACAAGAAAGTTCGGCTTTAAAAAGAGTATTAAATATGTAACAACACGTTTTCTAAGTTGAAACAAGTTTAATAAAGCTAAATAAAAAACTAGATTCAAAGCACGACTATATTTTAACTTAGGTATAGAATTATGTATGTAAAAAAGAAAGAAAGACAAAAAGAAAGAAAGATTGGTTACTAGTAAAACATGCGTATACATAAACTGACTAATTTGACATGCAAGATGTTAAATAGTATGTTGTGCGTCCATGTTTCACCAATAGTGGCGTACAAATTTTATAGGTATCCAAATTATATTCAATTTCATTAAGCACTCTATACAGCAATTTATACAATAATAGTCATAATTAAATTTCATTACAGAGACAAACATATAGTAATAGTATATAGTAACATGTATTTACTCGTGTTCCGTTTCGTTTGCCAACATTTCTCATAAAAAATATTTCTTGAAACTTTGAATTTAAGTAAACCTAATAGTGAAACTTTCCCTCTGTTGGTCATTCAATAACAGAAGATCTTTAAATAATTATTTATTTCAAAGAACTTGAAACTACGATTGCTCAATGTCGGCAGTCAAGCTCTTCAACCGTTTGTGGTCGAAACCCTTCAACTGTGAGGCTCAAGGACTTGTCTATTTATAAAGTGATTGTGAAGTTAATGAGTGTCACTTCCGTCGGGGGTAGACCCATTACATTATGAGGACATTAGACTAAAGTACAAAGCAAAAACTCTAAAAGAAACCTCCATTTTTGACCTGTCTCCTAGTAGGAATTAATAGGAAGCCTAGATGGGAGGTCAAAGTAAGTAAGTAAGTAGATCATTTATTTGCGTAAAATGGCAGAAATGAAACCTTTTGGAAGTTCCTACTTAAATGAAAACATATTTTAATTAATAATTATGTCTTCGGCTTACTCACGTAATGATTTGACGAGGAACTCGACTAGTTTCAAGCCATTTAGAGGCTCATATTTATGAGCAGCATTCCGCGACCCGCGACGAGGCGACTGTCGCGCTGCTACTACTTACGTGAGTAAGCCGATAAACATAATAATTAATTTAGTATGTCTTATGAAAGTTATAACATAAACACATATTATTTCTATTTTTATTTTAGTTATTTTAATGGTTCACGTGTTGAGTATTTTAAACGAACATTTAAACATTTTCTATGTACCGCTACCAAACATGTTAACTAAAGCAATATTACATAAGTGTTATTTAGGAATGTGTTTGTTTATTCTAGGTTGTTCATATTGTTGGCGTCATTAACGTATATATTTGTAAAACCTCATTTTATAAATAATCGATTTCGAGACTGATTCATGATAGCACAAGTTTAAATCTTTTTTTTAAGGGGGGGAAATCATCGAATGAATGGGTGAGGCGGGAGGGAGTGTCAGACTCTTACTGACTAAAAACCACCCCGTTCCTTCTCCTGCACGTCGAGCCGGAGCCTCGGTTACCCGTTAGGTTCTCCGCGACTCCGAATCGGCATCGGCCCTATTGGGCCCCATCTGTGGTGGTCTGATGGCTCTTTGAGGCGCGCGCAAGTTTAAACCTTAGTGGATTTTGGTTGCTATTTTAAATGGATAATCCTGTACTTATTGTAAATACGATAAATAAATAAAAAAAAACGTACCAAAACTCGAATCAGAACAAACCGTTTTATTCATAGAGATTAATAAAACATTCGGTTTTAGTATTCACTTCAGTTTTGCGGTGAAACGGAAGGAAAGTTAATGGACGGGAACCTCCATTTCCATAAAATACGCACTTCTAAGGAGGCTTGGAAATCAATCGAAAATATATGCTTCGGAAAATTGACCTTTTTGTGTAACCTGGAGAAATCATTGCAAGAGATTACTTTTACTTTGGAAATAAATAAAATATTTATATAGAAATAAACAGACTGCCTATGTCGTGGTTTTTCAAGGGGAGAAAATCATCGATTGTCTGCTCCCGCCTGGATGAGGAGGGAGTGTCAGACTCTTACTGACTAAAAACCACCCGTTCCTACTCCTGCACGTCGAGGTGGAGCCCCGGTTACCCGTTAAGTCTTATTAACCTCTCGCGCAGTAACCAAGCATGGTTATTAACTCGTCGAGTACCGGTTTTATAGACACAATTAAAGAACAATAGGTCGCGGTCACCGGTGACCGCTTGGTGTTTGACAGTTTAATGCTCAAACCTTCTCCGTGTGAGAAAAGGCCATTGGTCAGCAGCAGCCACTTATAGGATGATGAATGTCAAAGTTCACCTTCCGACATATTGTACCTGGCAAATTAATGAACCAAATTCTAACAGCCATCTCACTAAGAATTCCAAAATCCAAAAGATATATATACTTGGGAACTGAATGCAGAATATTGTCCCAAAAGTATTTAGAACTTTTTAATTGCTTTAACCTGAATTTCCACAGATTATATAGGCTCCAAATTGCTTGTTAGAATCGTCTACTAAACCAATTAGGACAAAGTGGCAATTATTGTTAAATTGTACGGAGCTAGTCTGAATTTTATAGTCTTTTACTTTTATTGAAGTAATTTATGAATGTACTGTCATTTGGATTCAATATTTATTTAATTATTTTATCGTATACGAATAGAAATTCCACATTATGTACTAGGTTTTTAAAAAATTCTCAGTCGTAGCACGGAGTCTGGAATTGTGCCCGGTATATGGTAATAGGCTCACCCCCTATTACATAGGACTCATAACGTAAATAGTGAAAACTGGATGTTACATTGTACAGTGACATTGTACAATTTCTAACCAAGATATAGTTTCGGCGCAATGTTTAAAGAAAATAAACGTCATATAAAAGATTTTATATCTACAACGACCCGCCCCGGCTTCGCACGGGTGCAATTGGAAACCTCTTAATTCATTAATGTTTCTCTACTACATTATGCATGCATTATACATATAAACCTTTCTGAAGAATCACTCTATCTATTTAAAAAAAAACTGCATCAAAATCCGATGCGTAGTTTTAAAGATCTAAGCATACATAGGGACAGACAGACGGCAGACTTTGTTTTATACTATGTTGTGATGTACACCATGAAATTTATTTAATTTTCGTCCTTCGGCAAAATAACTTGCCATAAGGAGTACTTTTAAAAAAAGATGAGCATTTTTAGTTTAAAAAAACAAATCATGGAAACATGAAACACTATATGTAAAGTAGGCACTATTCACATCGCACGTGCCACCCGATAAGAAATACTTCTTCGAGAGTTACATGGCGTAATGTTTTGGTAATTATTATGAGTTCGTATGTGCTTTCGAAGTTTGCTTTTCGCAAAATGGTTCACCAGCTATTTGCTTTCTTGAACATTTTATTTCCTTGTAAAACTAGTATATTACTAATAATAGAACCATTTTACTTCTTGACAAAAACGAAATAGATTTCACGGTGTATAAACACTAAGCAAGTCTGCTTACCCCTAAATGTTAGAAATGAGAGGCATTATCCACCTTATTACTTCTAACAAAAGAAGGACAAGCTCGCAAAATAGCACTGTAATCCTTACTAATATTATAAATCGGAAAGTGAGTTAGTTTGTTTGTTTGTTTGTTCCGCTTTCACGCCGTAGCTACTAAACCGATTGTTTTGAATTTTTCCCGAAGTAAAGTTATAAATATGGATTAAATAATAGGGTACTTTTTATCCCGGAAAAAATTGATATTCCCGAGGGAAAACAAAAGTATTGGTATAGATGGCGGTGTGTGTATTGGTATATGTCACATTGGCTTTTTATCCTTTTGTGACGTGAGCGAAGCCGCGGGTAAAAGCTAGTGAAGAAATATTTCCTCTCCTGAATCAACGTCGAGCAAAAAACTTTTGCAAGTCGACCTCCTTTATTGACACGTACCTACATACTTCCGATAACATAGTCCAAGAGTTGTCGTAACTAGTTGAGAAGGTAGATAACTGAGTTATCGTTATTTTATTGATACTGGCTCGTTGGTCGTATGGCTGCAAATAGGTAATTATCCCCGAAGCGGTAGGCAGAGGTGCACATTTCAGCACTTAATGCCACTGTACAATGTAACACCAACTTTTCACTATTTATGTCATGAGTCCCATGTAATAGGGGGTGAGCCTATGCAGTACTTTTTGAGTTTAACCCGTCCGGGTTAAACTCAAAAAGTACTGCACATACAGACAAACAGACAAAAATTCTAAAAACCATATTTTAGCTTCGGTATCCATTGTAGATCAAACCTTTCAAGCATTCTTTTAAAAAAATATTCAATGCACAGTTTTCACTTATCTAAGATTTTATTATATGTTTTTTTATGGTATAGGAGGCTAACGAGCAGACGGATCACCTGATGGTAAGCGATCAGCGCCGCCCGCAACACCAGAGGAGTCACAGGTGCGTAGAGATAGTTTTTTTTTAAGTTAGGGAAATCATCGCATGACTGCTCCCGCCTGGGTCAGGCGGGAGGGAGTGTCAGACTCTTACTGACTAAAGACCACCCCGTTCCTTCTCCTGCGCTACGAGCCGGAGCCCCGGTTACCCGTTAAGCCCTCCGCGGGTCCGTAACCTTGCGTAACCTTGGGAACAAAAGTTTAACAATTATTATCACCCGCCTCTAAATTTAAACGCGACAAGTTCTTAGTAGGATTTCTAAAATGAAACCAAAACATAAACAAGATGTTTATCTCCAGGCGAACATCCCTCGGAGTTAGTTGGCACTTAAAATTATGAGTCTATTTAACTTTTCAGATACTTTATCTTTATATTTATAATTCTGATGTACGTGTGTATCATTGAACTCCTCCTAAACGGCTTGACCGATTGAAATGATTTTTTCTGTACGCGTTTGAGTGGCGCACTGGATGGTTAAAATTCACAAATCAGCCCGGCAGATGGCGCTGCAGTCTAAGTCTAGGTTTTTTTTAATAAATAAATTGAATTTCTCCACGTATTTGTGTACCCTTGTCATATTACAAGTACATAATTTTCATGGTCAAATATTTTTTTACGTGTGTAGGTAACGATGTCTAGGTTAATTATCTTAAACGGCTGAACTAATTTGAATGATTTTTTGTTTATACATTCAAATGGATATGCAGGACAGCGTCTGTTGGGTCCGCTAATATATCTATATAAAGGGTATTACTGTTGACTCAGACCAAAGCGCCGATCACCTAAACGATGCATGGACGACATCAGAGGACACGAAAGACTGAACTGGATGCTAAAGGCATACGTTCAAAAATCCTGGAGGGAACTTAAGGAGACTAACGTCCAGGAGTTTACAAATGGCTGAAAATGTCAATGATTGTGGACTGTTCTTTTAGTTAAAATATTGGCAATTCAAATACCAAGCATAAAGCCTTGAAATAGAATCGATATTCATATTTTTTATCTTAATTATCACTCTAGAAAACAAATGTAGTGTAAAAAGCTAGACGTAAGTAACATAAACTTACAATTTTACTTTTTAACGCTGTCTGTAAATATGTAACTTCATAATACATACATCAACAGGCTATAAATACTCACTGTTGATCGAAGTCTCTTCTCACACGGAGAAGGTTTGAGCATTAATCACCACGCTTGCTCAATGCAGGTTGGTGATTTCAAATTTATAATAAGAAATTATTAGCCCAGGTTTCCTCACAATATTTTCGTTCAACGTTTGTCAGTGGTGTCTAAATAATGTTAGAAAGTACATATAACTCGGCAAAAGTCACATTGATACTTGCCGTTGCGTTGGTAGGTTTCGAACCCTCACCCTCATGCATGAAGCCATCACAACACCTACACACGGCTACACATTGAGCTTTACATAACCAGTATAAACTGAACGTTAAATGTGCGGAAAGATGATGCGACGCGACGCCAGGATAAACTGGTTTTGTATAGATTGATGTGTGGCCATGTGTACATAAATTACTTAACGTTACATTATTTAAATTCATGTCACTATATTTTTAAACTCCTCTTTTCCCGGAAACACTTAAGTTAATTGTTACTTGATACTTAACAAAGTTATAACTTACAGCGTTTTTAAGAAGACTACGTCAGCGCTGCCTGTCGGTGTTATTTTAAGATTTTCCACTACTTAAGTACTTATTACAAACTAGCTGGCCTAGGAAACTTTATACGCGCTTACACTGGATAAAATGATGAGGTAACTTCTACAAAATGTTTAAAAAGAGAATCTAGAGCATTTTTTTAAATAATCTTCTAACTATACCTTCATACCTTTTTATAATTTTATATATTCCTATATATCATCGTGGTACGGCGATATTGTCAGTGAATATAAGATTAGTCCATTCGTTAGTTTTGTTTTACATAAATATTTTATGTAACTATGAAAAACCATAAAGGGCCAAGAATACTACCCTGTGGTACACCATAACCGATAGTTGGTTCACCACTTATCCAGTATTGAGCTTTAAATACTTGTGTTCTTCGTGCAAAGAGAATAAATTATGAGTCCTTCATTCGACATTAACCTACAAAACAAATACTCTTGTATCTACTTGACGACAAATACATGATAATAATGTGTATGTAACTCTCGATAAATAAAATGTATTACGTTCTGCTGAAATGTAATTGTTATTTTTCAGGCTTAAGGTCGTATCTACCCGGAGCATGAACTTTGAACTCTCGGGTACAAAGCATAATAATAACCGATTTCATTTAAAACGAAGGCCTCCAGCCAAAACAAAATTCTAAGGAATTATTTTCTCTCTCATTATTCTGGAAAACGTTGCAAACAGATTTTTTTCTCAACAAGCTCTTAATATACATAAGTAAAATTTTTGGTTCAATTAATCCAATGAAATTGTCAAAACAACATCGGTGTTAACATACAAGCACTTTTAAAACCCACGGATGGGGCCTAATAGTGCTGATGCCAATACGGAGCCGCGGAGGACTAAACGGGTTACCGGGGCTCCGGCTCGAAGGGCAGGAGTAGGAACGGGGTGGTTTTAAGTCAGTAAGAGTCTGACACTCCCTGTTGCCTCACCCGGGCGGGAGAAGAAATAGGATGATTTACCCCCCTTAAAAAAACTTTTAAAACATCAAAATAGAAATGTCCATTAGTGAAACTCATTCTCCGTGTCAAGATTCGTGAGAAGAAGAACGAACAAAAAACTTCATCGGTTCTTTTAAAAAGGAACGTTTGTTGTAAAGTCTCACTCAAACATTGTTTAATCTGATAGTATACCTAGTAAACCTAACCAGATCGATTCATTGCCCCCAAGACCCCCAAATACAAAACTTCCAGAAATTCGATGTAGCCGTTTCCAAGATCGTTGATGTATAATGACTGCACGGTTGGTGCGGTGGCTGGGCAACCGGCTGCCGTGCAACGTGTCGCGGGTTCGATTCCCGCACGGGACAACACTTTGTGTGATCCACAAACTGTTGTTTCGGGTCTGGGTGTCTTTGTGTATATGAACTTGTATGTTTGTAAACGCACCCACGACACAGGAGAAAATCCTAAATCCTAGTGTGGGGCAACGTTTTCAACGTTTCAAAAAAAAACAAAGAGACAACTGAAACAAGTAAATTTATTTCTGCAAATAGGCTACAAGGCAGCACTTTTACACGTCAATTTTTCAAGCGAACGATGAGGTCGACATTTCCTAACTTACAACGGTGAGAAGAAATGCCGAAACAAACTCAAAGGTTGAAGCTCAATAAACATTGCTTAAAAGTATTACGAATCTATGTAACCCATGGTTTGCCGGGATCTGCGCAGATATACGCGAGGCACAATGTGCCCTCTGTTATGTCTCATATCGGCATATGATAGGACGGCAGATAAGAGGTTAAATTACAAGAAGATGGATGGTTTTAAAACCAAATAACATTTTACTCATAAATATATAATGTTTATCTAAAGATTCAGAAGAATAAGTATAAAAGAACTAAAATATAAGATAAAATATATAAGTACAAAATTCTCGATATTTTCATGCGACTGAAACCACATTTCTTTATTTTCAGGTACCTTGGAACGCTGGCTAACAGTTTAAGCGCCATTTAATTTAATAACAGTTCGATGTTTTTAGAAGAAAATATTTCAGCCAGATACAGAGTACCGTGGGCGGTAAAAATGACGGTCCAGAATGTTTTGTCAAACAAAAATGCTTCAAAGCAAAATTTTGATTTATAAATTGAATGGATTATTTTACATCGATATTTTTCCGGATTTCCCCAAAAAAAAGTAAAGAGTGTTTCTTGAATGTTCATTTGAAATCTGTGTTTTAATGTCGTGGTTTATCAATAACGTTGGTATTAGATACTACTTCTAAAAACACTCAGCTTTTCCCAAAATGTTAACTCGAGTAACATGTAACTTCTTTCTGTGTTACCAAGTTATTATGATACAATTTTTGATGCTTTATAAATTGTAAAATATATTACAAATAAATTATGTACACACAAATCTGGTACGCAATAAGTAGCAGATAAAACCAAGGCAAATACAAAGTCAGAGGAAATTTTTACCACTTGAAACTAAATTATTTGAGCACCACTTCTGATAATACAAACCGCAATAATCACGAGAACGACAAACTGCTGCAACTGCTTCACACAGTCAAAATATACAGACTCAGTGACATTAAGAAACTCAAACACGGTCACTCACCTCCAAAGGAATAACGCCACAAGTAACGCAGACATCAGCAAGCGCCAGATGTGTCATCATCAGATCCACTCGAGACTTCCTCCTCCTCGATCTGGCGAGGCTGACCAGCACAGCCACATTCCCCACTCCCCCCACAGCCAACAGGATCCCATAAATCACCAAAACTGGCCCCTGATCCCTCAACACAGTCTCCGTTATATTAGTACTGGCGGTAGTAGCACCATCAAAATAATCCCAAAATTGTCGGTCGATCTCAGAAGTGGTGATTTGAAGAGTTTCGTCCTCGTAATCATAGTTGTTTAGTAACATTTTGAGGTTTTACATGATAATGTACACTATTTAAATAGTTAGTGTTAAAGTGGTTTTTATAACACTCACATTGACATATTTTTGTAATTTTAGCAATTTGATTTTGATTAAAGTTTTATAACTATAAAACTATGCATTAAACTTTGTAGTACGAACATATTATTAATAAACTATTTATTGTAAAATAGTCACATACAATAACCAAAAAATTTAAATAAATTGTAAATAACTTCGGAAAAGTTCTTAACACTTCGTCGCACTTCGGAAGTAGTCGCTATCGCAGTTCGAACGCGTCTGGCCTACGCGGCTACGGAGCTACGACTGCCGCTACGAAGCTACAGCGTAGCGCTACGTAAGTAAATATGAGTTGATAACACCGGGCAGGTTTTATCAGTATTAAATTAATTCTCGCTTTTGCTAACATCTGTGAAGTTCAATTTAACTTTGTTTATTGTGTATCTCTACGGAATGGCTACTATATTATAATAGGGATAATGACAGGGTATGAAAATTGAAATAGTAATTAGTCCGACAGTTAGGTAAAGAAATAACATTAGACACATATTTAATACTAATAAAATTATACTTAGATATAACGATTCAAAAGTTTAGGAGTGGGGGCTAAAACGTCATTTCTACGTATAAAATGTACAAAGAAATGACGTCACGAGACATTTCGAATCAATATATCTTCGAAACTATTCGTATCCGTAAACAAATAAAAAATACGCATCTAATGTTTTTAAATAATCTACCAGACGGACATTGAAATAAAAATTAATCGTCTACCCTATTTTAATTACAAATCTCAACTTTATCAAACTAGAATTTTAACTTGTGAAAGCATGAACGTTGTAGTGTTGTGATTTCAAAAGTTTAAAGACAATATTTTATAGATTATTTTATGTACATTTTAATACACTCCCTGTAAAATAATGTTCTTTGTTTGGTAATATGAAAGCTGTTCTTGGAAGCTATTATGGGTCACATTTTTTTCAGAATCAAAGTAAAAATCTAAGTAATAGAGCAAGCGTATTCCCTTGATTGACGGGAAAGAAAACACGGGTAAAATATTAAAAACCTTATATTTTATGAAAAGGGAGAAGAAAGCTTATAAATATTTTCACAAAAACATAAACACTGACTAGTTAGCCGACATGTTTAACGATCCTTTCGCCTGAGGGCCTCAGAGTTATGGGAAGACAACACAAAACTTTCTAAACTGGTTCAAAACTCATAAGTATTCCATAACTTCACGGCTTTTAAACCCCGAAAGGGTTGGTAGAGCCATAATGTACTATACTACATAATATACTATGTAATATCAACTTTTCACTAGTTATGTGATAAGTCTCATTAGAGGATGGTACTAATGTCATTCACTATTAAGACGCTAAACTATATATTTATAAACCTTTCTTTTTAATCTCTCTGTCTTATAAAAAATCCCATCAAAATCTGTTGTCGCGTTCATCAGACCACTACAGATGAGGCCTAATAGGGCTGATGCCGATACGGAACCGCGGAGGACTTAACGGGTGCTTCGGCTCGAAGTGCAAGAGTAGGAACGCGGTGGTTTTCACTCAGTAAGAGTCTGACACTCCCTTTTGCCTCACCCGGGCGGGAGAAGAAATAGAATGATTTCCCCCTCAAAAGTATACAGGCATATAGACAGCGGAAAGCTACTTTGGTTAGTGATGGTGATGATACCGGCTTGAAACATAATATTTACAAATCACATATTGTTAGAAGCATAGAAAAAAAAACGAAACGTAATCGCGTAGCGGGAAAATATAATCTGTGGTACAAAAAATGAAAGTCAAGATGGCGGAAGCTCGGAAGTTATTGAGACGGCGTATTTAGTGTTGAGGGAATTTTAATCTATTTGAAAGTCAATTTGACTATTTATTAGTGTTGCCCAAATTCAGTCTTGGTCTTGCAGTCTTGGTCTTGTTCTTGCGTTTTTGCAAGACCAAGACCAAGAACAAGACCGCGTATTTTTAGCAAGACCAAGACCAAGATTGACCGTGCAAGACTTGAGCAAGAACAAGACATAGCCTGCAAGACTCTTGCGTCTTGCAGCTAGGACTTAGCGCTATTTCACTGAGTAGTTAGGTGTAACAGTTCGGTGTATAGGTAGGTACGCTTAGGAATTCTATGAGACGCAAAAAACTGTATCAAAGAATATGAAAAACTGGACCTATGCGCATTACGACTAATACCATAAACATAGCTATTAAAAAAATATCTATTAAAATCAAACTGAGTGCATGCATAGTTATGTTTTAACCATCGGCACTTTGATAATGCGGCATCAAAGGTTTTGTACTTACTTCTCAAAGAAATTTACCGCTTTTCGGAAGTACATGGTTATGATACACGCGCCGGCGGCTTCTTTTGAAATATAAAACAATCGTTGCCGCCACGCCGAAATCATAACATTTGACACTATTTGATTGCCGCCATAGGGCGTAGGTATACTCATGCAAAATAATTTCGAATTTTAAGAGTAGGTACCTACAGGTGTTCCAAAGAATAAATAAGTTTCAGAGTGCTTAGAATGAAAATGAATACATTATACTGATCACGCAAGTAGTATTATGATTAGGATAAAATGGTAAGGATAGGTAGTAGATGTCATATTAATTCATTCTTGTAAGTATATAAGGTGCTCTATAATTATTAGCCTCGGCTTTAATGGGAGGTAGTGTTATGGTTACAGATTACAATTGTGAAGAAATTTCGTGCCCCGGACCAGTTAATTACATACAGTAATTAAGTAAACATTGACTACATTCTGCATAATGTGGTTCACAAATTACGCGCGATGCGTCGCTTAGTCAATGAAAACAATTGCTATCTCTTTCCACGTGTACTGAGAATGAAAACGGAAATCAGCTGACTAGTTCGTCACTATCTAATCTACTAGATACTCAATAGGCAGGCTAACAAGGGTTTTAAAAGTTCAATTACTTACCAGGTACGGCATTCTTCCGAAAAGCTGATGTAGGTAGATAAGATTATAAACTTCCCATCACACTTAAAACAGTTTTTACACACTTTTACAGTTATTTACACACTCTCTACCTACTTATCTACAAAACTGTTGCACAAGTCCACCTTCGCGTTGCACACAAATGAAGGCACGCTTCCAAACATGTCATATCACATTATTTAACGTGTCCGTTTCCCTTTTACTTTATTTCGCGTTTGATTTAAAAGACGCCACAAGTTATTGTCTCTATCATCGTACACTCCGGCGGTATCCCTTGTGCTCGCAAGAGGATGACACCGAAAGAACTCTAACACTTCCTCTTTGAATTCTGATTTGAATTTCGTCGCCTGGAAGTCATTTTTACGTAGCGCGCGCGTATCCCCGACATTGAAACTAACGTGTGGGCAGGCAGGGGTTGACTGGGCTACTGGCGGCCGGGCGGCGCGTGCGACGAGTTCTGCTGGCTGGGGTGTGCTGTCTCGTTCTTGAACGCCCGTCATACGCTGTTGCCATCCTTTACTATACATTACTGTATGTAATTAACTGGTCCGGGGCACGAAATTTCTTCACAATTGTAATCTGTAACCATAACACTACCTCCCATTAAAGCCGAGGCTAATAATTATAGAGCACCTTATATATTATAATATTGATTACTTATATGGTTTTAAACTAATTACTTAGGTACTATTATTGTACATTTAGTCATTATATTTCTTAATCTTCAGTTATTTATTAATCTGCTTGATCTTTACTATGGCTATGTTAATTCAAGCTCACAATGTTCCAATTCTAATACGTTTTTCTAAGATTTAAAGTAAACTTTAATAAATAGTAATAGACTAATAGGTAATTACAAGACTTGCAAGACTCTTGCTGCAAGACCAAGACCAAGACCAAGACTGGGAGCGCAAGACCAAGACCAAGACCAAGACCAGGTGTATTGGCGCAAGACCAAGACCAAGACTGGCTAAGTCTCGTCTTGTTCTTGCATTTGGGCAACACTACTATTTATACGTTTTTGTTGTTTTTCTCTCCAATTAATAGTACCTAATGGTTTAGCTAGTCCTGATTTTGTAATTTCATTTCGATGTTAACAATGTAAGGTGCATTGTAGTGGTGGTACTCTTTATTTTTCCTGCCTTCTGAGTTTCTAAAATCAAACGTGGTTTAAAACCAATTTTTTTTTAACGGGGGAAAATCATCGAATGTCTGCTCCCGCCTGGGTGAGGCGGGAGGGAGTGTCAGACTCTTACTGACTAAAAACCACCCCGTTCCTTCTCCTGCACGTCGAGCCGGAGCCCCGGTTACCCGTTAGGTTATCCGCGACTCCGAATCGGCACCGGCGCGCGGAACGCAACGCGCCGTACGCTCGGGTGGTTTAAAACCAATAAGTTTCCAATTTCAAAGAGTAAAAAAAACTCTTTCTAAGTTTTCCAATAATATTATAATTTACAACGACGGACATTCGTTGGGCTCAAGAAGGCCCGAAGGTATAAAACATCAAGTATTTTTTAAACACGCACGACAGAACCGTTGTCATGGCAACTAGTAACTTTCTCAGCAAATCAGACTCGCTATTAACCGATTTTGTCCATATATTTCTCCAACCGATTCAATGAGTAATATCTAGTTTCAATAACAACCCGGTTGAGTACGTCTCAAAGGAATCGAGTTAATACAGTTTCATTCCTACAAAACTATAACTTAGTGCTTTGTTCAAATAACAGTCTAGACTGTTTTATATTATAACAAATAGTCTAGACCTTAGTTACAGTAACTATATCTTATTATATTACATAGTATTTTATAGATTGCCTCGTTGGCCGAGTGGTCGCAAGTGCGACTGCCGGGCAAGCTTCGATTCCCGGGTCAAGAAAGTATTACCTACTGGGTTTTTTCAAATAATATCAGTAGTAGCACGAAGTCTGGAATTGTGACCGGTATATGGCAAAAGGCTCACCCCCTATTACATGGGACTCATAACATAAATAGTGTAATACTATTTCAGGCTCCGTGCTACTATTGAGATTTGTTTTTAAAACCCAGTAATACTTTGCCTGACCCGGAAATTGAAACCGAGACCCCTTGCCCGGCAGTCGCACTTGGGGTCGCTCGGCCAACGAGGCGGTCAAAACTGAGGCATAATTAACTTTATTATTTTAACAAACTAAATCGTAACGTTTAAATGTAGGTTAAAACAACTAACTGAATGTTGTCATGTTTAATCCGGAAACAGTAACTGTTTCAGCTTTGAATTAAATGTTTACAGTTAAAATTAGAATTACTGTAACGGGTTGGTCAGAGATGAAAGGAAAAGTTTTATGATATTTTATTTAATCTTATGAATTAAAATGGTACAGTTAATTATTTAGAGGTATATACTTGAATTTTATTAACCTACCTATGTATTATTGTAATTTTGTTTTAATTTTAATATTTCAACTTTATTCTAATTTTATTTTAATTTTACATCAATCTTTATTTTAATGTATTTCATTATTGTTTTTATTTTAGTTTAGTTTAATTCAATTTCAATTTTACATACAGTTTTATTTTTCAATGACATTTCTCATTTGTTTTTAATTGAAATCTGATTGTATAATCATTGTAATTATAATTGATGATCAAATTTGTGTTACTAACACTAGTTGTATAAGTAAATTGTTACTAACCATTTATGAGCTCTGAGCCTGAAATAAAGATTACTACTCTATGTATATAAATGTAAATCCGAATTAAAAACATACTTAACAAGAGTTGACATAGTGTATACAAATAACAAAGGGTTCGATTTCTAGTTTGCTCCGGTATCACGATTTTTTTATTTTTTTTATAAATCTCCATAGTAAAAGGTCTATAGCAATATTATCTTTTCTTTTACATGGACTTGGATGTTGCATTTAATCTGTATTTATTATGTATTCAATAACTAGATTATTGACATTCTACAGTCTTATAGTGTGTATAATCACACACTATAAGACTGTTTACAAATCACGGCACCGCGTCGCTACTCCCAATAGGATTTGTACGGAGCCTTACATACGATGCAGTAGCGGCAGCGGTAAGAATATGTACAGTAAGGGGCACATCCGCCTGACCACCGCTATGTCTTTGCTTGCACCTGATGAGATCCGCTCTCTAGGCCCGCTCCATTCCGTTGATGTGGTGGTGGGCGGGGCTAGCATTGGCGCTGGGAACCGAACAACATGAAACGCACCACTGACTAAGGGATAACACGGGTTGCGTCACCAAGCTGCGATCTTATCACTTTTTATGTTAGAAGAAGACGACATGCCAGTCCTCCTCGTTCCGCATCATGACCCAGACTAGGATCGGACGCGAGAGGTCACCGTCACCGATCACATGCCCGCAGGGCATGCCCTCATCGTGTGTTCCACCGTGTCCTCATAGCGGTCCTTGCAGTGATGACACCCGGACGTTTCAGATATCGTGCCGCCCGATCAGACACATGTAGCTCCCGAAACTTCCATGTCCGGTAAGCACCTACGTCAGGGTGCAGGTGAGGACGCCATAGAATCTTAGAATCTCTCAACCCACTCCACAAAGAAGGATCTTACCGTTGCAATGTCAGCGAGTCCAAATTTACGAGGTATGGTTAGATATTTATGCCGGGCTCAAGCAATAACACTTTAAAATATCAAGACGGAACCGGTAACGGTCCCTTACTGTACCTGTGTCTGTATATGTACAAATGCACCGAGGCGCAGGCGGCGGCGGTGCTGCTGTCGCTGCGGCATAATGTTTAAACAGCAATACAGGAACGCTTTACTCTCTCACTCACTCAACTATCGAATTCTACTCAAGCATCACTCTATTGAACTGTATTTGATAATATTAATAGAATATTCTACGTCATAAATTATTATGTTTTCGGCTTACTCACGTAGTAATTCGACGAGGATCTCGACTAGTTTCAAGCCATGCTAGACTAGTAGGTAGACTAGCGGGTCGCGAAATGCTGCTCATGAATATGAGCCTCTAGCATGGCTTGAAACTAGTCGATATCCTCGTCGAATTACTACGTGAGTAAGCCGAAAACATTATAATTTATTTAGTATGTCTCACGATAGTTACAATTCTACGTCATATTACGATTTATGTCATTATTTTGTAATAAGAAATTGTTCCCAAGAAATTCTCTCACCCATTATCGTACATGATGTAAAATGTAAGAAGCACCCTTTTCTGAGAATTAGGATTTGATATTTGAAACAAAGAGGTTTCATATTTCATTACGTAACTTTATAGTTACGTGTTATATGGTTTTACAAAATTCACTTTATCACAAAAACCTTAACAATTCATGATAAAATATCAAGAGATATCTTTTAGTTTTAACACGTAATGAATTTACGTGTTAATCTCATTTGAAAGTGATTAAAAGTGCTATTATGCAAAATCCTTTAATTAAATACATAAAATTGTTTAACTGCTTTTAACTAAAATGTTTTCAGTTAGGTATTATTTTACAAAATTTTGAAAACAAATACTAAATATCGTTTCATTTTTTTAAACGTTGCCCGACACTAGGATTATCTCTTGTGTCGTGGGTGCGTTTACAAACATACAAGTTCACATACACATGACACTCAGACCCGAAACAACAATTTGTGGATCACGCAAAGTGTTGTTCCGTGCGGGAATCGAACCAGCGACACGTTGCACGGCAGCCGGTTGTCCAGCCGGCTACCTAACCAACCGTGTAGTCCTTTTTTTTAGTATTGTTTCTCATTTGGCAGCGGTGCACATGTACAATGGTGCTAGTCTTGACCAGTTAAATTTCTGATCCCATAGTCCCACGCAATAAGGTTTGAACTTATACATATAATTGTCATGATTTGCATAATTCCAGACTCTGTGCTGATACCACTGACTCAAAAATATAATAAGTAATTACGTTGCACATTACGGCACTTAATCCCATTGTACAATGTAACACCCACTTTTCACTATTTATGTTATGAGTCCTATGTAATAGGGGGTGAGCCTATTGCCTTATAATGGGCACAATTCCAGACTCCGTGCTACTACTGGGTTTTTTTTTAAAAAACCCAGTAATATTTTGACCGACTCAGGAATCAAACCCTACACCCCTTGCCCGGCAATCGCACTTGCGACCACTCGGCCAACAAGGTAATCTAGATGTAGATCTAAGTAAGTATAATATGAATATCTCAATCTCTTACTAAAACCTTTTTCTCTTTACCTATCAGTTTCGTACTATGTTAAAAGAGACGGACCTCTGAGTTTGTTTCGGCATTTCTTCTCAGAGTAGTCAGTTAGGCAATGTCGGCCTCATCGTTCGCCTGATAAAATTGACGTGTAAAAGTGCTGCCTTGTAGCCTATTTGCAGAAATAAATTCACTTATTTCACTTGTCAATTGTTTAACTTACCAAAATGTTAGTATCGTGAATTCCAACCAGCAGCTGTAGCTAAATGTCATTTAGCGCTTGTCTACATGTAGAATAGAAAACTAAATTATATGGAATTGACGTAAATTTTGACGCTTTTCAGTGTCATTCCCATACATTTAGTTTTCTACTCTCTCTGTAGACAGGCGCTAAAGTGGCGTTTGGCTAAAGGCTAAAGGCTAAAGCTAAAGTATCTTTAAATCCGATAAATCTAAATGAAGTCGATCGCGACCCGCCATGTCAATGGTTGTGAGAATAATCTCGAACAATGACGGATGAGAATGCGATCTAGCTTACGTCGAAACTTCAAACTGACAGTTTCAGAATAGCCTAGCAGATTCGACTGAATGCCACAGTATTTTGCACCAACAAATATTTGTCTCAAAATCAACTCGAATTAATTTCAAACCTAAATTTCAATGAGCATTGGTTTCAAATTTCAATAACAAATGTGTCAAACCAAGTCAATTAGAATTCACGACAGACTTTGGTATTATAATTCAACCCTTGTAATGAACCTCTGTGTTACTTAGACATAGCTAGGTACAGTTTAATTATTTAGACATATGTAACAAGATATGAAATACTAAATAACCGTCGTCTACGTTAAATGATAGTAGGTATCAATAATTTAGACACAGTACCTTTATCACTATACTACGATGATTAATTTAGTCACTTGATCGTAACAAATTTGGTGGTCGCTGTTGCAAACAAATGGAAAATCGTAGAACAAATCTGAAATAATTCGCGTTATTAAGCCCAACAATCATAAGACGGGTGACGCAGAATGTCCGGCAAAGAACATAGCTCAGCACAGGTATATCAACTCGATTGATTACGAGGGTGCGTAATGCGTCATAAGTTGATTGGCCTCCTTATTGCACAACAGTGACACTACATATTATGTTGTATTAATCATCACTTTGTTGCTATCCAGCATTTGTGCTTACTCAAACACAACCAAATGAATGACCGTATGGACTTTAGTGTTAGCCTACTTAGTTTATTTCTGCTGATGTAGATAATTCCTCGTCGATAGACATAATGTTGCTGTTTTAAACAAATGTTACTTTAGTTGTTATTTTAATATATTTATTAGGTATATTATAGTATATTTTATATATGAAGATTAGTTTTATGTATGTATGTATGTATATTAAAATAATCATATTGTTTTCTGTTGTAAAATGTTAAGTATACGGGTCTGTAGAAATAAAATGTGTTACTATAAGAATTATATTTAGAACTCCTCTCGCCTGCGATACAGGAATGTCCTAGTGCAGGCAAATAACATTGTGAGGACAATTGTACGTATTTACGCTCTGTTTTTGTATTTCGCATTTTTTGAATTATGAATAAAAATTTATTTATTATTATTATTATGTATGTCTTTACCATTCACGGGACCACAGGGTCCCGGTCATTTGGGAGGCGTACGAGGGGCCGAAGCCAACTGCGCAGAGGCCCTTTAGACAACTTTAATATAAATGTAATGGACACACAAACCGGCGACTATCTCTGTATGCACTATGGAAATGCACCCAAGGACAGTCCCCGGTTAGTGTAGGACTATTGTGAATAATGGAAAGAAAAAAAAAGGTAGGGCTATGGATGGGTTGCTGTGGACTGGTAAATTGGGAACTATGGATGACTATGGCACCTGCCGAAACAATGTAATTTTTACACGTAAAAATGGCAGGCGGAGACTCGCCAACTCACTGACCGGGCCCCGGGAATGGTTGCTAGATATAGCAACAGAGGGGCAACGAGAATGTGAGTGGCTGAAGGGTTAAGAAACTACCACCGCTTTCTACTCAGATCATCTGCTCCAGCCGAAGCCTCCTGCATCCCTGGCCCACTCGCGACTTACGAATAGTTTCTTACCCTCCGAGCAGGATCACTGCTCTCGCGACTCCACTCTGAACGGCCAATGAAGGCAAGCCAGAGGTGGGAGACCTGTTCCTTGTCATCTTTCACTCCAGCCAGCCAATTAAGGCAAGCCGGAGAAGAAGGAACGGTGACTTCTCCCTGGAGCACTCGGGATGATGGTAGCCCGCGGGATCGCTAATGCCCGTCACCTCGCCTCAAGGTGCCCTGCGGGCTTATTATTATTATTATTATTATAGGAAATATATATAAAGATTTTGATTAGTAACTATACGTTTTCTTTTTTTATCTCAGTAGTGGCACGGAGTCTGGAAATATGCCCGGTATATAGCAATAGGCTCACACACTATTACATACGACTTATAACATAAATAGTGAAAAGTGGGTGTTCCATTGTGCAGTGGCACAAAGTTTCGTAATGTCTAATTGTCCCAAAAGGGCTGATGCCGATTCGGAGTCGCGGAGAACCTAACAGGATACCGGGGCTTCGGCGCGACGTGCAGGAGAAGTAACGGGGTGGTTTTTAGTCAGTAAAATCTGACACTCTCCCTCCCACCTTACCCAGGTGGGAGCAGTCATTCGATGATTTCCCTCCTTAAAAAAAATCGTTTGCTACCTCTTCGGGGATAAAAAGGCGAGATGTTATATAAGTATATTTTTTTCTTTCACATCTAAAATATATAAGTAGGTAATTTAATATTTTGTGCAAAAATTTATTCAAACGCACCACAGACAAGCCCAGTTTAATTACCTCAAAAGATCAGTTAGTTACTTAGAATTCAGTTCGCTTTAGACCTATATAATAGGTTTGAGAATGTCATCTAATATTAAAAGGTAAGGTTGGGCAGATGTAATGAAATGTAACAGGTCACTTAATTAATTATTATCTCACTTAGTAAAAGTACTGCCTTGTAGCCTATTTGCAGAAATAAATTTACTTGTTTCATTTGTTCAATAAAACACTTACTTTTTATAATAACTATTAGTAAATCAAATCAAAAATGTTTATTTGCTAAAATACGGTACAAAAGGTATATTATAAAGGTATATTAGGTATATTATATAATGCAATATTTTCCAGCGTATCCTGCCTGCCTGCAAATTTATTATTAAAATTACACATAAAAGCTCTACTAGTTTCGAACCACCGGCTTTGTGCACTGTTCTGAGTTTCATGTGAGAACGAGCCTATTTGTTATCAGTCAAGAAGACACTAATGAGAAAATTCAACGATTAAGAGTTGGGGTCAATCCTGCGATCATTTATACTACGCTACGCCCTGCTGACCACTACAATGAACCAACCAATCACAATCACGCATAAAGCGTTAACGTTTCGATTAACTTAAACGTAAAGGTCTCTGCACACAGAGCCGTCCCGCTCGACGCGATGGTAACCGACGCGCCGGCTCTGTGTGGCGGCGTCCGTAATATCTAGTACATTACAACTGCTCAATGTCGCGTCGCCGTCGCCGTACCTTAAGACAAACTCATACTAAGCCATCTGTATTGGTCTTGGAAATATGTAGGTAGATACTGATTTTATAATTTATTCAGTTTTTCATTTCACCTTACCATCATACCATGTATAGGGAAACACTACAGCTATAGTGTGTATGTGTTGTGTGTGGAGCGCCATACACACACAAACACACACACACACATCAACAGCCTATTATAAGTGCCCAATGCCGAGAAAAGCCTCTTCTGACACGGAGAAGGTAAGAGCATTAATCACCATCTTAGAAAGTACATAATTATTATAACTCGGAAAAAATCACATTGGTACTTGCCGTTGGTAGGCTTCGCTTCTCCGAGCCACCACGACTCATTACACGCACTACCACAACGCTATAGCTACCAATAACAATATTATTGCTGACCTATATAAAAAATGTAGGCCTATGAACTACCCATTTCCCAAATACAATGTCTATAAACACAGTCATTACGTACGGTCATTCACCTGTGAACAGATAACGTACATGTATTGTGTTCCAATTGACTGCTTTTTTTTGTTTACAGGTATTTTTCATATGGAATGCTTTTAATACTGATGTACGAAAAGGTTTTATTTTTTAACTAAAAAAAAAGGTTATAAATAATAAATACTGTATTTTTATAGGTAGGTTAACCTATTTAAATATTTGAATGTGGAATTTGTGTGTAGCGACGAGACTGCAAAGTACGTAATTTCAAATTTCAATAGATAGATGGAGCTGGTTACCTACCCATAGTGGACCTAATAGAAGACACATTTTAAGTGTGGGAGAGCCATGCGTCGGCACGAATGGGCCAGCTCATCCGGAGTAAAAGTAAAACCACGGCCTCACAGAAAACCGACGTGATACAATCCTCAAATTCCCAATTCCCAAAAGGCCGGTAACGCACTTGTAACGCCTTGGTGTTTCGGGTGTCCATGGGCGGCGCCGATTGCTCACCATCAGGTGATCCGTCTGCTCGGGTACCGGCTTATGCATTAAAAAAAACACGTTTTGTCTAGATCCCTCGTTGACCCTTCACCTCTACTAATATCTGATTGTTTTATCTTTCATTTCGAACTATTTTACTCTGAGTCCAGCTGCGATAAAGGCAATAAGTAAGTAAGTAACAATAACTTGTACTTTTAAGTAGGTGCTGTGTTCATAATTACTAGAAAACTGCTTTTTGTCATGCCCACAACAAATTACCTTGCTACCTACGTAATGACATTAAAGGTTAAACAAATAAAAACAACACATTTTCATTTGAAAAATTAGAATCTTGACATCTATTTTCAACTTAATAATTCCAGTGATAAAGTCTAAAATATATTCACAGTTGGTTGTCTGAATAAAACATTTTTATTTGTAAGTTACACGGAATTGTAATTGTGGGCAGCGGTTAACGTCGACCGGATTATAATAGCACGGGCCATAAACACAATGGCCACAATATCAGTGTTGCCGAAGGGCGAAGGACGAAACCCTGAAGGTCTAATGCGAGGGCGGAAGTAGGTACCTAACTTCAATGAAACGGACGCTCACAATAAATAAAATGTAGTTACAAAGGGACGCGTTGACATTAGGACCTTTATAAAGAGAAGGAAATAATAGCAGTGTTATTTATTTTTTCATTAAATTGTAATTAATAATAATAAGTTGGTACAAGCACAACATATGATTAGAATCTATGAGCTATTTATGAGCTGTCTATTCCGCTTGGGTTCTGCAAAGTATTAAATATTAGTTTCTACTTACGAAAACTATAATCTATATACCAATAGGCTCGAAGGAAGTGTCTACCCATGGGACACTAAAAGTGACACAACCTCTAAATGAAACAAAATTTAAATGATATAAAAAAAACTTTATATGGACAAGCATATTACAAAATTAATGATTAAGTATATAGAGGATAAAAATGCTTGGATGCAAGCTAGTCCGGCTCCACAGGATAACGAAAAACATTGATGTTTTAATGAAATCCAAACACGTAGGTAATTAATACAGCCATGTTGCTAAATTGTATATTGTTTAACTTACATAATCATTGTAAATGTGAGAGCCCTGTAAAATATTAAATTAGACTAGTAGAATACATTTGTGTCAGCTTGGAGCTGTCATGCTCACTCAGTCTCATGGGCGGTGGCACATGCACACAAGTGATCCACTGATCACTTGATTCCATACAATAATATGGTTGAGTTGGGCGGTGCTTGTGTACCTACGTGTCATGTTCGTAAACGGGCGCCGTCAACTGGGACTGGTCAGCTCCAGACTGTATTTTGATCTCTTTAACTGTATTTTAGTGTTACATTGTTCTCGCACAATTCAAACAACAAAACTATGTACCGTAAAATGGGGTGGATAGGGATCGAGAGGTGAATAGAGACAGAAGAGGGGTGAATAGATATTGGGAAATTGTTCATAGTATCGATTCACCCCTCTTCTGTCCCTATTCACCTCTCGATCCCTATCCACCCCATTTTACCGTTAACTAGAGAATTGTATTGTGAACCTGATTGAAAAAGAGTAGCTAACCTATGGAGTTTCTTGCTCGTTCTTCTCCATAGAAATGTACACCTTGGAATGAGCAAATAGATTCACTATTAATTTTTTTTTGTTGACGTTCAAAAGTGCCTTTCTGGTTGAAATAAATTTTGACTTTGACTTTGACTTCGAAGTCACAGACCTGAAATATGTGGGTATACCAACACTACTGCCTATCATTTGCCATTATACATAAATGCAATTTGAACTTAAGAAACGTAAGTAAATTAATAATATATGTCACTTAATTAATATGCTACTTAAATAATTTATCATATTTAGATGTTTAGGAGAAAAAAATTAATAATATTTCCTTTTTTTAACGTCCTTGAGCGCAGAGTGGGTCAACTGCAATATCTGAATATAACGAAACGTATCTTTGACAGAACATTGGTTGTTCAACGTCAACAACTAACTGTCAATGTCATAAAAATGTACTAAAGATGCGATTTCACTGATTTTTGATTAGAAAAGTTTGGACGCAAACATTTAAATAAGAAGAAGTGTTTATTATAGTGTTTAAAGTTTCATTTGGTCCAAAATGTCGGCAACGACATCTTACAATAACGATAAAGTAGTGATGGGTGAGGTGGAGTACCCGGCGAACGACCCAGCGTCTGGGGCGTTCTTCCAACCAGATTATAAGAAGTACATCAATGTTTTATATCTTTTAGTAACTGAAAACTATTTATTAGTCACTCTATATTCATTTACTTTAACATTTTAAAGTCTAAAAGTTGTTTTAAAACTTTAATTCCTTGTCATGACTAAGATTCACAATCGTAACTTATTCCTAAAAATTACACAGTAATTTACTCCAAAATTATTTAGTTTCGTAAACAAGATATAATTTTGATTAACTACTGCATATTTAAAGGCGTATTGTGAGATGAAACCTATTATTTCTGTGTTTTAGAAATGAAGACCTGAAAGTGATGTTAGATGGGTCCAAAGATTCTCTGAAACTGGAGGCTATGAAGAGGATCATTGGTATGATTGCCAAGGGAAGAGATGCTTCAGACCTGTGAGTATTGTAACAATAAATACCCATACAAGAATACTTGATATTACAAATAGGTAAATGAAATAAGTATTCATAACTTTAAAAAATAGTTTTGCTCTATTATTTCATTAAACCGTTGAAAATTGTAGAAAAATCCCCTAAATTTGTTCATACAAAAGTAGTCTCTAAACATTGGAAATAAGGTCAATAATGTAGTTAGTGGAGAGTGGTCACCGGTGACCGCTTGGGGATTGCAGTATTTTATGACATGCTATTCAATTTAATGACACACAATGTATTAACTAAATATTACAAGTTACTCATATAAATATACTGAGCGTAGCTCTACTAGTTTATAGTCGAGTCATGCTTTGCTCAGTATTTTTACGTAACTCGTAATTTTTAGTTAATTAAGCATGTATTAGGATAGTGTTTTTGTCACACAGTACGTCTGTATCACATTTAAGATTGCAATTTTTTTTTACTTATTGTACAACTTCGAAATTAAACCAACCATCTGATAAAATAATATTTGTCAACAATACTCGCTAATTTCATAAATAATAATCAATAATTTTTAAATTTGTCCAGATTTCCAGCAGTAGTAAAGAATGTGGTGTCAAAGAACATAGAGGTGAAGAAGCTGGTGTATGTGTACCTGGTGAGGTATGCTGAGGAGCAACAGGACCTAGCTCTACTGTCCATCAGCACCTTCCAGAGAGCTCTGAAGGTAATCAGCATCCTGCTAGTAAATTGTGGTTAATTAAACTGGTGAAAAATGCAATGGGGACTACCATTTTTTTACCAAGCAGATGGTGCAGTGGTTGGAAGAGATTTTTTGACCAATCACAGCAGCTGTCAAATATTAAACGTCCAGTGGTATGACACTAGCTCATTTCCTATTGGACGAATCACGAGAGGTTCACACTATTGCCATCAGAGTACCAAGCACGAATAACTCGTAATAGTACTCGTTATAGTAATAAATAGTACTCGATACTATTATGTTAGGTACGATTGCGATAGTTATTCGTGCTTAGTACTCCGGTGAGCAAGAATATGGTAGGACCCATTACTAGGCAAAGGGTTTTGGACTTTGTTCCAAGTCACACAGAGTAGTTTAAAGGTTGTTTCAGTTTTTGTTAACTTCTGAACATAACTGGTGAGAATAATAATCAATTTGAATTTACATAGCTATAGAATTTAATGGAAGATACCTTCCTAGACTTGCACTGGAAACTTCAGTACTATTTGCATGGTTGGCACGGTGGTTGGGCTACTGGCTGCCGCGCAACAAGTCACGGGTTTCATTCCCGCATGGAACAACTCTTTGTGTGATCCACAAATTGTTGTTCCGGGTATCGGTGTCATGTGAACTTGTAGATTTGTAAACGCACCAATGACACAGGAGAAAATCCTAGTGTGGGGCAACATTTAAAAAAAATTACAATATTTTTATGTCATAATTCACATAAAGGTTATACTTTTAGGACCCAAACCAGTTGATCCGTGCCAGTGCTCTCCGAGTGCTCTCATCAATCCGCGTGCCAATGATAGTGCCTATAGTGATGCTGGCCATCAGAGACTCTGCCAGCGACATGTCGCCTTATGTTAGGAAAACTGCTGCTCATGCTATACCCAAATTGTATAGGTAAGTAATTTCAAGTGCCCTAAATTATAATTGGTTAGCTGGTAACAGCTATATGGAGGTAGTGTAAACATGCCAGGTATGAAATCTTACGTTGGCACCACATAGCCATTGAGAAAACAGAACCAATGAAAAGGGCTTTAAAAATATTTCAATCATCAACAGCCTACAAGTGCCCATTGCTGACCAAAGGCCTCTTCTCACACGAAGTAGGTTTGAGCATTATTCACCATGCTTGCTCATTACGGGTTGGCGATTTCAAACTTATAATTAGAAATTATAAGCCCAGGTTTCCTCACGATGTGTTCCTTCACCGTTTGTCAGTGGTGTCTAGATAATCTTAAAAAGTACATATAACTCGGAAAAAGTCATATTGGTACTTGCCCGTTAGTAGGTTTCGAACTCGCACTCTCATGCATGAGAAGCGGGTGGCTTAAACATCCGGGCCACCACGACGTATATTTAAAAATATTTAATGCTGTGAATGTAACTAATAAGGAATCAAACTTTCCATATATATAAGTGCACCGGTAACTCAAGCTTTGCTTTAACTTAAAAAGGCAAAACCGTAAACTGCTAATATTTTAAAATAATTTGCCGGCCTCGTTGCTATTGCCTCACAAGTGCCAGCGCAAAGTATTACTAGGTTTTAAAAAAAATCTCAGTTGTAGCATGAAGTCTGGAATTGCCGGTATATGGCAATAAGCTCACCCCCTATTACATGGGACTCATAACATGAAAGTGACAAGTGAGTGTTACATTGTACAGCATTAAGTGCCGAAATGTGCACCTCTGCCTACCCCTTCGGGGATTAAAGGCCAGAAAGTAAGAAGATTAGTAGATAATAATTTTTTCTTTATTTTTTTCCATACAGCTTGGATCCTGAACAAAAAGAAGAGTTGGTTTCAATAATAGACAAGTTACTATCAGATAAAGCGCCTCTCGTGGTCGGCTCGGCGGCCATGGCGTTCTCAGAAGTGTGTGGGGAACGTATGAGTCTCATACATAGGAGTTACAGGTAAATAAATTATTAGATTTTTTTATGGCATAAGCCGGTAAACCAGCAGACGGATCACCTGATGGTAAGCAATCGACGTCGCCCATCAACACCTGGAATACCAGAGGCGTTACAAGTGCATTACCAGCCTTTTGGGGATTAGGAGTTTGAGGATCGTTGGGGATTCAGGAATTGGGGAGATTGGGGAAAGGGAAAGTAATTGGGCCTCTGGTAACCTCACTCACACGACGTAACACAACGCAAGCGTTGCTTCATGTCGATTTTCAGTGAGGGATGATGACAGGGTATGAAAATTAAAAATCTAATTAGTTCGTAAGTTAGGTAATGAAAAAATATTAGACACGTATTTTTTATTTTGTCGTATAATAACACAATACTTAGATAAAACGAATCAAAGTTTAGGAGTGGGGGTTTAAACGTCATATCTACGTATAAAATGTACATAGAAGTGACGTCACGCGACATTTCAAATCAATATATCGTCGAAATTATTTGTTTCTGTAAGAAAATAAAAAATACGTGTCTAATGATTTAAAATAATCTACCAGACGGACATTAAAGTAAAAATTAGGCATCTACCCTATTAATTGCGTTTTTTTTATTTGGAAATGTTCTTATAAAGTCAAAGTCAAAGCATTTATTTCAATTAAACCATAGTTTTGTACTTTTGAAACGTCAAAAAATACAAAATAAATCTCTGTCTGTCAGTCAGTCCGTCAGTGAAACTAGGTGAAGCTAGGTATACATATAAGATACATATATATACATATAAGAGTCAAATTATGGGCCAAAAATAGCACCAGCATTAGCTATTCTTCATAAACATTTATGTTCACACCAGTAGTCGACTTTTTTACATAAAATATAAGGTTGTTTTTTGTGAAAACAGGAAACTCTGCTCCTTATTAGCTGATGTCGACGAATGGGGGCAGTTGACCTTGCTGAACGTGCTTACTGTATATGCCAAGACATGCTTCGCGGACCCTAACAGTGAGGTAAGTAAAGTTCATCATTCATATTATTAAATTAAATAAAACGACTTGTGCTGCTTGCGATACGAATAGAAAAGGAACGATTTATTTCAAAAAAGGAACGAATTTAAACAAATGAATGAACAATGAACATAATCAATATAGTACACTCACAAAAAAGTAAAACAGAAGAAAGTTATATCAGTTACTCACTAGATGGCATAGGTGGTTTCATTTGATGTATATTATAAACAACACATATGTGCATATAGTATGTTTAATCTTCTAATAACATTGGAATAAGCAAATAGTTTTACTTTTTAATTTCTTATTGACATTAAAAAGTACCTTCCTAATCTAAATGAAATAAATTATTTTGACTTTGACTATAATTTTGTCTCTTCGTCTTTACGAGATTTAAAGAATTGCTCTCAAAGATAATTGAAGGATGATTTCATCAAGTCTTGTCGTCTTTTGTTATACATATTCAGTAGTTCAAGAAAATCGTCAGTTTTTATATTTCACTTTTCAGCTAGATAAGCGAAATAAACTATTTTTCTGTCTTATTCGACAACAATTCGCCATACTTATCTCTTAACACATTGGCTTGCCGTGTCGGACAATGATGTTCGACGCTAGCGGAGGATTAGCCTTTAACAGTTTTTGTCGGCAGTAAAAGGCTTACCAAAAGTTCTCCGTTTTCAACAAGAGATTCAAGTTAACCTCAGCTGTTGAAATGAACAACCACTTTTTCTCAAATAGGGTAGTTTCCTAAATTTTATTTTAATGTCCGTCTGGTACATTAATTTGAAACTTTAGACACGTATTTTTTCTTTTCGCACAAAATTAAATACTTTCGACGATATATTAATTTGAAATATCGTGTGACGTTACAGTGTGCCACATTTTGTAGCACGTTATGACGTAACGACCTCCTACTCCTAAACTTAGCGCCATTTTATCTAAGTATTGCAACTTAATACGAGAAAATAAAAAATTACGTGTCTAATATTTTTAATTATGTAACTGACGGACTAATTCGATTTTTAATTTTGATACCCTGGAATACGTCCTGCAGAAGTTCTCGAGCGACAGCGACACGGACAAGCCGTTCTACGAGTCGGACAGTTCGTGCGCGGGGCGGGGCTCCCCGGCCAGCCTGGACGCCGACCACCGCCTGCTGCTGCGCGCCGCCAAGCCGCTGCTGCAGAGCAGGAACGCGGGCGTCGTGCTCGCCGTCGCGCAGCTCTTCTACCACTGCGGACCGGGTACGAGACGCTACGAAGGCTAATTATAAACCCTCGTATCTTAATATCGGGCTTAAATCACCCGTTTTCGCTCCTGTGCCTTTAGCCAAACGCCACTTTAGCGCTTGTCTACAGTGAGAGTAGAAAACTAAATGTATGGGGATGACGCTGACAAGTGTCAAAATTTACGTCAATTCCATATAATTTGGTTTTCTATTCTACATGACATGTAGACAAGCGGTAAATGGCATTTGGCTACAGCTGCTACATTTTTATTAGTTGTTTAACTTCACAATTGAATGAACAAGATCATATTCTGCACTAGCGCCATCTAGTAAGCGCAAAATTACTTTAATTTTAATGACCTCGTGCTAGTTTTTTAAACTTTTTTTCAACGATATAATCTAATCAACTATGGTCGTCGTCTAAGGTTCTGACATTGAAATTGAATCTATTATGTGTGGAAAAGCTATTCTTTGGCATGAATGGGCCGGCTCGACTGAAGTGATACCACGGCCGAGCAGAAAACCGACGTGAAACAACGCTTGCGTTGTGTTTCGTCTGTGAGTAAGGTTACCGGAAGCCCAATTACCTCGTCCTCTTTCCCAATCTCTGAATCCCCAACAATCCTCAAATTCCTAATCCCAAAAGGCCAGTAACGACTTGTAATTTTGCTTACTGTCGCATAAAAAAAATATTAGGAGCCAATTAAATTGTTAAACATGTCTTATATACCACACTTGTATTTGAAATCATAGAATACGAAGTTTGAAGAAAAAAGGACAAAATTCTTATAAAAATGCTTACTGACTTAATATGTACTTCTAGCTCAAGAGTTGCCACCCGTCGCCAAGGCCATGGTTCGACTTCTGCGCGCGCCACTGGAAGTACAGAGTGTCGTACTCAACTCTATAGCTGCACTTACTGTTACTAGAAGGGTAAGTTTATAAACAAAAATAAACCTTATGTGCTATGATATAATATAAAGGTTTTTAAAATCGATTACAATAAGGATGATGACAGGGTATAAAATTTAAAAATCTAATTAGTCCATCAGTTAGGTAATGAAAAAATATTAGACACGTATATTTTTATTTTGATGTATAATAAAATGATACTTAGATAAAACGAATCAAAGTTTAGGAGTGGGGGCTAAAACGTCATTTCTACATATAAAATGTACACAAAGCACCGCTAATTAGTTGCAGCGCTACACATCGACACAACTGTCATTTACACAGTGTACATGTGTGCGTAATTTCATATAACTGTATATAAAAATATTCGTCCACCACGTTCACATTGGTATTTTCATTCTTGTGTCGGTATACGTATTTTTATAATTTAACGCATAGGTAAGGTTAAAACTATTTACAATCATTGATATGACCCGACATTTTCACTGTCATTATCGTAGTGCTCGTGGTCGATTGGTTAATGAGCACGCTTTTATCGTCTTTCAAGGATCAATGATGTGGGTTCTATTCCAGCTAAAAGTTAATTTTATTTTACCTTGTTATTTTTCTTATTTTTTTTTTGTTTTTTGTCATAAAATATAAATATCAGGCTATAAAAGAAGCAAATGAGTTGGTAAATAAAACAATACTATTTTTTATTACAATTAATTTATTTATTATACAAATATGTTGTTTTATATTCAATATTTATATCTAATAATTAATTATATACCACATGTTAAGTTTAAAGTTCTTTAAATCATAATTAATAGATATGACAATAAACCTCATAGTCGAATCGGGAAATATCATGCGGTACAGCGGTAATACGATGGCAGCAACATTTTTTATTAAGTAGGTAATAAACAAATATACAACATTCTTGTTTTGTAATTTAATAATATAATGTATTATTAAATTACAGTTTTACAGTAATAAACAAGTAAAACATGTAAAAAATTACACTGTCAACATAATATTTCTTGAAATGGGCGACGTTTTGTCGTTTGAACTTCCATTAATTATCTATTTTACGACGGTTGTTATAAGGTTCAATATTCAGTGGGCTGTATGATAGTAAAAAGAATGTGACGAATGCTATGGAACGATTTTAACATTCATGACCTTTAGAATCAGGGAAACTTTAAATTAATTGAAGATGGGCGTAAATATAATATGTCAATCAAGTTCGAAAGCAGTTAAATAAATTTGTTAATGAAAAATTAAAGTGAAGTGAATAAACATGTTGAATAGAAAGAAATTATGACAATTTCTAACCACAAAACAATAACATCACTTCACCGTATGTTCTAGACAGCATTTTAATATTCTTAAAAAAATTAAACATTATTTTATGTTAATTTTAATAAAGGCAGAGTTTGACAGGCTCAATAATTGATTCCGAAATCAATACAATCACTGATCCTACAAGGCAGAAGGTTGCAATTCGTATACCTTTCTCCATCTTTTCTTCACAATATTTTACGCCCATCCTTATCCGACTTGAAAGTCTTTTCGTCGCTCAATATGATTACACTGTTCGCCCAATCAAAATTAATAAAGTCCTTAGCAAATTCTTAGCGCTTTTGCTGGTGAACCACAGATAACAATATTTTCTTCTCTGGCTTCCTGCACCTTAAACCAGAATGCAGGTGTCTCCGTACAGTTTGTATTAAAACATTCAGTGCTGTCGCTGTAGTGCGGGTTGGCAGGAACGGATCAGCCATGTGCCTGGCTACGATGTCGTAGTGCCGAGCCGATGAATTTGCCTTTGGTTTAGGCCCACGTCGACGATGTTTAACGTCACCGGTCTCCGCATATCTGTGCACCATAACTGCATGGATCTCCTCTGTTGATACCAAACAAATAAGTATTTAAAATACCAGGAAATACTTTACAGGAATTAAAGTTACTTAAAAATAATAAATATAAGTAAACACAATGTTAGAATAATAATTTATAATTAAGTAGTGGCGTAAGGAATAAAAATCCCTAACCAGATATGTTTTAAAGAAACACTCCTAACAAAAACAAGTCAAGTTACAATACAATTAATAATAAATTATTAATATATCTTTATAATATTGAACTTCATAATAAGTTGCAATAATTATTTTATTCTAGTGCAAAAATTGATAGGTGTGTCGAGTTACAAAATGAAATAAATATTATTTAGAATATCAACGTAGTATCTTATTTACTCACCGATATCATTAAACGCCTTGCTATTTCAGTTATTGTTAGTTATGTTTTGCTCATGCAAAACAATGGTTTCAGCCTTTTTAAATGTTGATAGGTGTTGGAACATCTTGTAAAAATAAAAATAACTTTGCACACGAATATAAGTAGTGTAGCAATAAACTATGAAATCCTCATAAATTGACAACTAAGAACGCAATTATTTTGTAAGTCGGGTGATTTGAAAAACATGTTTTAAATAGTCGGTAGTTACTTCATAAGCGTGTAAAATAAAATGACTCGAGATTTCTATGGTCGCCACAAACATTGCAAATATACTCAGGTATCGAACCATTAAGAAATCACAGTTAATTACTTTTTTACTGTTTTTATCTTATTTAAGTTGGTTGAAATGCATGAAGCAAATGAGATTATTCTAAATAATAAATAACTAGAACTAAAATATAAATAAAAGATATTATAGGTATAAATAAATCTAAAGTATTTACTATTAAAATTAACATAAGATTTAGAACAATAGGAAAGGAAAAAAAAAGAAAAGATTTAATTGTTTCTAATTTCAAATTTCAAATATTTGATAAATTAATTCTAAAACAACATGTGAATGTTGGAATCGATCCGGCGGCACTTTACTTGACAATTGGAGGCGATAACCATTGCGCCAAGCGCGCTGTAGATGAGATCATCGAAATATTTTATATCATTCAGTAACATAAAATTACAATGAGAAAGCACTATATTTATATGGGTATTGTATAGCTCGATCGTTCATTATTTTTGATTTCGATTTATTCAAAGTTTGTTATGAGTAATTTTATCTTTACCCTCGTTTTTATTTAAACTTATTTACTAAATTATTGCGTATACCGACACAAAAATGATTTTTAAATACCAAGATGTGTGTGATAGACGAATGTTTCTATACATATCTATTGATATGAAATTACCCACACATGTATATTGTGTAAATGATAGTTGTGTCGATGTGTAGCGCCGCTAACTAATTAGCGGTGCTTTGTGTACATAGAAGTGACGTCACGCGACATTTGAAATCAATATATCGTCGAAAGACTGCCTCGTTGGCCGAGTGGTCGCAAGTGCGACTGCCGGGCAAGGGGTCTCGGGTTCGATTCCCGGGTCGGGCAAAGTAATACTGCGTTTAAAAAAAAATCGCAGTAGTAGCACGGAGTCTGGAATGATGGAAGCCCGGTATATGGCAATAGGCTCACCGCCTATTAAACGGGACTCATAACATAAATAGTGAAAAGTGGGTGTTACATTGTACAGTGGCATAATGTGCACCTCTGCCTACCCCTTCGGGGATAAAAGGCGTGATGTTATGTCATGTCATCGTAAATAAAAATTAGTCATCTACCCCATTTTAAACGTAACAATTTCTTACACAGGCACTCTTCGAACCATTCTTAAAATCATTCTTCGTGCGCAACTCGGACCCGACTCACATCAAACTACTAAAATTGGAGATTCTAACCAATCTAGCTACGGAAGCAAGTGCTGGGGTGATACTACGGGAATTCCAAACGTACGTCACTTGTAGTGATAAAACCTTCGCCGGGGCGACTATACAGGCTATAGGAAGACTTGCCGTGGCCATACATTCAGAAACTGAAACCTGTTTGAATGGATTACTTCATTTGCTATCGAGTAAAGATGGTGAGTATTCGTGAATTTTGTTCTAAGTTATTGTAATTGCGGTTTTTGAGTAATTGTAATGTTGTACCTGCTATTTCTAGAGCTTCATGACTAGTTTTTGTAAGCCGGTAAACGAGCAGGCGGATCACCTGATGGTAAGCAAGCAATCGGCGCTGCACATGGACATCTGGAACACCAGAGGGGTCACAAGTGCGTCACCGACCTTTCGGGGATTGTTGGGGGATTTGGGGATTCAGGAGGGGGTAATTGGGCCTCCGATGACTTCACTCACACAAAGAAACATTACGCAATTACTGTTGTTTGTTTACTTGTATTGAAATTAATGTTTATAATGAATGTTTAGGGCACTTTAATAATATATTATTAGTTTATTTCGAGTTGTGTGGTTTGAGTCTAGCTGTAAGCTGCTGTAGCTGTAAAAATGTCGTGGTGGCCCGGAGGTTTAAGACGCCCACTTCTCATGCATGAGGGTGCGGGTTCGAAACCTACCATCGGCAAGTACCAATGTGACTTTTTCCGAGTTATATGTACTTTCTAAGATTATTTAGACACCACTGACAAACGGTGAAGGAAAAACATCGTGAGGAAACCTGGACTTATAATTTCTAATTATAAGTTTGAAATCGCCAACCCGCATTGAGCCAGCGTGGTGATTAATGCTCTAACCTTCTCCGTGTGAGAAGAGGCTTTGCTCAGCAGTGGGCATTTATAGGCTGTTGATGATTCAGTGTTCAGTTCGCAATAAATAAGTATCATTGTCCAGAATGGGTGGTATGCGAGGCAGTGGTGGTAGTGAAGCGAGTAGTGGGTGGCGGGGCGACGTCCGCGCGGGCCGCCGTGGCGCGGGCCGCTAAACTACTGCGCTCCGACAGGTTAGTTGTTTTGCTTATTACCTTATTTTGTCATTACATAGTAGCGTTGTACTGCCTCGTTGGCTAAATGGTCGCAAGTGTGACTGCCGGGTAAGAGGTCTTGGGTTCGATTCCCGGGTCGGGTAAAGTATTACTGGGTTTTTTTATAAATTCTCAGTAGTAGCACGGAGTCTGGAATTGTGTCCGGTATATGGCACACCCTATTACATGGGACTCATAACATAAATAGTGAAAAGTGGGTGTTACATTGTGCAGTGGCATAATGTACACAAAGCACCGCTAATTAGTTAGCGGCGCTACACATCGACACAACTATCATTTACACAATATACATGTGTGGGTAATTTCATATCAATAGATATGTATAGAAACATTCGTCTATCACACACATCTTGGTATTTAAAAATCATTTTTGTGTCGGTATACGCAATAATTTAGTAAATAAGTTTAAATAAAAACGAGGGTAAAGATAAAATTACTCATAACAAACTTTGAATAAATCGAAATCAAAAATAATGAACGATCGAGCTATACAATACCCATATAAATATAGTGCTTTCTCATTGTAATTTTATGTTACTGAATGATATAAAATATTTCGATGATCTCATCTACAGCGCGCTTGGCGCAATGGTTATCGCCTCCAATTGTCAAGTAAAGTGCCGCCGGATCGATTCCAACATTCACATGTTGTTTTAGAATTAATTTATCAAATATTTGAAATTTGAAATTAGAAACAATTAAATCTTTTTTTTTTCCTTTCCTATTGTTCTAAATCTTATGTTAATTTTAATAGTAAATACTTTAGATTTATTTATACCTTTAATATCTTTTATTTATATTTTAGTTCTAGTTATTTATTATTTAGAATAATCTCATTTGCTTCATGCATTTCAACCAACTTAAATAAGATAAAAACAGTAAAAAAGTAATTAACTGTGATTTCTTAATGGTTCGATACCTGAGTATATTTGCAATGTTTGTGGCGACCATAGAAATCTCGAGTCATTTTATTTTACACGCTTATGAAGTAACTACCGACTATTTAAAACATGTTTTTCAAATCACCCGACTTACAAAATAATTGCGTTCTTAGTTGTCAATTTATGAGGATTTCATAGTTTATTGCTACACTACTTATATTCGTGTGCAAAGTTATTTTTATTTTTACAAGATGTTCCAACACCTATCAACATTTAAAAAGGCTGAAACCATTGTTTTGCATGAGCAAAACATAACTAACAATAACTGAAATAGCAAGGCGTTTAATGATATCGGTGAGTAAATAAGATACTACGTTGATATTCTAAATAATATTTATTTCATTTTGTAACTCGACACACCTATAAATTTTTGCACTAGAATAAAATAATTATTGCAACTTATTATGAAGTTCAATATTATAAAGATATATTAATAATTTATTATTAATTGTATTGTAACTTGACTTGTTTTTGTTAGGAGTGTTTCTTTAAACATACCTGGTTAGGGATTTTTATTCCTTACGCCACTACTTAATTATAAATTATTATTCTAACATTGTGTTTACTTATATTTATTATTTTTTTAAGTAACTTTAATTCCTGTAAAGTATTTCCTGGTATTTTAAATACTTATTTGTTTGGTATCAACAGAGGAGATCCATGCAGTTATGGGTGCACAGATATGCGGAGACCGGTGACGTTAAACATCGTCGACGTGGGCCTAAACCAAAGGCAAATTCATCGGCTCGGCACTACGACATCGTAGCCAGGCACATGGCTGATCCGTTCCTGCCAACCCGCACTACAGCGACAGCACTGAATGTTTTAATACAAACTGTACGGAGACACCTGCATTCTGGTTTAAGGTGCAGGAAGCCAGAGAAGAAAATATTGTTATCTGTGGTTCACCAGCAAAAGCGCTAAGAATTTGCTAAGGACTTTATTAATTTTGATTGGGCGAACAGTGTAATCATATTGAGCGACGAAAAGACTTTCAAGTCGGATAAGGATGGGCGTAAAATATTGTGAAGAAAAGATGGAGAAAGGTATACGAATTGCAACCTTCTGCCTTGTAGGATCAGTGATTGTATTGATTTCGGAATCAATTATTGAGCCTGTCAAACTCTGCCTTTATTAAAATTAACATAAAATAATGTTTAATTTTTTTAAGAATATTAAAATGCTGTCTAGAACATACGGTGAAGTGATGTTATTGTTTTGTGGTTAGAAATTATCATAATTTCTTTCTATTCAACATGTTTATTCACTTCACTTTAATTTTTCATTAACAAATTTATTTAACTGCTTTCGAACTTGATTGACATATTATATTTACGCCCATCTTCAATTAATTTAAAGTTTCCCTGATTCTAAAGGTCATGAAAGTTAAAATCGTTCCATAGCATTCGTCACATTCTTTTTACTATCATACAGCCCACTGAATATTGAACCTTATAACAACCGTCGTAAAATAGATAATTAATGGAAGTTCAAACGACAAAAAGTCGCCCATTTCAAGAAATATTATGTTGACAGTGTAATTTTTTACATGTTTTACTTGTTTATTACTGTAAAACTGTAATTTAATAATACATTATATTATTAAATTACAAAACAAGAATGTTGTATATTTGTTTATTACCTACTTAATAAAAAATGTTGCTGCCATCGTATTACCGCTGTACCGCATGATATTTCCCGATTCGACTATGAGGTTTATTGTCATATCTATTAATTATGATTTAAAGAACTTTAAACTTAACATGTGGTATATAATTAATTATTAGATATAAATATTGAATATAAAACAACATATTTGTATAATACATAAATTAATTGTAATAAAAAATAGTATTGTTTTATTTACCAACTCATTTGCTTCTTTTATAGCCTGATATTTATATTTTATGACAAAAAAAAAAAAAAAAAATAAGAAAAATAACAAGGTAAAATAAAATTAACTTTTAGCTGGAATAGAACCCACATCATTGATCCTTGAAAGACGATAAAAGCGTGCTCATTAACCAATCGACCACGAGCACTACGATAATGACAGTGAAAATGTCGGGTCATATCAATGATTGTAAATAGTTTTAACCTTACCTATGCATTAAATTATAAAAATACGTATACCGACACAAGAATGAAAATACCAATGTGAACGTGGTGGACGAATATTTTTATATACAGTTATATGAAATTACGCACACATGTACACTGTGTAAATGACAGTTGTGTCGATGTGTAGCGCTGCAACTAATTAGCGGTGCTTTGTGTACACCTCTGTCTATCCCTTCGGGGATAAAAGGTGTGATGTTATGTATGTATGTATAATAGCGTTGGACCCAATATTGAACCCTGTGGTACACCAGTATTTTACTGTATTTAAGCTAGGTTACCTTATCAATAAAATTGCGTTGGACATAAAGTTGAACCCTGTGGAACACCGATGTCAAGTCAACCGGGTAAAGTTTGTTTTCTATAGAAATACACTATTATACAGTAAAGAATTGTTGTTTTATCTGTGAATGTGAGTTTGTATTAATTACTTTATTCAATTTTGTATTCAATCACTTTACAATAACTCTATCGATAAGTGTTTTTATAATAACTATCGTGAGACATACTAAATTAAGTAAAATCGCGGGTTACTCACGGGAATATATTGAGAAAAGCTCTGTGGTTCGAAACTAGTAGAGCTTTTCTTAGTATATTCTCGTGAGTAACCCGCGATTTTACTTAATCTATCGAAAACTCTTTGAGTATTGTAAAATAAGTATAAGAAAAAGTGCAAAGAATTATTAACGTATCCCCCCGTAGACTGGGCGGCGCGGCGCGCGCGGCGGGCGTGTGGCTGGTGGCGGAGCACGGCGCCCGCCACGCGCGCGCCGCCGCCGTACTGGCGCACATGGCGCGGGCCTTCGCAGACCAGGTACCACACTACTCACATTATTCTTCCGTTTCACATCTATTTTTCTTTCAAAATTACTCTCTGGCTAAGGACTTACGGCGCGATTTGTTCCCGCGCCCTCCGCGACTGCGCGCGTTCATCCTTTGTAGAATACAGAATATACAGATATGTATGTAAAAAATCAAAGCAATTTTCACGGCGCATTTTACGCCCGCGGCGGTTCTGAACGTTTGCGGCTCCCGCCGCAAAGTCAAAGTCAGAGTCAAAATAATTTATTTCAATTAGACCAGGAAGGCACTTTTGAACGTCAAAAGAAAATATTTAAATATTTAATAATAAGAAAAATGTGAGTCTGTAGGTCAGTCCTCTAGTGAAGCTATTTGCTCATTCCAAAGTATAGATTCCTATGGAGAAAAACGAACTGCAGTCCGCGGTCCGAAGAGACTGACACCCACACGCTCTGCGACCGGTTGACGGGTGATCGCAATAGGGAACTGGTCTAGGACTCAACTGATTGTTTAACCGCCCACCCGTCTTGCAATAATCAATTGCCAAGTTCGCAACGGTAGTGAAACCGTAGAATACTGCGGGCTCCTGAGTTTTGAAAATTCCCCCTCCATTTCGGCACCGCGGCGGGCACGGGAAAAGATCACACCATGACTCCTTACCCTCTCCCTGCAACTTTTACAATAATTTCCTGATTATTTTAAACATTTTCCCCATTTATTTAATCCAATCTAATTGAATGTCTTTAAAAACCTATAAAACAGTCTTAAGATGTTCAACAATGAGCATCCATCCAAATTTTCGCTCACCAAAATTCAACGCAAAATAAACCTTATCTACATAACTACAAAACCCAATTTCCCTTACAGGACGAGCTAGTAAAGCTACAATTACTATCTCTGGCAGTAAAACTGTCAATAACCCAACCGGACACGTTGCCAATGTGTCGATACGTTGTCTCTCTCGCACGGTATGACGTCAGCTATGACGTCAGAGACCGCGCGCGAATGCTTCGTCGGTTCATTGAACCCCAGGCCGGCAAACAATTGAATAACTATGTCGCTGAAATATTCTTGCCTGAGAAACCGAAGCCTGATATCCAGAGCAGTTTTAAAGGTGAGTTTTTGTACTGTATTTTAAATATTTACAAAGTTTAGTTATTAGTGGCGCTAGTATAGCAACATTTTCGTAGTAAGTAGTAGACGTATTGGTTTTTGTTAGTTTTATTAACTGGCTACTAAACTTGACTGCAAATTGGTATCCTAAATCTTATGATAAAATGTTTTTTTTTCCTTTTAAACAGCTTTAACAGTATAATATTACATCGAGATTATTTTGCCCAAAAATAAAAGAAAATAAATAATTTATTGTACTCAATAAAGTACCTATATTAACAATTAATCTCAATCCAAAATCTTTGGAATAGGTAGTACGATACGACATCAAACACCAGGTGGAATTTATAACTGTATATTACGGTACCCCAGACCGCGGTACGTTCACGGTAGGCTCCCTGTCCCAGTACATAGGCACGGCGGCGGCCGGCTACAGGCCGCTGCATATGTTACTAACTGACACCGTGTATTATCCCCAGACCGCGGTACGTTCACGGTAGGCTCCCTGTCCCAGTACATAGGCACGGCGGCGGCCGGCTACAGGCCGCTGCATATGTTACTAACTGACACCGTGTATTATCCCCAGACCGCGGTACGTTCACGGTAGGCTCCCTGTCCCAGTACATAGGCACGGCGGCGGCCGGCTACAGGCCGCTGCATATGTTACTAACTGACACCGTGTATTATCCCCAGACCGCGGTACGTTCACGGTAGGCTCCCTGTCCCAGTACATAGGCACGGCGGCGGCCGGCTACAGGCCGCTGCATATGTTACTAACTGACACCGTGTATTATCCCCAGACCGCGGTACGTTCACGGTAGGCTCCCTGTCCCAGTACATAGGCACGGCGGCGGCCGGCTACAGGCCGCTGCATATGTTACTAACTGACACCGTGTATTATCCCCAGACCGCGGTACGTTCACGGTAGGCTCCCTGTCCCAGTACATAGGCACGGCGGCGGCCGGCTACAGGCCGCTGCATATGTTACTAACTGACACCGTGTATTATCCCCAGACCGCGGTACGTTCACGGTAGGCTCCCTGTCCCAGTACATAGGCACGGCGGCGGCCGGCTACAGGCCGCTGCATATGTTACTAACTGACACCGTGTATTATCCCCAGACCGCGGTACGTTCACGGTAGGCTCCCTGTCCCAGTACATAGGCACGGCGGCGGCCGGCTACAGGCCGCTGCATATGTTACTAACTGACACCGTGTATTATCCCCAGACCGCGGTACGTTCACGGTAGGCTCCCTGTCCCAGTACATAGGCACGGCGGCGGCGGCTACAGGCCGCTGCATATGTTACTAACTGACACCGTGTATTATCCCCAGACCGCGGTACGTTCACGGTAGGCTCCCTGTCCCAGTACATAGGCACGGCGGCGGCCGGCTACAGGCCGCTGCATATGTTACTAACTGACACCGTGTATTATCCCCAGACCGCGGTACGTTCACGGTAGGCTCCCTGTCCCAGTACATAGGCACGGCGGCGGCCGGCTACAGGCCGCTGCATATGTTACTAACTGACACCGTGTATTATCCCCAGACCGCGGTACGTTCACGGTAGGCTCCCTGTCCCAGTACATAGGCACGGCGGCGGCCGGCTACAGGCCGCTGCCGCCCGCGCCGCGCGCTACTGTCGCCGCTCAGCTGAGAGAACAGTCCACCGGGAACCTTGATACACATCCTGATAACCATGATGATACACAGGTAAGAAAACTATATTTAACAATATTATTATTACCTTTATACCCCGATATAAATGAAAAGAAAAGAAATCATGTATTTTGTTCACAAATCAAGAGATCTGCATTAAAATTGGCACCTGTTCAAGATTATCCTTTACTCAACAATAACAATATCTTATTTTCAAGAAATTATTCCTTTTCTACTGAGCCTCGAGCCATTTTTATTTACTTGCGGAATCCAAAGCAGTTGTTTATATTCCTACAACGTTCCGGACTTCATTGTTTCGGTATTACATAACATAACATCACGCCTTTTATCCCCGAAGGGGTAGGCAGAGGTGCACATTATGTCACTGTATAATGTAACACCCACTTTTCACTATTTATGTTATGAGTCCCATGTAATAGGGGGTGAGCCTATTGCCATATACCGGGCACAATTCCAGACTCCGTGCTACTACTGAGATTTTTTTAAAACCCAGTAATACTTTGCCCAACCCGGGAATCGAACCCGAAACCCCTTGCCTGGCAGTCGCACTTGCGACCACTCGGCCAACGAGGCAGTCAGTGTTTCGGTATTTTCCTGTGTATATTAGAAATTATGGTGCAGAATCATTGTAGCGTATTTGAGAAGTTAAAGCTTAAAAACGTTCTCTTCAAACATAAACAATGTTGACAGAAAAACAAGAGTTTCTACTCGGAGCCGGAGAGCAGTGGGTCAGGGTCTGGTTCCTCCTCCTCCAGCAGTAGCAGTTCCGAGGACTCTTCTGAAGAGTGAGTAACTTAGATATTTGTATCAGAAGATCATTACTTTAGCGGTAGATCTGTTTTAGCCACGAATTACTAGGGGTATAGTTATGCTTGTTCATAGTTATTTCTGTGCCTTTGAATTCAACAGAGAGTAATTATACTGTAGTTTTTTTTCCTTATTTTTTAATTAGTAAAGTTTTTAGACAATGAATGCATTTTGAGTAACTGTATTAATAATGTAAAGACGCATCGAACGAATAACCCGTTAATTCTATATTGTGTCTTTTTATACATTTTTTCTTCTTAGGGAAGAGAGCAATGCAGAAGAGAAGAAACAAGAGAAGCCAGCGAAAGAAACGAATAACTATAGGTGAGCTTAATTTATTTTACTTACCATATTTCTTTGTCTGATAAATGATGAAAGAAAGAAAGAAAATGCATTTATTTGGCCATTGACACACGAAAACAAGGATCATTACAATAGAAATAAAACAAATACAGTCAAATTAAAAACAAAACATTAATAATAGATTTTTTTTTTTATAAAAGAGAAAACAGCATGGGGCATTTTTTCTTATGATCCACCGGGTGCTCATAAGGACGCTCGAGGGGTTAAATAGCCACTTTTGAAATTACAAAATTGACCGTCTAGCTGATCGTCCGTCAGCAAAGATGATAATTGTAATGTAATTGCCAAAATGTAGATTTGCATTGAAAAGAACGAGCAAAAAATTCCAACCTACCTGTGATATCTTACTTATGTGTGAAACGAGATCAAAATCACTGACAAAGGCTTACTTCAAGGTCAAGGTCATCGAACTCGGGCACATCGGATAGTGAATCGGACAGCGATTCGGAAAGCGGATCGGACAGTGAATCTGACGGCTCGTCCGAATCGGCAGATAGCAGTGAGGATGAAACTCCTAAGAAAAACGAAGTTAGTCGCGACAAAAAGGTATGTGAAGTTGACATGTTGTTGTAGGTGGCGGAATTTAGACTTTATTTCTTTTTGTATAAGGTTTGTAATAGGAATGATAAAAACAATTCTGTTAGTGTGCTAGTGTTCTCAAGTTTGGCCTCTACAAATATACTGTTAAAATGTTTATTCTCAGTAATATACAGTCTAATATTTACCCAAAGTTGAACAATATTTCGCTTACTACAAAGAAAGTAATTAAATAACTAGCAAAATGTGGAGAAGTTTTCGTACATATCTGCTTACCTCTTTGGGAATTAGAGGCGTGATATAATCGTGTCTAAATTACCTAACATTTTGGGTCACTCGATAAAAAACCTAAAATAGATTTCAGGTACCATAATCCCTATTAAATAAAAAGGAGTATAATAACTAAAAATCACGGGTTACTCACGTGAATATACTGAGAAAAGCTCTACTACTTTCGAACCACAGAGGGGTTCTTTCTCTTGAGCAGCGTATGCGGTCGCGGCGATGTCGCGCAGCCTACCTAGTAACCCGCGATTTTTAGTTAATTTAGTATGTCTCACGATAGTCATTATAACAACAGGACTATAGTAGTTGTGTTTAGATATTATGGTCTAGTTTTGTGTAGTCTGGGTACATTTGTTATATATTATGGACTTGTTGTTTATTTTTGTTTATTTATGTTTATGTAGTTTATTTAATTATATTAATTTATTGTATAAATAAATTACTTTTCGTTGTATTATTTGGTTTTTATTTCTTACCTTTTTTGTGCTATATTTTTATTTATTTTGTTTTATATTTATCGTATATTTCTTTTTCTTAATTTAATGTTTTATGAGTTTCAAGTGTGTGTGTGTGTGTGTGTGTGTGTGTTTGGATACCTTGTGAATATAGAAATTATCTTGCTGCTTTGACTGAGTCATGACTTTGTTTCAAAGATTTTCAACCTTATTCTGTTGTAATTAGGTTTGAAAATCTGTCGAAAGGAGGTGTTTTTTTCCTACAACTTTGGCCCCGGCGTGTACTTCAAAAACAAAAGTGTCAAATTACGTGAAAAAAATCGTAGAACCTGAAAAATAATATATTGGAAATTATTTGCGCATTTGTACCACCTGCAATAGTCGATCGAAGATGTTAAAACTTGCAACCCAAGAATTTCAGTCTGGCAATGTCGTGATTTACTTCTTCGATAATGCGTTTCGTTACTTCATTTTATGAAAATTAAAATGTATTATTAAGGATTTTTTCTGTGTTACAGATAGTTTTTTTTTCTAGTTACATTTGTCGTGAATGATTATACTAAATTATTATAATAAATGTATTTTTAGAAACAAGTATTTCTAAAAATACATTTATTTCACAATTCATATTATTTTTTGCGTTTGGTTATCTACCGGTCAAAAAGACCGGGCACCAAAGCCAGAGCCGATACTATTTTTCTACTGTTGTCAATGTCATTCAATTCAAATCATTCCGTTTCGGTTAATCGACTCTGGAGTGCCCTTCCCAAATCCATGTTTAAGACAAAATATAATGTAACATATATTCCAAACTATGTAACATAATAATAACATAATATGTAAACAATATATTCACATCAAATCACTTTGACAGATAGAACAAATTGGCAGCTGTCAACGTTATCACGAACGTTTCTTTTTACGCAGTAACGTCGTGAGGCAGCTTTTTTTCGTATTCTTTTATTTCGTAATATATGTGATATTAAAGGCTTTTAAATACTGCAAAAAACACAAATTATTGGAAGGAATTTTATTAGTAATTTGTACCTAGGTACAGGTTTCAGCCAGAAAAAAAAACACCTCCTTTCAGCATAACTCATTTATAATAGATAGTGTTCAAACGTCGGCCCATTAGATTTAATCGTCATTACTATTATCTTAATATTTTAGCAAAACGCTCAACCCGCACCACCGAAAGAAGAACCGAAGAAAAACGAGAAATCAAACTTGGAACTATTGTTAGAGTTAGACGAGGTAGCGAGCTCGTTACCCACTATGACGCCCACTTGTGGGGGATTCTTGTCACCACCCAGCTTAGCACCACAGGGAAGTGGGGATGGTGAGTACAGTTACATTTAACTTTCATATTTACATAATTATGAATACGGTATTTTACATCTAATCAAATTCAATACTTTTATTGAAACGTCAAAAACGATATTGTTCTATGAATTTTGTACCAGAAACTAGCTCATGACGTCATCATATTTTCGAGTCAAATAGCACACTTATTTCTGAAAAAATTGCTAGAACAAATCGAAAAGATTACTAGTGTATCGTCAAATATATGAATGAGATTGTAATTATTTTTGAATATCTAATTGGATTGAAAAATCAATATAATTTATTTTTGACCCAGGAAAATACCTAATTAATGGTTTTAGTTCCGTGAGTAATACTGTTAAGCAAAGAGGGTCTAGACGTTAATACCAGACGTTATTTAATGCCGATAATACCAAAAAGTATCACTTCATACTCTTGTCTCTTCAAGTACAATATGTTATAGAAAAATATTTTTTTCGCATTTCGTTTCTAATTAACCGATCTGAAAGTCGTTAGGGAGTTTTGTGATGATTACTGTTGTGGAAAAACTTGCATTTTATTTCACATTCATTCATTTTGCTGGTATGGTTTAAACGACCTTGCTTTCCCCACGACTGATGTAACCCCCCGTACAGCGGACAGTATAACCCCGGTGGGTCCGTCGCTGACGCCGACCGCGGCGGTGGAGGTGGTGTCCCGCGTGGTGTGGGGCGGGGTGTCTGCGCGCGCGCGCTGGAGCCGCGCCCCGCACCTGTACTCGCACGCCATGTGCGCGCTCGACCTCGTCTTCACCAACCACAGCAACAACGAGGTCACTAATATCAGGATGCATAAGAAGGTATGCTCAATCAACTTGTTGGTTTTAACTATACACAAATAGGGTAATTTTCTAAATTTTATTTTAATGTCCGTCTGGTAGATAAATTTCAAACATTAGACACGTATTTTTCCTTTTCTCACAAAATTAAATACTTTCGACGATATATTAATTTGAAATGACGTCACAACGTGCTATGTTTTGTAACACGTTATGACGTAACAACCTCCTACTCCTAAACTTAACGACATTTTATCTAAGTATTGTTTTATTATACGACAAAATAAAAAATACGTGTCTAATATTTTTTCATTACCTAACTGACGGACTAATTAGATTTTTAATTTTCATACCCTGACAACTACCCTTATGTATGTTAAAATTGAGTGACGTTTGAATTTTTGAATAATTATGATACTGTAACATTAGTAACCTTCTCCCCCTACAGACGCTGACTGGTTCCCGCAACATCCACGACTTCTCCCCCATACAGATGCTGGTACCCAACGGCTCCGTCACCGTCATGCTCGGCGTAGACTTCGCAGACACTATACAACCCATCGAGTTTACTATCAACAGCTCAATAGGTATGTTACTATTTTATTATTACTTCTTGAGTCATAATCGAAGCTTTATATCTATACTAGCGACCCGCCCCGGCGTCGCACGGGTGCAATATGCATGTATCATACATATAAACCTTCCTTAACCCGTCGAGCGTCCGCGTTCCTTATGATCCAACGGGTGCACACGTGACATTTGGAGAAAGAAAGAAAGAAAATGCATTTATTTGGCCATTGGCACACGAAAACAAGAATCATTACAATAGAAATAAAAAATACAGTCAAAATAAAACAAAACATTAATAATAGATTTTATAAAAGAGAAAGCAGCATGGAGCATTTTTTCTTATGATCCACCGGGTGCTCATAAGGACGCTCGCGGGGTTAAGAATCACTATATATATTAAAAAAAACTGCATCAAAATCCGTTGCGTAGTTTTAAAGACGTAAGCCTACATAGGGACAGACAGACGGTAGATAGCGACTTTGTTTCATACTATGTAGTGATGTATGATAAAATGTGATATTTCCAAACCGATACGACCTGAATCTTCAAGAAAAGACTGTCTTACAAGCCGGCAACGTACTTATAACGTCTCTAGTTTTGCAGGTATCCATGGGCGAGACGGATCGTATACAACCAGAAGTTTTTTTAATTATTAAATAGCAGACCCGGCAAATGTCGTGGTGGCCCGGAGGTTTAAGACGCCCACTTCTCATACATGAGGGTGCGGGTTCGAAACCTACCAACGGCAAGTACCAATGTGACTTTTTCCGAGTTATATGTACTTTCTAAGATTATTTAGACACCACTGACAAACGGTGAAGGAAAACATCATGAGGAAACCTGAACTTATAATTTCTAATTATAAGTTTGAAATCGCCAACCCGCATTGAGCAAGCGTGGTGATTAATGCTCAAACCTTCTCCGTGTGAGAAGAGGCTTTGCTCAGCAGTGGGCATTTATAGGCTGTTGATTATTGATGATGAGACCCGGCAAACTTTGTACCGGCAAACATTTTTTTCTCACCTTTTAATCCTCCCCTGAACTTCTCACGATCATTTCAAGATCACAATCACCCAAATCGGTTCAGCCGTTTTCGAGTTTTAGCGAGACAAACGAACGGAAATTCATTTTTATTTACAAAGTTTAATTGATTGTTACAGGTGAAGTGCCAATATCAATTACTCCCCCGGTGGGGGAACTGATGCGAGCAGTGACTATGTCGCAGACGCGGTGGGACTCCGAACACAAGAAGCTTAGAGGGATGACTGAGGTATGTGTACATGCACTATAACAGGGCTGACCAAACAAAGGCCCGCGAGCCACATGCGACCCGCAGCTTGTTTTCATGTAGCCCGCGACACACATTTTAATCTCAACAACTTCATATTATATGCAACAACAATAATAAAATTCAGTGCATGATGTGTATACAAATTCTGTCTGTGAGTTAAGAATACAATGTTAAATGTCATTATACAACTGAAATCATTTTTCTGGCCCTCCAGCTTTTGTAAGAAATTTAATTAGCCCGCGAGGGATATAGTTTAGACAGCCCTGCTCTATAATATCATTATTGTCATCATTTTAATGTTAAAGGAAAATAAAACTACTATAAATTGTGTTGTCGCGAGCATTAAAATTCAAAATTAACTAAAAATCGCGAGTTACTCGCGTGAATATACTGAGAAAAGCTCTACTAGTTTCGAACCACAGAGGGGTTCTTCCTCATGAGCAGCGTGCGTGGACACGGCGATGTCGCGCAGCCTATCGGTTTTTAGTTTTTTTTTAGTTAATTTAGTATGTTTCACGATAGTTATTATTAAAATTCAATATCCTATCCTAGCCGTTCAAGTATTACGTAAGCACCATGGGGGGGGGGGTCTCTGTTTTGCTTATTTCGGATGATATGGGGGGTAGGGGAGTCTAGATGATGATTACGTCATCGGTAGTTATTTACTTTTTTACACGAAGGGCAACCCTCATATTGAAATTATAAATTAAAAGCAAAGACCGACAAAGAACGAGACATTATGGTATTCGGAGAATATTAAAATTACAATATAAAAAAGATATAATTTAAAATGTTTGCAAAGGGGGAGGGGGTAAGATCTTTGCTTACTTTTGCTGACAAGGGGCGTGGGGGGTAAATAATTGTAAAAAATCTGCTTACGTAATATTTGAACGGCCCCCTACTAATTGTTGAAAGTTGGTGAGGATGTATGTGAGTGTGTGTTTGTTATTCTTTAATGTCGAACGGCTGAAGGGATCGAAATGAAATTTGATACAGAGGTAGATTATAGTCTGAACTAACATATGTACCACTTTTTATCCCATGGGGACGCAGGCGATGCCGCTGGCAGAAACTAGTGATTTTATATGTAGACTCCTTTTCATTGCAGTGTGACAAGAAAGCGGTGAAAGTAGAAGACGAACAATTAATCTGTAAGCGAGTCTTCGAGACCGCCAACGTCGCTGCCATCACTTCCACTGGAGACTTCCTCAGGTAATATTATATTTACAAAAATTCTACTGACTTGAGCCAACTGTGGAAGACCCCAAGTACATGGTTAAGATTTTCATTCAAGTTAAGCGTGGCCGGTTAGGTTACTTTGATTGACTTTTGACTTAACACGTTGACTGTGCAGCTATGATGAGCGGGGCTACCCCCATAAGTGTAAATGCAAATTGTTGATAATATGCTGCTTGAGTTATACAACTGATAATAGGACATACCCCCTTCGTATAAATAATATTTTTATTTATTGACCCACCCGTGGGTCATACACGTATGATTTTGTAAATGTAAGCCCTATCCGTGTGACATGCACGTATAATCTCGTAAAGGCATGCCCCACCCGTGGGTCATGCACAGTGAACGTGTTTTGCCTCTTGCCCGCTACTTCGATCGCGTAGAATATGAATTTTAGAACATCACTTTTTTTTATTTAAATTTTCCAAAATAAAAGTAGATTATGTTACTTCTTAGTACATCAGCTTTCTGCCAATTAAAGTCTTGCAAAACCGGACCAGCCATTCCAGAGATTAGCCAGTACAAACAGACAGACAGACAAAACATGTTATTTCGGTATCAGTACAGATTCACAGTTAAAATTTATTATAAGCCTACTTTTACAAGTAAAGGCTCTAAAGGCAGCTTGTCTTTTAAAATGATATTGTTATTGAAATCTTCTCAACTGTATCCCACAGGTTCGCAGGTCGTATGATGTCCTCTCAAGACTTGGTCCTCCTGTCAGTGAGGAGTGAGGAGACTCACTCCAGGGTCACTGCCAACTGCTCCAACATGGCCATCGCATCGCTACTTGCCAATGAAGTCGCTCAAGCACTAGGAAGGACCTAAATAAATAGAGTTCTTTATATTGCTCATCGGAACAAACAAATATAAAAATAATATTGATAGATCATCGATTTATGGTAACTTTACCATTTTCGAGCGCGCCCGATTACTTTCGAGCTCAATTAGAGCCCAAGTGAACGTATATGTTAATGTCATAATGTTATCTTTATTTAGTAAAAGTATGTTCTATCTCGAATGTATGAAATGTTCGATAAAAGGATTTTTCTATGGCCTCATATATAAAAAAATTAGGAACTAGATCTATTATTGAGTCTAAAATTACTTGAAAAACAAATTTTAATAAACATATCCTAAGAATTTGAACTGAATCTTGCAGTGAATTTATGGGCACTGCCTCTTTGAGCCTTAAACTTAAACGAAAGATCTTATGTACGAATTCCAGCTTATAAATAAAGCCTAGATTACGGCAATCTCACCCCTATTACAAGGGACTTTTTAACCTGTAAAAAGTAAATACTACATTTAATATGTGCACAGTGCCTACTCCATTCGGGAACAAAGCTTGATATTTTAACTAAAATTGCGGGTTACTCAAGTGAATATACTGAGAAAAGCTCTACTAGTTTCGTCGTCGTCGCGACGTCGCGCAGCTAATGAGGAAGAACCCCTCTGTGGTTCGAAACTAGTAGACCTTTTCTCAGTATATTCACGTGAGTAACCAGCGATTTTAGTTATATTAGCTTGATATTTTGTTGAACAGAGATTCTTTATCATTATACTCACCCAAGACATAATAAAATACTTAATTTTACCACCTAATTAAAGTTTCAACAAGTACTTAGTTCATTCCATTTCTTATTTTTATTCTTTTCTAGTCATACGACTGCCGTTAGCTAAAGTCTATATTAAGAAATCTGACTTCAAAACAAATATATGAAAAAATATAGAATTTATAAAAAATAGTGATGCAATTATAGAGTCTATTTCTATAGAAATAAGGTAGATAATTGATTCCTTCCTGTCTGCTAAGTCTAAGTACTTATATATTAAATACTATGTTATAAATAAACTATACTGAAATAAATATCTTTGTACTTCTATAGGTTTTTTTAATTTAATTAATTTTATTTTACCTATTTATTATCCCTGTAGGTTCATTCGTTCATCATAATCAACAGCATATAAATGCCCACTGCTGAGCAAAGCCTCTTCTTACATAAGAGAAGGTTTGAGCATTAATCACCACGGTTGCTCAATGCGGGTTGGCGAATTCAAAGTTATAATTAGAAATTATAAGCCAGGTTTCCTCACGATGTTTTCCTTCACCGTTTGTCAGTGGTGTCTAGATAATCTTAGAAAGTACATATAACTCGGAAAAAGTCACATTGGTACTTGCCGTTGGTAGGTTTCGAACCCGCACCCTCATGCATGAGAAGCATCTTAAACCTCCGGGCCCTGTAGGTTAACAAGTTTGAATTCGATTTCCAGGTAGGACAAGGTAATAGGAAATTCCTTTCACTATTTTTTAACCTTTTGAACGCCAGTAGGTTATAGCGGACAAAAAAATATGACGTGATCTGTCAGTCGCATTTTGTCGTCCGCAGCCGACAAGAAAACATGATATTATGTACAGTCAAAGGTCAAAGGTGCCACCATGAGTGGTGTTCACACGGCAATGCGTTAGTAATTTCATATTAATGTGCATAAACACGCGTGCGTACGATTAAACACACGCCCGCGTACGCACACGGATACAAATATGCGTGTGCGTGTGAGTATAAGCGCTGCAGCGCAACCGATAGTAGTCTTACGGTGGCAGTGGACTTTTGACCTTTGACTGTACATTTAGTTTGTCAAAAGGTTAAAGTAGTTTTTGACTGTCAGTAGATAAGTAATGCAAATCTAACAAGGCCCATAATTGGGTACATCACAACTAGTCAAATTCAATACTTTTTTCGAACTGTCAAAAACGACGGTTTTCTATGAATTTTGTTTGCATGAGATTGTGTATGTAAAGTGACGTCACGTTTTTTTAGCGTGAAACAGAATACTTATTTCTAATTTTTAAGATGCTGGTAAAGTACTAAAATTAAGTTAGTCATAAAATCAATTAATGAAAGTGTGATTATTTTTCAATATTTTTGAAATACCTATATAAATAAAAAAACAAGGTTTTCGTATAAAACCAGTTTATAACTTAATATTATATTTTATATTATAGTATATACATTGACACACCTAATGCCAGAAGAACTAATTTGTGCGGTTAGAATTCTTACTCTTACAGCGCAATAAAGATTAAACGTACCATATTTGCATGATTTTACGGTACCTAATTACGCCGTGCTTAATTTGAGAGGTTAAAGTTCCACTAATCATTTGGAACAATATTTGTCTTATTTGTTCTAAAGTACCAGGAATTCATATAACATAGTAGGTGTTATAAAGTAGATAGAGAATATAATTGAATGAATGACCTTTTTTACTCTTGTTACGCTAGAATCGAAAGCCATATTTTGTACTTGGTGGGGAGAATGTTACAAAAATAAAAGCCAGTTTATATACAGAGCATGTATTTCTCTTACACACTAACAATATATTCGTTTGAGATTCCAATTCTCCTTACATCTACATTTTACAGTATTCAAGGTCATACTAGTCGAATTTTTACCAGCCAGCACCAGCTGTGTACTGTTAATAAACACTATTTTTCAGTTTGTTTCAGAAAATGTGTTTTTGATCTACGATCGAAAGAAACGGCGCCACCAGCGTTTCGTCATTTTATCGAGCATTCTATAACTTAAAAAAAAATATTCCACTAACATCAAAATTTTTAAATTTTGAACGTAACTAAATTGATTTTTATACGACATTCGGGACCTATTAATAAAATTTGGAAAGCTTTTACTTCGTTGCTACCATCCGTGCGTCACTGCAGGGGTGCCCACTGAAAATCAGGGTTGACTCGTATGCCTAGCTTACCCTGAGTGGGTAACACATTTAACATATGCATGTTGTTAGCGTCTTCACTGATTCTTCTCTTTTAATTTTTAACTCAATTTTTATTTTGCTTCCACTGTCACACTTTTATTGTCTTTTTTATATTTTATTTGTGCCTAGTGCTGAATAAATATTTATTCTTTCTTTTGAAAGAAATTAAAATTAAAAAAACGCTAGAGGTTCCGTTACTTTGCTCCCAAGTGTATCAGACGAGGTAACTTGACTGGTTTCAAGCCACACCAGGGGCTTATAGTAATGCATTACTATAATGCTTCATTACTAATGAAGCATTGCGCGATAACCGACAGAAGACTTATTATGCAGTATACACTCAGTGATACTCGTACATTGCACTGATCACTGATACTCGGGAAGAAATTCGACTAGTATTTATATGATGTCTTTTAAAAATAATCGTATAAATACAAATACGTAACTAGCTTATAAAAAACATAATAATCGAAGATAATAGAAATACGATTGCAGCATAATATACTAAATACTACGCGATATCTCTCCGGAATTGTGGCAAACGAAATATAAAAATTAAATAAATAGTTCGAACATAATATTATGAATACATGTCAAAAAATGTAAGAGGAAACTGATGATATAACATATTTTCTACACAACAATAATTTAGGGTCAGCTGCGCCTATAGCGGTTGAAACCATGCGTTAATACTTAATATAAAATATAAAAAATATGATTTATAACTACACAAAGAATGTGTCAGATCTTTTGACGATTTTTTCTTATTTACTGCACCACAAAATTCATAAGTCATCAGAAATCTATAAAATGTACATCAAACAAACCATAATCTCATTCAATAAACAGTTTTTTACAATAATTGTGCGTGATTATTGACCAATGACGTCATATTTTACGTCAACTTACATTTTTATTCGTCTTAAAATAACAAAAACTAATAAATAACCAATTTTATAATATAAAATGACACAAACAGTCACAAAATAGTTTATTTTCACTCAGGAACCATTATACCAATTGAGAATTTGAAAAATTATGTGCAATGTCATGCAATAAAAAAATAAATTACATTTTATAAAAAGGTTTTAATCAAAACCTAGCTGCTAACGAAAACGTGGTAATATCAAAAGACAACTCAATTTTATCAATATGTTTAAACTAAAAATCACGAGTTACTCACGTGAATGTACTGAGAAAAGCTCTACTAGTTTTGAACCACAGAGGGACTCTTCCTCATGAGCAGCGTGCGCGGTAGTAGCGAGAGATGTCGCGCAGCCTACTGACCTACTGAAACTAGTAATGCTTTTCTCAGTATATTTACGTGAACAACTTGTCATTTTTAGTTAATTCTCCATATCTCACTCTCATTATAAAAACATTATCAATCTCATTCAATTTCAGTAACGAAAATAGGAATATTTAATCCCGATGCGGGATTTGGCGTCCATTGGAGTTATACAGTTCTTATGACGCAATAACATGGAAGACTGTCCACTGGCACACTTTCAATGTTGAGGGTAATGACCCCAGCCGGGAGGCATACCCAAACTGTAAGTAGGAGTAGTCATTGGAATGATTCGAGGCCTCTTACTCATGTCCTCGTGATGTGGCTGGTGCATCTGTTGCTGCTGATGATGATGCTGCTGCGGCGGCGGCTGCGGAGGCTGGTGATTCTCCATTATCCTATCCTTCTTCGACATCCTCTTCTTAGGAGCCCCACATTCCGGTACAATACGACGCTCATTCCACAATCTTTCCACTAAAGCCGCGCGCGCTTGAATACCGTTAGCGTACTCGACTTGCTTTCTAGGTATGGGGCCGTTGGCTACCTTCTGCTTCATGGCCTCTAGTCGCTCTTCAGCTTGAGTCATAGGCACTGGGGGAATGCCACGCCGGTTGCATATGTTATGTAGAATGCAACACGCTACGATCATCATGGCGACAGTAGGAGGGTCAAATTGCTTGTTACAGTTAGCTTGAAGACATTTCCATCTACTTTTTAATTGTTTTATGGTGTCAGTGACCGCGCTATGTGCCTGTGTGTGCACGTTTGAGTAGTATTTCTCTGGTGATACGGGCGATTTCTTTGTTATTTTCGGTATAGGTGTCATTATGTATTGCTTCTGTGTATAGTATGGGCCCCCTGGAATTATTACAAGCAAAGTGAGACTTGGAGGATTTATTTACGCCACCAAAATTTAGAACCTAATTTGGATTGGAATTGCATGTAAAAAAGTTATAGGTACAATTGGCGTATATTAAAATCAGAGTTTGTAAATTGATAAAGTGTATCTTGGGGTAGAAGTAAGTCAAGAAGTTAATCTAGGATGTCTATTTTAAAATTTTAAATAAGGCTTAATTTATATTTATTATATACATAACATCACGTTTTTTATACCCAAAGGGTAGGCAAAGAGGTGCACATTTCGGCACTTAATGCCACTGTACAATGTAACACCCACTTTTCACTATTTATGTTATGAGTTCCATGTAATAGGGAGTGAGCTTATTGCCATATACCGGGCACAATTCCAGACTCCGTGCTACCACTGGAATTAAAAAAAAAACCAGTAGTACTTTACCTGACCCGGGAATCGAACCCGAGACCCCTTGCCCGGCAGTCGCACTAGCGACCACTCGGCCAACGAGGCAGTCCATGCACCACTTGAATGCACCGATGTGAGACAAAATGAAAATGCATTGTATCTCGCGTGGATTCGAGTTTAGACACGCTAAAGGTTATTTATATCTCACCAATAAGCCAGCATGGTTCCCCGGAGTTGTTCAACGACTCGAGGTCGACCCTGACAGCGTGTCTGTTGAGCACGTTGTCGTGGGAGTACGAGCCGCCCGCCGTCGCGTCCACGCTTATTATTGTTAGGTCACTATCACAGATCTGTGGAGAAAATTAACAATATTATGACGTATCTAATTTTGAATGAAAATATTGTTTTAATTTGGGACAAACATAATCTAAGTCTATGTTGATTTCATTAACTAAAAACCACGGTATACTCACGGGAATATACACGCGGCGAATCATTAGGCTGCGCGACATCGCCGCGACCGCGCACGCCGCTCATGAGAAAGAACCCCTCTGTGGTTCGAAACTAGTAGCTTTTCTCAGTATATTCACGTGAGTAACTCGCGATTTTTAGTTAATTTAGTATGTCTCACGATAGTTATTATAAAAAAACGTGATTTCCTATCTTTTTGGAAAAAGAGGCTGTTACATTATAAGTGTGGGAGAGCCATGCTTCGGCAAGAATGGGCCGGCTCGACCGGAGTGATACACGGCCTCACAGAAAACAGACGGAAATAACGCTTGCGTTGAACACGACGAAACATCGTCGTGTGAGTGAGTTTACCGGAGGCCCAATTACCCCCTTACCCAGTCTCCCCAATCCCCGAATCCCCCACAATCCTTAAATTCCTAATTTCCAAAAGGCCGGTAACGCACTTGTAAGTGTAACGCCTCTGGTGTTACTAGTGTTCATGGGCGACGCCAATTGCTTACCATCAGGTGATCCGCTTGCTAATTTACCGGCTTATCCCATAAAAAAAAATGTAGTCACTCTTGCAATTGAACTGTAATAAGTTGCAAAATTCTATACTAAATTCATAGAGAACTTATTAGGTCGGTGTAGATTTGACAGTTGTGGCTCATATTCCGATTTATTAACATGATGAATGTACTTCAAGCAGTTTTGCAACTACTTCTGGGAAGTTAAATATTGAAATGTTTATTTACTTACAACTTGCACCTTCTTGGAATGATAAGACTTGTTGAAGTGGCTCTTCTGGTCATCCTCAGGCCGCGCCATGGGCACATGTGTACACTCCACACTTCCTATCACATTTGGAATACCATATTTCATGTAAAACCTGAAATAATAAATAAAATATGTAATTAACATTCAACAACATGGCAATGTTGTCAGCCTTCTGGGTACTTTCCCTACTGACGTTGATGCGGAAGAATTTGTCGATGCTTTGTGTACCTAAATGGTTATTTTTAGTATTCCTTTATTTAATTTTTATCTTAAGTTGTATATATTTAGTAATAGTATTTATTTTATTTAAGTTTATATTATTTGTAAACAAAAAAATTTGGCTGTTTTTACTTTTCCTGGACTAATCTATTTATGGGGACTTCAACTATAGTTTTATTCTTTAATAAAATCTTGAACCAACATTTTCATATTTATTCTTGTGTTACGACACAATAACAAATATACATATATTTGACACAGACATTTCATTACTTATAAAAATAAATAAATAATAAAAAGGGTTTATTGTAAAAATTCGAGACAAAGTTTATGAATGAATACTAACATATAATACTAGACCGAGCCTGTACCTTAGATGTTAGTTACATTCTATTATTTTTTTTGTAATAATAATAATAAATAATTGTTATTCTGTGTTGAAACGGGATGTGTACGTGTAATTAGGTGATTGTAAACACACCTACAAAAGGAGAAAATTGAGGTGAAAGCTTTTAAATAAATAAAAGATAGTATACAAGTCATTAAGATTGTTGATTCGCTAACCTGGCTTTGATAATATCCCGCTCCTGTCTCAAATGTGGGAAGTGTATGTATTTCTTTACTATGGAGGGATGGTTCATGGCCTCAGTGACCTGTAACACTGCGGTCGCCACAAAGTACTGTGTTATGCTCGGGTCACTCTTACCCCCTATTGACTTTTGATATTTGCCCGTTGCATAGAACGCTAAAGCTGCCATTACCTGTAAATAAATATTCATATAGAATTAACCCTTTGAGTACCGTCATTATAGACACAATTAAAGAACAATAGGTGTGCAGACACCGATCTCCTCGCAGTGTTTGAGTTTAAACAGGATTTTGTCTATAATTTTTTATACGGAATGGGATGCAAATAGACTGACTGATCACCTTACGGTAAGCGATGAGAGCCGCCAATTAAACTGCGTGAAAACTTTGATATAGTAGCTATTCTTTGTAGATCTTCGCTGACTTAATATTATTGTGAAAATCAAATCATTATTTTTATTAACTTTTTTATAGAAATTCTCATACATCGACTCACCGCTTGATATTTGAGTGTATAGCTAACAACACATGTTTTGTAACCAGTTTAGTACAATACAAATAAAAAATACTGGTTAGAAAAATAATATTGTCTAAGAATTGCACTTAATTGTTGGTAATTTGAGGTGATTAACCGCTGCAAGGGGCAGCGACAGGACGGCTTATTGATATCTACTTTCTATGCACTATAGTCACATTGCACTTCTAACTTACTTTACTTTCAACTGAAAATTCAATGGATTTTGTAGAATCAGGCATCACTGGTTTTAATTCCTCACACAACGTTCGCGCCAAATCTTTAGATAATCTATAAGTTTCTATAAAAGAAGGTTCGTTTAAATCAAAAGGGTCACAATCCGCAGGTTTCGAAACTCTTTTCTCAGGACTCTTTGGTTTTTCAATAGGAATAGGCCGCGGTATCTGTTCCGGTTTCTGTGTATGTTGTGACGAATCCCATTTTAGTAACTCGAAAATCTCAGGTTCTTCGTCCACAACCGATATGTAACCTTCCTCTGGTGGTTTTTCAGCCATTTTTACTGTATATAAAGTTTATTTTGAAATAAAATAAACGCAGCTTGGATTTTTGTTTGTCAAGCTAATTTTGACGTTTATATCAAATGTTGTCTTTTCAACAAAAATAGATTCTACCATTTATGTTGCTTGGAGTTACAAGTATAAAAAATAAAACTACCTTTCTTACCAAGGACGTTGAGTTCTTACCCGCGAAAATTCAAATTCTACAAACTTTGTAAACTTCTATAAACTTACGATTTCAAAAAAAAGAAATGAAAAAGCACCTTATTTTATGTCATCCAGGGGGGCTAAAAAGGTAACATTGTATGTTTCATATCTGAATCATAATATGTGACATACGTCATGTCATAAAAAGACAACATTTTGATGATTCATAATATGAACTGAAAGTGTTTCATATTTGCAATTCATCTAATATGACACTTTTGAATGGAAATTCGTAAAATGGTTTGCAAAGAGTGAATTCCTATACGTCAAATAAGCAGATTTGTCAGATGTTACTCGAGGGCATCATTTTACAGTTCATCTAGTTTATATTTTTAATAAAGTAATGAAAAATGGGAGATTTAGGCCTTTCTGAAAACTTTTTGGAGCATATACGTGTTTTAGAAAGGTTTTCATATCGTCGGCGAAGTGAGACTCTTCAGGAAATGCAAGTTGTTTTTGAAATACCGGAGCCTGAATATGTTGGATTGTTTCGCGTAAATAATAGTGTGTGTCGCAAAATAATCCCAAGAGTTGGAAGCATATTTAGCCTCTCGACGTGGTGGAATAAGTACTGTGTGCAAGATAAGTAGCCACCAAACTATTCATTACTTAAAGTAGTTATACAACCAAGTTGTAATTAACCCTTAAGATTCTTTCAAGAAAATAATAGAGATGTATATCTCATGTATTTATTTCTGTTTAAGGTATTAAGTGCACTAATACTTAACGCTTCTGGATCGTATATTACTAATAGGCATGATTCAAGTTGTATCTTCATATACCTTGGGTGATTTCATTGTCAGTATGTCTTTTCAACAAGTTTTACACTGAAGTTATAAAATAAAACTATAAATTGTAATCCTGTACGTATAGTAAATATTAATGATTAAAATTGTGTTTCAGGATACGACTATACAGAGTGCAAGAACTAATACTAATTCTCTATTACGAAACGGACTTATAAATAAATAGATTTTGGTCAGGACGTATCTGACGATTTGAAAATTTTGTTGTTTTTATTTGCCTCAGTTTTTTATTTTTCTATAGCCATAGTACAACCTTTTGGAACATGAAGAGAGAGAGAGAGGAGAGATATTTCAACTGATAAAGATATCATTCACAGCAATAAAATAAAGTCACTAATTTTAAAACATTTATTTCATAATCACTAACTAAAAGTAACCGAGGGAAGTGCAAACTATTGTTTTTTTTCTCCTCGTATAATGTCTTCTGATAAATCAGAATCTGATTTCGTAGCGGGATCCAAGACAGTTAATTATGTCCCTGGGACGCGCCGGACTTCAGTGTTCTGGTGTCATCTACTGTAGATCCTGGCTTACAGGAGTCGCAGCGGTTTGGGAAGGATGTGGCAGGCTTGTCCAAAAAAAATCGGGTATCTAAAAATGAAACATGATGAATGAAATTAAATTTTTCTAAGTTGCGAATTTTACCTTACTTATCATATTAAAGCTACTATCATTGCCTGATTTATGGTAAGCTACAATAAAACAATACGTCATTGTTTCAGTTAACACAAATACATGCAAATGCACTTGTCCTGCTGTAGTGTATCTTGCGATGAACCAATACTTAAACATCGCCAGCGAGATTTAAGTACTTCGATACACCTTTCCACGGTATTCCGAGCCGACAATGTTTTTGGGCGTAGGGCCGTTGCACTGTATTTTAATGGATTTTCTAGTTTCTTGATAGATATGTGAAAATCTTATAATTAAAAAACATTCAGGATCGAAATTTTTAATTCAAGTTATAATAAAACACAAAATAAACAAAACCGGTAAAGTTACGGTTCGTTTTCTCTCTATATATTTCTTATGTAGCAACATCGGCATCTAATATGATTCAGATAAGAAATGAATTGAAGATGTTTCATATTTTATTGTTACCATTTTATGGTGATTTAGGTGATTCTCTAATAATTCATCAAATCTGTCATATTAGAAATGATTCATCCAATGTTACCTTTTTAGGTCCCCAGATATTGAATAATAATGGTTAGTTAACTTAACTAACTTATTTTTACTGCCTACACGGGTAGGTACCTAAAGCACTCATAAACCAAATCACTTAAACGATTCCAGAAATCTAGCACGTTTAAACACTTATCGGAGAAAGATGACGTCATAATATCTGGTGCCAGCTTGGCGAGACAGCAGACATCGTTATCCTTATTTTGTACATGTTACCGATCGTACCTACCCAATAACATTTTAATCCATAGCTCCCTATCTCGAACTTTACACTATTAAGCCCAAAATATCTATAAAGTAGTACCTAGTAAGGTATACTAAATGGTAAGGTACTTAGAATGAGTAATAAGGTCATAGTCAATTAAAAAAATAAACTTATAACTTATTTTATATCATACTAGCGGCCCGTCCCGGCTTCGCACGGGGGGACTTAAGATTTTTTACATAGTTTTACGTTTTATTTATATTTATTCTCAGTTTTTTTTTAGCGACCTGCCCTCCGTTGTCGATGTCGCGTCTTAAGGTAACCGATTGAACAATTCAAAAGTTATCTAGAGCAAACTTTTATAAGGATTGAACCATTCATTAAAACGATTGTTATGGGTAAACTATAAAAGGTAGACATATGCTCTCGCGGACTTTTTTAAAAATAATGTTAAGATAAACAATTCATCTATAGAACATTTTTGTATAACTTTAACTATATGCTCAGCGCACGCCACGGAAGGCCTCAGAAACGATACTTTTCCCCCGTTTTTAAAACATTTTTGGTTACTGCTCCACAACTATAGGACCTAGCGTGATATTATATAGCCTATGTTACTTCTGAATAATGCAGCTTTCGAATGGTGAAAAAATTATTGCAATCGGTTCAGTAGTTTTTGAGTTTATTCATTACAAACATACAAAAATACAAAAATACAAATCTTTCTTCTTTATAATATTAGTATAGATCACGTAACATAATTTTCAATAGTGTATTAAAATAACATGCGTTGATGTATTCAGTACCATCTTCATCATAAAGGCACTCGGAGCCCGTGCCCAAGAACCCCATCTTCAGGGGGGCCCCGTAAGACCGACAATTTCTACGATGGACACACACCCGCTACACGTTTCGCGGCAACCGGCTGCCCCACAACGTATAGGGGTTCGATTCCCACACGGAGCCAACCTTTTTGTGATCCACAGATTGTTGTTTCGGGTCTGGGTGTTATGTGTATTTGAACTTGTATGTTTGTAAAAGCATCCACAATGCAGGAGAAAAAAGAAAAAACATTCCAAAAGGGACCGAATTATTGTGCCGGATTATTGCGCCCAAGGGCCCCAGCGTAGTCTAAAACGGCGCTGGATGTAATTCATCGAAATGGTTAGAAAGGTAAGTACCGTATCTACGTCGACTACGTACCTACGTCCGGTACGTCCACGGCCACAATTTGTGCGGTTCTCACGTAGCTTCCTGCCTCGCACAGCAAAACTGTGGAAACTGTCGTCGGCGGTATTTCCGAACCGATACGACTTTCAAGGCCTTCTGTGACTCCTCTGGTGTTGCTGGGCGGCGCTGATCGCTTACCATCATATGATTCGTCCGCTCGTTCGCCTCCTATGAAACAAAAAAAAAAACGACCACTTCATGCCAGACGTCACACGCCCATGGGAGTAATTTAGTTTAAATGTGATATCCTATTTTACATATGGTTCGACCCATATTACTATTTAAATGAGGTCATGTCTTATAGTGGCAATATACAAATAATTCCACAATGGTACACATCACATACCCAGACTCAGACTTTAAACAACAATTTGTGGATCACATACTTACCCTATAATACATATAATATTCGACACACGCGGGAATCGAACCCATGTCACATAGTGCAATGTGCAGTTACCGGTTGCCCAACCATTGCGCCAACTGTGGAGTTTAGAATTCCTATTTTGATTTCTGTCAGAGCCACCATGTTGTTCTCAGTAGACCAATCACGGGACGTAACTGGCAAAAAAACACTTGAAAATATTTTCATACCAGTCCCTTTACGCTTGTCTATTGTAGTAGGCACCTAAGCATGAGCATGTCGCGGAGAACCTAACGGGTAACCGGGGCTCCGGCTCGACGTGCTGGAGAAGGAACGGGGTGGTTTTTAGTCAGTAAGAGTCTGACACTCCCTTCCGCCTCACCCAGGCGGGAGCAGTCATTCGATGATTTTCCCCCCTCAAAAAAAAAAGCATGAAAGAAAGAAAGAAAGAAGAAAGAAAATTTTTTTATTTGCACACTGACACAAGGAAATAAAATAAGAAACAATACAAAGAAATGAGCATATTTACCTATATACACACATATTATTACGCATGTTGTTTGAAGTTAATTCACTTTTCATCAATTACATCAGTCCCGTTAATATTATGACAACGCCCTTATTGTCGACAATCACCTTAATCGAATCTATTTTCATAATATTAGTATATCTATCTATCCATCTTGCCTAAAAATATCCATTCATAATTTGGGAGTTACGACATTTTTCACCAGTCTTGCGTCGGACGCGCTTACGGCGTGACGCGTGGACGCTCTATGTACCAATTAGATGTGACGCGAAACATTTCGTAGATATTCAAAATTATTAAATTTATGTGTGATTAATATTATTATGTGAAGTTATCGGATTATTTTTCACTATTTTAAAAAGGTATGTGTTAAAATATTAAGACTTCAGTTTGATGTAGTTTTCCATAAACAAATTTAAATGAAATACAGTCGTAAAATTAACCTTATCTTTTCGGCTAACTGTTAAGAGTATTTTAAAATAAGATTGATTGATGATACCATAGAGAAACGTAGGTATTTAACTCTTTGAGTACCGTCATTATAGACACAATTAGGACAATAGGTTGTGGTAATAGAACAATAGGTAAAGACAAACAATCAATCTTCCCGCATCTTTTTAATTTCCCCGAGAGTTAGGGCAAAACAAAAAAAACTGTTTTTGATAGGATGTTCTTGGTTGGGTCATATTTTAATACAGGCAAGTTTATTGGTAAACACAAACCATAAGTTTACTAGGCAAATAGAGCCCTATACTTAAACTGAATTAGGTAGGTTGATTGATGAAAGATATATCCCGTATTTTATTTAGTGTTTCATAGTGTAGTTCATCTTGCACAATCTTAAACTAAGTTTTATTTTTACCTTGCTACTAGCTACTTCCGCGCGGTTCCACATGCTCTGCTTAGCTCCTATTGGTCGTAGCATGATGTTTTATAGCCTATAGCCATCCTTGATAAATGCGCTATCCAACACAAAAAGAATTATTCAAATCAGACTTGTAGTTACGGAGATTATCGCGTTCAAACAAACAAACAAAAAAACAAACTCTTCCGCTTTATAGTATACATATAATAGTATAAAATTACATACCTATCTCCAGTGATCGCAAAGAACCTAACGGGTTACCGGGGCTCTGGCTCGACGTGCAGGAGAAGGAACGAGGTGGTTTTTTGTCAGCAAGAGTCTGACACTCCCTCCCGGATCATCCAGGCGGGAGCAGTCATTCAAAGATTTTCCCCCATTAAAAAAAAGTGATGTGTCAACCGTATAATCACATAGATTAAAAATCCTTAGCGTCGATGGCTAGCAAAATTTTTATCTACATTCTGAAAGTTAGATATTTATTATTGGAATTCTTATCAAGTTAGGCATAAAGATACCTACACGATATTTGTTAATAAATAATCTAGATTTTTTATTTTTAATTACAGACTGACGATGATTAAAAATAATATTTATTTAGTAAGTAGGTTAGATAGATAGCACTTTTTCAGATACCTATCTTAATATTCGAAGGCGCTGGCTACGTATGCTTGGTATTTCCTTACCGATTAGTAAGATAGAATTATCACGTAATTTTGCATCGTGTAATCTAGGTATTTCAGTTTCGTCTGAAAGCAAAATGGTTCTGTCTTGGTAGTACCTACAATGGTTTTGTTTACAAAGAAATAAAATGTTTTAAACAAAAAAGACCTGATGAACCTTTGCAAAAAGCAAATTTCGAAAGTCATAATACCTACCTACATTATCAAAACATCACGCCATGTAATTCTCGAAGAGGTATTTTTCGCCGGGTGTGTCACCCGGTCATAGTATAAAGAACTTGACCCGGCCCACCGGGTAAAGAAACTACCTACTTATTTGCATCGCAATACCCATATTGCGATGCAAATAAGTAGGTAGTTTCTTTCAAATTTACGTCGAGTGTTTCATGTGCGTATTCCCATGATTTTTTTTAAACTAAGTAAAACATGACATCTTTTTTTTTGTTTTTACTCTCTAGGTACATCGAAAGTACTCCTTATGGCAAGTTTGTTTTTTGTTCAAAATTTGTCAGTAGCGCAATTGCGCTCAGGAGAAAAAAGGACGTATAGGAATTCCTATACGTCCTTTTTTCTCCTGAATAGCATCAGAGTCTGGCATCGAGGTCTCCAATTCAAAGCTACATATTATGAATTTCATTATTTATTACAATCTAATCAATAATCATAGTACCTATAATGTTATGTTTATTTTAAGTAGGCGGTCACAGCTCCTATATTATCCTTCCTCCTCAAATGATTAAATTTGTTACTTCCCTTATTTTATCCATTAATAATCGGACCTTGGCTTTCTGCTATACTGTAGGTATAGCAGGTATACTGTAGGTATTAATAGAATGGACAAGGTCTGTCTGTCTTTCAGGCAGCACAGGTGTAATGTTTATGTTATAGACGGTTTCCAAACAAATATGAAATATTTTATTTTTTTATACTTCATAGGCCGACATTTGGCCACCATCTCGCCTGATGGTAAGCGATGAAATAAATAAATGGTTTTCCATCCAGTGAACATAGATTTTAGTTGAAACGAGCATTCTATTTAAAATTTTTAGAACCTAGCTCAGAGGCGTATTAAACCTGAAAAGCGTCCTAAGCAAGCATCTCATATACGAAGCCGCGGAAGGTCTAACGGGTTGCCGGGGCTCCGGCTCAAAATGCAAGAGTAGGAACGGGGTGGTTTTTAGTCAGTAAGAGTCTGACACTCCCTCTCGCCTCACCCAGGCGGGAAAGGCATTGGATGATTTCCCACCTCAAAAAAAAGAAAGCATCTCATATCAGCGCCCCTATTTTTTTTTTGACGCTGTATCCCGATGCCCTAACCGCTTGCCTAGTTTGTCTTAGGTATACGGCTCTGACCTAGCTTTTTTTTATTGTTCGTAGACGTTTGACCTCTATCTTATCTCATCTGGTAGTAGGCAATTTGATGCGGCCTTGAAGACACTAAGAAACCACCACGAAACACAGACTACTTATGGCAAAATTCTATTTCTTGACGGTTCTTTATCCTCTTGTCTATTGAAAGTTGCGGGTATGTGTTTTATACCGGGAGCCGGTGTTTCAACAGATAAAAGGTAGATCTAGGTATGTTAGGTAGGTATACGGCGCGTCGCGTTCCGCGCGCGCCTCAAGGAGCCATTAGACCACCACAGATGGGACCTAATAGGGCTGATGCCGATACGGAGCCGCGGGAGACTTAACGAGTTGCCAGGGCTCCGGCTCGAAGTGCAGGAGTAGGAACGGGGTGGTTTTTAGTCAGTAAGAGTCTGACACTCCCTCCCGACTCACACCCGGGCGGGAGAAGTCATTGGATGATTTTCCCCCCTCTAAAAAAAAAAGGTATATTAGGTAAAAACAGATCACCAATATACATACAAATCGAGTGAGTAAACTGTATCCACGCGATAACTATTGCTGTCATAATAAATACAAGGTCAACTGTGTTTACAATTGATTAGGTAACAGTTACTATGTGCTTACTAACATATATTCATTGTAACAATAAATTGCCGTGAAATATACAATGTGTTATAAAAAGTCTGACACATTTAGTGATAAAATATGGAGACAAACTATGCTTAACATCAACGTAACGTAGTACACTAGTACCTTACCGTATGCTAGCTAAGGAGGAGGCGGCAGCATGAGGCAGCGAAAGTAATTTTAAGCAGCTTAAAAGTAATATTACTATTATCCTTACTATCCTTACTAATATTATAAATCTGATAGTGAGTTTGTTTGTTTGTTCCACCTTCACGCCGTAACTACTCAACCGATTGCTTTGAATTTTTGCAGACGTAAAGTTAGAAGTCCGGATTAAATAATAGGGTACTTTTTATCCTGGAAAAATTTGATATTCCCGAGGGAAAACAAAAGTATTGGTATAGATGGAGCTGTATGTATTGGTATATGTCGCATATGCTACTTTTTATGCTTTTGTGACGCGAGCGAAGCCGCGGGTAAAAGCTAGTATATTATATAAAAGTAATATTAATAATATATGTATAAGATAAGTTAGTGCATCTTGACATTAACTTATAGATTTATTGTAAAATTAATAAATACTTGTACACCGGTCACGGTCAAGCATGTTGGTACCAACAATACTGTACTTACATCTATAGTAAACATCCATTTTTGCATGTATAATTGTAACCTACACATGTTTTGGCAAATAAAACTATCTTTATCTTTAACTTTATCTTTATACAAACCACTTTAAATAGTGTTAAATCAATCAAACTTATAATATCAGTAACTGCACCATTTTTTTCTGATTTTATGATTGCTTCAGTTTTCGATATCTCTTATACTATTAATTATAAAGCGGAAGAGTTTGTTTTTTTGTTTGATTGTTTGAACGCGCTAATCTCCGTAACTACAAGTCTGATTTGAATAATTATTTTTGTGTTGGATAGCGCATTTATCGAGGATGTCTATAGGCTATAAAACATCACGCTACGACCAATAGGAGCTGAGCAGAGCGTGTGAAACAGTGCGGAAGTAGCTAGTATCTAAATAAATGACAAAAATACATCAGTTTTTCTAAAAATCAAAACAGCTCTCCTGAACATTTCACTTTTTGTCGCTTATTTCCTATTTCCTGTTAACAGTCGATATGTATGCAGTGTATGCACATGGGAAAACAGGTTTTATCTAATTAAATAGTTTGTTGACAAACAACATAAAAGTACCTGTACCTACCTACATTACTAGATAGAAAGTCGCGTGAGTGTATCTACTACACTGGGGAATTAAAGATGTACCTAACGTTTATTTATATTTTCAATACATTAAATTATATTTTTAGAATTTCAATTTCAAAAATAGCATTAAACACGTCGTATACTACTTTTGGAAAAATCTAAATATCGCGATATAACCGAATTCCACGCGAGTAGAAAGCTATTTGTTTGTTTGCCTGTCTTAAACGGCAGAACGGAGGTACTAAATAACGTGATTTTTTAACTGAAGGTAGTTGAAGGGATGGATAGTCACATAGGCTACTTTTTTAGAAACATTTAACTTACAAGTGCTCTATTGAAGCATGCTTTCGTACTTGACCATTCTATCAATCAAACAAGAATCCACTTGCTTGGAAACTATGCTTAACAGAGGAAGCCAAATTCAGTCTCAATGTCATCAACGGCTTATAAATACCCACTGCTGAGCAAAGCATCTTCTCATATAGAGAAGGTTAGAGCATTAATTACTACGCTTGCTTAATGCGGGTCGGCGATTTCAAACTTATAATAAGAAATCATAAGCCCAGGTTTCCTCACGATGTTTTCCTTCACCGTTGGTCAGTGGTGTCTAAATAATCTTTAGAAAATACATATAACTCGGTAAACGTCACATTGGTAGGTACTTGCCGTTGGTAGGTTTCGAACCTGTACCCTCAATAACTTCATATTACTTTAAATTCCACGGGCGGCGCCGACTGCTTACCATCAGATGATGCTTCTGCTCGTTTACCGGCTTATTCCATAAAAAAAATTAAACAGTGTTTAAGGGAATCGATTATTTCTAATTCGTGACTATAATATTTATAATGTATGTGTCTTTTACCAATCTAACAAAGTGGTTACGGGTCGCCTGTCTTGTGAATGACAGGGACAAACATACATATCTACATTAAAACTACATTTAATATATTCACCCCTAACCACTACCCTGCCACTATGGGGATCAATTTGAAATTATCCATAGACAGTAATCAACTCTACTAAGGTACTGTGGCCAGTCTACCTATCCTGTCGCGGAGAACCTAACGAGTAACCGGGGCTCCGGCTCGACGTGCAGGAGAAGGAACGGGGTGGTTTTTAGTCAGTAAGAGTCTGACCCTCCCTCCTCACCCAGGTGGGAGCAGTCATTCGATGATTTTCCCCCCTTAAAAAAAAAAGTCTACCTATCCTATTCTGTCATCTAATACATCTTCACGTTTATTGAATTGACATAAAGTCGAAATTTCAATGAATAAATTTGACAGGATGGAGTAGGTTGACCAGAGACCTTAGTTCGAGTTTGTTTTCCGTTTAAAGTAATCGTGACGAGTAAGCGTTCGACGCTGTGATTGGCCGGCTCAAATAAACCAACCAATCAGAGCGACGCGTACTCGTCACTATTACTTACTTACTAGTAAGCCCTCTGCTGGCCACTGTATATTATCTATAATATAAGTATCATCTATATCTATCTATACATGTAATAAATCGTAGAAAAGACAAAACTGTACATTGAATATTTTTTGAAAGAATATTTGGAGCGTGATCTACAATCGATAGATACTGAAGCCAAAAATATGGTTTTTAGAATTGTTGTCTGTTTGTCTGTATGTGTGTCCGGGATGATCTCAAAAAGTACTGCATAGATTTACGTCAAATTTTGCATGAATATTACTGACAAATTAGGTCAACATATCATCATACTATCATCTACAGGAGAGGAGCCCTATATTAGGTACTGAATCAATTCTGACGACATTAAGTACCGTAGAATATCCCTTGATAAATACTAATTCAAAAGCCTAAATTCTGCCAGAAGGCATTATTCTACGCGGACGAAGTCGTGGGCAACAGCTAGTATACCTAATAAAGATCTCATATCGATGGTGTCACAAATGATAAATGATATTTACTCAGTAATTATTATCATTGTGGTCAATGTTTTTTTTATTTTGTAGATACGTATATATTGTAAAAGTTAGAAATGTAGGTAGTATTTTTTTATTTAATTCCTAGTATGCTGTAATATAGACATACGTGAGACACAATGTGTTTTCTATTGAGTCTCACATGGCAACAGATAAGAGGTTAAGCCGTGTAGTGTGTCGCGGAGAACCTAATGGGTTACCGGGGCTTCGGCTCGAGGTGCAAGAGAAGGAACGGGGTGGTTTTTAGTTACTAAGAGTCTGACACTCTCTCCCGCCTCACCCAGGCGGGAGCAGTCATCCGATGAGTTTCGCCCATTAAAAAAAAGCCGTAGTGTCCCCAAGGTTTAACTAAATCTGTCGAAGCCTCTCGGATAGATTTTGATGCACTTCTGCATGTTGGAAAAGTAGCTACATCGTAGTTACTACATTTTATGACTTGTTACTCCCGCACGTTTTAACCCGCTCTGCTTGACTTCTATTAATCCCAGCGTGTTGTATTATAACCTGTAGCCTTCCTCGACAAAAAGACTATTCAACATAACATAACATCACGCCTTTTATCCCCGAAGGGGTAGGCAGAGGTGCACATTTCGGCACTTAATGCCAATGTCCCACCCACTTTTCACTATTTATGTTATGATTCCCATGTAATAGGGGGTGAGCCTATTATCATATACCGGGCACATTTCCAGACTCCGTGCTACTACTGAAATTTTTTAAAACCCAGTAATACTTTGCCCGACCCGGGAATCGAACCCGAGACCCCTTGCTCGGCAGTCAGACTTGCGACCACTCGGCCAACGAGGAAGTTTATTCACTATTCAACACAGAAACAATTATTCAAATCGATTCAGTAGTTCCAGAGATATGCGCGTTCAAACAAACAAAGAAGCTCTAGAAGAAAAAAGTACCTATTATAAACGTAGGGGCGGTTGTACCAACTTCCATACATTAACTTTAGACTTCAGTCGTTCTTTAACCATTACAGAAAGAGTTACTATACTTGAGGGCATTGACCTAATAACCCTTACCGGCCACACACCCCTTAGCCATTAAGTGGACAGTGGGGTCGAAATAGATAACAACCGTTGAACACTTTCACTTTGTACCGAAAATATGATCTATAGTCGACTACATATTAAAGACTCGGTTGCCAAAGATAGAAAAAAAATGGTTGATCTACGCCTGTCGCATTATAAGGAAATAGTATTGTTCCTCGCTTAAGATACGAGAGCAGTTCCATCTACAAAATGTAACTGTATCCTATGTGAAACTTACTACTATTTCTTAGGTACTCTAACTTTCAAAAGATGGATGATATACGTTACATCTATTATAACACTACTTCTGCTTACCCATAAGAGATGAAGTGTCCTTGTTTTACCACGCTGTGTTATATCATGTTATGGTCGAACTAAATGTTATTACTGCTAATAAACTAGGACTTATCTCAATGTCATGACTAGTATTATGACACTATTGTCCCGATTAATGAGGCAACATCTATATACCTCTATTCACTACTGCACCGATGACATCAAGCTGCAAATACGAATCCCCACGGTGACCTTACATTCACTGTTATAATAATAACTGTAGTATATATTTATTTGTTTGCCTGTAATATACCTATATAGGCACCAAATTCTTCAATAACCTAAACTCAAATACACAAAACAAATAACAACTATTTTCCTTCTCCAGATCACCGCAATCAAAAAACAGAATCAACGTTATGCAATAACAAACAAACAATGGCAGACACAAAGGACACTGAAAAATCTAAAGAAGAATTAAACAATGGACATGCAAATATTCCAAACAATACAGATATCAATACAATTAATTCCATCAAATCAGAGGATAATGGCACTGTCGTCCATTACTCAAGAGATGAAGTTGAGTCACCTGTTGAACGGGTCAAGTTCGAAGGCTTAGACGATAATGATAGTATATATTCGGAAGATAGCCATGATTTAAAAAAAACAGCTCTTCCAGCTATACCCGATGGCGGGTGGGGCTGGGTTGTAGTCGCTGCATCATTCCTAATATCAGCATGTGCTGATGGCCTCGCAGTTTCCTTCGGTCTTCTACATGAGGAATTTACTGCTTACTTTGAAACTACACAATCAAAAACTTCATTGATTGGCAGTCTCTTCATCGCTACTCCATTATTAGCAGGGCCAGTAATGAGTGCCTTAGTGGATAGGTATGGATGTAGAGTCATGACCATGATAGCTGGAGTTCTCTCTACTCTGGGTTTCCTATTAGCTTCTGTAAGTAACTCAGTAGAAATGTTATGTCTAACTTATGGCTTCATAAGTGGATTAGCAATGGGAATATTGTACGTAACTATGGTAGTGTCTGTAGCTTTCTGGTTTGATAAACGAAGAAATCTAGCAGTATCTTTAGCCACGTGTGGCATAGGTTTCGGTACTCTTATTTATTCACCAATGACTCACTACCTCTTAGAAATATACGATTGGAGAAATACTATTGTTTTATTAGCTGGTACTCTACTTAATGTGTGTGTATGTGGAGCATTAATGAAGACACCAGAGTGGTTAATAATTAAACAGAAACGAGAGCGAAGACTCTCTAAAGCTAGATCTCGGAGATCATCTAGTGCTGGTTCTACTTCATCGAGATCTATAGGAGGAGAGTCAGCGTACTTAGACTCTGAAGAGTTGAAGACGTTGTTGGAATCTGGGAAGAGTCCTGAATATATTTTAGCGACATTAGCAACTAGTATAGCAGAAGCTGAAGAATTGGAAGCTACAACACAAGCAAATGCTGAAAGTCCGAGCAAGAGAATGCATTCAGCTATACATCTACCTACGTTTGTTCAACAGAACGAGAAGGTACAATTCTGTGACATAGTTAATTATTTTTATTAACATAATCTATATAACTTTATTTTTAAACAGTATTAATTGTAACGCATTTTATTTTACAGGTACCAACTGAAGTATTAGACAAGCTGATGAAAAATAGGCGACTCTACAGCATTATTTTACAAAACTATCCAGACGTGTTAACGCGTAGGCATTCGGACATCAATATCAATATAGAAAATCCAGAAAACACTAAAGGACCTGCAAAGTTTCCCGTAGAAATTAAAGTAAAGAAACCTAAAGATGGAACTGAGGCAGAGGTTAAAAAAGGCGAGAGTGAGAAGAAAGTAGATAATGAAGCTCTAAAGACTGAGACTACGAAGTCTAAAACAAATATTAATTTAACGAAGCAGAAACTCATTGAGAATGACGCAAAACTATTGCAACAGCAACAGGGTTGGTTTAAGCAAATGTCAACAGACCACCATTACCTGAGAGATGTGCCCTTGTATAAAACGACACTGATGCACCGAGGCGCCATGATGTCTATAACTAGGTATAAACTTAGAGCTTCATCGCTACCCGATATGTATAGGAATTCATCGTGGTCTCTTTACTCTGAATCTGATGATGAAATGGTAAGTTCTCCGCGACAACTATTAAACACTAGATAGACTATACTTAGATGGGGCTCAGTAGGGCTGATGCCCGATACGCAGCCGCGGAAGGCCTAACGGGTTGCCGGGGCTCCGGCTAGAAGAGCAGGAGTAGGAACGGGGTGGTTTGTAATCAGTGAGAGTCTGACACTCCCTCTTGCCTCACCCGGGCGGAAGAAGTAATTGGATGATTTTCCCCCTTAAAAAAAAGATAGACTATATTAGAAAATTAGATGATTATAATAAAATAGATATTTCTGTCACTATATTTCTGAATCACACATACTGATTTTTTTGTTGCAGAGATGGTACAACCGCTTATTCCAAGCCCTAAGCTCCATGTTTGATTTCAAAATGTTCACGGAGTTCCATTTCCTGCTGTTCAATCTATCTTGTTTGATTCTCTCTGTGTGGTTCATCGTGCCCTACTTCTTCCTCAACTCCTATATGAATGAAATGAACACAGCAGGTGGACCTTTGATGATTTCTATTATTGGAGTTTCTAGCAGCATTGGAATTGTAAGTGTAACCATTAATTTTCCTTTTCATATCTTTCATATTCGTTTTATATAATTACAGAACCTGCTTTTGTTTACTTACTACATAACATAGCATAACATAACATCACGCCTTTTATCCTCAAAGGGGTAGGCAGAGGTGCACATTATACCACTGTACAATGTAACACCCACTTTTCACTATTTATGTTATGATTCCCATGTAATAGGGGGTGAGCCTATTGCCATATACCGGGCACAGTTCCAGACTCCGTGCTACTACTGAGATTTCTTTTTAAAACCCAGTAATACTTTGCCCGACCCGGGAATCGAACCCGAGACCCCTTGCTCGGCAGTCGCAATTGCGACCACTCGGCCAACGAGGCAGTCAGTACTACATATACTTTAATAATCAGTTTCTTTCTAGCAAGTAAATGGTTCACAAAATCCATTATTGCCTTATCTTTAATTTTGTTACCTAAACAGGCGGTGTCTAAAATGAGCATTTTCGTTTAAAAACTATCTCTAACTCAACTATGTTTATAATAAACATGTATGTTCTACCTTCCTTCTTCTAGGTAGCTCTCGGTTGGGCAGGAGACCAGCCCTGGGTGAATGTAACCAAGACTTATGCTTGGTGCCTCATCCTCTGCGGGGCGACCGTTGCCATCTATCCTCTGTTCATTACCAACTATTGGGCCTTGACTGTCAACTCCACGTTCTTCGGTCTCAGTGTCGCCAGTGCCTACTCCTATATACCCATGATCCTCATGGAATTGATGCCTATTGAAAACTTTACTGTGGCGTATGGACTAATCCTTCTCACGCAAGGTATTGGGCATCTCGTTGGACCGCCTATTGGAGGTGAGAATTTTATTTGATTTTGTCTAAAAATATTAGAAAGTTTTTTGATGGGGGAAAATCATCCAATGACTTCTTCCGCCTTGGGTTGGCGAGAGGGAGTGTCAGACTTACTGACTAAAAACCACCCGTTCCTACTCCTGCACTTCGAGCCGGAGCCCCGACAACCCGTTAAGTCTTGTTTGGAGATAAGGAGTTTGAAGATCGTTATCGGAGGGTAATTGGGCCTCCGGTAACCTCACTCACACAACGCAAGCTGCTGCGTTGCTTCACGTCGGTTTTCTGTGAGGTCGTGGTATCACTCCGGTCGAGCCGACCCATTCGTGCCGAAGCATGGCTCTCCCACACTTAATCGTCTTTAACCCTAATTTTCCTTATTTCCAGGTATGCTGTACGATTTCACCGGATCTTGGGAGCTAACGTTCTACATAGCAGGGTTATGGCTAGTCGTATCCGGTCTGTTTGTGGGAGCTATAGCATACACAAAGAACTTAAGACTCTGTGGCACAACACCTCTTTTAAAGGAGGCTGCGGAAGCCGCCAAAAAACTGAATGGAAATGCTGATGTGTAATGTGATAATGTAACTTGGAGCTATTGTAATAAAGTTCTTTTTTAGTTCCGTAGATTATCGTTTTTTTTTTAATTTTGTGTGACATACTATAGACCCCGGGATGAAAAACGAGTTCAAATAATTCATCATTTTCTTTTTAATTGACTTGATATTGGTGTTTTTACAATATTAAGCAGATTAAAAGAAATATAGTAAAAAAAAATGTCGTGGTGGCCCGGAGGTTTAAGACGCCCACTTCTCATGCATGAGGGTGCGGGTTCGAAACCTACCAACGGCAAGTACCAATGTGACTTTTTCCGAGTTATATGTACTTTCTAAGATTATTTAGACACCACTGACAAACGGTGAAGGAAAAACATCGTGAGGAAACTATAACTATAATTTCTAATTATAAGTTTGAAATCGCCAACCCGCATGGAGCAAGCGTGGTGATTAATGCTCTAACCTTCTCCGTGTGAGAAGAGGCTTTGCTCAGCAGTGGGCATTTATAGGCTGTTGATGATGATGATAGTCTATTTAGGGACAAATCAAATTAAATGACAATCAAAACTTTATACTGTGACTTCACTGATTTGGATCGGATTGCAATATGTTTTCACGTAATGCCGACAAAAATATGCTATCTATATTTCGGAGTCGCGGAGAACCTAACGGGTAACCGGGGCTCCGGCTCGACGTGCAGGAGAAGGAACGGGGTGGTTTTTAGTCAGTAAGAGTCTGACACTCCCTTCCGCCTCACCCAGGCGGGAGCAGTCATTCGATGATTTTCCCCCCTTAAAAAAAAAAAAATGCTATCTATATAAATAAATAGGTATGACTTTCTGTTTGTTAGTCTCGCTAAAATCGATAATGGCTGAAACTATTTGATTAATTGTTGTCTTGAAATGTTCGTGAAGGATTAAGTACAGGGAAGGATTAATAGGTGAAAGAAAAGTCGATACCAAGTTGCCACGTGAGCTAGTCGTAAATAAAACTGAGCATAGATATAGGTATATAAATTAAATATTAAAAAAAAGTCAAAACATCATAACTTCACGCCTTTTATCCCCGAAGGAGTAGGCAGAGGTGCACATTATGCCACTGTACAATGTCACACCTACTTTTCACTATTTATGTTATGAGTCCCATGTAATAGGGGTGAGCCTTTTGCCATATACCGGGCACATTTCCAGACTCCGTGCTATTACTGAGATTTTTTTAAAACCCAGTAATACTTTGCCTGACCCGGGAATCGAACCCGAGACCCCTTGCCCGGTAGTCGCACTTGCGTCCACTCGACCAACGAGGCAGTCATCAAAAAGTCGAAAGTCAATGCATTAATTCAATTAAACCATAATTTGGTACTTTTGAAACTTTAACAAATACAAAATAAATAATAGTCTGTCAGTCAGTACGTCAGTGAAGCTAGGTTATCTTCTTTAACTTCGGCGGTTATTTATTTTATTATTCATTACTTCAAAATCACGTATCTATCAGGCTAATATTTATCAATGTCACGATACTTACCTCTAGTACGATTAATTGTCGTCGGTCAAAATAAATTGTAATAACTATCAATTAAATATTCGTATCAGAAACTGATAAAGTAATCTTTATTTATATAATTATGCTGTACGTGTGTATGTCATTGAACTCCTCCTAAACGGCTTGACCGATTTAAATGATTTTTTCTATACGCGTTTGAGTGGCGCCCTGGATGGTTTAGATTAACAAATCAGCCCGGCAGATGGCGCTAGGTTAATAGGTTATTTATCCTAAACGGCTGAACTAATTTAAATGAATTTATGTTTATACATTCAAGTGGAAATGCAGGACAACGTCTGTCGGGTCCACTAGTTCAGTATAAAATATTCAGATATTTGTACTTAATAACTGATAATATTGATTAAAAGTATCTAGTTTTGGAGTTAATTGGTAGAGTTTTTGGATTTAGAAACTACACATAACATAACATTACGCCTTTTATCCCTGAAGGGGTAGACAAAGGTGCACATTACGGCGCTTAATACCACTGTAACACCCACTTTTCACTATTTATGTTACGAGCACCCATGTAATAAGGGGTGAGCCTATTGCCTCACTAGCAAACTGATATTTTTTTTAAATCTCAGTAATTCTTTGTCCGACTTGGGAATCGAACCAACGACGAAGTTTCGATAAGTTTAGTTTTAATTTAGAACTCCAAAGTCAAGTCTAAAATGGACCTCGAGGTTGCTTGGGATTTTTTTTATACGTTACCCCCCACAAGGAATTTCTCGTGTTTCATAGGTGCGTTTACAAACATACAAGTTCCAATACATATAACACCCAGACCCGAAACAACTATTTGTGGATTACATAAAGAGTTGAGTTGTCGTGCGGTTATCGCAGCCCAGACACGTTGCATGGCAGCCGGTTGCCCAGCCACCGTACCAACCGTGCAGCAACTTTTGTATGCGGTCGCCGCGACCGCGCACGCTTCTCATGAGGAAGAACCCCTCTGTGGTTCGAAACTAGTAGAGCTTTTCTCAGTATACTCAAGTGAGTAACCCGCAGTTTTTAGTTAATTTAGTATGTCTCACGATAGTTATTATAAAAACTTTTGTATGCTTCGATTCTTGGGAGTTGAACCACAGATAAATCCTAAGTTGGCATAAACAATAACTTAGGTATCTATACAATATCTTTTTATAATTAGCTTTAGTACCAATTATCATTCTTCTGCTCCTATAGTGTAATGACTCACTATTTCTACCAGAGGGTTGGTTGGTTCACTGGAGCCGGCCAATCAGAGCGCCGAACGCGCTCGATACCATTACGTTACGAATGCGATAGTTATTCGTGCTTGGCACTCAGATCACATCCTTAGCAGATTTAATACACTGCATACCAAAATAAACTTTATACAGTTCAATATAAAGTATTAAATCCAGTGTTAATCATTATCAACCGCAAACTTCAACTATTACAAAATATAGCTGAATTCTATTTATTTATTAAAAAATAGAAAATGGTTAGCGCAAACGAAAATCAACTTAACTGCTTTATATAGAAGGTACAAAATGAATTATTAACGACAATAGGGATAGTTATTAATAAAAAACGCATTGAAACTTTACAATAACAACTTTATTGTGAAGGGAACAACGATCAAGTAAGTCAGGATGTCAACAACAGTTGGGTCTACCACCAGTCAGATACATTGAGTCTGTTAATAGATACAAGGTTTCTATACCTATTACAATTATCCACACACACACACACGCACGAAGCGCTTCGCATCAAGCTTCCTTGTGCGTATGCTAAGGAATGGAATTATTTGCCAGAGTCTAAATTTCCTGAAGGGTATAACCTGGGTGTCTTCAAGGCCAGAGTAAATAGGTTGCTTATGGGTCGACGTGCTCTATCGTAGACCGCATCATCGCTTAACACCAGGCGAGATAGTGGTCAAACGTTGGCGCATCAAACATAAAAAAAAAATTGATATGACTTGAACTGACGAAAAGCCGTCACGACTAATTTCACCAGCGCATACTGTTTATTGGCTATGTGCGCGACGGTGGCGACGCGTAGCGTTTAAGTACAACATTTGCGGAAGCTGTCAAATAATAACAATGTAAACATTATAATTTTCTTTGCAAATATAAATAAAAAAAAAACGATTAAAATAGTATTGTTGACATTATTTAAGTGCAATTTATTCAATCGTTTTACTGTAAAATAAATATAATAATAAAAACCTAATAAAATCATCCGCATTTGTTTCCAATTTCTACTGTGTTGTGCGCTGCGGTCATTATCTGTGCGCCAATACTCGCTTTGCACATAGCCAATACACATGAGTTCCGGAGCGGATTGATATTAATAAACATGAGTAAGGTAATAATTAATGGGATTTTTTTTAATCTCCTCAAATGTAGTGTACCTACTTAGTTAGTAGATATCACCGTGTTAGTAGAGACACTTCGCCAGTCGTAACACAAACTAATAGGTACTACTTATAACTACTTTCTGTGCTGCAACTAAGCCTTGTTATGTATGAGAGAACCAGAAAAATCCTTTTGTCACCAACAGTGAACAAATTCTAGACTGTATTTAGGAAAAATAGAAATGTTCAAATTAAATCAAAATGTATTTCTTCACAAACATTTCAGTATAGGTATGTGTATAACCATTAAAGCTTTGAGACATACTAAATTAGCATTCCGCACTGAATGCTGCTCATGAATATGAGCCTTTAGCGTGGCTTGAAACTAGTCGAGTTCCTCGTCAAACAGTTACGCGAGTAAGCCGAAAAAATAATAATCAATTTCAGTATATAACATCAATTAATGATTATCTGTTGACACTGAACAAACAGTGATAATGACCTCATCGTTATCGAGTTTTGGGCTTCGATTACATTGACCAGTGATCGGGAATTTAATTACGGTGATAAAAATGACTAAATGTTGAGACTGACGGCCCAAATTACTTAGTAACCGATTGATGTCGAATGTCCATTTTTGCAATCGCTATCCGCTGTCTGTCTGTCCCTATGTATGCTTAGATCTTTAAAACTACGCAACGGATTTTGATGCGGTTTTTTTTTAATAGATGGAGTGATTCTTAAGGAAGTTTTATATGCATATTGTACCCGTGCAAAGCCGGGGCAGGTCGCTAGTAAATACATATAAATTTCGTCTTAAATCTAGATCCATCTAGATAATTATTTTGGGCTGACATAATATATTCATTAAGTACTTATTTCAGCCGATAGTTACTTGTACTTAAACGAACAGAATTGATTATAAGGAAATGCACTATTATGAATAGATTGTGCAGTTGTCAATGGCGAAATAATATCATGAAATTGATTCGATTGACTGCCTCCTTGGCCGAGTGGTCGCAAGTGCCACTGCCGGTCAAGAGGTTATGGGTTCGATTCCCGGGTCGGGTAAAGTATTATTGGGTTTTTTTTAATCTCAGTAGTAGCACGGAGTCTGAAATTATGCCCAGTATATATGTCAATGCCTTCAATTGGGAAACCTTTCACATCAAAGCGTCTGCGGTAATGAAAACCTCTATTTTCGTCCAAAACCAATTTGTATTTGACCTTGATTTGAATCAACCGCTGTCTAAATATAACTTGCAGATGTTTTTCCGGCATTTGTTTTTGTTGACATACCTACTGGGTTGTTAGTTGGGTACCTATTTGCTTTTTATGGCTACAAGCTGCAAGTTTGTTTTTTAAACAATTTACCATACGTATGAATCTAGGATTAGTACGTGTTACGCTTTCGCACGTTTTGGTATGAATATCTTTTCACATCAACAGCCTATAAATGCCCACTGCTGAGCAAAGCCTCTTCTCACACAGAGAAGGTTTGAGCATTAATCACCACGCTTGCTCAATGCGGGTTGGCGATTACAAACTTAAAATTAAAAATTATAAGCCCAGGTTTCCTCACGATGTTTTCCTTCACCGCTTGTCAGTGGTGTCTGAATAATCTCAGAAAGTACAAATAACTCGGAAAAAGTCACTTTGGTACTTGCCTTTGGTAGGTTTTGAACCCGCACCCTATGTATGAGAAGCGGGCGTCTTAAACCTCTGGGCCACCACGGCATGAATATCTTTTAAGGAGCCCATTTGCCAGCCATCACACACATACGAACTTCATGCTACTACTAAGAATTTCAACAGTCAAAACATTACAGCCGATTTCAATAATCGATGTTAATACAAAATATCAGTAAACGATCTTAATCTTACTCTAACTAAAATCGATTATTGAAGCATCATCATCAGCAGTAAATTGTACATATCAAATTCATAAATTTGAAAACCCAACTGACTCATAGCTGCAGCGTCTTATTTAGTACCTACGTATGATGACAAAGGTTTTTTATCACCGAAGAGGTAAGCAGAGGTGCACATTACGGTACTGCATGACACTGTACAATGTAGCATCCACTTTTCACAATTTATATTATGAGTCCCATGTAATAGGGGGTAAGCCTACTGTCCTATACCGGGCACAATTCCAGACTCCGTGACGACTGAGATTAAAAAAAGACCAGTAATACTTTGCCCGACCCGAGAATCGAACGCAAGACCCCTTGCCCGGTAGTCACGCTTGTGAACACTCGGCCAACGAGGCAGTCAAGTAAATGAATTGAATTTTAAAATTTTATCATCGTACTCAGATTTACTTAAAGGTTACCAAACCCAGTCTTTAGCTATTGTTGTCGATACAAACTCTTTATGAAGGAATACTTTAAGTAATAATTACAGGTCTTAGATTACGGCAGCTAGTCCCAAATCCCGAATTAAGATTTTGTAGTCTTTTGATGTTTACATCTTCTCAATGATCTGACTAGTGGTAGAAAGGGTCTACAGTATACAGAATATAAACATAATCTATTACAATCGTACCATGTATATCTAAACACATAATAAGTATACAATACATTGTTAGTACATTTATTTCACAGATATTATTCAATATGGACGCTCAGTGATAAATCTATTCTGTTTCATAAACAATTTTGGCTGTATTAACTAAAAATCGCGGATTGCTCACGTAAAAATATTGAGAAAAGCTCAACTAGTTTCGAGCCACAGAGGGGCTTTTCCTTATGAGCAGCGTCCGCGGTCGCGGCGATGTCACGCAGCCTACTGTGTTTGAGATTTTTTCTCAATATTTTCACGTGAGTAAGATTTAGTATATATCACGATAGTTGTTATAAAAAAATTTGCTGTATTTCAATCTGTTTCTGTAATAAGCAAGTCAAGTATGTTTTTATTCACTTTATCAAATTTTGAATGCCATGACATCTGAAAGTTATGTAGGTACCGAAGATACAGTTATTTAGCACGGCACCACGAACTACGGTACACTTTTTGGAGCAAAAAGTTTGAATTTGTCAAAAATCAACACTTGATTTGTGTAAATGTATAAAGTGTATCTGTTCCTGAATTATTGTTGGCTACCTGATTCCAAATAGACAAGACTTAGAAACAAGGCACACAGGTGAAACTGCGGGGGAAAGTACTAATTCCACTGTTGATGGTCTTTGGTTTTATATTAGGTACTTTCAACAAGTTGAATGTTGCATAATAATGGTTGCACTTAAGTAACCCATACAACTTAGCTACTGTGAAAGATACGTAGAAAAGGAAATGATAAAATATGCAACAAAACTAACATTATTCACCAACACGTGTGCAAATGACATAAGTACTTATGTACTATCTAGGTAGGTAAGTAACAATTCTATTTAGTTTTACATTATCATAGCGGATTATGAAGATACTCTCGATGATGCTAATAGATACAATGACATCTAATCTGTTGATAAAATGAGTAACCATGTCGTCATAGGAAATTCTAGATACAATATTGGTACGATATTAATAAATCTCTAGGTGTAGGTAATGTTCCAAATGACCATTAATTACTGCACTGTTTTTATTAAACTGAGACACATTTTTGTATCAGAATACACTCACATTTTTGCTATTTTAAAAGAGCAATCTACACTAAAATGTTCATTCGTATTCTATGATTTTAGAAAGGCTTTCGATTAAAACGACATCAATATCTTTCCCGAATTTCATAGATTCTAATTTTTTGTTTTTTATTTAGCAATCATTCAAGTTGACGCTTCTTTCGTTACAGCTTTATGGCGTCTGCCAACGTATTCATTAATGACTTCATCTACTTTTTCCAAATTCTTCTTTCTTAGTTTATCACTGAGCGTGTCATGTACAGTTTTGTCTACACAAATCATATTTCAAGGGCCATCGGGAGATAGATTAAAACATTCAATTTACTCACGAACTATTTTATAATATTCATTAAGAAATTGTTTACTCACAGCCAAATTGTGTTCATTTAGAATATCCGAGACAATTCTTTCTGGACCTTCTAATGAATTGACAACTATTAATTTAGTTTAATGATCAGTGTTGACTATTAGATCTGAATCTAAATTATGGTCGGCGAAAATTCCAGAATAGGTCATTTTACTAAATAGTTTCTTACTTAACTTTGTTTAGTCTGATAGAAATATTATCTAAAACCTAACACACATTTAGATTAAAGTTGTACATTGCGTCGGTGCTATTTCAAGTTGATTATTTAATATAATACTTACAGAGATAGTTATTTTAACCTTAGTAGTTACAGTAAAGCCCGATGACCCAACTATAAATGGAAAGAAAGAAATTATAAACTAGTTTGTTAGATACTCCATCTAACAAACTAGTTTTATGACAAGGACTATGTTTCTGTATTAATTAACTTTATGTATATTGTCGAAATGTATAAAGAGCTTTATTATAGGTATTTCATAAGAGAGCCGTTTGAAGATAATGTAGTAGGAAACCATGGTAATGAAACTACACAAATCTTTTCTTGAGAACAAGTTTGGGTATCGTAGTAGGACCAAAGCAAGAGGAAGTTATAGAGATGTATTGCCACAGCTGAACTAAATGGTCTAAGATGATTTTAAAGTCTATTTTCGACCACCTATCAACCTCTGAATTGCATTCAAATCTTGCTTGTGTCCTATACGACGATACTCAAACAACATTCTAGAAAGGACGCGTCACGAGATCCAAGGACCACAGTTACTCTAAATGCGTCATCTGAACTTCGATTCAACAATAGCATTCCTACACAATTGCTATATGCATATGGACGAAATATGCCATCTTCAAGTATTTGATATTTAAACTTAAATTAACTATTGAAACGTGTACAAAATTAGTATGCAACATTATTTCCTTTGGTTAATTGACTATCCACTTTTAGTGCTTTGCTTTTCTCAGCATTATATTTTCTTTTTTTAATATTTCTGTATAAAGAAAATATTTCTGTTTTAGAAGTGAATTTGTTATTTCACAGAATTTACCTACATGATTACAAAATTGTTGTCAAATGCTTGGTTAAAACAAAATGTATCATCTGATTTGAAGAGACTTCTGAAACTGTCATTGAGATAACTGGGAATAAAACTGTTATTATCAATTTTTGTTATGTACCTCTATCTTTAATCTACAGTACATACAATTAATGACTTTTCTATAATATAAATTGCGCTGAATTTATTGCTAAGCGCAAATCTCGAGAGCAGCTGGGTTCGTTGTTATTTGAAAAAGGTTATTATGTAAGAAAAGAAATTAATACGAAAATAAGTTTCCAAGGCCTGATGCTGATAAGTATTTAGTAAACGTAGGGTTGGTTTTCACTGTTTCTCGTGACGCATCCTAAGCAGAAGGTTAGGAAAGGTACATAACATAGGAAAACATAATAATCCTAAATAACAAGATAGAAAAAATACAGGACTCTTCAATAAACGATAATATTTTACTCCATAAGCACCTACAATATAATTAAATATATCTAACATTGCATAATTATTTTAATACAGAATTACTAGTGGTTTTCGCTAGAGAACTTTTAATTCTTTTATTTAATTTTTTGAAGGGAAATGCTCTCTATCAAAAACCACTAGAGAATAATTTACACAGAATAATTGTATAATAAAATATTTGTAATAATTATTTTTATTAATTTTTCGAAATAAATAAGAGATCTGTTCTAAGCTATGCAAGACTGCAACGCCTGACTATAAATAGAATTCTGATATTAAATTAGATTTTCTGTAATATTTAGAATATTTATTGAAGAGGTAGATCCGAAGATTACATTTTAAAATATATTATTACATTTTTTAATAATTACGTATTCATTAAAATCCTTAATGGATATTTCATAAGAGATATTAAAATCGAAGCGTAATCATGTTGAAATTTCATAAGTAGGTACAATATTTTACAACTGTTTCAAGTAAATTACAATAATTATTTTGAGTAATAATTATTTATTGTAATTTAAATCAAAAGTTGATTAAATATTTCAACCATAGGGTCGCTAATCTACTTAAATTAAGAGTAGATAACAAAAATATGAATAACAAGGAAGACGATTATAAACTAAATAAATAAATATGTCTATTCTACACAAACCATGATTCAAATCTTAAATTAGATAATGTGACAGCCTTTAGTGATAATACTTTTAAAAATTGTGCATATAAAGGTAAGTGGAAATTCACCAAAATATTTTTTTATTAATTTTAAAAATCTATTTAAAACAGCCAATAATTTTATATACTTTATAATATTAATAATAATAACAGTACTTTATACTCTATAGATACAGATTATATTATCCTAAAATTTGCCACAATCAAGCGAATACACACTTTAAGATATAAGTAATTCGCGATGTTAAATCCTTAAAGTAACATTCTTAAAATTGTGAAAACAGCATTGCATAAGATGAGAACAATACCAGTAGACGACAATAATCAATCACATCTTGATTAGACAATACATTAAAATCTATTATAACACTAACATTAAATGACATAGAAAAGGACGTAGAAAAGACTTACAGACAGTATCTCACTTGAAATCACGTTAAGTTACGTCAGACATCATGAAGAATCTCATCATTCTTAAAATCCCAGGAAAGAACAATTATGTCAACATCAAATTAGTACCTACTAGAATACAAGATCATAATACTGTCGAAAATGATATCCATTTACTATAACATTTATTTTATAGACTAACAAGTATTTCAAATTCATTTCTAAATCGTCTTCAGTAACACATATTTCTCCATCTTTAAACATATATTTCTTATATTCTCCACATTAATTCAATTGACTATTCCATTAATACTTTATAACAGAAACATTTGAATATTACTTATTTTAGGGTGGGCCCATTACAAGCCCTTGTGGTACACCTAGGGTAACATACATTATAACTAACAAGCATGGTAGAATAACAAGGGAAATATTTAAGACGATCGTGTAAAAGCAGTCGAAATGACAATAACAACCATAAGTAACATGTAACAACCACTTCCATACAGTTTCATAATGATAATCATTATAAGATGCTTCGGCTAAATCTCACAATACAGTCACAATCCTCGATAAACATTTTAGATCTTTAAAATAATTATTACCATTCACTCCGGAATGTAGCGATAGGATATGTATTAGGAAAACGAGACCCCCATAATACTAATCAAAATATGTAATTAAGAAGGATGACAAGACAATTAGTGGTTCTCTCCAGTAAGTGACATTTTTTGGGATGGTTGAAAGTAAGGAAAATTTAGGCCAACCTTATGTAGGTTCCAAGTTCAAGTACCTTCGTTCAAAATATTTTGTTCTACGACGATTTATGCTGCGTCTAAGAGATTTTATACATTTTATTAAGGAATTGTTAGGGGTCATCATATCTTTGGGTACTCTCACAGGGGTACATCAATATTATTCTACGCTACCTAGGAAACTATTTACAAAAGCTCTCATTTCTATGTTATTGTATAGTATAACTAGTTTTAATTTCTAATATTGATGCCGAACTTATTGATATAGTTTCATTTTTCATCGTCATGACAATTTAGATTTAGACGAATCATTTCATTGGATCGTCTGACCTTTGTCTGAGAATATATTTTCTTAGTCAACATGTTTCACAACATTTTAATAATATTTGTATTATTTCAAGTAGAGAATTACTCTTTTTATAATCCGTATTAGTTTATTAAGACTAAGCATGTCCGGCTAATGTGTTTGCCATTACGGCTTCATCTGGCAATTTCATTTCATATTGTGTGAATTTAGTCAGATATTCTCCGTGATATGTTTGTGCTTACTATATCAATACTTACCTAATTGACAAAATCATGAATATCATACAAAAATATAGAACCATTGCAGGCATTTTAATTTTTTTCATTCATCTTTTAGCAAATCGTCTTCCACAAAGTTAGAGAAGGCTTAATTTTTTTTGTTACTTTATCTTATTTTAGTACTAAAATATGTTCATTTATATATTTTCTTTATTTTTGAAGGTACGTTTTTTTTAGAATTGAGTTTCATTGCAGTTTAGTGTAGTTTGATACAGCTTTAAAGCTAGCAGAAGCGTGTTTAGCATTAGCAGAATATATAATTCGTCAATCACTATTGTTCACAAACTATTGAAGGAATTTATTCGGTATAAGAAGCTAAACTTAGTTATGACTTCTAAAAAATATAACTATGTACTAAGATAAACTAAAGTCTACACAAGTTATACTAGTACATATAGTAAATCTAAACTTTGATTCATTTCATGATATGCTGCCTAATCTGTAAGACTGTTCCATTAGATGGATTATATTGCTCATTGGTTGGTAAAGTTACAATTTATCCCTGATACATGAATAGTATGGCTTCGATGACACCAAAAGCCTTCATCTGTATTACTATGATACAATCAAAAACTGTTGTACAACTAATTCTATGAGAATTAAAGATACCACTCGCAACACAGCTTACGTTAAGAACTTAACTACGAAAGTTAATAAGCATTGTTCTCGCAAATCACTTGAAACTAGACACATAGGAGTGAAAGTATATAACGTACGTAATGTAGGTGTAGCAGAAGCTTGCGTGCGACTCCCCCGGTCCGCTTAGCGGTCGTTGCGCAGCGGCGCCAGCGCGGCCAGGGAGGCGCGGCGCCGGCGCTAGGAGCCCGGCGACGCGCCCGCTGGCAGCCCCGCGCCCGACCCGCGCGACACGCGCGGCTCCAGCTCCAAGCTCAGCGTGTACTGCCGCTCCTCAGGGATCACCAGCGAGTTGTCCAGTAGGAAGTCACATACCTGATACGCAAAAGTATTCTTTGTCGAAATGGAGTTTCTAAGGGGTAATTCTTGGTCCAACGTAATTTTCTTTTCTTTTAAAATTATAATTATAATAAGTATATTATTCGTCGATAGAAGATGTAATTTATAAAAGTCAAATCTAATTTATACTTACTTTTGGTATGTGATCAATCTTGTACGGGGTTTGCTGAAAGTTTCGTATTTCTCGGATCACGTGTGCTATCTGCAATTATTTATGTCAATCAATAGTCTGTTTGCTTTAAAGCTTCAAATCTATTTGTAACCTTCACTTACCATTCTCATCTTGGAGAAGTTCAGTAGTCCATCAGGTGTGTAGTTCGTGGTTCCTTCTTCGATGAAGGACAAATCGGAGAGATACATTCCCAAGTATGGAATGCAAGGAGGATCACATCTGTGAAGCGCATAATTATATTCGTGAGATTAAAAAAGTATCGTGGATTGTTTGTACCCATTTATTATTTCGCTCTAACGAGATAAATTGGTAGGCTTTTGGAAACCACCATGTGCGAAATGGAATTATTTATATTACCTGTGCAAAGCGTCTCGTAAAATCCTAAATCGGCATTCCGAAGATATAATAGTCTGCATGCGTTCTATAGTTTGTTTACTCTGAAAAAAGCGAATTATTTTATGTGTACAAAAATAAGAAATCTTCTTATTTAAAAAAAAAATACGGTAGAATTTTGAATATTGACAGTCTACTCTAATAAAAACACTTATCTCATCGTCATTACCTAATCTACGAATGATACTCACAGTCTTGGAGACTTTCTCCCAAGTCTTCTTCAGTCTGTAGACCGAGGTGTTGGACAGAGCTGCGCATACTTGCAGCACTCCATTAAAGTTGTGCAGACAACGAGCTATATCTGCTACTGCTGCCCATTTCTCTATAGCTGCTACACGACCTACAAACGAAATTACATAATTTTATTCAAATATCTTTCTCAATCAAGATTTGTCAACATCATCATGTTCTACCTATTAATATCAAGGAATTCATTTAATCCTTGATATTAAACTTCGACTGCGTCGTTGGCCGAGTGCGACTGCCGGGCAAGGGGTCTCGGGTTCGATTCCCGTGTCGGGCAAATACTACTGAATTTAAAAAAAATCTCAGTGTATGGAATTGTACCCGGTATATGGCAATAGGCTCACCCCCTATTAGATGGGACTCATAACATAAATAGTGAAATGTGGGTGTTACATTGTGCAGTGGCATTAAGTGCCGTAATGTGCACCTCTGCCTACCCCTTCGAGGAAGGCGTGATGTTATGTTATGTTTTAATCCTTTCAAGTCTAGTTTAAATATTTGATTGAGTGTTCGATTAATATTTTTGAAACGTCTCCCAAAAATCTTAAATATCATATCAGCTCCATTTGAAATCCACTTTTATTGATGTGTAATTATCGGTAGACGGTCAACAACATCCTTCTAAAGAAGAAACTAATAATAATCGCTTGACCAGCTTATTCTTACCAGCTAAAGTATACTTCTTTAGAATTTCAGAGATGACCAAGTTGGAGATGTGATTGAAATGTGACGTCATCATGAGGATATGAGGTGCCCTTTCGGCTTTGTCTGCTTTCGTCCAAGCTTGTCCTAAGAACTCCCTGAAAGAGGACAAAATATGTGAAGTATTTTAAAACTTAATATAATTTTAATGCTTCTTTTCCAAGGTTGAATGGTTGAATGTCATTTGACTTACTCGCTGTTAATCGAACTAAAGATTTGGTAGTCCAAATACGTCATTTGTTCTGCTATTTCCAGGGCAGATAGCGTCTCTACGCTCTCTTTTGTTGGCACCTGAAAATATGTATTATTAAAAATTTCCACTGTTATCCATTGTAGAAGAGAAACCTAAAGGTTTATTAAACCTATGTACTTACGTGAGGTGGTATAAACAGCGCCTTCAAATCCACTGTTCTTTCTGGAGCTCTTTCTAAAAGCCGCAACAGCTGAGCTGCAGCCTTATGTTCAGCCGGTAATAATCCAGGGCTACTTTCAATTTCTTTCAGGAAATCCATTGTCAGACCCCGAAGACGCTCATCAGACCAGAAATCGTGAGAATGCTTAGAAATCCAGTGCCTACAAAAATAATTAGAATGAAAAATCATGGTAAATGAAAACCCGACGTAAGTAAAAAATAACTTGATATTGTAAGTTTAATTTCAAGCAATGCTTATCTTAATGTACCTCAAAACGTTCAGGACTCTCATGGTCGCAGCAGTAGATATAACAGAGTCCCTTCTGGTAGCTGGTGGTGAATTGGGTGGTGGAGATCTTGGGTTAGACGAAGCTGATGTAGCTACAGCAAAAGCCACCGCTGCAGTAGACGTGCTACTCCTAAACCATGGAGACAAATTAAAATACGAAACATTTGATGATACATTTTTAGTAAGTTTGTGTTGTGACATATTCTCCCAAAGGTGTTTTGACAAAGGTTCATGTGGACTGTCCATGAGATTATGAAAGAGTGGAGTTAATGGTCAAGAATATAAAAGAACATAGAACAGTATACGTACACATGCAGAGTTAGAGTTCGGAAAACAGGCAGAAAGACAGGGAGGTGAATGAGACAGAAAGAAATCAGAAAGAAGAAATATTCTGAGTCCTCACAGAATTATGTTTCGCCTATTCCCCGTTTCCAATTAATTTCCAATTACAAATAAAAAACATGCAAATTTTGACACTCTATTAAAAAATTTAGAAAAATAAAACTAATAATTAATCGAAACACTAGTTTCCAATTCAACTTCTATTCCAAAATTACTTAACAACAAATATAAAACAAAAGTGCATTTTATTATCTTAATCAAAAACCGAGGTGGTTGAAAATGTTCATTTTAATAAAGATAAAATTTCGAATAAAATCTAGTTCTAATATTCATAAGCAAAATCTGTAAAAAAATACTAATTATTTTGTATTTTTGTGTGATATTTTTTGTGAAGAAGAAATGAGAGTAGTAGATGTTGATATGAGAAGTGACAGCGAAGAGAGCATAGGCAGGGATGGTGAATAACGTCAGGTTTATGTGGAATTCAGACATAAAAAATGACTCTTCAAAAATATATGCAACGTAGTATTCAGTCAATACTGTATTGTACAGTATAGATATCCTGAAAATGGTAACGATCAAAATACAAGGCAGGTTTGTATGTAAAATTACCTTCTCGCACTTTTCGTAAACGGTGATCAGTGCAGCTCTAATCGCATTATAAGATAGTCAATAACGTCAGATAGATATGTTTTCTCTGTTGAGTTTTCACGATTACAGTAGTGTTCTGCTGTAGTGTCATGTCTACTTACAATAGGGTTTACAAAATTTATAAAAAAGGGCAAGGAAACGTCAGAATGCTAGGTAAAGCGGAATTATTAAAAATCTTCTACAGCATCTCTACTAGGTTCGGTCTCTACATCTTTTACCTGTACCATTCACTCACCACAACAGGTCTTTTCCAAAGCTGTTAAATCAATATTAATAGTTACATTATCATTTTTAAAGTCATCAAGTATGAAGGTACTATTACGAGGCTAGAGACTCTCGATAGAATGTCGTGCAGAAGCATCAAAATGTTAATAAGATTAACAAAGAATTTTAGATTGTTAAGAAAAAGGTGAATAGCATGCCACAACATTGAGAATCGTGAGCTCCCTTGTGTGCTAGATGATCAATAATCAAGTTAGTTCGCAGTCCTTCAAATTACGGATATAAATTATGTTATGAATAAAATCTAGCTTGGTATTAACCACCGCAGTGTTTGTCTTACCTCCGATGAGATTGCCTGAACGATGTGATCACAACGCCCGCTTTCGGTTGGCTCGTCTCGCGTCGATAATTCTGGATTGAAATTCCCAAATTAAAATACCCATCACCATTAAAATATTTGGCCCCAAAAGCCACTAAATAGGACGTACATATGTTAGGTTTTAGTGACATGTCAGTACGAGTCCATATAACTTACCTGTGCATGGGACACTTGAGAAGTGACGGAGGATCTTGGCTCGGAACCACCCCAATACCTGCGGCGCTCGCTGTTGATCGATGAGTTGGTGTACCGGCGCTCGCTAGTGAAATTAATGTTGTACATTACAAATACCACTTGAAAACGTATGAAATATTATTACAGTAAAGATGCTAACAGGTAGTGTTAAAGGGGTCCAATTCAAACTAATGACTTGCATTACAGATTTTACAACTTTGTGAAGAATTTCACTCCTTGATTTGCCTTACCTCACAGATCTTCTAGCAGCAAATCTAGTGCCAGAATCAGATGCCCTCCTCGGTTCTTCTGCAGTAGCAGCCTCGGCAGTCTCCCTGGCGCTGTCCGACCTGCGCCTAGCTTCGGAAGCTGCCGAAGACGGCTGCAGACGTCGAGGGGACTCCGACATGGTACGCACACGCTGTTGGATAAACTGTTTAACTCGTTGTGTTTCTGTCTTTTAATACTTCAACAAGCAATAATGGTAGAGATGAAGTGGTAAAGATTATAAATGTTTTGAGAGTAGTGGAAAATTTTAATGCAAAAATAGATATATTTGTTGTAGATAGTAAAATTAAAATACCAAGCAATAATATTGTGTATATTGTTGTAACCGTCGACTGTGCGTTAATTTATTATGATAGATAATTTTCTGATATATTGAATTTACTAATTGTTAGAAACTGTGCTTCAATTATAGATATTCATTTCGTTTCAATTAAAAGAGTAAATCGGGTGTCTGCGAATCGGCTTCAACTTGCACATATTTAATGACCTAAAAATCTGATCTAATCCCATGATTGGAACATGTCGCGTTTTGAAATGTTGAAACCACACAGGGGTAGAAAAGGACAGCACTGGATCATGCATAATCAAAGAAGCAATAATAACAGACATACCAAAAATCCTTTATACCGTAAAATACACAAATATAGGTTAGGTATATCCTGAAGTTCCTGATAAGTTAATCTTGAAGAAACAAAGTTGATAGAAAGAGATTGTACAGAAAATAGCTGAAATGTCTAATCAGTCAAAGCTATAGTTTGAAGTTGATGAAACTTTAAAATTGAGTTTACCTCTGAGAATCTTTGTGATATTTTAAACTTATCATCTGGTTTCTTTTTATTCTTCTCTTGTTCTTCCTCTTTATATTTTACATCTTCATCACTTTGGTCTACCATTTCTATGCTCTCATCTTTCATGAGCGCTGCAGCTGCATCATTGTCTTTGGGAGCTGGTTTCTTCTTAGGAGTCGGTTCTTGGACGGGACTGGCCTTCTTTGGACTTCCTACTAAGGTGACTGAGCTTATCGCACCTGGTGAAGATGGTGAGGTACCTATAAAAGAAGATTTTTTTAAGCATAGGTTCTGAACTGGTGATAAACTTTGGTTAATATACAGATGAATTTTTATTCTTCAGCTGGCAAAAATTGGTCGTGTGCTTATTTTAATCCTCTTTATCCTTAATATCAGATCTGTTGACTTACTGTTCTTTGGTTAATAATGACATAGAGTATTCACTATTTCTATGAATAATAACTACTTACTCAGTAAAACGGTATGTACCTTTACCTTTCAACGTCTCATTACTTGACGACGTGGCCATTATCTTTGGTATCGTCAAATGACTGTTATCCTCCTCAGTCTTAGGTAAGCGTGTGTACAGAAATTGATAAATCAAAATAATAGTCTATTCAACATGAAATAGAGCTTGAATTACAACTACAGTTACTGATTTGTCAATCTAGTGCGTACGTCGCTCAATTATGAACTTTCGCATTATTAGATTTTAGGCTTAAATTACCTTACTAGCCGTAGAAGTTCTTCGTGATGGAGCCGTCAAATAAGGAGACAGCTTATCTTCATCTTCACCTAAAATTCGACAGACTTTGTTACATAGAATCACGTTTATAATCCTCTAATCTCAAAGCAATAGTTTCTACAGTACCAACAGATTTACTTCAAACTTACTTTTTCTCGAAGCGCGCCAAAATCTGGACTGCCAGTCCCGGTCGCTGTATTCCGACCCGTACCCTGAAATAGATTGCGCTTTTTTTTCTGTCAGATTTAGTAACAGCCTGCCATTTATATTCAATCTTTTCTTTTAAGTATTTTGAAAAATTATTCGCAAGAGGATTTTTGGGTTTAGGAACATTTAAGGTGATCTCTAAATATCTTTATATTCTTACCAGAAACAGAGCTTGCGGCGCTGGTCTTCCTTGTTGCGTCTGGTGGTGGCGCCAGTTCCATCTCCTGCTGTGACTGTTCGTAGAAGACTTGCTTCAGAGCCTCCAATACAGTTACACCATCGGTGAAGACGCGGTACGTCAGCAGGAACGTGTTCAAGAAATCCACCGATAGGAAACGAAGATCTGAAATGTATTAATCAAAACTAATGATGGCTTTTTCGGTTGTTTGCGAACTATAAACCTAAAAACAAGGAACCTAATGGTCTACTTCATATTTTGATACAAAGATTGGGCCATGTGCATACAAAGATTCCATCAACGCTCACCTGTAAGCCTCTGCAGCAACCGCTGTGGCGTGGCAGATCTGATCTGCGGCACCTTGCAGGAGTTGAGGGTCCTGCTGAACCGAATGTCGACATCGTCCGTGAACAGCGCGCGGTCCGAGCGGCAGGCAGGCAGGCTGGCCGACGCGGCCCCGCACGCGCCGCAAGCTCGGAGCAATTCCGTGAGGGCTGCGCTCTCCATGCACTGCGCTAGCTCGCTTGTCCAACCTGCTTTCTCCTCCACGCTCCCAGCAACTAGGGAATGTAGGAAAACGTGAGTAAATAATATGATAACTGGAGACTTTTCAGTTTAATTATAAAATAATGGTTGATCTTACCCAAATGAGCACAAATCTGTTCTCCTTTGACTTCGACCAGAATCTTGAAGTCTTTGCCCTGGTAGATGTCACCACCAGGCGAAGAACACACGGACGTCGTGTCTGTAAATGTGTCAGGTATACATTATTTGTTTTCTTTTTTTAAAGCGATTTTTGAAACTTTGCAGGTGACGAAAATTTCAGTCAATTGTAGTTGACTGAATATTTCTATTATAGTCTAATAATTTTAGTACATATCTCTGATATCATAGACACCGTATCATCTATCATCTATCATAGACACCGTAGGTTTTGACGTGACAACGTCTTATAAATTGGTTTGCCGGGTGACACTTCAAGAAACTGCGCTACGCTCCGCTCACGTTATGCGCTCACAATGAGAGCGAGTGAGAGGCACGCGTCCCTTCCACTCGGGCATGGTTAGCCCGCCTAAGAGCGAGAGAGACAGACATAAAAAGTGAAAGGCACGCGTCTCTTCCACTCGAGCACCGTTAGCCCGCCTAAGAGCGAGAGAGAGAGAGTGAGAGAGATAGGCATACACACCGGTTCATGTCTTGCTTCTTTGTATAAATTAATGTTTTAAATATAATTCTTTGTACAAATAAATGTTTTAAATTGTTACTATTATTTCATCCTTCTTCTTACTATACGAATGAATATTCACATTAAAATTATTTTACCACTCAAAGTCGTTGTCAAACTTTCGCCCGTATACCGACTTTACAGGCAACCAATTTTTTTTTTTAGTGTCATAGGAGGCAAACGAGCACACGGAGCACCTGATGGTAAGCGATCGGCGCCGCTCATGGACACCCGCAACACCAGAGGAATCACAGGTGCGTTGCCGTCATTTTAAAAAGGACTATGCTCTTTTCTTGAAGGTTTGAAGGTATAATAAGAGCAAAACACACATACACATTCTCAATATAACACTGCGGGGTGAGAGTTCGTACCATCATCATCATGATTAGCGGGGTCCTCAATGAGCAGCGCGTCGTGCAGCGGCAGGCGCGCGGCGGGCGGCAGGTGCAGGCGGCCGCCCGCCGCGCGCGTCGTCAGCAGCAGGTGGTTGCTGAACAGGAACGCCTGCCGCGCCTGCAGCGTGGCGCGCCGCCCCTTGCCCACTACCTGGGATAGGGTTCCTAGGGATGAGAAGAAACTATTAAGCCAATGTAGTTCTTTGTATTCCTTGAAATATGAATGAAGCTTTGAAAGAAACATTCTTATTTGGCCGCTCAACTAGTGAGTGTGGCTGACAAGCAAGAGAGTTTGATTGCCTGGTTGTATAATATTTCGGTACCACTGATCCACTCTCGAAATCCTCAATTGAGCTTATAATGAACTGAAGCCTACTCTGCATCACATTTAAACAATAATAGTAAAAATAATCAGGATACATATTGTATTAGTAAGAGTATACATAAAACATACCTTGGCGTATGAAGACTTGATTGACATCGAGTAGAATGTCACAGCCTTCGATGATCATGCGCTCCACGGCCAAGTTCTTGCGCAAGTTCTCAGTTTCACTGACCTAGAATGAAACAGAGTTGAGTAAGTATGAACTGCGCCTACTGTAGCGAGCCCGGTGGAGCCGTACCTCGTCGTGCATCTGGCGCGAGAGTTCCTCGAGCTGCGCGCGCGCGTGCTGCAGACTGCGGCGCTCCACGTGGTCGTGCGGCGTGTGCGCCAGCAGCTCGTGCAGCGTTATTATGTAGCGCGGGATCTGGGACCGTCACACAGTACGTTGGAGTACACGGGGTTGTGAATATTGAAGTAATCTATAGTAACTACAATTATTGTTAATGTAACGGTTAAAAGCTGGCCTCAAGTAACAAAATATTATTTTAACATTCCAGAAATGTTGAACGCGTCTCAAAATTCATACTACGTTCCCATTATTTTCTTCTGAGTAATGTAAATGACTCCAACTACAACCATAGTCATTAATTTTCTTCCAAATACATCCCATGAATAACAATTAACCCATTTAATTAGGGAGCTTCTCCGCAAAAAACAGTGACAAAGCATCAATTTGATCACACCATTCGTCAACAAAGTTAATTTGACAGAGGTTTTAAGCCGACAAATGTCTGCAACAACATTGTCTTATAAAAGTCCCCAAAAACCTGAACCAACAGCAGTTTTCTAAACGCCATTAACCCTTTGAGTACCGTCATTATAGACACAATTAAAGAACAATAGATTGCGGTCACCGGTGTCCTCGTGTTTGACAGTTTAAACGTACCTGATGCATCGGATAAGTCAAAAACGTCTCCAGCGACCGGCTTTGACAAGCAGGTTTGCTTTCCAGCCTCGCCAGGAGTTGTGCAAATGGCTGACTCTGCTTGCACTCCGTCAGGACTTGGAGGGAGTAGTGGTGGTTCCTCACGTACTCCTGGTAGATGGTCAGCATCGGGAGGAGCATGTCGAATAGGTCTCCTGTATGTAGGTGCACTACTAAGTGTAATCCTTTGTTTACTTTGAGTGTTCAAAGGTATCTTATAGCTAGGGTTAATGAATTATGGTTAGATAATTAATTAGATTCGATTAGTATCTTATAAAAACTTAGAATAACTAATATGTAAATTCCCGGGTCAGGCAAAGTATTACTAGGCTTAAAAAAGTCTCAGTAGTAACACGAAGTCTGGAATTATGTCCGATATATGTCAATAGGCTCAACCCCTACTACATGGGACTAATAACATAAATAGTGAAAAGTGGGTGTTACATTGTATGTATGTACATTGGCCGTAATGTCCACCTCTGCTAACCCCTTCGGGTATAAAAGGCGTGATGCTATATAATCATTCACTGGTTCCTCAAGTTGACAGGTAGATAGGTATGCCGATTTTGGGAATTGTTAATCATTATTATCATTATCAACAGCCTATAAAAGCGCAGTGCTGAGCAAAGCCTCTTCTCACACGGAGAAGGTTTGAGCATTAATCGCTACGCTTACTCAATGCGGGTTGGATTTCAAACGTATAATTAGAAATAATGAGCCCAGGTTTTCTCATGATGTTTGTCTTGACCGTTTGTCAGTGGTGTCTAAATAATCTTAGAAAGTACATATAACTCGGAAAAAGTTACATTGGTACTTGCCGTTGGTTATTTTTGAACATGCATGGGAAGCGGGCGTCTTAAACCTTCGGGCCACCATGACTTATTCTTATATAACACAGAATCTGTGTTGTTAATGGCCAAGGCTTAAAGATAGGCTTGTCTTTGATAGACTGACGGAAACTCATAACTATAACATAACTGGCAAACAATTGATGGCTGATGCATTTTTCAATTAAGTAGTAGTTACAAAAAGAACAAACATAATTATTATGAATTTCAACCTTACTGCTAAACATAAGAGTTCCTTTTCGATTTCGAAAATCGCAGTAGAAACATAACATCTGGACTTCAATGAAGAACTCAAAACATAGCTATTTAAAATATTAACAGTATCTCATTATAATGATGGCTTCGATTTTATTTTATGTTCTGACTAGCTTCTGCCCGCGACTTCGTACGCGTAATCCCATTTTTTCCCGTCCCCGTTCGTGATTTTCGGCAAAAGTAAAAAAAAGTATTGGTTTAAATCCTATGTCGGTCTCCTGGCTCTAAGCTACCTCCCTACCAATTTTCAGCCAAATCTATTCTGCCGTTCTTGAGTTATAAGTGGTGTAACTAACACGACTTTCTTTTATATATATAGATTAAATGAATGAAAGTTCACTACAAAATAATTTTATGTAAAACTCACCTAAGACCAACGTGGGCCAGGATTCCATCCTCGAGGTGAGACCTTTGAAGAATATCTGGTGAAGGAACAGCACTGTCTCGCTGTTCAAGAAGATGGAGTTCACGTCCTCGTGGGTGCAGGGCGGCTTCTTGGAGCTGGCCGCCATTTTGAAGGGTCGTAGGAAACAGGTTACCTGGGACAAGATTAAACTTTTAACCAATCTCCAATAACAATGATGTTTTCAATATTGTACAGTTGGTTTGTCAGGTCTTAAAGACTGGTTTGAAGACGGAATGGTTGGAAGTGTAGCCACTAGCACCATGAGTATCCATGAGAAAGAAAGAAAACAGGACGAGTTGTCGATCACGAAAATCTCAGCAAACGCAGAGTAAAATTACAAACAAAAAAAACATATCTTAAGACTTCTAACTATCACTCAGACAAACACCAATAAAAAAAAATCAAAGCTTACCAATATCTCCATTTGCTCAAGATATTCCTCTTCAGCCTCCACCATCTTGAAGACCAGGCTGTTCCGTTTGCGCATGCTCTCAGCATGAGGACTCTTGATGTACTCGTCTACGATCTGCTTCCAGCGACGACGGCATAGCCAACCGCGGAAGAAGCTCTATTTGAATAGAAAAAATATAATAAAAACTTCATCAGATTTTCTTAAGACCTTCGAGAAGACAGAGGTGAACAAAGGTCAACTTGGAAAGAGAGTGGATAATTTAAACACTGTACTGATATACTAATCGCGTATAATATAACAATTACAGTGCTTGCTGCTCGCACCATAGGAAACATTTTCTCGTACGCTATATAAATCCCGGTATCGAAACCATAGCGCCATCTAACTCGATCCCAACGCCATCTATCGAGTGCTGGGACAACTCGTGTTAATTATGATTTATTTTTTAATAAAATGTTGATAGCGCTATGATCCCGTTACCGCTCCGAATAGAGGTATGACAAAATGACTGTTTGAAGAATGATAAGGTACAGCTGCATCAGTAGATTAATATAGAGTTATCCATTAGTGGGATCTTCACTTACAACTTAAGTGCCACGAACACTTACCTGAACTTTCTTAATCTTCCTTAGCTCGGCTGGATCAATTTCTGGTGAATGGCTGGGTGAAGAGCTGGAGGTGGAAGCTGCGCGGGTTGCCGGCTCATGTTCCTTCTTGTATGTACACAACTGTGGTAAAGAGCCAAAAACATAGAGATATTATGTGACTTTATGTTGCTTAACTTTACGTTATGTTACACTACACTATTCTACGTTATATTACGTTACATTCGGTTACGTTAATTTACGTTACACCAGGTACGCCACGCGTCACGTTCTACACTGCGCAATCCTACATAGTGTATTTACGTTACAATTGAAAATGTATGTAATTAGTTCGTCAGTTGGATAATGAAAAAATATACGTCTAATATTTTTTTTATTTTGTCGTATAAGAAAACAATACTTAGATAAAACGGAGTTAAATTTAGGAGTGTGAGGTCGGTACGTCACTCTACCCTATAAAATGTAGTAAATAGTAACGTCCCACGATATTTCAAATCAATATATCGTCGAAAATATTTAATTTTGTAAGAAAAAAGAAATTACGTGTCTAACGTTTTATAATTATCTACCAGATGGATATTAAAATAATATTTAGGTTACTATTTTATACGCTATATGTTACATAATGTTACGTTACACTACGATACGATGCGTTACATTAAATTAAATCACGTTACACTATGACCTGTTCCACTCACCTCAGTCCTCAGTTTCTTGACCTCGCTAGCAAGCTCGTCACACTGCTGTGCGTACTGCCACCTCGATGTCCTCTCACTTTCCACCACCTGCAGGAGGTGCAGCTGCTTCTGTTCCAACTCCTCTTTTTGCAGGAGTAGTTTGTTAAAACTGTGGACAAAAAAAGGTTTTCACTATACATATATTATGTAGACACCCGACCTAGATGTGTTTAATAAATCTGTGAAGAAAAAAAAAGAGTAATGAATGGAGTTTCTTGCGCGTTCTTCTCCATTCGAATCTACATTTGGGAATGAGCACCTAGCTTCACCTAGCTTCACTGACGGACTGATTGACAGACTATTATTTATTTTGTATTTGTTAACGTTTCGAAAGTACCAAATTATGGTTTAATTGAAATAAATGCTTTGACTTTGACTTTGACTCTGTAGGAAAATATTTTTGTCACATTTAAAACATGTAGCAATATTTTTCCTATTAAATAAAAAACCTTTACAAAAATACAGTTTATTACCTCCAATGAATTTAAATAAACAGAAATAAATCTTTAACAAATAATAAAATAAAATAAAACCTGACAAATTCCAGCTTGAAACTATAATATTAATAATATTGCTCTACTCTGGAATATCGGTATCGGAATTTAAAAATATTCCCAATGTGGCGATAAATTTAAAATTACATAGCGCGCACCGTACACTCGACCGAAGAGTGGCAATTTCACATTCCATTTCACGACATCTACATAATACATGTACATATACACGTCGCGTTTTATTCCCTAAAGGGGTTGTTATATACCCTATCTAATTTATCTATGCTTACAGTAAGTTTTTTTTTTATGGGATAAGCCGGTAAACGAGCAGGTGGATCACCTGATGGTAAGCAATCAGCGCCGCCCATGGACACCTGGAACACCAGAGGCGTTACAAGTGCGTTACCGGCCTTTTGGGATTAGCAATTTGAGGATTGTTGGGGATTCAGGGATTGGGGAAAGGGAGGGGGGGGGTATTTGTGCATCCGGTAACCTCACTCACACGACGAAACACAACACAACGTTGTTTCACGTCGGTCTTCTGTGAGGCCGTGGTATTACTCCGGTCGAACCGGCCCATTCATGCCGAAGCATGGCTCTCCCACACTTAAGGATATATCCACCATGGTATTAGATATTGTAGTTCGTGGATTTCTGTGTAATTGCTGTATATTACAGATGCTATCAGATTTCATAATACACGGTGTCAACGGATCCTTATTGTTATGAAAATAGAAAACAAGTTTTATTTTCATAACAATAAGGTATTAAATGTTTCTGTTATGTGATAATAATTGTATTCAACTGCTCAAGGGTGATGTTGCATGAATAACATGAAAACGAAAAAATGATTAAAATTTGCAAAAAAAAAATATATTAGCGTTTCGAGAGCGATCTGTTTCCAACCTGCAGCTGTAGCCAAATGCCATTTACCACTTGTCTACATGTAGAATAGAAAACCAAGTTATATGGAATTGACGTAAATTTTGACACTTGTGAGTGTCACCCCATACATTTTTTTTTTATTTATTTATTTATATCAGGCAACGAAGGCCCATATTAAAATACAATAATAATATCTACTACAATTTTAACTTAATTTTACAACAATAATTACTTACATTATGTATTTATAGTGTTAGTTTTCTATCCTCTCTGTAGACAAGCGCTAAAGTCACGTAATTGGCTAAAGGTACTGTATAGACAATTTAGAGGGTATATAAAAACTTCTGCAAGTTCAAGCCTCTAATATGACCAATTTTCATAAGAATTAGTTTCAAATGATTTATTTTATTTATTTCTTCCTGTAGGAAAGACTGTCTCGGCTCAAGCTGTAAATTAAGTCATGGCATTCTATTCAAATAGAAAATTCTAACTTAAAGACCATTAAAAATAGCCATAAATAAAGACTCATAAAAATCATATAAATTCATTTATCATTGTGTCGGGCTTGGTATCCGGCGATCGTCCGGAAAACCGGTTCGCAAATGGGTAGCGAATGTAAAATTTGAAGTAACATCGCGCTGCGCTGTACGGTTAATTCGGTTTCTAGAATATTGGGTTACGGCGATGAAGGTTGCATTTTTAAAAATATGTCGACTTTAATCGAAACTGATTTTCAAAGTGAATCCTTACTAATATCCTTACTAATATTATAAATTGGAAAGTGAGTTTGTTTGTTTGTTTCACTTTCACGCCGTAACTACTAAACCGATTGCTTTGAATTTTTGCAGACGTAAAGTTAGAAGTCTGGATTAAATAATAGGGTACTCTTTATCCCGGAGAAATTTGATATTCCCGAGGGAAAACAAAAGTATTGGTATAGATGGCGCTGTGTGTATTGGTATATGTCACATAGGCTACTTTTAATCCTTTTGTGACGCGAGCGAAGCCGCGGGTAAAAGCTAGTATTTGATATTGGTTAGTGACGGTACGTATTTATTACCAAATGATTCTGTGAAGGATAGTTGACAAAAACCTGTAGCAATTATGCACATAACTTGAGCGTTTAATTGTTGGTTATTAAGATTTGTTATAAGATTTGTTGTAACTACCTACTAACAAAATTGCCGTGACTGTGGACTCTGTAGAATGAAATAAATGATTTTTTTATTTATTATTTATTCAAAGCTCACTTTCTCGTCGGACTCATGGCCATGAAGCACTTCTTTGTGCTTTTATTGTTGTTAAATTTTGTACACACAGCACAGTTGGTAGTTAATGGGGAATAGTAAAATGTCGCCAATTTTGTAAAATCTCCTCTGTCTCGTTAATTAATCTTCATCATCAACAGCCTGTTTTCGTCCACTGCTGGACATACGCATCCAACCACTACCAGCCACTTTACGTATATTATCAATCCACCTAGCTGGAGGGGCGGAGGGCGCCCTACACTACGTTTGCCTAGACGCGGACTCCACTCCAGAACACGTCTACCCCAGCGGTCATCGGTTCTTCGACAAATGTGACCGGCCCACTGCCATTTCAGCTTGCTAATCGTTTGGGCTACATCGGTAACTTTAGTTCTCTGTCGGATCACCTCGTTGTGGATCCTATCCTTCAGAGATACTCCGAGCATAGCCCTCTCCATAGCTCGCTGCGCCATCTTAAATCGGTGGACCAGTCGCACTGTTAGGGTCCGCGTTTCTTCTTCACGTCGAATCTTATCAAATAACAAACCCTCAAGTAGGGGAAGTGGGAGGCCTAATGCCTTAAGGAGTCGCAGAGAACCTAATGGGTTACCGGGGCTCCGGCTCGACGAGCAGGAGAAGGAACGGGGTGGTTTTTAGTCAGTAAGAGCCTGAAACTCCCTCCCGCCTCACCCAGGCGGGAGCAGCATTTTAAGATTTTTCCCCCCTTAAAAAAAGGCCTTAAGGAGTCCTAAGTATAGTGTAACGTGCTGTTGATGATGACGAAGATTATTTATATTTCATTCATCCTTCATTGATTTTTTTATTGAATAGGAGGCAAACGACCTTATGGTAAGCGATCAGCGCCGCCAATGGAATACAAAGGAATACGCTCTTTTCTTGAATTGACTAAGGCTGAAACCAGCTGAAATCTACAGTTAACATATATCCAACCAAAACTTCGCGTGACAACATGCATTAATGAAAGAATGGATAGACAAACCTACTTCACAACAATTTTGTATTGCAACCGTATAATTTTAATTAAAAAAATAACGTTACTATCTGTCACTGAGATTGTAACAACGCGACCCGGCTGCCCAGGGGTTAATATTATGAACGTGATAGTACAAAAAATGACAGTGTAATTACTCACAAAATGGCTCCCTGTTCATTAAAAAAAAGGTGATTTATGGTAGTAAGGGAATGGTTTTTTAAACTGTGCTTGTAATTTTATGTAATCGCGCTTCTAGCTCTCTTGGGAGGAATCCCAGTTAGGTATGTTTTATTAGATTCATTACGATAAGAGAATAATATAAATGTTACTAGATTCTATTTTATTATAGACTGCACCGTATCGTCTCGGGTCCGATTCCAGGGTCGGGAAAATTATTACTGGGGCTTAAAAAATTATCTGTAGTAGCGCGGAGGCTGGACTTGTGCCTGGTATATGGCAATAGGCTCACCCCCTATTATATGGGACTCATATTGAGTGCCGTAATGTGCGCCTCTACGTAACGGAATAATATTTGAACCGATCCTAGCTGGTATGTGAGCTATAGTGGGCACTTACTTCCGAATACTGAAAGGTGACTCATTTAAAAAAACCACATCAAAATCCGTTGCGCAGTTTTAAAGATCTAAGCATACATAGCAACAGACAGACAGCGGATAGCAACTTTGTTTTATACTATGCAGTGACTTAATGACATACAAAACAAACGACATCACTGGAATTGACCAATGAGTCAGAAGAACAATATCACTGAAATAACTAATCGTTTTCGGTGTTTTAATTGCAATAAGTAGATAGAAGAATAGCTACTTATAACAACTTCAACTTCTATAAGTATCTGAGTAAGTAATGTTAATGAATTAACAAAAGTAATTTCAAAATCCATGCAATAAACGTCCATACAAATTCATCCTTTAAACAAAAAACATCTTTGATTAATTCCATCCCTAATGCTTACTGTTAACAAAGATTAAATTCCAACAGCAGTACTTGGCAATCAACTGGCTACCAACAAAACCTTTTACTACTGAAAATAAAGCTCATTTTTGCTTGTAACGTCCCAGTTTCTGCATGATTGCGACTCGTCCGTCGTTTATTTTTCAAAGCCCGTGGAGAAATCAGCCTGTTGTTTAATTTTCGCGATGTCTCGTTTAAATTCGGGGGCAGACATATTATTAAATGTCTAGTTGTTGTAGGATGTTCTATAGTAGGTTCTTTTAAACATAACAAACATACAACATTTACCCCCGAAGGGGTAGGCACAGATGCACATTACGGCACTTATGACTTAATGCCGCTGTACAATGTAACACCCACATTTCATTATTTATGTTAAGAGTCCCATGTAATAGGGGGTGAGCCTATTGCCATATACCGGGCACATTTCCAGACTCTGTGTTACTACTGCAATTTTTTAAAAACCCAGTAATACTTTGCCCGACCCGGGAAACGAACCCGAGACCTAGCAGTCGCACTTGCGCCCACTTGGCCAACGAGGCAGTCACGGCCCCACAGAAAACCGACGTGAAGCAACCGTAGCTTTGTGTCACGTTGTGTAAGTGAGGTAGCCGGAGACCCAAATACCCCTCAATTACTAATCTTGAATCTTCCCAATCTCCAACAAAGGGCAGGTGATGGGTCTGCTCGTTTGCCAGCTTAACCCATAAAGAAAACAATAATCGACGAAAAGTAACAACTACATTAGTATCTACTCTTTCGAAATATAATAAGCAGATCAATAACGACATAAGCACATGTCTTTTACTTCAATATTTACCTACACTCACTATTCGTTGCCTCCTTATTGTGTTTTAATTTCGATGTAGTTGTTGAGCAAATGTGGGAGAGCCATGCTTCGGCACGAATGGGCCGGCTCGACCGGAGTGATACCACGGCCTCACAGAAAACCGACGTGAAGCAACGCTTGCGTTGTATTTCGTCGTGTGAGTGAGGTTACCGGAGGCCCAATTACCCCCCTCCCTAGTCTACCGAATCCCCAAATCCTCCACAATCCTCAAATTCCCAAAAGGCCGGTAACGCACTTGTAACGCCTTGGTGTTTCGGGTGTCCATGGGCGACGTCGATTGCTTACCATCAGATGATCCGTCAACTCGTTTACCGGCTTATGCTATAAAAAAAAGTTAGTGCTAATGATAGACCGAGCAAGTCAATGATAGACCGAGCAAGTCCCAAACTCTCAATATTACTTTACTCGACACAGGAGATACGCTCGTCAACCTTTCGAGTAACGAGGCGATGAACCAATATCACTGACCACTAATTAAAGCCCCGCGCTAATTAAGTGGTCGAAAATCCGAACTGATGTTAATGAAAATCACTGAAGAATATGAACATTTTAATTAAAACATTTTGTCATGGCGCATGGCGTCATAGCGACATTTTGTTTCAGGTAAAAATGTTCGTGAAATATTTTAATTAAATGTTTAATTGAAATGTTATATGCAGGTTTCTGTTAATTATTATTACTGTGATGTTTGTAACTGCCTCACTGGCCGTAGGGTCGCAAGTGTGACTGTCGGTTTTGATTCCCGGGTCAGGCAAAATATTACTGGGTTTTCTAAAAAAATCTCAGAAGTAGCACGGAATCTGTAAATATGCTCATCCGCTATTACATGGGACTCATAACATTCAATAGTTAAGTGGCAGTGAATAGTTAAGTGGCAGTGTTACATTGTACAGTGGCATTAAAGTGCCGTAATATGCACCTCTGCCTACCCCTTCGGAAATAAAAAGCGTGATGTTATGTTATGTTGACGTGTGTGTTTTTACTTAGATGTACCTACATGTTATACGTACGTAAATTATTATACTTGGTTTTTACAGGAAAGTAGAAATTAAACTTTGAGCATTAATATAATATTACATTCATAAATAGTCACTCGAATAGAGAGTAATGTTATGACTAAGCAAGGTCCCAATCTCAAACTAGGCGTGTGTTTAAGGCTGTTTAAGGCTAGGATGAACCGATGTTAAAACAGTTTTCAGAAAAATGTGTATTACACTTAGGAGAAGGTCTGAGTATATTAATTAACCGAATTCCAAAAATGAAGAGGTTGAACCGGTTTTGTTTGTAAAAGAATTATTAATTTCACTGCTAGGTTGGTGCGGTGGCTGGGCAACCGGCTGCCGCGCAGTGTCTCGCGGTTTCTATTCCCGAACGGAACAACTCTTTGTGTGCTCCACAAATTGTTGTCCCGGGTCTGAGTGTCATGGTGTTTATGAACTTCTATGTTTGTAAACGCACCCACGACACATAAGAAAAGACTAATGTGGGGCATAAAAAAATACTAATAGAGCTTTTCTCAGTATATTCACGTGAGTAACCCGCGATTTTAGTTAATTTAGTATGTCTCACGATAGTTATTATAATCTGGCTTCACTAAAGCTTTGAGATAATACCGCGACAAAATCATAGTACCTAATTCTAATTACAATGACGTAAATACTAAACAAGAAGGTCCTAATAATATCGATACCTAATTACGTCACGGCCCATCACCCATAGCACATCAATTTTAAAATAAAATCGCTGTCCATGTTTTGAAATGTCAAGGTAACTTCGACCCTGTTGTCATAGCAACCGATATCTCCACTTACTACGCTGCCTCGCTTATGAGATGTTCCAATATAAACTTTGCCTTATAAAGGCGAGACGCATCTAGAAATATCTTTTATATGTTTGTTTGGTATGTTTTGGTTCAGGTAGCGAGACATTATGTGTTTTTTTTTAATTTTTGCTAATAGTAAGGAGTCTGGTTTCGATTGAATCTGGCCTGTGTGCAATTGGGATGATAACAGGGTATGAAAATTAAAAATCTAATTAGTCCGTAATTTATGTAAAATTAAATATTAGACACGTATTTTTTTATTTTGTTGTATAATAAAACAATACTTAGATAAAACGAATCGAAGTTTAGGAGTTGGGGCTAAAACGTCATTTCTACGTAGGTATAAAATGTACATAGAAGTGACGTCACGCGACATTTCAAATCAATATATCGTCGAAAGTATTCGTTTCTGTAAGAAAATAAAAATTACGTGTCTAATGATTTAAAATAATCGACCAGACGGACATTAAAATAAAAATCAGGCATCTTCTGTACAGTGCCGTAACTAGCCTTCTAGGCGCCCGGTGCGTGCTTTCAAAACTGCGCCCTTGAAAAATGTCCTTACCAGGTTCTGACAATAAAATGGACAAATGTGCATGAAAATATAACTGTTTATTGTGTACCAAGTTATAGGTCGGTACTTAGTAGATGTTTTAAGACAATTCGTTGCTGCCATTCCGCCATGAGATCGCGCCGGAGCTCTTCCCACCACGCAGTTATCTGGCGCGGCAGCGGAGTTTCGCCCCGGCGACGTGCCTCTGCGCGCGACGCCGATCCTAAATAACGGCGGGAGAGGTTACTCTCCCGCCGTTATTTGGGACTCACCCGGAGGTGGCGCGTTCCCGCGGCCATGAAAACACATAGCCTCGGACTTGCGGAGCGCCACCTCGAGTCCCAATTGCCGGATTCTCTCAACAACTGTCGCAACCGCTGTCGTCATTAACCCCTGGTATGCCGGAACGTAGATATACGCGAGACACAATGTGTTTTCTATTGTGTCTCACATGCCGGCAGATAAGAGATTAAGTCGGCCGCCGCCTGGTGCGACCTCCCGTGCGCTAGCACCAGCGTGTCGTCGGCGTAGCATATGATGCTAACGCCGTTCGGGAGGTCGGTGCGCAGCACCCAGTCATAGCCGATGTTCCACGGGAGCGGCCCCAGAACCGAACCCTGTGGAATACCTCTGTGACATCTCTCGCCGGTTCCACTCGCCCCGGTGACCGGGGTAAATGACGGACCTGCCCGTCAGGTAAGCCTCGATTACACGACGGAGGTAGGTAGGCACCCGATGATATCGGAGTGCCTCCAAGATGCAGCTCCAGGGCAGGGAGTTGAAGGCGTTGGCGATGTCCAGAGTCACCGCCACAACGACCACCCCTGGACATTGCAGTCCCCGTCTTCCGGTCCGTAACGCGCAAGATGGCTTCCACCCTGGAGCGCCCTCTGCGGAAGCCGAACTGGCCGTACGATAGGTCCGGCCCAATGTCCGTCAAGTGCGCGACGAGGCGGTTCGAAATTATTCTTTCAAAGACTTTCCCCACCGCGTCGAACAGCTCTATCGGCCGGTACGCGGACGGAGAGTCCGCAGGGCGCCCGGTGTTCTGCACGAGGACCAGTTTACCCGCTTTCCAGAGCAGCGGGAACTGAGGCCGCGGTCCTAGGGGCGAGGAGCAAGGCAGCAGCCCGTTTCTCCCTGCGCTACTGCTGCCGTCGCTGCCGCTGTGCCTTTTTGCGGCGCTTACGACCCTCCTTGGCGACTCTCCTCGCCTCACCAGCGATTTGCCACCCACCGCCGTCCTCCGCTCGCGGGGCGGGTTCCACCGCCGCTGCTGCAACTCCAGCCTGCCGAGATGGAGTGCCTCTCCTTTTTTTGTTTCACCCCGCGGGCGCAGGTGCCGCGGGAACAGATGCCTAATGTTATAGTATAGGCACTTTTGTTTGTGTATGTAATATTGCGAGCAAGACTTAAGGTGGATATACATTTGTCTGATGTGTAGTGGGTCGTTTGACATGTGTTGTTGTTTCAAGATCGTTTAAAAATACGATACAGATTTAGATAGTACAGTCTGGTCATTTCTGCGCCCCTCCAGGGTCTGCGCCCTGTGCTTGGGCACCGCTGGCACCGCCCTATTTACGGCGCTGCTTCTGTATTCTGTGTGTATCCAGGATTTAAAAATAATGTTGTGTACAAATCCCGCGGCAAGCGAATTTGAAAATCGAATACTTAGCTCTCTCATATTAAATTGAGATATTCTAAATAGCAGACGAGGAATCAAAAACAAAACATGAACTTTATTAATATGGTTCTTAAAAAGAACATTACAATATTAATTTAATCACCAATCACAAATACCTATTACACAGGAAAATACCCAAACAACACCTATACCCATACCATTTATAGGAAGCAATACGTCATCTAAATAATGTATCAGTCCAGCATCAAATAGAGATACCGCATTAATGATTCATTTTATACCAACAGGTACAACTTGCTACTAGCCTTGGACTCAACAGAATTCCAAAGATCCTGAAACTTTCAACATACAAATGAATAATTCAGTGGTTTTTATTATTAAAGTTACGGTATTATTCCGCAAAGTTCGCGAGTCGATAATAAAATTAAAATTTTATGAAAAGGCCACACGGGTAAATAAGGTTGTAGCCAAGTTTGTACCGGTTTTGAATTTGGAACGCGCAGAGGTAAGTAATAAACTCTCTTTCTCAGATTCTCATTCATTTTTATGTCTCCCTCACTCTCACTCTCTCTCTCTTTTTTTCTCTCTCTGCCTGGTCCCTATGATAATGTAAGTAATCCATAATTTGACTCCGACACACCCACGGCAAGATTAGCGGTGGTCTCAAAAGTCTACTCTACTCTGTCGTCTTAACACAGCTTGCAAACTACCCCTAAACCAATTACATTTACAACCTTATCCATTTCAAAATAAAGTCCAAAACACATAAACCTAACCAGCAAAATACGTGAATACGTACAATCAATAACTAATTAATATGAAATTCGATGGAACAAATTGACAGTCAAACGGATTTGTGCCTCTGCGAGAAAACTGGGTCCTGCGCATTAGGTCTAGGGTACACGATGTGGGACGCGTCCTCGCGACGCGTGGACTAGAACATCATGCTTTATCATTTTTTATTATTAATGCTTCTTAGGTACTTATCTTTTAGTACATTTATCTTAATTATTTTTTTACTTCAGCTTCGTGGGGACGGTTGTGGAATATATTCTACTAGCTGTTACCCGCGACCTAAATGTGAAAGAATACGTCTATTAAGCGTGCAGATTACGACAAGCCCTATTACATAGAGGAGCTCCTGTTCGGAGTGTAGAGGTGGATTGTCACAAGCTATTGGTTGCCATATATGATAAGGACTTCTTTAACCACTTGAATGCCGGTATTTTTATGGAGTGAGCCGGTAAACCAGCAGACGAATGTCCTGGTGGTAAGCAATCGGCGCCGCCTATGGACAGCTGAAACACCCGAGGCGTTACAAGTGACGTCACTTCTAGGTATACGTTTTATATGTAGAAATGACGTAGTCAGTTCCCAGTCCTAAACTTTGATTCGTTTTATCTAAATATTGTTTTCTTATACGACAAAATAAAAACATACGTGTCTCATATTTATTCAATACCTAACTGACAGACTTAATAGATTATTAGCTTTCATACTCCGTCATCATCCCTATGGCTTATCATGATCAACACAAGCTGATTGTACCTACATTTCATCACTCATGAACATCAGGCTAAAAACTTTTCAAAATGATACCTATATTAAATCAATTATTATGTTTTCGTCTTAGGTACCTACTCACGTAATTATTTGACAAGAAACTCGACTAGTTTCAAGCCTTGCTAGAGGCTCATATTCTATATCACATAATTATGTGAATAAGGCGAAAATATATATAATAATGAAAGTGATACATATTAGAAGAAATACATCCATCATATTTTTTTTTAACTATGAAAACCTAGCGCAATGGGACATAATTAAAACTTGATTGACTGACTTAGGTCCACAAAACCTCATTTATTATTTATCTAGCTGTTTAAAGCATCAAGGCTAAAAAGAATCAATAGAAACTAGTCAATAAGCACATTTTTTTACAAGTTTAATTATAAAACTTTATCATCATCACATTTAGCTATTGGCCACAAGACGCCCACTGCTGTACAGATCCCAATGACATCTACTGGGCCCACAGATATATGAAAAATACTATATCTGTGACCGGGTCGCCTCCAACCGCTTGATTTCAAAGTCATTGACGGAGGGAATATTCTTCTTTCTTCCTCAAAACTATTTATTTATTTATTCACTAACTTCTGCCCGTGGAATCTAGAACAAATTTCCGTGCGTTTAGGCGCTTTTGCCATACCTATTATTGGAAGTAAGTATAACAGCTCACACATAGGATAGGACCCACTTAGGTTTTAGTCAAATTTCTGTGGTGCTTGGCGACTGGGCTTCACCCAGTTGTACAGTCTCTTCTTTGTGCCTTTAGGCTTAATTCATTCTGTCTCCTGCAGTAATTCACCGAGGGAAGTGGAAACTATAGCTTTTTCTTCTTCTCCTCTTATAATATCTTCTGATTCACTTCGTTGCGAGAACCAAGACAGTTACTCATGTCCCTGGGACGCGCCGGACTTCAGTGTTGCGGTGTTTTCATGGTTGTATCTACTGTAGATTCTGGCTTACAGGAGTTGCAGCGGTTTTAGGAGGTTGTGGCGGGCTTGTCCCATAAAAAAATAGCTTCTGCCCGCGACTTCGTACGCGCAATCCCGATATTTCCCGGTCCCGTTCTTGATTTTCGGTAAAAAGTAAAAATAAAGTATTTGGTAAAAAGTATCCTATGTCCGTCTTCTGGTTCTAAACTACCTTCCCACCAATTTTCATCCAAATCGATCTAGCCATTCTTGAGTTAAAAATACTGTAACTAAAACGACTTTCTTTTATTGTACCTCTATAATATGTAGATTTTATACATAATTAATAATTTTATATATAGGTAAATAATTGTTGAGCAAGAATAACACTTGTAAATCATATCAATACGAGTTGTTTTCGTAGTTCACATTACTTAGTACATAAAGTGCCGTTGACACCACATGTAATCCTCGTCACTAAAGGAAGGTTTACGTGGCTTTTCATAGAGGCTTAGTGTTTCCATACAAACGGTTTCGGAAACATTTCGTAAAGGGACCCCCGCCGGTGAAGTGTGAACAGTTTTGCATCCGATTACACTAGCTGTAAAATTTTAGGGATGAAAAGTGTGTGAAGGTGTACTGTCTTTGGTCTTAACTATAGTTGTGTGATGACTATTGTTACGCAAATACGTAATTTGAAGGATATTATTATGAATTGTTGAAGATATATCTTCAGATGAAAATTTAAATTTTTTGTAATCTATATCTATACTAATATTATAAAGAGGAAAGATTCGTATGTACCTATTTTTGTATGTTTGTAATGACTAGGCTCAAAATTCTTTCACCAATAGAATGCTACATTCTTGCAATTTGACATAGGCTACCTACATAGGTATCAAGCTTTGAAAACACAACCCCATCTAAAATCTTCTAACCCCTATCAAACTTACTTAGGTACATCACCCCAGTGTAACACAACTTGACTATTCATACTATTATGTAGAGCTAAGTACACAAGTTAGAGCGCTGTGTTACTGCTAACACAATGTACTCTGTGGTTAACCAGCAACTGTAATATTCAGGATTCCAGACGTCGCGCACATGTTCAAGACACACTACCAACTATTTATGTACACACCTATGTATAAAGATGTACATTCTACACCTATACATTGTAGGGGTCAATGTACTGTTATATAATTTGATCTACTTGTTTATCTTAAATGTCGCGGTGGCCCGGAGGTTTATTAGTACTGTTAGGTGACCCACCCACTGATAGGTTAGAAGTCGGTGCCATAAGCTCATATCACAATGATATAACTTAATGTCCACAAAATTGTAAATTAGGTACCTATTAAGGTTTTAATGAATAATTTTCTATGGAACTAACTCCACCTTATTTCCGATGTTTAGAGACTACTTTTGTATAAACAAATTTTGGGGATTTCTATCAGGTTGTTGTGTACGAGTTAACAGATATATATCCTTAGTAATATTATAAATCGGAAAGTGAGTTTGTTTGTTTGTTTGTTCCGCTTTCACGACGTAACTACTAAACTAATTGCTTTGAATTTTTGCAGATGTAAAGTTAGAAGTCTGGATTAAATAATAGGGTACTTTTTATCTCGGAATAATTTGATATTCTCGAGGGAAAACGAAATTATTGGTATAGATTGCGCTGTGTGTATTGGTATATGTCATACAGGCTACTTTTTATCCTTTTGTGACGCAAGCGAAGCCGCGGATATTATATACGTGATTGTATCATTTATTTGCTCATCTTGTTCATCAATTGTATCATCAATAAAACTGCAATCAATCCCCAATTCCATTGAACAAACTAAGTATCAGTTTGAAAAACATAGCTTATTTTAATCTGCCCTGAAAGTGGGCTGTATAAAATAAAACTAGGTTAGTATATAAACAAGGATTTGTACCGACCGTGACCTGGAGCTCGCTGCAATAGACATACAGTTTACCTGTACCTACCTACCTACCATAACATAGTAGGTGATAGGTAATATGATATGATAGGAAGGTGATCCTACATTTAATATTGTTAAATATAGAATTAGGTTCATAATATAATGTAGTACTTTTTTTTAAGGGGGGAAAATCATCGAATGACTGCTCCCGCCTGGGTGAGCCGGAAGGGAGTGTCAGACTCTTATTGACTAAAAACCACCCCGTTCCTTCTCCTGCACGTCGAGCCGGAGCCCCGGTTACCCGTTAGGTTCTCCGCGTAATATAATGTAGTACTAGCTTTACTCCAGTTGTGAGATTCAATTATTAACCTTGCCTATCCTTAGTCATTACTCAGGGAGTTCCTCATTGTTAAATATTGAGTACAATTCTAGAACCTGTTTTCCCTGATGGAAATTTTTCTAAAACTTAAAAATCTTAGGTAATGTCACTCTCTTTACATAACATAACATAACAACACGCCTTTTATCCCCGAAGGGGTAGGCAAAGGCGCACACAGAAGTAACACCCACTTTTCATTTTCACTATTTATGTTATAAGTCCCATGTAATATGTGAGCCTATTGCCATATACCGGGCACATTTCTAAACTCCGTGCTACTACTGCGATTTTTTTTTTAAAAACCCAGTAATACTTCGCCCGACCCGGGAATCGAACCCGAGACCCTTTACCCGGTAGTCGCACTTGCGACCACTCGGCCAACGAGGCAGTGATTCACTCTCTTTAGTGCCACTAATACCCAATGTTCGCCAGCCATATTACCTTACACGTCTCATATGCGAATTTCTCAGTTCGTAAGTGCATAAACACGTTATGTACTCAAACTGATGAATGTTTCCTAGGTCTTCTACTAAGCACTTACACGTGCCAATTTAACAATTAAATGCATTATTAGTAGGTACCCTACATGCAAGGGTGCCTCTCAATTATCCTCATTAATATATTACACGCGATCGAACCCGGGGCGGGTCGCTAGTTATCATCATCATCATCAACAACCTATAAATGCCCACTGCTGAGCAAAGCCTCTTCTCACACGGAGAAGGTTTGAGCATTAATCACCACGCTTGCTCAATGTGGGTTGGCGATATCAAACTTATAATTAGAAATTTTAAGTCCAGGTTTTCTCACGATGTTTTTCCTTCACCGTTTGTCAGTGGTGTCTAAATAATCTTACAAAGTACATATAACTCGGAAAAAGTCACATTGGTACTTGCCGTTGGTAGGTTTCGAACCCGTACCCTCATGCATGAGAAGTGGGCGTCTTAAACCTCCGGGCCACCACGACGGTCGCTAGTTATAAATAAATCAAAACTTTTGACCACTGTTGTTACACCGTACACGTGGTACCTGTTTAATTCATTTTGTTTCTGAATCACAAGAAAAATTGCAATTTGCAAAAATAATATTTAGGTACGTCCCGGCAATTTCTACCTTTTTAGTTTTCGAGGGTTTTTTTACCTTCAAACGATAATAATTTGTAGAGAAAGCATTTTTTAAGAGGGGAAAATCATTGAATGACTGCTCCCGCCTGGGTGAGGTGGAAGGGAGTGTCAGACTCTTACTGACTAAAAACCACCCACCCCGTTCCTTCTCCTGCACGTCGAGCCGGAGCCCCGGTAACCCGTTAGGTTCTCCGCGATATAGGATTAAGCATAGAATTCCTAAATCACATAAACCATCCCCATCACAATACTGTGGTCACTATAAACACCTACGTAATTTTGTTTAGAGCTAGCTTATTCAGGAGATCCAGTGGCCTCACTATTCCCAGCTGGACGTACCGACTGTGACGACATATCCTTAGGACGTCACGGTACTAAGTATGACAATGACATGACATGTACAACTATAAGTACCTCCCTAACTAGGATGTTATGGTACCTACATAATCTATGGGCACTTCTTAGTTATGGTATTACGATGCATCCATAGAGACGCCTCCTAACCCTTAAAGTAGCGAAGCGGAGCACTGCCTCCTCGCAACCCAGCTATCGCGAAGGACACTCCGGACGTCGGGGACCGCGGGACGATCTCCGGCCACCGTAAGCACGGGCCTGCGGACGGCGAGCATGGGTGGCTCTCCTTCCTACCAGAAACAGACCAGAGCGTAAGGCTCGTCGCGTTCCGCGCGCGCCTCAAAGAGCCATCAGACCACCACGGATGGGGCCCAACAGGGCTGATGCCGATTCGGAGTCGCGGAGAACCTAACGCGTTACCGGGGCTCCGGCTCGACGTGCAGGAGAAAGAACGAGGTGGTTTTTAGTCACTAAGAGTCTGACATTCCCTCCCGCCTCACCCAGGCGGGAGCGGTAATTCGATGATTATCCCCCTTAAAAAAATAAACAAACCCTTAAAGTAGCCTAACATTCCTTAAAGATAGATCCAAATGGAATGAACAATATAAGCAGATTTAGGTACTAAGCACAGATTACTCGTTCGATAACAGAATTTCATTTCGGAGAATTATGTTAGGACTTCTGGTGGTGAATTTACACGGTATTAGAAATTTCAACGCGTTTCAGTGACCGAGCCGAACCAAGGCCAATATTGTTATATGCAAAACGAGAGCCTCGTGATTAAATAATAACACCCGTTTATCGATTTGTTCTCTATGGGATACACTGGGGATCGGAAATATGAACTCTGTGATTGTGGATGGAAAATTCAAAATTATTTAACAGCTATTTACAAAATGTTGTTTATTTTATTGTTTTTTGGTGAGTTTGGAGACTTTTACTGTGCAGAAGAATAGACAAACCTAGGTATTTTCATTTACAATATGGAATTAAAGCTATGTACCTATTGTCAAGTCCTGTACTTAATGGTCGAGTGATAGGCTCCGAACGAATGTATCATAGGACTGATGCGCATGCGAAAACCACATACCTACTTACTTATAAACTGTAAGATAACATAACATCACGCCTTTTATCCCCGAAGAGGTAGGCAGAGGTGCACATTATGCCACTGTACAATGTAACACCCACTTAACGTGGGTGTCTTCAAGGCCCGAATGAATAGGTTGCTTATGGGTCGACGTGTCCCGGAGAACCTTACGGGTAACCGGGGTTCCGGCTCGACGTGCAGGAGAAGGAACGGGGTGGTTTTTAGTCAGTAAGAGTCTGACACTCCCTCCCGCCTCACCCAGGCGGGAGCAGTCATTCGATGCTTTTTGGCCTCTTAAAAAAAAATGGGTCGACATCGCTTACCACGAAGCGAGATAGTGGTCAAACGTCGGCCCATCAAATGTAATAAAAAAACAATAATTTAAATCGACTATGTATAATTATGCTATAGGTAGTATACATAGGTAGTAGACATACCTAGTTTCAAAATAAAAAAGTGAAATACTTCATCAGGAACTCGAACCCTCATATCAATTAACATTTGCAACAAAAACCGCCATTTAAATATATTTAAATAGTAGAAACAGCAAAACAAGTATTGTTTACATCCCGCTGCAGCAAAATTCCACTTTACTTTGTTATTGTCGTACAAAGGGAATACAAACAATGGCCAGGAATCGGAACCGCCATTTTGCGCTGACGCTCGCTTTTGCTGACTGTACAAACAAATTTATGAAACAACAATGCATTTAGATATTGGTATGTAAAATGTGCCTTTTATTCTGGAAAAGGGCAAATTATTGAACCAACATTGCACTTTATTTCCTGATAAATATGAACTTTTTAAACTGCTCTCTCCAATCCGCCTGCTAAATATGGAGTTTGTGACAGACTTAGTTATTGTCGTTTTTCATTAATTGGCATAAATTGTTTCAACTTTTCAATACAATAATATAATTAAAAAATAATCATACTCTCATCCATTGATTTGACAATTTACCTACTATTGGATTTTTTCTCGCTAATTTTAAGGCGATAAGTATGCTATTTGACGCACAAATATGATGACGTCATAAGTTGCAATCCAATACAAAATTTTTAGAAAAGTATCGTTAATGACATTTCAATAAAACTATTGAATTTGACTACCTGTCAACTACCGTATTACACCTAAACTATCACTTAACTAGAGAACTAATAGCGAGATGTAGCACCTAAACTAACCCCGTACTGTTATGTGTCAGTCATAGGTTGGTAAAACAAAAATGACATTATGGGCCGATTTTGCCAACGCCAAATTTTTATCAGAGTAATAACTTTGAATATTTGACAATTCTTTCATCCTGTCAAATGTCATTTTTATTCTACAGTTAAGAATTAACTGTTGATTGAAAAATCTAGTCATTAGCTTAGGGGTTTCTTTAACTTTAGGAGTGATTTGTGAAAATGGGCATTAAGCCTTTAACTGCCGATAAAAATTGTTAAAGGCTAATCCTCCGCTAGCGTCGGGCATCATTGTCCGACACGGCATCCTATGTGATCCATAGTCCAACTACGATTTCCAATCCGCCTGCTAAGCGTAGAGGAGATCCATAGCATCCACAGGCCCGTGAGTTCGAATGGACTGGCCATTGGAACTCACGGGCCTCCGGATGGCAAGCACGGGCAACCGCGCGCACCTCAAGGAGCTATCAGACCACCACAGATGAGGCCCAATAGGGTTGATGCCGATACTGAGCCGCGGAGTCTTGCCGAGGCTCCGGTTCGAAGTGCAGGAGTAAGAACGGGGTAGTTTTTAGTCAGTAAGAGTCTGACACTCTCTCTCGCCTCACCCGAGCAGGAGAATTCATTAGATAATTTTCCTCCCTCAACAAAAAAAGTCCATTGGAACTCCCACTCTGCGGCGACTGTTGGTGATGATGATACGCGAACCCATACATCCCCAAGTGGTCACCGGTGACCGCTCTACACTAACTACATTATAGACCTTATTTCCAATGTTTAGAGACTACATTTGTATGAACAAATTTAGGGGATGAATTTCAACGGGTTAAAGAACTTAGCAAAGCCGATGGAGTGGCGTCTAGGTAAGTATAAGTACTAGGTATTCTAACTTCTAGACTATAAGTTCATAGTGAAACTGTGAACAGTTTGAACACAGCTACCGTTCATACAAGACACGGGCCGTTATTAAACTGAACGTCAACTTGACTAGGGTTGCTAAGTTTGTAAAGTTTGAAATTATATATTTTTTTAGAGAGAATAAAAAATTTTTTAATCAGCATGTAACGTCTGAATACTGAAAGGCTATTGAATTTTAAATAGTACTTAAATGTCGTACCGTCTCTCATTTTACAAAAATTGAGTAGTTTCCTGGGTGAAATATAAATTATTTTGATTTTTCAGTTCAATTAAATATTGAAAAATAGTTACACTTTCATTCATTGATTTGCTGTTAAACTTAATTATCGATTTATTCTATAATTTTTTTTTTATATAAGTAGTTAGGTATGCTATTTGACGCGAAAATATAATGACGTCATAAGATGGTATTTCGTACAAAATTCATGTATGGTTTTTGACGTTTCGATAAAAGTAATGAATTTGACTAATTGTCAACTAACATATTTGTATCTAGTGACAGAACTATACTTAAGTGCGACTTAAAACTAAGTGGCGTTTGAGTATTTCGACATAAAATATATTTAGACGAATATAAGAAATATTGTACGCCTAGAAAGGCTCTACTAGTTTCGAGTCATAGAGGAATTCTCCATCGTGAGCAGCAGCGTGCGCAGCCTACTAGCTGGTGTTGATGTTGGTGCTTGCGTTGTATCTGTGACTCGAAAGTAGTAGAGCTTTTCTCAGTATATTTAAGTGAGTAAGTGCTCGTACACAAAACTGCGATGCGATGCGAATTCGCAACGCAGAAAATTACGATCGAATTGCTGCGATGCGATTTTGTGCGACAAGGCGTCTCCCAGGGTAACCATTCCTTCGACGACCGTCAACCGTACTTTAAATTGAAAAGTAGGTCGTGACATGAATAGTAAAAAGACGTATACACTTCTGTTATTGCTTAGGAGATACAGGAAAAAGAAACAAAGATGCGCGATGCGAATCAATTCGCAAATTCTTGCGATGCATAGAGGGAGCTCGCGCATTTTTGCGATGTGACGTCGCATTGCAATTTTGTGTACGAGCCCTACCTCGTAATTTTTAGTAAATTCAGTATGTCTCACGATATTGTAACTTTCGTGAGACATACTAAATAAATTATTATGTTTTCGGCTTAATCACGTAATAATTTGGAGAGGAACTCGACTAGTTTCAAGCGTCGCGGATCGCGAAATGCTGCTCATGAATATGAGCCTCTAGCATGGCTTGAAACTAGTCGAGATCCTCGTCAAATTATTACGTGAGTAAGCCGAAAACATAATAATTTATCTCACGATAACAGTTATTGTCTTTTTTGTAAGGTTTTTCCTGTTACAACTGCGTTTGACAGCCCTACGGTACATAAACACGGCGGCGTATAGTTACCATAGGTAGCGTTCACAAAGGTTTAATTTCTCGCTGCACTGTAGTACCTGAAGCCCGTATTAGTTTTCAGAGCTCGCGCGTGAAATAAAGCCTCAATTATGTAATGCAACTTTCATGCCACAATATTGATAACAGTGCTGAAATTTCATCGAAATTTTATAAAGGAATGTCAGTCAAATTGTTTTTTTTATGGGATAAGCTGGTAAACACGCAGACCGATCACCTGAATGTATCAGAGCAATGTAAAACAGACTTTTTTTAAAAGAGTAACGAATGGAGTTTCTTGCTCGTTCTTCTCCACTCGAATCGACATTTTGGAACGAGCGCCTAGCTTCACTGACGGACAGACTGACAGACTATTATTTATTTCATATTTGTTGACGTTTCAAAAGTACCAAATTAAGGTTTAATTGAAATAAATGCTTTTGAGTTTGAATGGTAAGCAATCGGCATCGCCCATGGACCCCTTGAACACCAGAGGCGATAAATGTGCGTTACCGGGGATAAGGAATTTGAGGATTCAGGGATTGGATAGATTTTAAAACGAGGGAGGGGGTTCTGCTCGGCCGTGGATCGCTCCGGTTGAGCCGGCCCATTCGTGCCGAAGCATGACTCTCCTACACTTGGTGTGGTGGTGGTAATGTAATAAGCACAGATATAATAAAGATTTTTTTATATATTTCTGTGGTAATAAGACTTAAAAACATTACAGATTATAGCAAACAGTCTTACTAGGTGAAGAAACTAGCAGTGGACTTAAGTAATGTACCAAAAATATTAGCATCATCGTTTCCAGGGGGGAGTGAGACGGCGATACTCCGTGCACAGAATTTCGAAATTGAAATCCCCTAATAACACTTTCCTTGGCCGTAACACGATTAAAAACAAAATTCTTGCTTTCTCATACAATCTAAATAGGAGGTGTCCTAATTCCCATACACCGGTAATTCCGACCATAAACCTGATACGCAGCTTCATAGCTTTAATAACCCTACAATGCGCTTACAGGGTAAAAGGTGCCGCAATAAAAATGTAACAGGTAATTTAAAAATAAATTTTAACCCTCCGGGTGTCCCGGGAAGCGGGTCAGGGTCACTGCGACCTCGATCTCATGGTTTCTATAGTAACCTGGCGACTGGAGTAATATTTGAACCATGTTTTTAACTTTCAATTGGATTTTACTGATAATGGAGTTGGTACTGAATGGATGCTTTGTGTACTCTCATAATAAATTGGATGAATTTATCGGTACAGTCGCGTTTTCCATTTACTTTGAACAGTATATAATATAGGTAATAGGTTTTGCAAATATGAGTGAGTTATTTGATGAGTGGAATATTTCTTGAACTGTTTGCATTGTCTAGTCATTTGTGAAGGAAAAATAGTATTATTGATATCAACATTATCTGACTGTAAGTATTAATAGCTTGTGAATCGATAAAGGATACGGTCATTACTTAAGAATTAGAATATTCCCTGTAATGGTTGGGAACCCTATCTATATAAATAAAAATGAATTTCCGTTCATTAGTCTCGCTAAAACTCGAGAACGGCTGAACCAATTTGGCTAATTTTGGTCTTGAAATAGTCAAAGTCAAAGCATTTATTTCAATTAAACCATAATTTGGTACTTTTGAAACGTCAACAAATACAAAGTAAATACTAGTCTGTCAGTCAGTCCGTCAGTGAAGCTAGGTGAAGCTAGGTGCTCATTTCAAAATGAAGATTCGAATGGAGAAGAACGAGCAAGAAACTCTATTCGTTACTCTTTTTGTGGAAGGCAAGGTTTAATAGGTGAAAAAAAAATTATAGGTGTTACGAAGTTTGCGGAGTCAGTATGTCTAGTGGGTATATATATGTATTTGTAAATCAATTTCAACATTTGGTGGCCCGGAGATTTAAGACTTCTCATGCATGAGGGTGTGGGTTCAAACCTACCAACAGCAAGTACCAATGTGACTTTTTCCGAGTTATATGTATTATCTAAAATTATCTAGACACCACTGACAAACGGTGAAGGAAAACATCGTGAGGAAACCTGGGCTTATATTTTCTAATTATAAGTTTATAATCGACAATCCGCATTGAGCAAGCGTGGTGATTAGCGCTCAAACTTTCTCCGTGTGAGAAGAGGCTTTGCTCAGCAGTGGGCATTTATAGACTGTTGATGATGATGTTGATGAAATCAATTTCAAAATCACAGACGTCCTATATATTAAAGACCACATAGTTATTACATCATGACATATAAAACGGTAGTAAAAAATCAATTCTTTACCTTTCAGGGTCGTGTATGACAGCGTGATTGTCACAGATGCCACAAACGATAGGATTGCGTGTCTCCCTCCGTACAAACATACAGCACTTACTTGTTTATATATAGATCTTTATTTTATATAAGTACTTACAAGTCGGCTAAGTCTACATTTTAAGTACAGTGTATTTGGTAAATAATGTTTGTTTTGTTTATCTGACTGCTTCGTTTGCCGAGTGGTCGTATGTGCTACTGCCGGGCAAGGGGTCTCGGGTTCGATTCCCGGGTCGGGCAAAGTATTACTGGGTTTTTAAATATTCTCAGTAGTAGCACGGAGACTGGAATTGTACCCGGTATATGGCAATAGGCTCACCCCCTATTACTTGGGACTCATAACATAAATAGTGAAAAGTGGGTGTTACATTGTACAGTGGTATAATGTGCACCTCTGCCTACCCCTTCGGGGATAAAAGGCGTGATGTTATGTTATGTTATGTTGTTTATCTAAGTGGGTACTTTATTTTGGCTAACGGAACGGAAAACCGTGTGGAACAAAGTTCAAGTCTGCTTGTTTATTTTGTTCGAAGATCCGATGAGTAGCTCCCATGTAAAATCCGTAATACAAAAGCAAAGGACGATCCTCAACCAGATGGTGTGACCAGCTCAAGAACAACCCAGCATCGAGGTTCTACACCGATATACAAATGGCTGCAGACAGGAGCCGATGGAGACCATTTGTGCGATCCAGAGTGATGCCAGGGAAATCACGATCCTTAGTCATGATATTATTTTATATTGTATATTTTGCTTATTGGTATTAAAACCTGTCATAGTTTGTAAGGTTTTCTTGTTCTTATTGTTTGTTTTATATTTTTCTACCATGTTTACAATTTGTCATTTAAGGACTTTTCTGTTTTGTTTTGTTTTTTTTTTCTTTTTATAATTATTTGAAATGTATAACGCCTTGGTTTTGTGACTGTAATATTATACTATATAATTGAAATAATTAAATGAGGGAACGAAACAACTATAGTCCATCTGTTTAGGTAATTAACTAAAGGTAAACAAAGAAAACCACGTGACACAGAGATACTTAACCTACTATTACTTCAAATATTTCTCGTGTTTTAATTTTAACTAAATTCACTTTAAACTCGTTCATTTGTCATACACACATAATACAACTGCAAATGCCTAAATCGTACAAGAGCCTTGCCTATGGGTCTATTTCATTATCATGTTTAAATAGAAACTATTCTGAATCTGATGTACGGATTTCTTTCTTGTAGGGATATGTGTCTTTGGGCCAAGTTTCTTCAATATATTTGAACACATTAATTACAAACGATGAATAACCTAAACTTGAATAACTTAATAACAAAAACAAAACAAAGAAACAAGATAAATTCAACAAAATAGGAACGCGAGCGCAACCGACGAGAGAGCTGTCAATGGCGCCTGATTAACCGACTAAACGTAATACACGCTACTTTCATTGTCGCGCTACATCTTAGTTGTACTCTTTAATTTGACAACATTATTTGGCTTCGTTCTTAAAGAAAAGTTTTGGATACCTGGGATTTTAGGCTCTTTATGGTGTCTATTGTAATGAAATGTTATACTATTTAATAAATGTTATTAAATTAATATCCTCAAGCAGATATATATAATATTTACTAAGAAATAAGTGAAAAGGGACAGAAACATAACATTTAATAGAGAAAACTGTCGTAAAAAGGGAAACAATTTTATTTTCTTATGAAGTATTTTGAATCATGGAAATGTCAACTATAAAGAACTCTTTTTATGGTTTGTTTACAAATAGTTAACTACCTAAACAGACGGAGTATAAGTTATTATTAAATTTTGAATAATCTCCCACATACCTGGCTTCTCGAATAGCGTCGACCCAGTGCACGCAATCCACTTCGGAAGCAGCTCTCAGTTCATACTGCCGCTGGCTCTCACGACGATACGATATCACGAAGCAGAACTGGAAATTTAAACCTGGTTATTGTAAGGAAACTAAGGTCCCTTTTCACCAACGAAACTGATCACGATTACACCTAACAAAACTGATTTAAAGCGTCTAATCGAATTTAAAGCGTTTAAACGAAGTTACAGCTTCATTTTACATTTCACCGCTACAAACAGAAACTAGTTTACACGGAACTCAGTACAGAAAACACAGAACACAGAACTTAGGTTACTTTAAACTTAGGTTACGTGTAACTGAGTTTTTACAGAGCTTGGTGAAAAGGGACCTAAGAAATATACTCTTGGAGGACTTTTATATAAGAAAAAGTGTTATCCAATAGGAAACATCATGATCTGAGTAAGGAGTATGAAAAAATAAGGTACATTTGCAATTTGCATACGATATTGGAGACGTAATTTTTTTTTAAATTTTATTGCACATATAGTGAAATTGGCGGACTTAATGCCTATACAATCGACAAAGTTGACGGTCGACCATCATTAGGGGATATTCGCATGCACTCGGCGCGCGGGACTACAGGGAAAACGCCCGGTAAATAGCACATTTGCCACAGGATTTTTTAAAAAGTGTTACTGTAAATTTTGCTGATAGTACCCACCAATAGTGGCTGTTTCTTATTATATTAATCTTATCTAAAACATTCTTCTTTTTATGGTTTTTAAGACAGACCTCCTTTTGATATGGTAGGTAGGTAGTGTTTAAAAGAAAATCTTACGTTCCACACTTTACTCAGAATCTTTTAATAAGTTATTAACTAAACTACTAACTAAACTATTCCTTAGTAACGATTTTCTTCCAAAAACATCACAGATTCTTCTTAGATCTTCTTCTTTTTAAAAAAAACCCCACTCTAGGATTTTTCTCTGTGTCGTGGGTGCGTTTACGAACATACAAGTTCACATACACATGACATCCAGACCCGAAACAGCTATTTGAGGATCACACAAAGATTTGCGGGAATCGGACCCGTGACACGTTGCGCGCCAGTCGGTTACCCAGCCACCGCATCAACAGTGCAGTGCAGAATCGATTAAGTAAGCATTAAATGATTCCGAGAACGGTAAACTTAAATCACTACAGAAAATAACAATGAATAATGAACGAGCGAATCTCTGCAATGAAGGGATCATCGATCGAATCTCACAGAGTACCTATACGCAAACTATGTGAAACAATACCAACTAATTACTAAACTAAATTATTATTAGACAGGCTTGTGATACGCCATACTACATTACATAACTTATGTATGTCTTTGTGGGTAGAATACTAGCTGCTCCCGCTCGATTTCGCCCGCTGTTTGATCCTATTGAGCGTAATGTAAATGGACTATCCAACACGACTTGACTGCACGGTTGGTGCGGTGGCTGGGCAACCGGCTACCGTGCAACGTGTCGCGGGTTCGATTCCCGCACGGGACAACACTTTGTGTGATCCACAAATTGTTGTTTCGGGTCTGGGTGTCATGTGTATGTGATATTGTATGTTTGTAAACGCACCCACGACATAGGAGAAAATCCTAGTGTGGGGCAACGTTTAAAAAAAATGTAAATGGACTATCCAACACAAGAAAAATTCAAATCAGACCAGTAGTTCCTGAGATTAGAGCGTTTAGACAAACAAACGCGATGTCGAGCAGCCTACTGCCTACAGCTACAGCCTGCATAGCCGAAAACGCGCTCGCTGCTCATGAGCAAGAGTCCCTGTGTGACACGAAACTAATAGAGCTTTTCTCAGTATATTTACGCGAGAAACTTTAAATGTTTGTGTTTACTTAATTCAGCATGTCACGATCGATAGTTATTATAAAAACATTTTGTATTGTTTGAGAAGGTGTTTACTTAGGCGGAAAACTTGTGGAAATTATACAATCCATTTTATCTGTACCATCTTCAGCGATTATTAAAAAGTTGTGCTATCTGATTTTGGTCCTTCACGAATAACAATTAAACAAGTGATTTTCTAAAGTACCTAAGGAAAATATAATAGTCAAGTAATGTAAAGTAATGTAAAGGGTACGATGGGGCTGACATATCTGTGATAAAAACTTGTGGAAATAGTAGGTGACTTACAGAAGCATTCCTCTCCATGGGCGCCTTGCTGAGTCGCTCGCAGTAGGAGCCCTCCAGCATCAGCACGCCGGTGGGCCGCGTGTTGTTCTCCGACTCGTAGTAGAACAACATGTTCTGAGGAAGAAGTAAAAAATATTAGCTTCTGAAATTATAATAATTCATGTTATTGTGTTTGTCGTAATCGCCACACTTGGCAGGTGGGTTTCAGATGATATGTTTAAGCTTAAGAACCTTTCGTTCAAGTTTATAGAGATGCCTGGTTAGTCCTTGTCGAATGTGTAGTTTCTTATTTTCTGTCTTAATACAGTTTGAAACAGTGCTGCAGGCTCGGTCGATCTCAATGCTGACTCGTCGACGAATTCAGCAGCCTAATGTATGTTACCTAGAAACTGTTTCTTAGAGAATAGCACTGCTCTTTTGCGACACCGCAGGAAGACTAGCAGGGGTGACGATAAGGCATTTTAATCTGCTGTCAATGCACGACTTATCTTCGCTTTGCTCGTTGGAAGAACCCTATAAATAATCATGGAATTTTTAACCGACTTCCCAAAAAGGAAGGGGTTATGATTATCAATTCGGCTGTATGTTTTTTTGTGTGTATGTTACCCGATTACTCCGGCGTTTGTGGACGGATTTTGACGATTTTTTTTTTGTTGGAAAGGTCATACTCTCGGGGTGGTCCCGTTTCCAGCAGGTCATGATCTGATAATGGGATCCCATTAAAACCAAAGGTAATCTTTTCAAAATTGTAAAATGGAAATCCCATGGAAACCGATTTCTTAGTCTTACCTATCAGTGGGTAGGTAACCTAAAGGTACGTATGACTAATAATAGTCTCTTTTTTTAGTTTTTACCTTTTGCTTGTTTTTAGGTTTTGATTTTCGAAGTCGGTCGGAAACGTAAAATGTAATATTGTTGTCACATCGTTTGTTTTTTAATTGGATGAGCTGCCGCTGTGAGCTTTTATTTTGGACCACTCAGCTAAAGGATGGGTATCGACTAAGTAATTGGCCGCTTAATATGTTGATTGTACTCTAAATGTATTGACAATGTTATTACATATATATGTAGAAAGAAAAATTACTAATCTGCCATTAGGCATGAGGCCCCATATACACATAATTAAATTCAATGGACCTAATTTTATTATGTAATTATTTTTATAACATATCTTTGCATGCCAAGTTAAGGCAAAATATGGAGAAACTATAAACTTTGTTAACACCTATATATTATGTACCCATGTTTGCAAATTATTAAATGAATATGAATATGAATTATGAATTACACAAACATAATTACATAGTAAGATCAAAATATAATGAAAACAATAAAATAAAAAAGAACAACAAGGTGGCAACAAGCCCATGACAAAAGGGCTTCCAACTCAGTATGAGGTGAGCACATTAAGTACCCAACACTGGTTTTCAGTTGACACCCTTGCAGTGACGCACGGACGAAAGCAACGAAAAATATTGTGGTAGCAAATAATACGATTACTTACAGATAATTTTGATAAAAAAGAAGAAAAAGAAAAGGAAGTAACTTAAAAAATAAATATACATAAATACATAAATAGGTACGTAAATATAGGTGTTACCCACAGAAATATTCTTTAATATATCTGTGGTATTACCTAATGTTGTCGAAATACTGAAACGCTAGACAATTATTTTAAGTCGTGCTTAAGTATAGTTCTATCTCTACAAATTCTTTGTAAAATGACAGAGATGACACGATATTTGAGCACGACTTAAAATTGAGTAACGTTTCAGTATTCCGGCAGAATTATTTTAATCCTGTCCTACTTGAGTACATAAATCTGAAACAGTGTGGTGGATGATTACATGTTTGTAACTGTTTCACACAATAACTACTAAACGGATCTGAATGAAATTTTGGTGTACAGATAGATCATAATCATTCATCAACAGCCTATTACTGCCCACTGCTGAGCAAAGCCTCTTCTCACACGGAGGTTTGAGCATTAATTACCACGCTTGCTCAATGCGGTTTGGCATACAAATAGATAGAAATTTGACACTTTGAAATAACAGTACTTTTTTATTTCAGTAGTCTGTTGGCTAGTAAACATTCCTTTGTAGGGGTTACTCTCTGTTTTCATGATAACCCTTAGAGCGCCACGTCAGTCACCGGTGCCTGACGCTAGTGGAGGTTTGACTTTCACCATTTTAAACTTGGCAGTTAAAGTATTAAAAGGCGTGGCTATATATATTTTATTAACTAATTTACCTACATTTTACAGATAAAAAGTCAAAATATCTTATAAATAATGACTGCCTCGTTGGCCGAGTGGTCGCAAGTGCGACTGCGGGCAAGGAGTCTCGGGTTCGATTGATGGGTCGGGCAAAGTACAACCAGGTTTTTTTAAAAATCTCAATAATAGCACGGAGTCTGGAATTGTGCCCGGTGTATGGCAATAGGCTCACACACATGGGACTCATAACATAAATAGTGAAAAGTGGGTGTTACATTGTACAGTGGCATTAAGTGCCGTAATGCCTACCCCTTCGAGGATAAAAAGGCGTGATGTTATATTATGTTATGTATCTTATGAATAACAAGATACAATACAAGTTTAAGACTAACCCGAGCAAGAAGCGCTCTCAAAGACATAAGTTAAATGAATAAGTTATGACAGAGCTCCCGACGCCGTCCTACTTTCTGCCTGTAACGACTAACTTGGTACATTACTAGATTTTATTTATTTATTTATTTGTAAGCTTCATGCACAAAATGTACATAAGGTGGACTTAATGCCGCAGGCATTTTCTCCCAGTCTGACCTTTGGGTGATGCAGAGAAGAGTCAATGGTGTGAGCAAGAAGGAAGCAACTATTTAATAGAGCAAATAAAATAGATATACTTACATATTTCAGGGATAAACATAAATAAACATAATTATAATATATATACCTACACACGAGTACAACACAATACACATGCATGCACTCATACATATATACACATATACATACATACATACATACATACATACATACATACATACATACATACATACATACATACATACACACATACATACATACATAAATATAGACTGTGAGTAATTAGCGTGATGATTCAGCCACCCTCTCCAAGAGAAGTTCACGCACTTTCTGCTTAAATGATAGACGAGTCGACACCATCCTAGATTTTGTTTTAACATAACATTACAATCAAGTTTTTATTCTACTTGTAAGTGTGGGAGAGCCATGCTTCGGCATGAATGGGCCGGCTCGACCGGAGTGATACCACGGCCTCATAGAAAACCGACGTGAAACAACGTTGCGTTATATTTCGTCGTGTGAATGAGGTTACCAGATGCCCAATTACCCACCCCCCCTCCCCTATCCCTGAATCCCCAACAATCCTCAAATTCCTAATCCCAAAAGGCGGGTAAAGCACTTGTAACGCCTCTGGTGTTCCAGGTGTCCATGGGCGACGCCGATTGCTTACCATCAGGTGATCCGTCAGCTCGTTTACCGGCTTATCCCATAAAAAAACACACAAGGATGGGTAGAAATGTACATTGTCATGACCCAATCCCATGAAGATAAGCCTGTTGGCATGGCTGAGCACAATTCCTACATTCGTGCTATTACTTAGAATTTCCAAAAACCGAAGAAAATCTCTAGGTACAATTCTTTCATACTTGTTAATCGAATCTGTGCACGATAATCACTTTTGCAGCTTATCAAACTTTACCGTGAATTGATATTTTTAATGGGGATGATGACAGGGTATGAAAATTAAAAATATAATTAGTCCGTAAGTTAGGTAATGAAAAAATATTAGACACGTATTTTTTTATTTTGTCGTATAATAAAACAATACTTAGATAAAACGAATCAAAGTTTAGGAGTGGGGGCTAAAACGTCATTTCTTAGTATATAATGTACTGAGAAGTGACGTCACGCGACATTTCAAATCAATATATCTTCGAAACTATTCGTTTCTGTGAGAAAATAAAAAATACGTGTCTAATGTTTTTAAATAATCTATCAGACGGACATTAAAATAAAAATTAGTCGTCTACCCTATTGGGGAAAATCATCGAATGTCTGCTCCCGCCTGGGTGACGCGGGAGGGAGTGTCAGACTCTTACTCACTAAAAACCATCCCGTTCGTACTCCTGCCCTTCGAGCCGGAGCCTCGGCAACCCGTTAAGTCCTCCGCAGCACCGTGAATTGATTACAGTTAGAAAAAACAACAGCAATAATGCAACAAGCAAACGCAATGATATTCCAACACAAACCAATAAAACAACTTCAACACAAAGTTCTAATGCCGATAGCTACTTGTGTCGTCCTCGTACCGTCCACGTGACGCCCCCGTACCGTCGCCGTCCCGCTCCCGTGTCGTTTCCGGCATAATACACGCTCCATTTCCCGAAGAATGTGCTCGCGAGGATTTCCCTTGCGTTACAAGTTAGATAAAATGCTTCTACACGCGTATTTACTTTTTATACCGTCTCTTCATACGGTAGTCAAAGCGAATGGCTGCGCATACTTAGCTAAATTAAAGTCTCTTTGGAGACAAGTTCACGGTTTAATTCTTTTAAGGGGTAGGCAGAAGTTTTATATATATAGTAGAAGTAAGCAATGTGTAAGTACCTGTAGGTAAGTTAATTGTTTACTGTATATGAATATTGATTTAGTTTTAACAGCAGGTAATGTATAAAAGTATGTATAGATACATACATACAATGATCGGCTCTATATATAATAATAAGTACTCTTGTCAATATTACTACGATAATAATGAATAATAGCATTTAACAGTTTTACAGTTAGTTTAATTATTCTTATTTTATCACGTAATTCTTGGAAGCTGTAATGTAACTCTGTTATTGACATTACATTTTTAATTAACTTTCTATAGGTATTTGAATTCACTTATTATAATAATTGTGTAGGTAGTTCGAATTTTGAATAGTTTATTAGGTAAATTTTTTTCAAACAATATTGTATGATGCCGCCATTTTGTTACTTGCATACTTCAAGGCGTAATATGGTCGGAACTGTACTTTTCTGCTAACAACTTATTGTAATTTATTTACCTATATTATTGAATACATGATTTGATTTTATTTGAGTGTAAAACTTAAGCCAAAATCATACTACTCTCGAATCTAGAACAAATATGGATCAATGTTACAGTATCGCCCAATAGATTGGAAACCATTCGACAGGCTGTACAGGCACCTCAATCCCACCCAGTCCCTCACAACTCGCTTGAATGCACTCCGATCGTATCTCACTAGATGTATAATCCATCTATTCCCTCCAAAGACTCCTCCGAGGAACGATAATCCACTTGTAACTAAACATCGAATCTTATACTCGATGGTATTAAGTCTATTTTGCAATAAAGTCTACTTTTAACATAAAGGAAGTTCGAAAGTGCTTCTGAACTAATAATGCGATTATTGCTTGGTGTTCTTTGAACGAGAATTCCGAATTTATGGGTTTAGATTAAGTGGACGATATGATGTCATAACATCCCAATATTTCGCGTAAAGGGTAACAATAGGTGCTCTTTGAGTTACCTAGTTTTTTTTAAGGGGGGAAAATCATCCAATGACTTCTCCCGCCCGGGCGGGAGGGAGTGTCAGACACTTACTGACTAAAAACCACTCAGTTCCTACTACTGCACTTCGAGCCGGAGCCCCGGCAACCCGTTAAGTCTTCCGCGGCTCAATAGACCTAAGTAACGCTTAGGCCTTTTAAGAGCTCAGATACAGATAATTTCGAGTTTAAAAAGTTAAGTTTGATATCGAACTGAAGACTTCATTACAGTCAATTCAAGGTCATTATAATTGTACTTGTAATGCATACCTGCATAAAACATATAAAATGGTAGGCGCGCTCTCTAATGAAAATCCTATCTACCTATTTACTATTTAAAAGTTAATAAAGACAAATTGTCCCTCTTGTACATTTTGTGTATACTGCAGTGCGGGCAGGTCCTACGTCTAGGTAGGTGGTGGTTTAAAGTGTGGGAGAGCCATGCTTCGGCACGAATAGGCCGGCTCGACCGGAGTGATACCACGGCCTCATAGAAAACCGACGTTAAGCAACGCTTGCGTAGTGTTTCGTTGTGTGAGTGAGGTTACCGGAGGCCCAATTACCCACCCTCCCCTTCCCCAACCTCCCCAATCCCTGAATCCCCAACGATCCTCAAACTCCTAATCCCAAAAGGCCGGTAACACACTTGTAACGCCTCTGGTGTTCCGGGTGTCCATGGGCGACGCCGATTGCTTACCATCAGGTGATCCGTCTGCTCGTTTACCGGCTTATGCCATAAAAAAAGGTAATTTGTTTGACAAGTCAAGAATAAAAGTTGAAAATAGAATTCTGACATTTCGATTCCTGCTGCAGTTCAGTTTAAACTCCTAACATAAATCAAAAGGTCAACGTCTCGTAAAGTAGGTATTACCTAGGTACTCGGATTCCTACTTGAATTAGTACCTACCGCTTGTACAAAACAATTTTCCACAAGAAAAGAGCGTCATAACCGTTTTTAAAATGTCAAATGGTAGAACTTTAATACATATAACAATACTGGGTTTATATTTTCAGCCAAGAAATTTACCGTCGCACATCTTTCATTTCCTGATGAGCTAGGCAGAGAATTCCAACCCAAATATATGCTTAAATGATTTCCAAGCACAATAATAGTTTAGTACAGCCTCCGTGACAATCCTACGTACCTATATTAAGTAGGTGCCATTGATACTTAAATAACATTTTGTAAATCTGAAATCCTTCGTTCGGAAATCAACTTTTAAACAATGGCAGATGAGATACTCTTAAACTGGATAAGTACCTAATAAAGTATTATCATTCCACGTACCTGATACAAAATGAACCATCTTAGCTGCCATTTTGTGTTGTCAGAGCTCCGTTTGTGAAGATAGCCAGTCTGTAAACAAAATATTAGTTATTAACTAACTACTACTTAATTATAAAAATATAAAAATGACGGCGCCAACCATAGAAGGAGGAATCCTTTTTCTTTATCTTGTCTATGGGGGCTCTCTGGTCAGTTCACGGGCAGAAAAAATGGCGGGAAAGTGGCTTCCCGCCATATTTTTTCTTGGCTTAATCGTGGATTGCAATAATGCAATCATTAGAATCGTTTTTGCGAACTTATGAATTTGTTATTGAGTTTGATAATATAACGGTGAAATTTATTACAATTAGAGTGGATTGACAGTGATTGACAACGGGTTTGTTACAGTACTTCTTCTGTCAGCCTCTTCTAGCTTAATTAAAATGTGAACAATTAAACGAGCAATGTGCCAACAACAAATATATTCACAAATAATATATTGTTTTACTTCTATCAACATGTCCATCGCTCATATGTATCTTTCGACAAATACATGAATAAGTAACTGCAATACTTGAAAAACAATTAGGTAGGTTTGTATCTAGACTGGAACCTTCTCATAACACTTTGTTTTATGATTATTTTAGTAAAAAGAACCTAATCGAATCGGTTATTATTTTGATAGATTTTCAACCTTATTAATGTTCAATAACTATACCTAACTACATAGTATAAAACAAAGTCATCTACCTCTAGTATGCTTAGATCTTTAAAACTACGCAACGGATTTTGATGTGGTTTTTTTAATGGATAGAGTGATTCTTAAGGAAGGTTTATATGTATAATACATGCATGTTGCACCCGTGCGAAGCCGGGGCGGGTCGCTAGTGTTCAATAAAGTCAAAATCTATTATTGCACCTAATGATGAAAAATATAGGTAGGTACTAACCTGTGAGTGATCATACTGCGCCCTATCAGACAGGGCTAACAGCTGACCATCGTTCACACGAACTGACCGCTGGATCTTTGGGCTCAGCATCATTTCTTATATCTGAAACAAAATATTAAACTGTAAAGCTTTTTACCAAAATTTTCTGTTTAAATATCATATTCACTAATGGTGCTTACACATTCGAAAAGCTATGACGACAGTCATTATAAAAAAAAATATAAAAAAGAAGTCTTATTTCAGCATTACAGTTAACGTCTAGAGTTAAGATGATGATGACTTCTGGCATAGACGCAATACTTCTGTGCGTTCCTGTAATCCTCGGAGTATTTCTGGCAAAGACATACCCATAGCAAGGTTTTTTTTATTAGACGTTACAATCTCTCTATTCTGTCTGGATAGTCTGACAATAAACCATGAATAGAACATTATTGGAGCTATCCTTAATGTGTTAAATAAAATACGATAAACTTAGCCTATGCTTAAATCAATCAATGTTTTTCAAGAACGTGGACCTACATAGTATAAGTACTAAGCATAATTAGGGCTCTTCATTGAAGATACCTAGAATGATTACCTAAAATCTGATTGGTATTAGGTACTAATAAAAATCTATCGTAAAATAGACCATAACACAGGCCAATTGCACAAAATATAGTTACCTACAACAACAACCTTCGTTTGAATAATAGCTAGTTTCTCTCGAGCTTTCTAGACATTGTTTATATTGTGAACAGTAAACTCTAGAGTAGGTATTGTAACTTACAATGTATGCGCTAATAAGGGTGCTAGAAGAATTAACGATGTGACCTTTGGTTTAGGAATACTTTCCTTCTGTACGTGGGTGGTATTTACTGTGAGTAAATAATGTCTACCAGTAATGGGAGATTCAAAGCGTGATTTCATGTAAAGGTCTATTTTAATTATACATTATATCGTTATGTAGGTACCTAATATCTCTGCTTCATTGGACACTGCCACACGATCCCGCTAATTTATTAATACCGTATCTACGCGGCTACGCCATCATCTATGTACGTACCTACCACGTAAAAATAGCTAGCATGTGGGTTGTGTGTTTTTGTTTATAATTTTACTACATGTCGTAAAAATATCGATTGTCAACTCACCTTTACTTAATCGTATTCATATTATAATAGAATTATGTCACAGTCACTATACGAACGTACGTAGGTAACTTACAGTTCAAGATCAACAACGAGGGAAACAACATTATTTATACAAGTGAACACTTAGATCTCACACAAGTCTATAGACGAACAGACAACGCGTTATAACAACAGTAGAGAAAACAAGACAACCATTAATATTTAAACTTTAAAGATTATTTACACTAGTCATAATCACGAAATGTTGTGGCGCCTGTTGAATTTGTAAACGCAAGCAGTTTCGTTGAGGCAACGTTTGCTATCACTATTGTTACAGCCTGTTTAGTTGTTTGAAAGCGTTTGGTTAAGTTTAGAATGGTTTTTGATTGATCAGTCTGTCATAGTCGGTCTCGCCTTGTTTGCCTGCAGGCAGCCGAGGGCTGTACGGTGTTGCGTCGTAGACGGCGACGGTTCGACTGCCGGGCCAGCACCTGTAGCTGAATCGACCGTTGCGCGCGTGCGTGCCCTTCATGACGTACGAGAAACGCCATAGAACGGAGAACAGATAGTTTTGGCTAATTAATGAGTATGCAAATTATTTGCAACATCTCGTTATTGTTCTCTAAACGAAGGGAATTATGTATGCGTACTCCCGTCTAGGTTTGTTTATTAATTTTTATTTCCGTTCTGTATTCTTTTATTCCATTCTCCATTTAAAAAACTATGAATTTTCTAATTCATATAAGTGTGTTTTTGTTACAATATACATTGAAATTAAAAAATCAATTTACGAATTTGAAAATGGAATTTAAAATTTTAAAAAGTGTCATTGGTCTCGTTAGGATATTTGTAGGACTGTGCGTGGCCAGTAAGCGCAGTTTCCTCAGCAATAAAACTCTCGAGCCCGCCATATCTTTGTGTGACACGCGCCACAACTTTGTACAGGACCGTAATGTTATAAGTACTTTACTTTACTTGTACCTTACATATCCACGCCATAACTTTACTTACCTGCTTAGGAAATCAAGTAGGTCTCTCGTGTAGACATAAGAATGTAAGTAAGTAAGCATTGAAATCTATCGCTTACTTAATTAAAGTAGGTAATCTTAATGTCTGTCATGTATTAAATTAAAGCATGTGGGGATTGTCTCATTAAAATAATTGCAAGGGTACAATACACATAACATAAAATTACGCCTTTTGTCCCCGAAGGGATAGGCAGAGGTGCACATTATGGCATTTTTTTTTCTATCTAATGCCACTGTACATGTAACACCCACTTTTCACTATTTATGTTACGAATCCCATGCAATAGAAGGTAAGCCTATTGCCATATACCGGGCACATTTCCAGACTTGGTACTACTACTGACAAATTTTAAAATACCCAGTTTTAGTCCTTTGCCCGACCCGGGAATCGAACCCGAGACCCCTTGCCCGGCAGTCGCAATTACGACCATTTGGCCAACGAGGCAGGCAAAGGTACACTATTATCAAAAATATACCTACAAGTTATCATAAAGACTTATGTAATAAATGGGAAGTACACCTATTACCCAATAAGTAGCATACGCTGCTAATTAATATCCATGACATTTTCAATATTCGCTAAACCCAATGGACGATACTTGCTTAGGTAACCACTGTTTGTATTGCCATTAACTGGTACATGGTACCTATAATAAGTAATCTAAATGAAACGGACTATATACTGAGTAGTATCTTGTCGGTTTTCCCAATGAGAGAATTGAAAAATAATATTTATTCGTCCATCAAACTTCATAAACGTAATTAAGTGATGCCTTATTCAATCCTACCTAAACAGTACCTACCTAAATAATGCATTCACTGATTTATTAGCTTGTAGTGAGTCTTTTAAAAATATGTAGCTTTAACAATTCCATAATTCGGATAAATTGGCACACATCAGCAAAACATTTTTTAATACCATTGAAAATAGTATACCTAGGTACCTACCTAAATGGGCTAATGGCTATATGTATCTACTTACAATTAAAAACACGCGCCGAAACTTCATATTTGACCATTCTCGGGCTTGCAAGATCGCTTGTGGTCGAGTATATGTACGCATGTGCAAGCGCACTCGACTGCGGTCGCACTGCCCCGCCCGCTACCCGTGGTCTAGTCAGCACTTCAGCAATATTCTCATTCTCATGGCGAGGAAACCAACTGGACATATTTTTACTTCGATATAAAACACTAATTAAAATAAAACAAAATCAACTATTAATCACGTCGAATTTCGGCATCAAACTAGTCAACCAAACCGCTTGGCAGAATGGCAACCCAAAGCATTCTCAACGGAGCTTGCTCACATACTTACAGACTTACAGAGGGGCGTGTGTGCATCGTGTATGCCGCTTGTTGTGGTTGCGTGAACGGTCATGCTCATTAATCGCTCATGCAAGCAAGGCATTTAATAATTCGGTTTTCGCTAACCTAAAATAAAATCTACCAAAACTACCACAAAAAGGTATCATTTATTAGGATTGCTTTTTTCTCACTTCAGCAACACCTGAATTTTACTGTCATCTGTTGATCTGTCAAAAATTGTTCGAAACATCTTAGTGCTGTGATAAACAACAATTGAGGCTAATTACTACAACAAATCACTTTAAATTGTATCTCACACCTACATTTTTATATACACATCTGATTTCAAACAAAAACGACTTGTTTCTGGCACGTCCAGCGCTTTGTGTAATGTGTGATAATTGAAAATCCGCGCGTTATGGCATCTGGTTCCAAAAACGATATAGTTAATAGATTACTTAACATAAGATTAGATGATGGAGGTGGTGGAGATGAGCCGCCGCCGCAGAACATGCTCCCGTCCAACCAGCAGGCGCGGCAGCTCGGGCAAATACAGGAGGAAGACAACGGAGAAGTGAGCGAGCCAGCCCCCTCGTCCGCCGCGATAGAGAACCCTCAACCAATTAATAACACTGGCGGCCGCCTGCACAACTGGCAGGCGACGAAGACGACCGTCAAGGATAGGCTGTCGTTCCTCTTTAACAACGAAATTCTAAGTGACGTGCATTTCATTGTCGGCAAAGACGCCAACCAGCAAGTGATACCGGCGCACAAGTTTGTGTTGTCCGTGGGCAGCGCGGTGTTCGACGCCATGTTCAACGGAGTGCTGGCCACAAAGTCTGATGAGGTAGAGCTGCCTGATGTGGAGCCCGCAGCCTTCCTACATTTGCTAAAGTTCCTATACTCAGACGAGGTGCAGATTGGGCCAGAGAGTGTGATGACTACACTGTATACTGCCAAAAAGTATGCTGTGGCTGCACTGGAGGAGCATTGTGTTGATTTTTTAAAGAGTAATTTGGGAACTGATAATGCATTTCTGTTATTAACTCAGGCTCGGTTGTTTGATGAGCCACAGTTGGCCTCTTTGTGCCTGGAAATTATAGATAAGAATACTGCTGATGCATTAAATGCTGAAGGCTTCACAGATATTGATCAAGATACACTAAATGCAGTTTTGGAGAGGTATGTTTCTGAGAATTTTGTAAATAGTCATAATATTTGTTTAGTTTATCTATTTGTAAAAAAGTAATATAAAAAACCTGAAATAGTTAACAGATCTGCAGTGAACCCATAATTTGATACTTTTGAAACATCAACAAATACAAAATAAATAATAGTCTGTCAGTCAGTCCGTCACTGAAGGTAGGTGAAGTTAGGTGGTCATTCCAAAATGTAGATTTGAATGGAGAAGGACGAACAAGAAACTACATTTGTAACTCTTTTCAAAAAAAGTATGTTCTACAATGCCATTGAAGATGTTTATTATTGATTCAATTCATTCAACCTACAATGATTAGATTGACTAAAATTGGGAAGGTTATTGGTCTTGTTCCAACTTGTTAAGCAATTTACACATTGGTGATAATTGTTCAAACAGTTCCATAGCAACAAAAACGATACAAACTAAGTTCAAATCTTCAAATAGTTATCTTTAAACTGTCAAACACCAAGCGGTCACCGGTGACCGCAACCTATTGTTCTTTAATTGTGTCTATAAATACGGTACTTGACGAGTTAAATGCAATTAATTCTAAAACTAGTCTTGACTCTTTTCTAGTTACTATTATCATTTAAGTCGGTAGCTAGTGACAGTAATATTGTACTGTAAAGTTGTTTAATATTTGATAGTACAAAGTAAGCCATTCAATGTAATAATATTTTTGGAGATAATATCTGCACCTAATCAAATTTTTTTGATAAAATACTTGCTGTTGACATAAAAATGTGTATAAATAATATCTTCTGTACAGTAAACAGTAATTCTGAATTCCATCTATGTCAAATAAGTTTCCTAGAATCATGCCGTCTTTTATATAAAGATAAACAAGTAATATACAATTATGTCATATCACTACCAAAAGAATAATTGAATTAGAGGTATCAAAAGACAGGGTCTAACAAAGCCATTTGTCCATTTACCTAATGAAAATGCATTTCATTGAATTTGAAGATGAATCGAAAACATTACCTAATTGCTTCTTCAGAAAAGTGTTTACAAAAATAAGAAGTTACAGAACACATTGATATTTCTGTGGAAAAATCTAATTATAGAATTCTGTTTACCTACATTCACACTTGCATTTTCCTGGATTTTTATTTCTTGGAATGAATGTCTGTATGTTTACGATCTTGTCGATCTTCGTTACTGAGAATTGGTGTTATATGTTACTGGAATGAACATTGGTGTAACAAATAGCTTTTCATTGACCAATCGTAGTATAAATTTCGAGTTTACATGTGGTTTTACCGACGGTTACGGTTAGTGGGAGAGAGAAAATGTTGCCATAATTTAAATGCCTGGAATCCAGCTTGAGGATTGCATCGCATCGCGGTTATGCTTCCGAAAATTTTGATGATGCTGTGTTCCGTCTCTCTCAGTCTTCATCGCCGTTATAATATTTGAAATTCCCAGACCCAACAGTTTAGTTCAGGTTATAAGTAATTTCTCTTTTTCTTCAGGGATACTCTCCGCATCAGAGAGGCTAAAATCTTCTCAGCAGTGATCCGCTGGTCGGAAGCTGAATGCATAAGAAGACAGTTACCAGTTACACCTTCCAATCAAAGGATGGTTCTTGGAAGAGCATTCAACGCCATCAGATTTCCTCTAATGTCGGTAAAAGAATTTGCCATGGGCCCTGCGCAAAGTGGTCTCCTGGATGACCGGGAGATTGTACAACTGTTCCTATACTTTACCGTGAATCCTAAACCTAATGTTGGGTTCCTAGATGCCCCAAGGTGTTGTATGACTGGCAAAGAACTAACGGTAAACAGGTTTCCCCAGACAGACTCAAGGTGGGGATACTGCGGAACTACTGATAGAATTAGGTTTACAGTTGATCAGAGAATTTTTGTAGTCGGCTTTGGACTGTATGGATCGTATTATGGGCCGACGGAGTATGAGGTGCATTTACAGGTTAGTTGCACATTTTATACTAAAATATGCCTTGTTCACACTACGCTAGTATTTTAGTCGAGTAGTGAATATTCAGTAGTCCTCTCTCGCTTCTGGCTCAAAATGGAATTAACAGAGAACTACAAAATATTCGCCACTCGAACAAATTACTAGCGTCCTACGAACAAGGCATTAGAGCTACGTGCCTACAGCGTGCAAACTTGAATAATAATTTTATTACAGATTGTCCATTTGGCGACGAAAAAAGTATGCGGTTCAAATACGACGACTTTATGCTGCGACGGTACCGACGACACATTCCGCGCCATGTTCAAGGAGCCAGTGGAGATTCTACCCAACACTTCCTACATAGCCAGTGCTAAACTTAAGGTACTTAAGGTTTTTTGACTAATACTTTGTGCTTCTGTCGAGCAGTTACGAAAACCATTTAACACATGCTGTAGAATCTAATTACTAAATTGGGATTAAAGAAAAAATGTGTACCAGTATATATAAATTTGTTTTGTTTCGTTTTTTTATTTATAATTTAACTCGTCGAGTACCGGTTTTATAGACACAATTAAAGAACAATAGGTCGCGGTCACCGGTAACCGCTTGGTGTTTGACAGTTTAAACTCTTATTATTAATATAGTATAAACTCTTTATGAAAATCTGCAATCAATGACTATTGCGCAAAGTTGCGCATTAATGAATAATTGCGTAAAGTTTGCGCAACTAATGTTGTTGATTTGTGTATCCTTACCAAGTTTCATTGCTTGTGTGAGATATTTATTAGATTTTAAACTTTAACACAATGAGCTTAGTGTTTAAGGTCGAGATAAGAATGAACTGATACACATTACTTTTCTTTAATTCCCAGATGGGTGTGAGGAAAGCACTTCAGCTCAGAAAGACCAAAACGCTCACTGTTACTGTTTATAATTGCAAAAAAAATCCCGCGCAAAAAGGTTGTACGTTCATAATAAAGATCGCTTCGGGCCGGCGCCGGGAAGTGACCCTACTAAAAAAAGGCCAGTCCATTGCTTTTGGGCCTAAAGCAATACTTTTTAAGTAAATATGAAGTTTGAAGAGGTGAGGATTTCCCAGTAGAAATCTTCATTCATATTATGATTTTTTGCGTTATGTTTTGTTGTGCATGAGTCACCTTTTGTTTCTAGAATGCTCTCCTAGTTTGAGGTCTTCTGATTCATTAGTCTTAAGTCATCTGGTCATAGTATTATTGCAATCTATTCTTTTATTATTAAGTTTCGATGTATTTTAGTATATTTTTGTTACTGCCCTGAATGAACACGTATTCTCTCAGATCTCACTATGATGGATGCTCGATTAACCCCTTTACTTATGTCCGTAATTTGCCCTTTCACTCTCAAGGGCTTGCAATCTCCAGGGTTCCTTCGAACTACATCTTCAATTTACTGCACTCCATCAATCACTGAATCCTACCCCTGGATTGACATAAGCTGTACAACCAATTACGTCTGATTATGTCAATCCCATACATTGCCTTTGCTATATATTGCATCCCATATAATTGGCTAGCGTTCAGCTGAGGAGCAGTTCACAGTCAAGTCAATGAACTGCTGTTCAGCTTTCGAAGATCAGATTAGAGACATATTTTTCTAATTTCATTCTTTTTTCCAGGGCACCGATTCTTACTACGGTACAAAAGGCCTTCGGTGGGTAACAGTCGACTGCAATAACGGTGAGAAGGTCGTATTCCAATTCTCTTACGCTGCCGGCAATAATAACGGCACCTCCGTAGAGGACGGCCAAATACCGGCCATTATTTTCTACATTTAATATTTTAATCCCGCGTATATAGTGGCAACATTTGTAGCTGGTTCTTAAATTAAATTTTAGGCTGGCAACACTTCATTGAGGATGTCATGTGTGTAATGCTTTTGTGTAGCTTATGTGCATATTTTATATCTGTTGTATCAAGATTTCTACTTTCTACGGTTTCTGGAAATATACCGCCATTACTGAAAAAAGATAGAAGAAAGAGATCCAGCCAGTCTGTCTCGTTTACTCTGACATCTTGTTTTTTTTATTATAGGAGCATTACATACATGTCTAGAAGCCTTTTATTAGGCCCGTTCCATTTATTACACAAACAAATTTAAATGGAGCGGGCTTTATGAAAAGTGATCTTTTTAATAATTATGTAACATCGAGATTTGTAGTCTGAAATTGAATTCGTGCGTGCTTTGTGAAATTGGCTGTCATTTAGCATCAAAACTTTTTTTTTTAGACCAGTTGCCCACTACCACAAGTTTCAGTTAAAATAATCGACTTTCATTGGTAGAGGCAAAACTGGGTCTTATGGACAATGTAATAAGTGTCACATTTTCTAAGCTTTTGTACGTAGTGAAAACGTGGTTTTAAAATAGATATCTTTCAATATATTCGTAACTATATAGATACCAACTCTTTTTAATCAATACTTTAGATATGCCGTTAATAAAACAGTGATTTCAAAATAACATATCAATCTTCTGCTTCATAAAGATTTTTAAATTCATATATTACTGTAGGACAGGGGTTTTAAATAAATAGACAGTATAAATGCCAGTTCACGCTTTAAAACTAGCAGACAGGTAATTGAATTAAGTATGTATAGAAATTTTGTACGTTGAAGGAACAGTATTGCTAAATTAAAACGAATTTTAGTACATTTTTGTGTCACAAAAATTATTACGTTTATTCTAAGGCTTCGCAATAAAGAACTAGAATATTTTGTTATATTAAAATGGTGTTGTGGATTATTAATATTATTATGAATATTGGACTTCATCAAGTACTAATATTTCCAGTATTTTATCTAAATTTATGTCCAATTGAACTGAAATCATAGCAGCCAAAGTGTGCAGACTTATAGGTACTCTAATTAATCATTGTATATTAAACAGGACTTTACAACACTGGCAATACTAATTTAATAGCAGTGGTTTTTTTTGCACAATAACCTCAGTGTTGCCAATTAATAAAGAGTCTTAGATTTCTACTATTAAAGATTATGTATTGTTTTTCTTGTTTAATATGCATTGGTTATACTTTAATGTTAATAAAAATTTTAGTAGTATTATAATATCGCTTCTTCTCTAATTTAGAAAAGTATAAACAGTTACGCCACATTGTAAGAGAAACTTGCTTACTGGCAGACTGTGGCATTATGTTGGCAGTGAATATTTAGCCAACATTACAATGCAAAATTAATAAATAAAAGCTTTTAAAAACAATTATACTACGTTGTAATCACAATATTACTGAAGCACAGCCAATATACTTTGACCTATGGTTCAGCGCTGAGAGTGAGACGCCAATAAGATTGAACGATTATGAGTGAAAGAGATAACTATAAGTTTGTAGCGCACTTCATACTGGTCAAGTTATGTTGGCTGTGAACCTTCCTTTTTTACGTAAATCTGTGATAAGCTTGCGAAATGAATGAACAACTTCATAATTGTATTATTATATTTGTTATGTGTGTGGTAGCTAAAGTATTTATGGGACCATAAAAAATGGTCGTTTCCTTTCAAAAGTAAAATAATTCCTAAAATGAATCTTGTTAGTTTGTAAATAAGTTGATTAATTTATTGTTATAATCTTCATTTAAATGTTTTATTATTTTATCTGTGCGTCGATTACGTTTATGTGTTGACATTAGAAAAATATATACAATACCTACCGCATAAATGTTTTTAAAATTATTAGATTTTTTTATAATGCATTTGAATTGCTTTTTCCACAGATTACATTTTATTTATTATTGTTTATTAAACTTAGTTCAAGTGAACTGCCAAAAAAATATTATGAAACATAAATAAATCCGTTAGGTAAATCAATAATATTTCTTTGGGCATTTAATCATATTTGCAAGTCTTGTAGTTTACTCAATGCCAAAGTAATTTAAAATCATTTATTGTTAAAATAAATGATGAATATGTATAAAATTATTACTTATGTACTATGTGTGAAATTGTTAGTCCTTTGTGTGGGTATAAGTTAATCCACTTGATTTCAAGACAGCTAAATGTTCTCTAAAGTCCATTTTTGTATTAAAAATGGAATGATCTATTTTTCTGCTCTCCCATTAGTTATTAAACCACACGAATGGCTAACAATATCCAATAAGAATAATAAGAATTATGTAAAATCCAATAATACGTGTATTTACAAACTCTTCCTTAGTATAAAATTAATAGTCCTTTCTTTAAACTCAAACACCAAGCGGTCACCGGTGACCGCGACCTATTGTTCTTTAATTGTGTCTATAAAACCGGTACTCGACGAGTTAATCTTCATAGACCGAATAAAAGTCAATATTGGTACTTTCTAGTCAAAATAAATATATATAGACATGTCCTCAATGTCTAAAAGGTGCACGGTCTTATCAATTTGGACGTATTTGTAAAAATATCCGCGTATTTTTATGTATTTTACACATACGTCAATTTTGGTAATGATTGTAAATCAATCAGTCAAAAATTAAACATTAGTTTGATATTTTAATTGTAGATGTCTGGCAAGTTTTTATGGAAAAGACAGTTGTGTCTACTTAGCTAAAAGGATTCCATTTGATTCCGTAATAATTTCGCTGTTCAAACATTAAATTACCTACTTACCTGTATTATTTTCATTCCATCAAGAATTCAAGTTATACCAAATGGAATCCTACTCTTGTTTCATTTCTTCCTCGAAAATGTATTGTTCTTGTTATATTTATTTTTGTTTACCTATACATAGTTTGACATTGTATCTAATATTAAACCTTATTGTGTTTGTATAAAGTTCGTATTAGATTGCGTGGGAGCGGATGCAGGAATTGAGGTGTAATAAGCATAAGAAATGGATTTAAATGAAACAATATTTTGTATAGAGGAACTGATGTTGGTCTAGATGTCGTCAATAAATAATAACACTCATAAAACTGCTGTTTTATTGTATTTATAGCTTGTAGTCTACCTATCTAGTATCTAGTAATTACCTCACAGTCTCCTTAACCGAAAACAAGAAAAGTAAATTCATGTAAGCTTTGACGCTTTTACTATACTCGGTCACGCAGAGTGAGCGCCCAAGTGGAAATATACCTATTTCTCTGGCATCTTCTGAATTTATTCTTCAAATCTGTAGAGTAACATTCAGTCACACTGCCTTATTGGCGTGCTCCAAAGATAGATACAAAATGTGTAGTGAGTTTAGTCCATTCTCTCAACATGGCCAATTGTTCCAGAACCTAACGGGTTATCGGGGCTCCGGCTCGACGTGCAGGAGAAGGAACGGGGTGGTTTTTAGTCAGTAAGAGTCTGATACTCCCTTCCGCCTGACTGAGGCGGGAGCAATCGTTCGATGATTTTCCCCCTTCAAAAAAAAACATCAGTAAGTTGGTAAGTAATCATAGTCTCGATTTTCTTACTGCTATTGGTAGAATTCGTTATTAAGTAGCAATACCAAGATTTTACTGTCACGCGTCAAAAAATAAATTCTAGACATCTTCCTACTGTGATAAACAATAATAAAATAGTGGCGAAAATCGTTACTACTGCGCTTAAAATTGTGTCTCAGAGCAACGTTTTTCGTAAATATAACAGTTCGTAAACATAAAGTTAATTAAGGCATTTGTGGCCTACCGTGTAATGTACTACAGCTGAAAAATCACTCGTTATGGCATCTGGGTCTAAAAATGATATAGTTAATAGATTGCTTAACGTAAGACTGGATGACGGAGGTGGTGGAGATGAGCCACCGCCGCAGAACATGCTGCCGTCCAACCAGCAGGCACGGCAGCTCGGGCAAATACAGGAGGAAGACAACGGAGAAGTGAGCGAGCCAGCCCCCTCGTCCGCCGCGATAGAGAACCCTCAACCAATTAATAACACTGGCGGCCGCCTGCACAACTGGCAGGCGACAAAGACGACCGTCAAGGATAGGCTGTCGTTCCTCTTTAACAACGAAATTCTAAGTGACGTGCATTTCATCGTCGGCAAAGACGCCAACCAGCAAGTGATACCGGCGCACAAGTTTGTGTTGTCCGTGGGCAGCGCGGTGTTCGACGCCATGTTCAACGGAGTGCTGGCCACAAAGTCTGATGAGGTAGAGCTGCCTGATGTGGAGCCCGCAGCCTTCCTACATTTGCTAAAGTTCCTATACTCAGACGAGGTGCAGATTGGGCCAGAGAGTGTGATGACTACACTGTATACTGCCAAGAAATATGCTGTGGCTGCACTGGAGGAGCATTGTGTTGATTTTTTAAAAAGTAATTTGGGGATGGACAATGCTTTTCTGTTGCTAACTCAAGCTCGGTTGTTTGATGAGCCACAGTTGGCCTCTTTGTGCCTAGAGATGATAGATAAGAATACTGCTGATGCATTAAATGCTGAGGGGTTTACAGATATTGATCAAGATACACTAAATGCAGTGCTGGAGAGGTATGTTTGGCTTGTGTATTGAGTATACCTGTTATAAAACTAAAAATATAAAATTACACCGAGTGAAAGTAGGACAGTTTGATCTGAACTCTGTTGCCTCATGCTTTAACTAAATAAAAAACATTAGTTCATTGCTTTATCTTTTTTGTGTTCATAATATTTTTATCAGAATAACTTTTATTAACTATTAATACACAACCAGAGAGGTATAAATTTGCAGAACTGAATATAAATAGTTACTATACTCACTGGGTAATGCCAATAGATCCTTCATTGATAAGGAATTATTTAGAAGTACTCCCTGTTATCAGTAGGTACTTAGTAATTATTAGTTTACAGTACTGAAAGAAGACCATTGTCAACATGCCAACGTTTGGTACTTTGTATCAATGCCAGAATTATAATTATTTGATTAACATACATACATGATGCTTTGGTAGTCAATAATTTTTTTGCAATATAATCACATACCTGTATGAGTTGTTGCTTGGGTTCTTAATTATTATAAAGTTGCAATACCTTAAGCATTTAAATTAAGTAGTTGTTAAGTTAAATTCTGACCACTTTATGTGCCTTCATTTACCTTAAGCTGCAAACCAATTAACCAAACAAGCATTAATTATATTTCTATTGCATAACAAAACATAACATCACGCCTTTTATCCCCGAAGGGGTAGGCAGAGGTGCACATTATGCTACTACAATGTAACACCCACTTTTCACTTTATGTTATGTGTCCCATGTAATAGGGGGTGAGTTTATTGCCATACATCGGGCACAATTCGAGACTCCGTGCTACTACTGAGAATTTTTTTAAAAAGCCAGTATTAGTTTGCTCGACCTGGGAATCGAACACGAGAACCCTTGCCCGGCGGTCGCTCTTGCGGCCATTTGGCCAACGAGGCAGTCATTTCATTGCATAGCTAAATAATAGTTTGAAAGATTCTTAAAACAAAGACAACAAGAGCACCTTATAATTAAAAATTATGTACAATGTTATATAAAATTTACAAAATTTAATACGATACAGGCATTTATCAGTTGTTTCAACTGCCTGTCTGAATTAAATAAATAATAATAAATTTTGAGCCATTACATAATAATTTCCAACCTCTTTTACAGAGACACTCTACGCATCAGAGAAGCAAAAATCTTTGCGGCAGTGCTCCGCTGGTCAGAGGCTGAATGTATTCGCAGACAGGTGCCCGTCACGCCTACCAACCAAAGGATGGTCCTTGGAAGAGCATTCAATGCCATCAGATTTCCCCTAATGTCCGTAGAAGAATTTGCCATGGGTCCTGCACAAAGTGGTCTCCTGGATGACCGGGAAATTGTCCAACTGTTCCTATACTTTACTGTGAATCCTAAACCTAATGTTGGATTCCTAGACACTCCAAGATGCTGTATGACTGGGAAAGAGCTGACGGTGAACAGGTTTCCTCAGACGGAATCAAGATGGGGGTACAGTGGACCGACAGACAGGATTCGTTTTACGGTTGATCAAAGAATTTTCGTTGTTGGCTTTGGACTGTATGGATCGTATTTCGGGCCAACGGAGTATGAGGTGCACTTACAGGTTAGTGCTCATGTTGGTCCTTTTAATTACTAATGGTGGCCCGGAGGTTTAAGACGCCCGCTTCTCATGCATGAGGTTGATTTCGAAACCTACCAACGGCAAATACCAATGTGACTTTTTCCGAGTTATATGTACTTTCTAAGATTATTTAGACACCACTGACAAACGGTAAAGAAAAATATCGAGAGGAAACCTGGGCTTATAATAGTTATAATTTATAATTATAAGTTTGTAATCACCAACCCGCATTGAGCAAGCGTGGTGATTAATGCTTAAACCTTCTCCGTGTGAGAAGAGGCTTTGCTCAGCAGTGGGCATTTATAGCCTTTATAGGCTGTTGATGGGATGATGAGATTTATCAAATTAATTTTTGTTAACTTCACATGGAACATATCTTTGTTTCAGATAATCCACTTGGCAACGAAAAAGGTATGCGGTTCAAATACAACGACGTTTTGCTGCGACGGTACAGACGACACTTTCCGCGCCATGTTCAAGGAGCCGGTGGAGATTCTACCCAACACTTCCTACATAGCCAGTGCTAAACTTAAGGTAAGATAGAGGACATCACACTTAGGGCTCGTACACAAAACTGCAATGCGACGTCGCATCGCAAAAATGTGCGAGTTCCCTCTACGCATCGCAAGAAATTGTGAATTGATTCACATCATCAAAAATTTTGTCTTTCCAAAATCTTGTTTATTTCTTTTTCCTGTATCTCCTAAGCAATAACAAAAGTATAAAAGTGCACACTTCTTTTTACGATCCATGTCACGACCTAGTTTTCAATTTAAAATACGTTTAGTATTTACGCCTTGTCGCACGAAATCGCATCGCAGCAATTCGTGCAATTTTGTGTTCGAGCCCTTACTTAGTACTACTCTACTGCATATTTGCGATTGATGCTTATTATCGGTGTGCATCTAAATAAGTAAACTATGTAATTGGATATTAAAGAAAAGTAAATGTGTACCAGTTGTATTTCAAAATTGCAATTTGGTTGTGTACATTAACTGTTGTCACACATAATATGAGATGTCCTTGGAGGTATTGATCAATGGAAAAGGTAAATTGACAGTGCAATTCGGTTCAATGGTTATGGTCAATTTTTAATCTATTTGATCGATGTATCTCCAGGGACCAGAACAAGTTTGTTTTAAAACATGGTTCTAGAAATAAGAATGAACTGATACACATTTCTATTCTTTAATTCCCAGATGGGTGTGAGGAAAGCACTTCAGCTCAGAAAGACCAAAACGCTCACTGTTACTGTTTATAATTGCAAAAAAAATCCCGCGCAAAAAGGTTGTACGTTCATAATAAAGATCGCTTCGGGCCGGCGCCGGGAAGTGACCCTACTAAAAAAAGGCCAGTCCATTGCTTTTGGGCCTAAAGCAATACTTTTTAAGTAAATATGAAGTTTGAACAGAGGTGAGGATTTCCCAGTAGAAATCTTCATTGATTATTCTTGGTCGGTTTTTTTTTTAATTTTTTTTTTAAAGAAACTTAAGTTTGGGGGGTATTCTTTCTTTTTTTTATGATTAGGCATTATTGTGTAAGTTTTCAATTATTGTAAGCTCGTGACTTAATTTTATTCATTTTTTTTTCAGGGCACCGATTCGTACTATGGCACGAAGGGTCTTCGGCGTGTAACAGTTGACTGCAACAACGGTGAGAAAGTTGTATTCCAATTCTCGTACGCAGCCGGTAATAACGGCACTTCGGTAGAGGACGGCCAAATACCGGCCATCATCTTCTACATTTAATCTCAGTGGCAACACTAGCCATTAAATTTAGGGCTGGCAACATTTGTTTGCGGCTGGTTGTTTTGTTTTTGTATTTAATACTGCTATATTCTGTATTGTTAGTCTGAAGAACAAAAATTGAAGGACATAGGTTCTTTTTTAAAATTTTGTATTTCTTAGCTTTTTCGCTTCACAGACTATGTCATATTAAAGGACAAAAGTACGGAACAGACGAGTTGTAAAGGGATTAATGAATGTTGAGTTGAAAGACCAAGATCGAGTCATTTGGCGATATTTTAACAAAATGTTTTAAGATAATTTGCTCCACATCAAGCGACGGAGATAATAATAATATTATATGTAAAGTTTGGAACAATATGAGAGCACGTACACAAAACTGCGATTTCGTGAGGGCGACCATTCCTTCGACGAGCGTCAACCGTACTTAACGTATTTTAAATTGAAAATTAGGTCGTGACATGGATCATAAAAAGAAGTGTGCACTTCTGTTATTGCTTAGGAGATATAGGAAAAAGAAACAAAGAAGATAAGATATTGATGCGCGATGCGAATCAATTCGCAAGTTATTGCGATGCGTAGAGGGAGCTCACACATTTTTGCGATGCGACGTCATAACGCATTTCTGTTTACGAGCCCTATGTCGTACAATGGACGATAATTATCTTTATGATATGTCTAAGTTGTGAGGAGTCGGTGTCGAATGAATTGTGAAATTCATTTTTGCGATGCGACGCCGCATTGCAGTTTTGTGTACGAGCCCTAAGATTGTTGAATACAGACATTTCAGGGCTCGTATCGTCACTGGTATGATTCCAGGGAATGTCCTGACAATGAGTTCAGGTTCTGTACTCTAGATATTCTTGACATACATTTTCTTTTCGATTCTTTGGCAAACGAATCTCCAAAACGATCTTGTCGACTATACTGCCAGTGTCGAGTGGTGACGGCAGTTTAATGAACTGTCGAAACTAACTTTGTGGTAGTTTTTAAAAATTAATGCTAAACTTGACATGTGTGCTGTGTGCACTCCTAACTACCCTTTTGGTTAAAAAGGTTGTCTATAATAATTTACAAATGCTTGTGTTAAATAAAATTCAAATGTAGGGCTCTGGAAATTAATTTTGTACGAAGATTTGTAGTCTGAAAATGAATTCGTGCGTGTTATGTGACAAAAGAAGTCGTTTTGACTCAAAACTTATATTTTTAATTCAACCAGTTGCACACTTTATTTAATTTTATAAGATTCCAAATATTTTTACGAAACTACGTAAAATATCGGTGAATTTAGTTCTTATTACCATCAGAATAAGTGACATATTACCAAGAATATGGTAATTTAAAAATTAAAACACACTGTAATATAATAGTGATAAAATTTTGTCTACCATTCATTTTAGATAAACCTGTAAAACATAGCTATTTATAAATAACATATCAACCATTTGGATTTAGAAGTCGTTTAGTTAAATTACAAAATCATAACAATACGGTAGTTTCCTAAATTTTATTTTAATATCCGTCTGGTACATGAATTTAAAGCATTAGACACGTATTTGTTCTTTTCTCACAAAATTAAATACTTTCGACGATATATTAATTAGAAATATCGTGTGACGTCGCAGCGTGCCACATTTTGTAGCACGTTATGACGTAATAACCTCCCACTCCTAAACTTAGCGCAATTTTATCTAAGTAGGTATTGGAACTTAATATGAGAAAATAAAAAAATACGTGTCTAATGTTTTTTCATTATCTAACTGACGGACTAAATATATTTTTAATTTTGATACCCTGGAAACAACCCAATTGTAATAATACAGATATAAGCACTTTGTTTATAAGTCAATTGTTTATGTCCATAGATCCATATAAAGTTCTTCTTGACTTAACATAGCATATTATTTAATATAACTATAGTGTTGCCAATTAATAAAATACTTTCCTTTAATAGTAATAGAATCCGTTCTTCCTTTAATAGTAATAGAAGCTATTTTTTTCTGTGTAAAAACCTTTCGATACTAGTGTTTAATTATTTATTTAATGTTTATGGGTAACAGTAGAAAAATTATTTGTTACTGAGTTTTCTACTAATTGTAATACCTACCTATAGTTATCCTAAAATCGTGAAAGCTTTTTAAACCTTACTACTAATAAAATAATAAGAACCACGTAATTACGTGGAAACTGTTATACCAATAGTATTAGTGCTTTAACTTATCGCTATGCGATAGCGATATTGAATCGACAACACCTTAAATCACAGAGGCGCCATCTATGAAATGCAAATACGAAAAATAATTTGAAAACAATGAAAATTTTTATGTTATAACCGTTGTTCGGAGTATTTTTGTATATTCCATAGCAAATTGAAAGATTTAAGAAACGACTTAGAAAAACAACTATCATTATGGAGTGCGAAATATACGAGTTTGAACTATGTAAGTATGTATGTAAAATTTCTTTTTATTTAGATAAATCTGTGATAAGTTTTAAGAGTGAACAAAACGTTTATAATTTTAAATTGGCTTTTTTTATGAGACAGTAATAAATCATTAATGAAAAACACGGGTTTACTCACGTAAAATAACGAGGAAAAACTACTAGTTTCGATTCGAGTCACACAGTGAGTCTTCTTCCGGCCGTTCCCAATATTCAATCCATAGGTAAAGATAGATAGCTATCCTCGATAGTCAGTTAAAATCTATCTATCTTTAGATGTCGTCCCAATAACTAAAATGTGTCTTTGCTATCTCTAGATATCAGTAGATAGGGTGCCTATCTGAGCCCTCCCGTGTGTTTCATTGTATGCAGAGCTCCACAGAGTGCCACTAAGTTACAATAATGTTTTTAAAGCATCTTGTCATGTTTATATCACAAACATTTTGAATTAACTAACGAAACCTTATATTTTGCACTAATTTTATATTAAACAATATTTTTTTAAGTTTAATATAACGAAAACTTCATGTTTGCGACTGGAATAGTAAACGCGACTTGTAACGGAACGTATTTGTTAAAACATTGACATTTGACATTGTTGTTTGTTGATTTTGTTTCAATGATATTTGTTTACAATAAATTGTGATAATATAACAAAGAATTGTTTGTTATTAAAATGACCTCAGTAAGTATTACAGTTTGTGCTTTTCTAGCTTTAGATTGAAGCTATCGAAGTTTTAAAGTTCTTGATTACATGAACATACATGCGACTAATAACTCATGTTTGGTGCACTCATTGCAGCAAAAGAATATGCTATTGACGAAAGAAGAAGTAATGCAGCTGGTACAATTGGTGGAGGCAAATCTATTGATGTTCAGCAAAGCCACAAATGCAAGCAATAATCAGCTCAAAGATGCGAGGATTAGGTATCACAGATAGTTTCTTGTGTATTTCATTTTTGGGGTTTGGTATTGGTTATGACTAATTACATTTCAATACTGTTTGGTTACAAAACTTTTATATGGTGGTTGTAGTGAGGACCAAATTGGAATAATACACTGAATAATATTTTTCTAGGAAAACAGAAAAGACGAGCTGATGCAGATGAAATGAGTCAATTACAGATTGAAATCAGGCAATCGCAGAATATTATTTCCAAGTCAAAAATGATACACGACGATGAAATACATGCATTAAAGAAACGGAAACTCTAGCTACATATACTGGAGAAGGAGAAACAACCCAATAATAATTCATGTATTTAAATAAATTAAAACAGTTTATTCTAAACCATCTTTCTTTTTACACTGTGTAATTTTGCAACACATAATAATTAAAATAAATATAATAGTAAGAATAACTGACCTATCTATATTGATACAATTATAAATTTCTCAAATTTAGTCTTCTTAGCCTAAATCTATACACAAACTCGTAATCGTCATATCTGTACATGTAATTAACACGCTCTTGATATGATCGTGTTGTGGTGTGGTGAGCACATTGTCCTCGTCAGATCCCCAGTTCCTTATTTGTTCCAAAATATCAATAGCACTTGAACTACTACTTGAACTGGAGACCAACATGATTTTTTTTGTTTAAATCTGATGTATTTTTAAGAAATAGAAAAGATATGTAACTGATCTTCACTGATAACTATACTCCTATCCATCAAAATCCTGCGATAGAGCTATAGCCTACTAGGGATAACCAAAGCTACTGACAGATAGCACCTTTGTTATTATTGGGACGCGTGAACTGTCAATTTCATAGTAAAAGCAATCTGTAGATAACCTATCCGTCCTCCCACAGGTAATGACAACCATAGATTAGTTTGCCTATCGCCAGTAAGTTTATTGAGACGGCAAATTTGAAGATAGATAGATTTTTCTATCTCCAGTAGGGCAAAACAAGGGATAGATAGAATATTGGGAACGGCCGTTCGTGAATAGAGTGCGCCGATACATGGCGACGTCGCCTATCGCATTCGTAACGTAATAATTTCGAGCGCGTTCGACGCTCTGATTGGCCGGCCTCAGTGGACCAACCAATCAAAGTCGAACGCGTTCGATACTATTACGTTATTTATTCGTGAATGCGATAGTAATTCGTGCGTGGCACTACAGAGTACGTCTACAGAGACGTACGTAAATAAACCGGTGTTTGTATTAATGAGTATGTCTCACGATAGTTATTATACAAATACAGTGATAAATCATGTCCGTTACTATAAATTTCAAGTAAGATTACCTTTGAAAAGAATCTTATTAGTTTTATTTCATAGATTAGTTGTGTTTTATTTATTGTTAAAATTTAATAGTCTTACGAATATGTAGTGAAAGGAAGAAATATTCTGTTTGTACCTTTTCAAAGATGTTATTGGAGATATTTTTTTGTGTGGGGGCTTATAAAGATGTATTGGTGAACTGTATAGAAACAATATCTAAAGATTGTTTTTGTTTGTCAAATATTTAGCGAGTAAGACATTATGTTCTTATTTCATACTTTTAAAATTGTAAATTAGGCACTAAATTACCAATTGTATTTCTTAAAATTTCTTTTAAAAATTATACAGAAAGTTGATCGTCGAATTTTTTTTTAATTGGCCCTTCTAGTCAATGTATTAACATTTTTCTAACATTGCTAATCCGGCTATAATTATGTGCACTGGTCACATTTTGTATATTATGTCATCCGTTTGTGTAAATATGTCAAAATAAGGAATAACCATTTAACGAACGATTAATTAATTACTTTAATCGAAAAATCTTTGTCTAATACCTCCACTTATGAAAAAGGATCCTGTTCGACTCGCCTACTAAAATGTGACTTTTAAACGAGAAAGGTGTAAAATGTAAATACATTAATTTCTACCTTATAACAGATCATCCTCTATGGCTCCCATTTTTTAACAGTTCCTGAGGCCTATACTGACATAAAATCCTATACACAGTGAAATGAAATCTAATTCGTTTTCGTCCCGAAGTAAAATGATTCTGTCTTGGTAATACAATTGTTTTACAAAGAAATAAAAACAAAAACAACTGGTGAACCATTACAAAAAGCAAACTTCGAAAGCGCATACGAATTCATAGTACCTACTTATCAAAACATTACGCTATATGTAATTCTCGAAGAAGTATTTGTCGTCATGTGGCACGTGCGATGCGAATCACAGAACATATAAAGGAGGATAGAACGGCCTTGTGGGCGGTACACGCGTGCCGCGGTTATGATCAAATTCTCTGAGTCTACCAAAATGTCAAAAACCGGCCATCAAACGCAATGTTGTTGTGACAGCGTACGGAACTCCGCAAATAATATTAAATTATGCCGTCTTGGACTATTGTAATGTGTCGGAAAAGAAGACAGGTGTGCAATGTAGCACGAGAAGGGATTTCTTTCCACCACTGACTCTAAAAACATTAATATACTTGTGATATTTGTAATTATAACATTAATATTATGACGTTTCTGGACAAAAACGACATTATCGCAAGCAGTATACATTGCTTGCAATAGATACGTACCATTTTGCACTACATAAACGATCGCGCAATGTATTACGTTCACAACGAGAGTCCCGAGTATCAAATTAAAACGTCATTTTCTCGAATCGATATAGAGAAGTGTCAATTTGTAAACAATGTCGATAATTACTATGATTCAAAGGATTATTATCAAATTATATACATTATAACTAAAATAATTTTATGTATTACGACTGATTATGAAATAGGTTTTAAGTGAGGCATTTTATTCGTATTTCAGATTTATATAATTTTTATGTGTTCGTTATGTTTTGTTCAGTAAGTTTTATGATTTAGGAAATTTTATTTTACATTTCTACCTTGATATCATCTAAGCGACATCTAAATCATTTTTCGTAAGATGGATACTCTTTCATACATGCTTAGGCCCAAATTGTAAATAGTTGAAACTATGAAAAATTCTTAAAAGCCAGCCGAAATCTTAGTCAATAATTTAAAATAGTTGTTGAGGTTTTCTATTCGAGAACAAAGCTATGACAACAAATAAAATGACATTATATCCTGGGAGCGATTGTATTGTACCTTTTTTAAGAATAGCTATGTACACCTGATGACTTTTCTAGTTTTCAGAGCTGACTTAATTTACGTGAGCTAAAATATTGTGTTGGCCTGGAGGTTGGGGCGCTGTTTCATACAACTTATACGTACTTTCTAAGTTAATTTGCACACCACTCACATTCAGTAAAGGAAATTATGTAACCGAAACTATATAATAATTCCTATTTATATTAACTATTAAAGAAATACGAACGACGATTATCGGTTGTCATCATACGAATGTCATGATGATGTTAGATACAGAGACAATAACAGAGTTTTGACCACAGATTAGATATATCATGATATGGTTACGTTATGATAATTCTCAATATTTCATTATTTTATGATTTTTCATTCCATAGGGAGAAATTACGCTATCTTTTATATATTTTGAATTAAGTAAAAATCTATTATTTTTGACCCCATGATTTCCCGGACTCCTTTTATTTTTATAAAACTTACAGTTGAAAACAAAATAAAATCGAAATAACACCTTTTCGGTTCTTTATACTTTTTTGATTACTACCAATCAAGAATTTACTTATAATTATATTCCATGTCAAATTATTTTAATGTTAATAGTGTAATTGATTTTAAAAATCAATTATGTATTTTTCTATGTATAGTTATTTACATTAACGTAAATACATGTACACAATATGCCTTATACAAATCCGCATAGTCCGCAATGCATGTAAATTAAGAAGCTAGATGCCATTAATTTTATCGATATCAATAATCGACCTTTCGCTCCCTCTACCATATATGAGTTTTTTACGCCTGTATTAGTGTATGTCAAACGAAGTGATTGCGTCAGTGTGACGACCAATAACAAATCATTTAACCTAGTGCGTGTTGTTTATTTGTGTGCATTTTCCGCGTAGGTATTGGTCTCTTGCTTGTAGTAAAGTTAAAGAGTGGGGGACAAACGGCGACGCGTGTTCTAATGCAAATCAGGAACTATTTCCTTTCTAACCTTCTTTATATGTTCTGTGATGCGAATAGTGCCTACAAATTTAAGTCTAGTGTTTCATGTGCATATTCCAATGAACTTTTTTAAACTAAACAAATTTGACGTCTTAATTTTTTTATTTTTACTTTATACGTCTAAAGTACTCCATATGGCAAGTTGTTTTGCCGCAGGACGAAAATGAAATAGATTTGATTTTTGTGTATTGTAATTAGAGATGCCACGAATATTCGGCTACTATTCGGTATTCAGCCTATTCGGCCACTTTGTTTAGTATTCGGTATTCGGCCGAATAGTACCTATTATTTGGCCGAATACCGAATACCAAAACATGGAAAAAAGACACATCATATAAATCAAGATATGTATTTATTATCAAATTACAATAATATCTCATAATATTCCCATATGGCCGATTTTTTATTAATTGGTGTCATTTTTAATTGAACAAACAATTGGAAAAGAACTAACAAACAAACTTTTCTACAAAATCGTAATGTTTTATTTAAATTGTTATTTATATTAATCTGACAAAGCGTGCCGTGACGTGATTTACTCGCAATTGAAACACTCAAATAGTCTAGCCGCACACTGCCCGCGCACGTTGAAGACAGGTCGCAACCTGTCGTATTAGTGTTTATGCGCTCGACTAACATGTACTTAGTGCCGAATATTCGGCGCTTCGGCCAAATCACTATTCGTGGCAACTCTAATTGTAATCTTTACCCACCGATCCGTAATACCACAAGCAACCATGCAACAATCTGACAAAATGCAACCCCAGAAATGTCATTCGCGTACAATAGACACAAAATATTTTTTTTAAATCAATATGTGATGCGGACGTCAAACGGAATCCTTCGTGATAAATTTAAAAATAAATTCTTCTTTCTATTGTTTATAGTCTGACAATTGTATCTAATCTAATATTAGACCTTATTGTGTTTGTATAAAGTTGGTATTTGATTGCGTGGGAATAGACGCAGGAATTGAGGTGTAGTAAGCATAAGAAATGGATTTAAATGAAACAATATTTTGTATAGAGGAACTGATGTTGGTCTAGATGTCGTCAATAAATAATAACATTAGAATTGGTGTTTCATTTTGAGGCCTAAAAATTTACTGACTATAGAACCAGGTGTATGAACTTTAAGTAAGTGTATCAACATAAACAGCCAGATGTAACCCACAGCTGGACCATGCACCTCTTCTTCATAAGATGGGTGACAATTCAAGGTTGAACATTAATTTATATTATTACTAGCTGACCTGGCAAACTTTATACAGCCTCGATCATTGTTTTTCACATCATTTAACCGCTTGAATGCCCGTATATGAGACAATAGAAAATACATTGTGTCTCGCGTGGATCCACGCTTAGACACACGACGGGTTAAACCATCCCAGGACTAGAATTTATCAAATCGGTTCAGCCGTTCTTGAGTTTTACTGAACAGAAATTTACTTTTATTTATAAAGATTATTAAAACAAAACAAAAACATGAAAATAATGAATTATAATTATTAATCAATCACAAATCCGAAACACATTACCAAAGTTTAATATCTAATATGATTGTAAAAATGTTAATATTGAACTCACCCATTTAGTTCCTACATTTCATTTTGAACTGATTAGGTTTTGACAATTATGTACAAACGTTTTTATTTAAAAAAAAAAACGTTGCCTCACTCTAGATGATCTGATTGTAAAAGCATCCACGCTACGGAGAAAAATAACCTAGATGGGGGACTAAAAAAAAATGATTGAAGACTATGAACATCCCATCTCATTTTGCCACTCCACGTGTCTTTTGGTGAGGTTCTTGGATACCGGCTTCGTCTTCTCAATGGCTGTCAGAATGTCTGCCAAGTCCAGTCTATCCTTGCGATTTGGTACTTGAGCTGAAATGAAACAGTTTACATGGAAAGCTATTCGTGCATGCCACATGTATTCTACTAGAATCTAACTAAAAAGTTGTGTTTTAGACATAAGTTTTTTTTAAGGGGGGAAAATCATCGAATGGCTTCTCCCGCCTGGGTGAGGCGGGAGGGAGTATCAGACGCTTACTGACTAAAAACCACCCCGTTCCTTTTCCTGCACTTCGAGCCGGAGCCCCGGTAACCCGTTAGGTTATCCACGACTCCGAATCGGCATCAGCCCTATTGGGCCCCATCCATGATGGTCAGATGGCTCTTTGAGGCGCGCGCGAAACGCGACGCGCCGTACGCTTTAGACATAAGTTTACCGACTAGTTAAAAAAAACAAGGATTATGTATGTTTTTTTCTCTTGTCCTATTCTCTACTTAGTGAAGGCTAGTAAAGAGTATTTATTTGTAGACTAGCTTTTGTCAGCCTATGTCTTATTTCAGATCATAATCTACCCTTGTTTTGTTCCAAACACCCCGATCCTTTTAGCCCTTATGACGTGATTGAGTGACACAAATACACACAAAACTCACATACTTTCGCAAGTATAATATTAGTAAGATACAACATAATAACATCACGCCTTTTATCCCCGAAGTGGTAGGCAGACGTGCACATTATGCCACTGTACAATATAACACAAATAAATAAATAAAATAAATAAATAAACACCCACTTTTCACCATTTATGTTATGAATCCCATGTAATAGGGGGTGAGCCTATTGCCATATACCGGGCACAATTCCAGACTCCGTTCTACTACTAAGAATTTATAAAATACACAGTTGTACTTTGCCCGACCTGGGAATCGAACCCGAGACCCCTTGCCCAGCAGTCGCACTTGCGACCACTCGGCCAACGAGGCAGTCTCATTGTATTTTCCAAGTTACTTAATCGACTAAGACTTGTACGAGTGTTCGTTGTCAATCTCATACCTACCTATGACAATTATCAACTTAATCGTTAATTATTACCTTTCCCACTCATAGAGGGCAGCATCTTCCTAACATTACACATCAGAGCCTCCTTGCACACCAACTTGATATCACTCCCGGAATACCCCTCAGTCTTCGAGGCGAGTTCTTTTAGGTCCACCTTTGGAAACAGTTCTACGTTCTTCGCATTCAAGTATTTCTGGAACAACTCCTCACGGGTCTTGAAGTCTGGCAGGGGAATGTATATTCGCTTCTCTAGTCTTCTCAACATGGCTGGGTCAATGTCCCTGAATATAGAAATATCTAGAATAAACAGCCTGGAATTTATATATGGCTCAAAACTATCTGGTTATTTTTTATTGGGACAAGCCCGCCACAACCTACCAAAACCGCTGCAACTCCTGTAAGCCAGGATCTATAGTAGATACAACCATGAAAACACCGGAACACTGAAGTCCGGCTCGTCCCAGGGACATGAGTAACTGTCTTGGTTCCCGCAACGAAGTGAATCAGAAGATATTATAAGAGGAGAAGAAGAAAAATCTATGGTTTCCACTTCCCTCGGTGAATTACTGCAGGAGACAGAATGAATTAAGCCTAAAGGCACAAAGAAGAGACTGTACAACTGGGTGAAGCCCAGTCGCCAAGCACCACGGAAATCTGGTTAGTCGAATCGAGTGGCTTCTTAAACTTCTGGACATAGCATCAGTAAGACTACTTTGTGTTTCTTACCAAGGCATATTAGAGTTAGCCAACATGAATATGATCCCCTCTCTCCCTCCGATGCCGTCAATCTCCGTCAGGAGCTGTGCTTTCAGGCGACGTGATGCCTCATGTTCACCAGGAGTCGACCGGTCTGATGCCAGCGTCTCCACTTCATCCATGAAGATTATTGAGGGAGAGTAGTAAGATGCCATCTCGAAGAGGACCTAGAAAGAGAAAGTATTGTATTGTAAGTTCGTTTTTTGCTATTTCTTGATAGGTACTATTTTAAAACTTCGTTCTACATTTGGATTTTTATTCCTAGTCTTAGATGCATTAATCACACATATGTAGATCTGAAACTTTAGCGTGCCCAAAAATCATTTACATACATACGATTTGGGTGTGTAACCCAAGATCTAACAAATATTTGCAACTGCAACAACATTACAAGACTAAAACCTTATCGGAGATGTTTATGGTGAACGAACCATAATACCCATCACTACAACATAATCTGAAGAAGCCGTTTTCCCAGCTCCACTAAACAATTTACCTTTATAATCTTCTCAGTCTCTCCCCGCCATTTGTTGACGATGGTGCTGCAGGACACGTTGAAGAAAGTGCAACAACTCTCGCCAGCCACAGCTCGAGCCAGCATCGTCTTTCCGGTGCCTGGTGGTCCGTGCAAGAGTACACCTCGCCACGGTTCCAGCAGTCCAGTGAATACTTCTGGATACCTGAAATATTTGAGTTTCATTTACATGCTTGGATATAGAGTCTGTTTTAAGATAATTTTAAGTGGGAGCGGTTTTTCTGCTCTATTTGGCCATATATAAGTATATTATTTTAGAAGATAAAAGGGTTCTTAATAAACTGCACATCGACTTACAAAACCGTCCTAAATTTTATAAAAAAAAACAAAATAAATCAAATCTTTTTTTTAAACCAAAAAACAGGTACCTTCCACGGCTTACATTACCTACAAAGAAACATTTTTCATAACTCAATCCTATAAAAAAATTAAAGTAAAGAGAAGAAATAAAAAAAAGAAATAATAAATATTATCTATAAATCCTATAATCCCACTTGCGTGATTTACCTGAAGCCACGGTCAACGAGGAAACATTTTACTTACGTAAAAAAATTACTTACATATGTATATTTATCTACTAATGGAATAACAACATCTATCGAGTAACATTAAAATAAAATAAGCCTTTATTGCTGTAGTCACAATAACAAGAATTACAGTTGTAACAGAGTTAACTCGTCGAGTACCGGTTTTATAGACACAATTAAAGAACAATAGGTCGCGGTCACCGGTGACCGCTTGGTGTTTGACAGTTTAAATAAACAAACTTAAATACTACTCTAACATTATCTCAGCAATCTGTTTCTCTCCTCGTACAACAGCTTGTCTTTCGACAAAGGCCTCCTCTAAGCATTTCCACTTGTTTCTATCCTCAGCAGGCAGCTTGGCAGGAGAAGTAGAGGAAGACAGCATAAACGATGGGAAGACGACTTGAAACAAGTCGCAGGGCCAGAATGGTTAAACAAAAACAAAAAAACATCGAATCTATCATTAACAATTAATAAGCATGTAAATAATAAAATAACATTTAAATCACTTACCGCACAGGATAAACAACGGACTCCATGAGCAAGCTCTTCGCAGAAGATAGTCCCTTCACATCATCCCAAGACACTCCCGAGGATCTGATGATGTCCTGGTACAACACTTCCGCCAACTGCTTCTTGTCATGAGTCATGTGGTTAAGAAGACCAGCTATAGGTTTCCTTTCTATCGCTGATATCGTTTGGATGGCTTGTTCGTCCTGCAAGTTAAAATTAAAATAAAAAAACACTTCACCATTTTAATTATAATAGGAGTATTTTTCTGAAATCATCTAATGACTTCTCCCATCTGGGTGACGCGAGAGACAGACTTTTACTGACTAAAACCCACGCCGTTCCTACGCCTGCACTTCGAGCCGGAGCCCCGGTAACCCGTTAAGTCCTCCGCGGCTAGACTAACCATTCCACTAACAGAAATCAATTTAATTGACCTTTAGTATTTGCCAATGTAAACAGCTTGAGAATTCAAAAGAAAAAACATCAAACAGTCCATTTACACTATTTCTTTGGACATTCCATTAAGAGGAGGGGACATAGACAGAATGCCATATAAATATTGTTAAGCCATATTTATTTGCCAACTGTATTTAGCCCAGTTTAAGCAGCCAACATGGCGGTGACCTTGGAATATGCCACCCCGTGACAAATTGCTGGCCGCGAGCCAAAATCTCGCAATAAAACTATTTGCTTCACCTGAATTTCATTTAAAATCGGATCATAGAGTTTCCACCAAATTAAGTAAATAGGTGAGCGAATGTTTAAGCATTGATTGATCTTCATATTGTTTGCCGATATATTTACATATTGTTATGTTTAATAAAACCCGGAATTTCCTTAATTAATATTTAGGTAATAACTTTAATGTTACAATCGAATTCTAGCCCATTTTAGTTGTCGCGGAGAACCTAACGGGTAACCGGGGCTCCGGCTCGACGTGCAGGAGAAGGAACGGCGTGGTTTTTAGTCAGTAAGAGTCTGACACTCCCTCCCGCCTCGCCCAGGCGGGAGCAGTCATTCGATGATTTTCCCCCCTTAAAAAAAATAAAGCCCATTTTAGTTATCCCGGTAGTGGTCCCAAGAGTGATAAACAAGGAGTTTTGGGTTTAATAGATATACCTACCTAATTGGGTGTACTCTTGGTTTTTTTTTAATATCTCTCAACGATAGCACGGTATTTGAAATAATTGTGGCCAGGGTACCTACGGCAAATCATACCTGTAACAACTTGGTAACGGTGAAAGTAGACGGCAGATCGGCACCCTCTTTCACACACATACACTCCGCAGGGATCATAGGCTCAGTTCTCTCCCTGGTCTTTCTCGTCTGTGGTCTTCGAACTGGACGCTGTTCCTCCACCTTGCGGCAGAACTGAGGCTGCTTGTTGAAGCGCATCAAGTAGTAGCTGCAATAGTCCTGGAAAAGGGGTATTTTACCAGTAAGAGATTGTTTTAACTAAGCAGGATGACAGAAACCTGCATAAAATAAGGTAACTACGTAATATAACACACATCACGCCTTTTATCCCCGAAGGCGTAGGCAGAGGTGTACCTACATTATGCCATTGTACAATGTAACATCTACTTTTCACTATTTATGTTTTGAGTCCCATGTAATGGGGGGTGAGCCTATTGCCATATATCGGGCACAATTCCAGACTACTGTGATTTTTTGAAAACCCAGTAATACTTTGCCCTACCCTGGAATCGAACCCGAGACCCCTTGCCTGACATTACATGTGTAATGATAATAATAATCTTCTTATTTAAAGTATGTCTGTTACAAATCCTTCAAACTTCTCCCACACAGTGACCGCCAATTTATTACGTCAAAACGGGAAAATGCAACCGACGACATTTTGTATTACGCAATATGGCCGCTGTGACGTCACCGGCGTCTGCGCGTCTCGCTATGCAGGCGCGCATCCAAGGAGACCGGAGCAAGAAGTTTGTAAACAACTTGGGTTTGTTTCATTTTGTACTTTATGTTGTTTGTTTGGTACTTATGTGATATACACGTGTGATGTGATTATGATGTTATTCGGGTTACTCACGTACCGACCTAATTATTCGACGATGACTTTGACAACTTTCAAGCCATGGTAGATTCTCATATTCATGTGTGATGTGATGTTTGTCATTATGTTATGTTTAACCCGTCGTGTGTCTAAACGTGGATCCACGCGAGACACAATGTATTTTTTATTGTGTCTCATATACGGCCATTCAAGCGGTTAAGGGATTCGGGCTACTGGGGCAAATGAGTAGACTGATCAGCTGAAATCCCTCATAAGTATCTGGTTTTAAATGAGTTTTGCAGTTGCCGGATGAATACAAGTTCCGAATGCGTCGCAAGCCATTACAATCGTCACTATTTCACTCATTTAATGTGAGTGGAATTCGGTATGAAGATATTTTTGAGTAATAATAACAAAAATAAGCACAAATATTTATGATAATACGAAGTTTTTAAAATCTAAATAGAATTTCAAAGGAAACCTTTATTTTGAACAAATGGCATTTGGCAACAATTTCACACACGCACGCATGAAGACATCATCACACTATAATATTTTATTTATTATAAGACGTACCTCACTGACCGCACACTGGTTAGATTATTTAAAATTTAATTCAGGAAAAACATTTATAAACCAAAGTTTATTATGAGTTTTATTCTGACTTCTACGTTGTTTTTTACGTTAGTGAGTGGGTGGTCTCGGCGTGCTTCATTGAATATACTAGTTACTCGACAGACGACATCTGTCTATTGGCGATAAACTCAAATAGTAATGAATATAATTCGATTAAAGACATGAACTAAAAATATGTATCAATACATTAATCAACATAGTATAAAACAAAGTCGCTATCCACCGTTTGTCTGTTCCTATGTATGCTTAGATCTTTAAAACTACGCAACGGATTTTGATGCGGTTTATTTAATAGATAGAGTGATTCTTAAGGAAGTTTTATATGTATAATACATGCATATTGCACCCGTGTGAAGCCGGGGCAGGTCGCTAGTTTGCAATAAATGAGGGTTTATTAATATTATATTTAGAACTTCACAATTCATTTCACACCGACTCCACACAACTTAGACACATCATAAAGATATCACCGTCCACTGTACGACATAGGGCTCGTACACAGAAATGCGTTACGACGTCGCATCGCAAAAATGTGCGAGCTCCCTCTACGCATCGCAAGAACTTGCGAATTGATTCGCATCGCGCATCAAAATCTTACCTTCCCAAAATCTTCTTTGTTTCTTATTCCTGTATCTCCTAAGCAATGACAGAAGTGCACATTTCTTTTTACGATCCACGCCACGACCTAGTTTTCAATTTAAAATACGTTTAGTACGGTTGACGGTCGTCGAAGGAATGGTCTGCCTTGTCGCACAAAATCTCATCGCAGCAATTCGCATCGTAATTTTTTTGCGTTGCGAATTCGCATCGCATCGTAGTGTTGTGGACGAGCTCATAAAGAGTCAGGTAACCGACTGACATACTAGTGGACTGGCTTCCCATTCACGACAGCTAATGACATGCTCCAGTTATATTGTTGTGCAGGCACCATTGCTCTACTCCATTTTGAGGTTATGACCTGTAGATTTTTAAAGTCGGTGATTGAGCACTTACAGTTGAATCTGGACTCCAGATTTGGTTGTGCTTCGACGTGTGAGTGAGATTATTGAAGGTCTAATCCTTTACTCAATTTCCAACCTCTAAATTAAAATTTATAAAAAGCAATTGGCAATGTATTTTTAACTCTTCTGGTGTTGCGGGTGTCAATGCGTGGCGTCGATTTCTTACCATTAAGTAATCGTTTGTTGACCATATTCCATAGAAAAAACCAAAAGTTCTGCTACCTAAAAGAATCATCGATATTATGTAGTGGAACACTCTATTAGACACGTTTGAATGAACTTCCACACTTGTATAGGGTTGTCATTTATCACGCGACCGTCGACCAATCAAATTGTCTGTATATGACGTCATTTGTCCGACCCGCCAATCGAGAGGAAATGAAAGATCCGGTCCAATCTGAATGCAACTATCAATTGAGCCTTTATCTTCGTGGAATTGCCTGAACTAGTAAGTTTGTTGTGCTAGTACTTTGGAGACTAACATAAACGAATATTTGCGAAATGAAATTGGATTTATTATTACTTTCTAACATTTGTGGTCGTACCTTTTAAAAGTTTTTAAATAGAGCGCAATAAAAGTTTTATTGAGTTTTTCGATTTAAAATCTACTATGCTAAAATAAAATAACCGATTGCAAAAAGTTTTACCCTGAGTACGGGGACATGCTACGCCTAATTCCCATGAATGTGATGTAAGTTTTACATTATACTAGCTACTTCCGCGCGGTTTCACACGCTCTGCTCAGCTTCCATTGGTCGTAGCGTGATGTTTTATAGCCTATAGCAATCCTCGATAAATACGCTATCCAACACAAAAATAATTATTCAAATCAGACTTGTAGTTACGGAGATTAGCGCGTTCAAACAAACAAACAAAAAAACAAACTCTTCCGCTTTATATCTATATATATAAAAGAAAGTCGTGTTAGTTACACTATTTATAACTCAAGAACGACTAAATCGATTTGGATGAAAATTGGCTGGGAGGTAGCTTAGAACCAGGAGACGGACATAGTATACTTTTATCTAATTTTTTTTTACTTTTACTAAAAATCACGAACGGGAACGGGGGGAAAATGGTATGGCGCGTACGAAGTCGCGAGCAGAAGCTAGTAATAGTATAAGTATAAGATTATAAGGGAAACCTTCAACGTCACATTAAGGAGATTCAATTTAAACCAAGAGAGTAATTTCTTAAAAAAAGTTTTTATATAAACTAGCCATGTTGTGTGTCAACCCTGTTCAGTCAGCTGTTCAATTTCCTCGCTCTCGTAAATAAGGTCGTGAACCCTAAGTACGTCAGTAGTCTTCCTCCCACCGTATGTTTTAGTAAATGGGGTAAAATCGATGCTTGAATAAACATTTCACATTTTTACTTCATCGTGTTACAGTTAAGTGTTTTCGGCCTGTTAATATGGGTACGTAGGCTTTGATTTTCAGGGCCGTTTTTCCTATCGCCGCCGGGTAAATTTTAACTTAGCGAGTAACTTTGAATATTTGACAATTCTTCCATACCAAAAACTCAAATGTTAATTTTATTCTACTACTAGCTTGTGCCCGCGACTTCGTACGCGCAATCCCATTCCCCCCCCCCCCCCGTTCCCGTTCGTGATTTTCTGTAAAAGTAAAAAAAAACAAATTTAGATAAAAAGTATCCTATGTCCGTCTCCTGGTTCTAAGCTACCTCCCTGCCAATTTTCATCCAAATCGATTTAGTCGTTCTTGAGTTATAAATAGTGTAACTAACACGACTTTCTTTTATATATATAGATTAAAAATTTACTGAATTTTGGAAAATTAGTCCTTAAACTGTCAAACACCGCGAGGACACCGGTGACCGCAACCTATTGTTCTTTAATTGTCGCGGAGAACCTAACGGGTAACCGGGGCTCCGCCTCGACGTGCAGAAGAAGGAACGGGGTGGTTTTTAGTCAGTAAGAGTCTGACACTCCCTCCCCCCTCACCCAGGCGGGAGCAGTAATTCGATGATTTTCCCCCCTTAAAAAAAAATTGTTCTTTAATTATGTTTATAATATATACTCGAAAGGGTTAATAAGGTAGAAGACGTCTATTCAGTAATATAGATGTGGACACAAACCCTTGACAATCGAGGCACTTTGGAATTAGACACTTCAGCCCATCTCTTTGAGAAGAAATATAATCTATACAGAAAATATCAATATCAGAAAATAAACCTAGACTTCACTGCACTCATGCAGGATACCTTCCAGTCTACAAAGCGAATATCAAAAAACTATCAACTCTATAACCACCAAAAACCACACGGCATTCAAAATCAAATCCCAAACTTGAATTAGAATTTAATTTAAATTTAGCATGAGTTACATTACATGAGAATGAGTTGCAAAATGTCGTTGGAAACTCGTTCAGAGTCGGACGGCACGCAACTATGCAGGGTGTAGGAACATTTGGTTCAATATTAAAAGTATTTCGTCGAACATTTCGCTTGCGAGTCCTAGTGGAATGTTCGAACATGTGTGAGTTTGCCTGATGGGTAGTATTAAATTGTAGAGAAGGTGCAATGGTGTCAAAGTGATTTTTAAACGATTTCAAAAAGAAAAAACATCTTCAGTAGGCTGCTTGATATCGCCGCGACCGCGCATGCTGCTTATGAGGAACCCCTCTGTGGTTCGAAACAAGTAGAGCTTTTCTCAGTATATTCACGTAAGTAACTCGCGATTTTTAGTTAATTTAGTATGTCTCAAGATAGTTATTATAAAAAAAGGTTTCTCAGTATGACCTGTACCAGATGGACCTGATTATCTCGCAATTGGCTGAATCGAATTTGATGCGATTTTACAGAAAAGTGTTTTCATTACTTAACGTAAGTTAACTGTTACTTACTTAAGGCAAAGTTTTGCAGGCAGTTACAGTTAGACCAAGCCAAAATATTACTGCACGATTCGCGTGGTGGTTGGGCGACCGGTAAACAATGGAGCCTATTATATTTTTGCTCGCCAGGTGGCGCTAATGTGAGAAATTATGTATTCCTAAAGGAACATGATTTTCTCCTGTGTCGTGGGTGCGTTTACAAATACACAAGTTCATATACACAATGACAGCCAGAATCAACAATTTGTGGATCACAAAAAGTGTTAAACCTTACTGGAATTAAACCCGCGACACGATGCACGGCAGCCGGTTGTCCAGCCACTGCACCAATCGTGCAGTCATTTATTTCTCTTAAGCTAATGTGAAGCCACATTTAAATAATTGTTTAAACAGTGTATTTAGAACAACGTTGTACCTTTGCTTACTCTAGAGAATAGGAAGCATAAATGTGTCAAACGAATTAAGAAAGTCGTCGCTACGGCGTAGCATTTCGTAGCAATGATTACATTATTTAATTATGCCTCACATTTAGCTTACTGTAGCCTCCGGTGCTCACCTGCGTTTAATTTAGGAAATTAAGTTATCGCGGGCCATCTTACGTCTTTTTACTCAACTGCGTCAGAAGAAACGATATTCAATGTTAATTACTTACAAATACAGGTATACAAGTACAGCTCTATGAATTAATTTAGCAGTGGATGATATCTGGCTGATGATGATAGATATTTTTAAGGGGGGGGGGGGGAATCATCGAATGGCTTCTACCACCCGGGTGAGGTGTGTCAGACTCTTACTGAATAAAAACCACCCCCTTTCTACTCCAGCACTTCGAGCCGGAGCCCTGATAACCTGTTACGTTCTCCGCGGCGCGTATCGGCATGAGCCCTATTGGACCCCATCTGTGGTTGTCTGATGGCTCTTTAAGGCGCGCGCGGAATGATGGTGGATCTTGTACAGACCCTACAGAGTTACTCGAAAATAAGTCAGTTTAGTTTATTTTTAATGAGGGGAAATTATCGGATGACTGCTCCCGCCTGGGTGAGGCGGGAGGGAGTGTCAGACTCTTACTGACTAAACACCACCCCGTTCCTACACTTGCACTTCGAACCAGAGCCCCGATAACCCGTTAGGTTCTCCGCGACTCCGAATCGGCATCAGCCCTGTTGGGCCCCATCCGTGGTGGTCTGATGGGTCTTTGAGAATGATTTTGTTTAGCCTCTAGTTTCGTAAAAAACAAAAATAATATAAATAAAAATAATTCCCGGTCGTTAGTCTCGTTAAAACGCTAAAACTTGAGAACTGCTGAACCGATTTGGCTAATATTGGTCTTGGAATGTTCGTGAAAGTCCAGGGAAGGTTCAAAAGGTGAGAATAATGTTTGAGATGATACGCATTTTTTTGGGTCAGCTACTCATAAATCATTATTCATACACACACGGTACAATTGGTACGTGTGTACATCTACTACAGCTGTACAATCCAATTTACCATGATCTCTCTTTGCATGATCTTTACGTACACTCAACGATCAGTTTATACTGGTTTTTCATAGCTTGATGTGTTGCCGTACACCTATGTCTATTCGGCCGTGTCACAAGCAACACAGCGCCGTGTCATCTGCACAATTACGTGTGCGACTAACAAGCAAACCAGAGCTGTACGGTTGTACCACTGCACTGCAATTAATAGGGAACAAAGGCACACAAATGCCAGCACCTGTGTAGTCATGAATGCCTAGTACGTATAGGTATTTCTGTGTACAATGTCAAGCTTGTTATTGGTCAAAAGAGTACGCAGCTAAGCAGGAGTGTCTAAAACGATTTAGTAGAACAACTTACCTAATCGAAAAATACTGAGCAACTAACCATTCAAACAGAATTATGAAAAATAATTCAGAAAAGGAAAAACATTATTAGATACAGAGGCGTTAGTACAAGTTTGATTTACGTTTAAAGTAATCGAAACGAGTACACGCTCTGCGCTCTGATTGGCCGGCTCGAATGAACCAACCAATCAGAGCGCAGAACGCGTACTCGTTTCGAATGCTTGAAACGTAAACAAACTCGTACTAAGGCCTCAGGATGTAAACGGAATGCTCCTGAAAAACGCCGACATGTGATAGTAAAAAACAAGTTGTATTTTCATAAGAGTAAGGTATAAAATGTTTCTTTAGTGTAATAATAGTTGTAATCAACTGCTCGAGGCTGATTTTTCATGAATAACACGAAATCAAGAACTAAAAAGCAAAAAAGTGTGGGAGAGCCATGCTTCGGCACGAATGGGCCGGCTCGACCGGAGTGATACCACGGCCTAACAGAAAACCGACGTAAAGCAACGCTTGCGTTGTGTTTCGTCGTGTGAGTGAGGTTACCGGAGGCCCAATTACCCTCCCCTTCCCCAATCTCCCCAATCCCTGAATTCCCAACGATCCTCAAACTCCTAATCCCCAAAAGGCCGGTAACGCACTTGTAACGCCTCTGGTGTTCCAGGTGTCCATGGGCGACGCCGATTGCTTACCATCAGGTGATCCGTCTGCTATTTTACCGGCTTATGCCATAAAAAATCACCACCATCCTTCAAGTGCACGGTAAATGGGGGGAGGTTTATGGAATAGGAGGCAAACAAAAATTGGAGGATCACCTGAAGGTAAGCGATCAACACCGCCCATGGCCTATATAAATGTGGAGGTTTATAGTCAGCTCTAACAGTGAACCTTTTTTTATGGCATAAGCTGGTAAACGAGCAGATGGATTACCTGATGGTAAGTAATCGGCGTCGCCCATGGACACCTGGAGGTAAAAATCCCACACTCCCTAGTCTTTTCCCCCAAAAAGCTAGGCGCCGTAGGAAGGTTTCCCCCGTCAACAAAAAAAAAATAATAAAAAAAGGTAAGAAATAGGTGCCACAAGCCCATAACAAAATATAGCTTTACAAACGGAACATTGAAATCGTAAAAGTTCATGCTCGAAGATAAAGAAACTAAAAACCTTACTAATAGCATCAAATTCAAATTTATCGCTAACGTAAATGGCAGACCTTGGAGCTCTGCTTACCCCCAGAGGCACATAAATACGAAAAATACTTCCTCTACTAACGAGGCTGGCACACACATACACACACATACTAAGATAACTCAATGATGGCGAAGTTAATCTCTAGGGGGATATGGTTTCACGTGTTCTTCAACATTTTTTGAAGACTGTTTATACCTAAGAGTTGAAGGACTATGTTTTTAGTAGAAAGTGAATTCGGTCCTGTACGTACATAACATAACATCACGCCTTTTATCCTCGAAGGGGTAGGCACAGGTGCACATTATACCACTGTAGAATGTAACACCCACTTTTCATTATTTATATTATGAGTCCCAAGTTATAGGGAGTGAACCTATAGCCATATACCGTGCAGAAATCCAGACTCTGACTGAGAATTAAAAAAAACCTAGTAGTACTTTGCTCGATCCAGGAATAGAACCCGAGAACCCTTGTGACCACTCAGCCAACTAGGCAGATTTTACTGACTGAGTCGACTTTGTGACATACTCCACGCCTGAATCACTGTTTTCCAAAATACAATCTTATAGCTTAGTTTAGAAGACAGTGTCAGTATCGATCGTAATTCACACTCGTTCATGTAATTGCCATATTTCTGTGAATGTAATATTGTGAAATTTTGTACAATAAACAATTTTTATTATTTATTAATTACATAGTTCATCATAAATTATTGTTAATAATAATTATTTCGTGATCCCCGCGATGTCATTATTTAAAGGATTCGAAATACTTGTCAGGATTAAAAAATACTGTTCAGAGTTACTATACTAAAGAAACTATACCAGATATGGTTATTGCAAACGTGTACAGAAAAAATGAAATGTTTTTTACGATTATGACACTATAAAATAAAAAAATTTAAAGCTTCGCCTGAGGAAGCAATGAATCTACTTTAAACTAACTTTGTTTTTATAACTATCATGAGACATACTAAATTAACTAAAAAGCGCGGGTTACTCACGTGAATATACTGAAAAAAGCTCTACTAGTTTCGAGCCACAAAGGGTCTCATCCTCATGAGTAGCATGCGCGATCGCGGCGATGTCGCGCAGCCTACTAGCTAACATCGGCGCTTGCTAGGCTGACATTGCCGCGACCGCGTAGTATATTCACGTGAGTAACCTGCGAATCTTTCCTCTATAAAATTGGAACAAAACCTCACCTGCAGAATGATGTCCAGGTCGATGTTATCGCAGACCTCGTACTCCCCAGTGAGGGCGGCCTCCGAGGTGAAGGTGTCTGCCGTGTGAAAGTAGCCTTCCTGCTTCAGGTATCCTTGCACCAAGTACTTGAGGATACGCTTCCGAGCACGGAATAGAGCTTCTTTCTGGAAAAAAGATTTTATTTATACCTAATGTTTGTGCCCTTTATTATTTTTATTTATGTTTGTCATTTACTTTTCTCTACTAATGTACTATAATTATTAATGGTGTACAATAAAGTTTATTATATTCTATTCTATTCTAATGTTATATGACTATGACTATGATAGTGGTTACAGCTAGTCAGAAGTCTAGAAAATATATCTGCCTTTTCTTTAAGCGGGCTACTGGGTGCCCGAATCCCTCAAACAGGCCTGTAATACACCCGTAACTCATTTGGTGTTGTAGTTGTTTATGGGTAGCGCTGATCATTAGACCTATTAGCTAATTTTAACCCTTCTCCTTATTCTAAGAAAGGGTTCGTACACAAAATGCGATGCGACGTCGCATCGCAAAAATGTGCGAGCTCCTTCTACGCATCGCAAGAACTTGCGAATGGATTCGCATCGCGCATCAAAATCTTTTCTTCCCAATATCTTCTTGACGGTAGTCAAAGGAATGGTCACCCTGGGAGACGCCTTGTCGCACGAAATCGCATCGCAGCAATTCGCATCGCAATTTTTTGCGTTGCGAATTCACATCGCATGGCATCGCAGTTTTGTGTACGAGCCCAAATAGCGCATTATAAACCCAAGTGGCACTGACAGTCACTGCCAGCGAAATTCACAAGACACTTTTTAAAATTAAACGTTAAAGACATGTTGCTTCGTTCGTGTTCACGAGGCTACTGAAGTATTATTCTGTGACAGTCTGTCATCTTATTGAGCTTGTGAGGGCCCTTAGTTAAGCATTATATTGCGCCTATGCGCGACATTAACTGAAAGGATTCGGTACGGGTGCAGTCGCGTCCCAACCATTGTATTGGTCAGACATTAAACAATGATAGCTCATTGAGTGTGTTCATTTGTCACCATAGCAGTGCTTAAAAGATAAACAGGCTTTTTTCAACTAACCGACTTTGAATTTATAAAAATTCAATGAAACAATTACTTTCAGGAAATTAAAACATAGCTTAGTATGTACATACATATGTAGGTAAACGGGACATCCACTTTTATATAAATACTTCCTTAGTACTTCACTCTACTCGAGAACTCAGGCGGGACGCGTGAGGCAGCGAAGCGCTGCCTCCTCACAACCCAGCCATTGCGAAGGACACACCGGGCGTCGGGGATCGCGGGACGATCTCCGGCCACCGTAAGCGCGGGCCTGCGGACGGTGAGCATGGGTGGCTCCCCGTCCGACCAGAAACAGACCCGAGCGAATGGCGCGTGGATCCACCACGTGGAACCACCACGGATGGGGCCCAACAGGGCTGATGCCGATTCGGAGTCGCGGAGAATCTAACGGGTTACCGGGGCTCCGGCTCGACGTGCAGGAGAAGGAACGGGGTGGTTTTTAGTCAGTAAGAGTCTGACACTCCCTCCCGCCTCACCTAGGCGGGAGCAGTTATTCGACGATTTTCCCGCCTTAAAATAAAAAACTCGAGAATTCAAATCAAGCAGCCTTTGGAAAATATTTAAGTACGACGACTTCATCAAACGTGGTAGTCACAAGGAACTTATATTTTATGAATCGTGTAACATTATTTATGGATTACATAAAGAACATTCAAAGTTTCCCAATATGGCGATTGAAGGAATAACAAATGAGGTTGAAGATTGCAATAGCCTAACTTTTGGGGTGATCCTATTATCCGGCCGCTTTGTTCTATCACAAAATCTTTTGAAGTTACAAGTTTATTGGATGAGTGAGACAGAAATATGTATAGTATGATGAGTAATAGAGACAGCTGGTTATTTTAACAACCTATATAATCTATAGCGTTCTACAAAACTTTAATTATGTTAACATACATAATTACGTTTGAATTGTTTTGATGAATGAAGGGTCACTGCCTCGTCGGCCGAGTAGTCGCAAGTGCGACTGCCGAGCAAAGGGTCTCGGGTTCGATTCCCGGGTCGGGCAAAGTACTACTGGGTTTTTTAACAATTCTCAATAGCAGCACGGAGTCTGGAATTGTGATCGATATATTATGGCATTAGGCCCACCCCCTATTACATGGGACTCATAAAATATATAATGAAAAGTGGGTGTTACATTGTACAGTGGCGTTAAGTGCCGTAATGTGCACCTCTGCCGACCTCTCGAGGATAAAACGCGTAATGTTATGTTATATACTTCATATACCTACTTAGGCAAAAAGTATTGCTATTTCAACCAACCCCATTTAAAAGAGAGAGACAACATGCATCCTAATACTGCATGTCACGGCCTGCGACCTACATCGTAAAAATTCAAAGCTCCACTTGGCACAAGGATCAGACATTAGTCTTCCATATTCTGGGTCACGCTTTCGATTCGAGATTGAGGACAAATTGCGTATAACCAACTTAAGTTTTGACATAAATCTAGATTAGTGTTTTTTTGGGATAAGCCGGTAAACGAGCAGACGGATCACCTGATGGTAAGCAATCGGCGTCGCCCATGGACACCTGGAACACCAGAGGCGTTACAAGTGTATTACCGGCCTTTTGGGGATTAGGAGTTTGAGGATCGTTGGGGATTCAGGGATTGGGGAGATTGGGGAAGGGGAGGGTAATTGGGCCTCCGGTAACCTCACTGACACACGAAACACAACGCAAGCGTTGCTTCACGTCGGTTTTCTATGAGGCCGTGGTATCACTCCGGTCGAACCAGCCCATTCGTGCCGAAGCATGGCTCTCCCACACATAACCTAAATAATAATTACTCTAACCTCTCTGTCTTTAACCAGTGCCTGTTATTTCATAAGACCTGTATGTATTACCTTAACATGCAAATATAGACGTTGAGTTTTTTTTTAAATAATACCCAGGTGAAGAGAATAGCGGTAACAAAAGGGTCTTAAAATCTCCACAAGGTAAGAGGATCTGTTTTCTATATACCTTGTTTTACTACAGCTTCGATAATAATTATAGATCAAAGAACACTGACCTTACGATAACGAACAATATCTCATTCAATAAATGAATAATAAATAAACGAACAAACTTACAGTTTCAAACTTTCTCATTTGACTCATGGGTCGTGTAACTCCAGCCATTTTCTCTCCCTTTATCAAATAAATATATTTTTAAGACTCACTAAATAGTAATTGCAAAAGTCAATGGCATTTTCATTGAAATATTTCAATCGGTTGCTAGGGGCGCCCCGTTGCTAGGCAACCGACCATAAACAACCCTTGGAGGTCAACGGTTGATGGTTGATGTGGTTCTTCGATTAAATATTTTAGTTTTTAATTATTATTTGAGAATATTTTATAATTACTTAGATAGGTATTTTTGATTAAATCGTTAATTATTAATTATTAAAATAAAAACAATTACAATTTATATTGAATTGATTACCTGGGTGTCTTCAAGGCCCGAGTTAATTGGTTGCTTATGGGATGACGTGCTCCATCTTAGACCGCATTATTGCTCACCACCAAGTGAGATAGTGGTCAAACGTCGACCCATGAAATATAAAAAAAAATCTTAGGTGTGATGTAACAAAACACAAAAACAGATTTTGATAGTGTCAAATGATAACGGGTGTTTCCTTTGGACCAATTTTGATACCCATTTAAAATCGTTTTCATTCAACTTGTACTCTGTAATCGCATTCACTACTCAGTGGTCTCAAGGTCTCTTCTCATAGTAATCAAAGTCGAATATTTTATACTTAGTTAATTTTTTTTACTTAATTTCATACACCTACCTTTTCTTATGCCTACACTACAATATATGTACAGAAATAACCTCTCTAAAGCCTACACGTACTTTCCTTACGTTCACAGTACATGACCGAAATACATTATTTATTAAAAAAAGGAAGAAGCCGGCGACCATAAACATAAACCCAATTCCCTAGCACCTGTAACAACACTGAAGCCAAAAGAACCTTAAGAAAACACACTGAAAATCTGAAACGGTAACCTGAAAAAAGCTTCGTCGAAAAAAGCTGAAAACTGCCGACAAAAAGCTGAAAGCGAGTCATCCCTTTGAAGAGTTTTTATTAAAATAAGGCTTCGCTTACAGCCCTGTAAGGCTGTAATTAAACCTGTCATGAAAAAACATTTGAAATTCGAGACTGGGATTCTTCAGTTTCATGTTTCACGACTCGGTTCTGTAATTGGGCTGTTCTTTTCAGTTGATAAACTACACGTTATTATAGTGTAGAATGTGATACAAGCGCAAGGTCACAAGTTCAAAATGAAAGTGTTTTAAGCCAGAACGGTGATTAGAATGTAAGTTAAATCCCATACTTCATATTAAGACAGGCTTTACAGTCTTTTTTTAAACTGTCAAACACCGCGAGGATACCGGTAACCGCAACCTATTGTTCTTTAATTGTGTCTATAATGACGGTACTCAAAGAGTTAAGGGGGGAAAATCATCGAATGTCTACTCCCACCTAGGTAAAACGGAAGGGAGTGTCAGACGCTTATTGACTAAAAACCACCCCGTTCCTACTCCTGCACTTCGAGCCGGAGCCCCGGTAACCTTTTTACGTTCTTCACGGCACGTTTTACAGTATGGCGTGATAAAACAAAAACAAAACTGATAGTATGTAGTTATAACCATAATAATAGAATAGATTTTTTTAAGGGGGGAAAATCATCGAATGGCTTCTCCCGTCTGGGTGAGGCGGAAGGGAGTGTCAGACTTTTTCTGACTAACAACCACCCCGTTCCTTCTCCTGCACATCAAACCGGAGCCCCGGTAACCCAAATAATAGTATAGATAGTATCTGTAGGAGGTACATGGGTATATTTGTTAGTAATTAAAGTATTAATCTAGCTAGACATAATGAACAGTATCGGCCGAAAGTCCTTTGGAGCCTATTACTTGAAATAATACGAAGTACCTCAGAGCAAGACAATTTATTTACGTCAAAGCAGACAACCTAATGTTTTGCCGGTAACGAAACCATAGCTTGAATTTAAATCGGCCAACGCCATCTATCGAGCTATGGGACAACACAATAAATAGTAGTATGGCGTTGGCCGAGTGCATCTTTTAAACAGATTATTTCTACACTGAACATTCCGCCCACCAAAAGGAATATATTCCTTTTCGTACCGCCCACCATGCATAAACTTAACAACTAGGAGAACAGTGGACTGTATAACAATTATATTACTATATTACGAATAATACATCGAGATAGATCTAGTGGACGGCTTCTTTTAGCAGACATTGGCGCGGACAGTTATGGTTTCAATCAAAATGAATAGATATAAGTACAAAAACATTAATCTGGGTGACGAAATTCTTGTTACCGGCAAAAATATCAGGTTGACAAAATTCTGACAAAAAAACAATATAACTAAACTACTAACTAAACATTGTAATCAATACATGACAGTGCACAAGAGTAAGAGACATTGTTATTTCAACAGTGCAGTATAAGAAAATAACATAATAAAACCTTATCTAAAAACATACGCAACTTAAACAATTAAATCTACAAGATTTTGTGCCTTATTCAGTAACAGGAAGAAAACACAATTTTGAAATTGGACGTTTAATCATAGAGCCCTTACAACGAACAGTGACAACTCGCGTCAAGTTATCTCTACCCGGATGCAGCTCAACAATTCTGCCATACAACCATTTAGCTGGAGGTAAGATATCTTCTTTTATTAAAACTACATCACCTATTTTACAGTCAGGTTTACGAACATTCCACTTATGCCTTTGAAAAAAGTTTGTTAAATACTCCTGTTTCCATCTACGCCAAAAGTGCTGCACCATACGCTGTACTAATTGCCATCTGCGTAAAGTGCTAACTGTGACACTTTCATAGTTGTAGTCAGGAACCATTACCAATGGATGACCCACCAAGAAATGACCCGGAGTCAGAGGTACAGGATCCTCTGGATCACTACTACCCTGAGACAGGGGCCTAGAGTTTAGGCATGCCTCGATTTGGGAAAGTACTGTGGACAGTTCTTCGAACGTCAAAGTGGAGTCACCTATCACACGCTTCAAGTGGTGTTTTACACTTTTCACCCCTGCTTCCCACAACCCACCAAAATTAGGAGCGTGAGGAGGGATAAAATGCCATTCTGTTTGAGAGTTTGCAAGAGCAGCTGCAATGTCTTTGTACATCGAACTCTGTTGGTTGAAAAGCATCTGCAACTCTTTAGCAGCACCCACAAAATTTGTACCATTGTCGCTCCAGATATGACGACAGTGACCGCGCCTAGAAACGAACCGTTTGAACGCTGCCAGGAAACCCTCAGTCGTCAAATCTGAAACAACCTCTATGTGTACTGCGCGCGTAGCCATACATACGAACAAACAGATGTACCCCTTATACGACCGCTGTCCACGACCTTTGGAGACTCTAATGTGAATAGGGCCTGCATAATCGACACCGGAGTTCAGAAACGGCTTACTGGGAGTCACTCTGCAAACCGGAAGTTCTCCCATAAGCTGTTGATTCGTGGTCGCCGAGTATCGAATACAGCGAACACAACGACGTATATAAGCTCGTACAATATTTTTAACCCGACTGATCCAGTACTTGATGCGTATAAAATTAAGTACCAGTTGCTGTCCTCCATGAAAGGTCCTTTCATGAGCGTCGGCTACAATTAACTTAGCCAAACTTGAATCATGAGGAATAACAACTGGGTGCTTTGTATCATCAAGTAATGGTGAATACCGTAGCCTTCCTCCAACTCGCAATATCCCACATTGGTCGATAAATACATTCAACTTATATAAAGAACTCGACCTTTCCAATGGACTCTTATTTTTCAGGGCTGTCAATTCAGCCTGAAACCATTGCTGTTGGCTTTGTTTGATACATACATTCAACGCTTTGTGAATTTCGGAAGCTGACAGGTATTTTGCAACCTTAATATTCGCTTTACGAAGTTTTAATGATTGCAAAAATCTTTTACAATACGCAACAACTCTCACCAAACGTGAAAGTGATGAATACTTAGATCCCCAAATGACTTCAAAATCAGGCACTACGCTGGCAGTGTGAACATTAACTTGCTTTAACTCCTCATTAGTATGAATGGCACTAGGCCGGGTGAAGTCTATCTGAGCATTCCTTAACCAACCAGGTCCATGTTTCCAAAGATCATCACCAAGGAGAAATGCTGAAGACACTCCCCGGGAAGCTATATCTGCTGGATTTTCTTTAGATTTAACATAAGCCCACTGCGAATTGTCTAGCAAACCAAGAATCTCAGAAGTACGATTAGCCACGTAAGTTTTCCATCGACTTGGATGATCATTTAACCAGGCCAAAACAACTGATGAATCCGTCCAAGCATGTATATTTGCCTTAGGAATGTTCATTACTTGAGCTACATCAATCAATAATTTTGCTACTAAAACAGAACCGCACAACTCCAGCCGTGGAATGGATATTTGCTTGATGGGAGCTACCTTTGTCTTTGCGGTTATGAGGTGCGAGTGTATTTGCCCATTAGCATCGACAATGCGACAATACACCACAGCCGCATAAGCTATATTTGACGCATCGCTAAAGCCATGTAACTCCATTGTAATATCTTTTTCGCTTTTATGTATCCATCTAGGAATGTGAAAGTTTACCAGTTTCTTTAACTCTGCTCTATAATATGACCATTCTTGTAAGAGATTTGGTGGCAGTTCATCATCCCAGCCGATTCCACTAATCCATAGCTTTTGTATGAAAACCTTCGAGGTTATAATGCACGGTGCTATCCAACCCAACGGATCATAAAGCTTTGATATCTCTGATATAACCGTCCTTTTTGTTTCAGGTGCAGCAGGAGGTGACATCTTCACAGAATAATCAAATTCATCAGTGTTCCGGTTCCAGGTAAGTCCTAAAATCTTAGTTATACTATCCATTTTTATTTCAAGGTCTCTACCAGAAGTTTCCTTCAACGTTTCCAAAATGGATGGTCTATTGCTTGTCCACTTTTGCAATTGGAACCCCGCTTTCTCTAATAGACAATTCATTTCATCATAAATTAGTTTTACTTCTGTTTCAGATTGACACCCAGTCATCAGATCGTCCATATAGAAGTCTGACTTCACCCTTTCAGCAGCCATTGGATACCTCTCGCCTTCATCGCACGCAACTTGCTGCAACGACTTTACAGCTAAGTAAGGAGCGCATGACGTACCAAAGGTGACAGTCAGAAGTCGGTAATCCTCGATCTCTTTGTTTGGATTCTCTCTCCAAACAATTCTTTGATAATCTGTATCAGGTCGAGCGACCTTGATTTGGCGATACATTTTGACGATATCGGCAGCCAGACAGATCGGATGTTGACGCCATCTCATGACAATATGTCGCAAATCTGCCTGAAGAGTGGGTCCTACCATTAAGGTGTCATTTAAGGAAACCCCGTTCGTTCCCTTACATGACGCGTCATAAACCACTCTTACCTTAGTGGTTAATTTATCCTGTCTAACCACTGCGTGATGAGGCAAATAAACAGCATCGTTTTTATTTATTTCAGCCTTATCAACGATTTTCTCCATATGACCGAGCAATAAATATTCTTTTATTACATCAGCATACTGTTGTTTTAATTCATCATCCCTACCCAGCTTCCTTTCTAAACCTAGCAATCTTTTTACAGCTATATTTTTAGAATTACCGTATTTACAAAGTGGATCTTCGGAACGAAAAGGTAATTTTACGACATATCTCCCATTGACATCTCTAACTGTCGATTGTGCGTAAAACTCTTCGCAGGCCTGTTCTTCAGGCGTGAGAAGCTTTTTCGTTATAGCAGGTTCGGAATCCAATTCCCATAAACGTTTTAACATATCATTCTCTTCTATTTGAGTGTACATCGTGATTATAGTATTATGAGAATTTAGAGAGCTATCTGCCTTACTGACATAGCCTGACACAATCCAACCTAAATGCGTGTCTTGTGCGACCGGAGAGCCTGTAGGACTCTTGATCAGACCTTCCTTTAAAATACGGCAGTATACTTCCCCCCCTAATAAAATATCAATTTTATTAGAACGACTGAAATTTGGGTCGGCTAGACGTATGCTGTGAATTTCTGGCCAATTGTCAAGGTTGACATTCTTATCTGGCATAACCGATGTCAGTGAACGTAGTACATGCGCAGTTACGTTTATGGTATAAGAGGAATCATGCAACGATTGAATATCAATATTCACTACATGTTTAGAAACGATCTTGCTATGCTCACCTCCTATACCTGCAATAGTAGTCTTTGAGACTACTCTCCTTAAACGAAGTAATTGCGCAGCTGACTCAGTTATAAAGGATGCTTGTGATCCTTGATCCAACAAAGCTCTCAAAACCTGAGAGGACCCATTTTGTGATTCGGCTTTAACCAAAGCCGTGGCTAACAAGACCTGACCCTGCGTTTGTTCATTCACAAAATGAGATGCTATACTTACCTTGACATCATGGACTGGCTCTGAAGTACATCCAAGTTCAGGAAGAATAGGTTCCCCTGACGCAGTAACCCCAATGGCTCCACTATGGTTCTTCGGATGTAGCAGCGTATGGTGTTTACGCTGACAAATACGGCATTTCGAAAAAACACGGCAGTATTTGGAAGTATGATTACTTCCCAAACAATTAAAACAGGCACCCAAAGATTGTGTTACGGCACGACGTCCGTCCACATCTAGTTGGCAAAACTTCTTACAATTTAAGAGTTTGTGACTCTCCGAACAGTGTGGACATAACATATTAGTCGTACCGTGCATGACCTTAGTGTGAGATGTAGGATGATGATCGAGTTTTAATTTATTTTTAGGCTCAACGCATTCGAGAGCACGAAAACGTGTTTCCAAAAACTCGCAAAACTGTTTAAAGGAAGGTAGATCGTCGGATGATTTAGTGACATGCAGTTCCCACTGCTTCCTCGATTCTACGTCCAACTTTAAGCTTGCAACGTAAATAATAATTACATCCCAAGAACTTACATCGATCCCAATATTAGTAAGTTCGTGCAAACAGTCACTGGTCACATCTAGTAAATCTTTTAGTGCTTTTGATGATTCATTTCCAATATTACGTTGGCCAAATAATCTATTTAAAATATATGTGGATACAAATCTCTTGTTATTATACCTATGTTCTAACATTTCCCAGCATTTTTTATAGTTTAAATCAGTTATAGGTACATGTTTTATAAGCTGCTCCGCTTCACCTGACAGTTGAGTTTTTAAATAATGGAGACGTTGGACATCATCAAGTTTTTTATTGTTGTGTACTAATGACACGAACAAATCACGGAATGACGACCACTCTGTATATTTTCCGCTAAAAGTAGGTAAAACTATTTTTGGCAATCTTACCACACTGCTGTCAGATGAACCATCGCAACCTTCCTTCCTGGAGCTGTGAACTTTTAATTGGGACAAAACATTTTTTAATTCTACCTTGTACATTAAATAACACTCATAAACCGTCTCATAGATATCTTCCTGGAAAAAGTCCTGTAATTCTTCACTTTCGCAATCACCTACGATGACTTCATATTTCGCAGAAAAATTCTTGAATTGGGTCTCTAACATCTCTAAACGGGCATCGACATAATTGTAGTTTATCCGATCTCTCGGGGACTTCTTGTAATTTATCCAGCCCTTTTCAATTTGTAATTTGATATCTTTCAGCTTTCTTAGTTCTTTCTCCATGTTGTTTGTATTCATTAAAATATTCTAAGTCCAGTGAAAGATAGATGAAAATTCTCTAAGTGTCGCTGACAGTTGACAATTGACAAATTTTCCAAGTCCAAACTATAGAGAATTTTTCTAAGTGTTTAATACTTTGTAGATCGCTTCGAAATCGGGCATAGATTCGACGTCTGGTCGTTTTTCTCGAAACTATTCTAAGTCCTGATCGAATGCACGCGAATTTTTCTAAGTCCCTAGTTTTAATGATTTGAATGTACTCACAGTTCTTTGTCCACAATTATGCACTTCACTTCACTACTACGAAGTTCAACGATGATTTCCGATGTATGTCCTCGGCAGCTGAGCACGTAGTCTTCCACATGTGGTATTGTTAACCGACAACTATCACCATCTCGTATCAATTAGCACAACTATATTTAATTGTATGTGTTCTTCCATAAACACCCATCCGGCTCGAAGGACCATGAACAGTATCGGCCGAAAGTCCTTTGGAGCCTATTACTTGAAATAATACGAAGTACCTCAGAGCAAGACAATTTATTTACGTCAAAGCAGACAACCTAATGTTTTGCCGGTAACGAAACCATAGCTTGAATTTAAATCGGCCAACGCCATCTATCGAGCTATGGGACAACACAATAAATAGTAGTATGGCGTTGGCCGAGTGCATCTTTTAAACAGATTATTTCTACACTGAACACATAAATTACACAAGTTCGGAAACTGGCCATGTAATTGTATCGGCTCCTAAATTTACTGCAAACACATAAACACCTCAATACGTCTATAATGGAATGTTGACGCATCTTTAGTTGCTTACTATATGGGTCTACTTTGATAAGTAAATTGATTGTTACTTTGGAATTTTGGCAGAAAAAATACTTCTTTTATAAACTACGTATAAAAAACCTCCTTCCACTCCCTCTTTTTTGATATTGGTAAAATAATAAGTATACTGAAACATTATGTTAAGTGTAACAAACATTTTTGTGAAAATCCCATCAAAATCGGTTCAGCCCATTGCGAGATAATTGCGCACAGATACATATAACATACATACAAACATACAGGTGAACCTTCTTTTTTTTGAAGTCGTATAAAAATAACTATATTTAAGTCAAAATCTTATCTTGTACTATTATCTTATACTGTTATATGAAGTGGAAGAGTTTGTTTTTTTGTTTATTTGTTTGAACGCGGCAATCTCGGTAACTAGAAGTCTGATATGAATAATTCTTTTTCTGTTGGATAGTCCAAAGGATGGCTATAGGCTATAAAACATCACGCTACGACTAATAGGAACTGAGCAAAGCGTGTGAAACCGCGCGGAAGTAGCTAGTATTTAATAAAATAATGTGTAACTTAATAAAGACACCGTTAAATATTTAAGAATCCAAAGTTAAAAAAATGACCTAGGAGATAAATATGCTGAATATGCATTTGAAATAACTTAAGAAAATTTAGCCCATAGCCGTAGCTCGTAGCGGTAATTGTAGCAGATCCGTCGTAGTCACTCGACGCTCTCGTAGCGGTTCTACGAATGCTACGGCTTAGTCATCTTGGCTACGCACTATGTAAGTAGTTAAAAGGGGTGTGTGAAAATAACAGGGTGGGGTAAAATTAATTAGATTAGACTACATTATTGCTGACTGACTTTTTTTTAAGGGGAGAAAATCATCGAATGACTGCTCCCGCCTGGGTGAGGCGGGAGGGAGTGTCAGACTCTTACTGACTAAAAACCACGCCGTTCCTTCTCCTGCACGTCGAGCCAGACCTTGAATTTATACTAACGATGAAATACTCAAACGTCACTCAATTGTAAGTCGAGCTTATATAGTTCTGTCTCTACAAATTCTTTGTAAAATGACAGAGATGGCACGATATTTAAGTATGTACAACTTAAAATTGAGTAGCCTTTCAGTATTTGGTCGTAGGACTATTATTTAGGACTCGTCTCACTGAAAGCACAGATACTATTACAGCCTTTCTTTCGTGAAACAAAATAAGATAACGTAATGAAAACTGACCTTAAAAAAAAAACAAAATAAATATAGTTTTGTTTTCGAGATGAATGTCAAAGTCTGTTTACGAAAAGTTAACATAAAAATTGGTTCTTATTATAATTGAAAATTAATATAATTAAAAATTAAGCATAGTTTATTTTTTCTTATTGTTACGTATAAGTTCAAAACAAACTATATCAAACATTACTATCTACATAATGTAATAGTATATTAGCCGCAATATATAGTTGCAAAATATACAATAGGTAAGGTGTTTCTGTATGAAAACGTACTACATCGCTAGTACTTGTAAGGTGATGAGCAGAGTAACAGGGTGCTCGGAGATGAATGTGAACGTATCGCACGTCGGTGTGTGTGTCCAATGTCTATTCGTGTATCGTCTATCGGAATGTTGTGTTAAAATTAAGGGAACGATTTATTAAATAATCTAGAACAAGTAAATTGTAAATGTACTAAAATGAAAAGTGAAAATTAGAAACTATATTCGATAGTTTAAAAAACATTTTGTTAAATCTCGTTATTTCTATAAAATAATTACCCAAAGACTGATTACATGCCAAAGACTTTAACCAACTCTTAAATTAATTGTAAAACATAACTAACTAATAAAACATTTAAACATCAAATACAAAAGGCATGAAAAATAAAGGAGTTTCTCTTCTAAACAATAAAGAAAAAATAAATAATAGACCTTAAGACATAGACACAAAGAAGACGTTACAAAAAACATCATCGGGAATGTTTTCCAACAGCAACTTTAATCTCGTATGTCGTGTGTGTATGGGAGAGGTGCAGGCGTGTGCCCGTCACGGAGCGCAGTGCCGCATTCCGGGGAGCGGGGCGGGCGTGCTGCGGCCGCGTGCGGCGACCGTGCGGCGCGGCCGGGGCTGCCAGGGTAAAGAAAATGTACCATTCTGTACTAATTTTCGTGGGGTATATATGGAGGTATATATTTGAGGAATGTTTTTGGAGATGAAAGTTATGTTAAGTGTTGTATTTATTTTGAGCAAATCTGTAGAAGTCTGATAGTTGGTTGTAATTTTTTCTACTCTTTCTTTTCAGGCTGGCATAATAGCTGGAATTGATACTACTTATGTTCTGGTGTCTGTATGTAAATCGAGAATTTACTCTATATACTTTTATATCTTCTCATACAATTGTATACAGTATAAAAATATATGTGTAACAACAATGATAACTTCAACCGTATATGCTACATGGAAAGGAATACAGACAGATGTAATACAGAATTTCATGTAACATCACATTCAACAGAAACTGGCTCAATAAAATACTTCACAAACTGCAATAAACCTCTTCAGTACTATTTCTTTATTGGGGGAGTTATTGTAGTTAGTTTAGTAGTGGAAGCTGGCAACATCCCGGCGTGTCTCCGGCAGTCATGCCCCGCGACGCGCCGGCTACGGCCGCGTTGGCCGCCGCCACGCTCGCGGTACTCGCCGCGCTCGTCGGTGAGTTCAAATTCAAATTTTCAATTTTCGAATCAACTGTCATTTCATACTTACTCTTTTTTTAACGTCAGATAGTTTTTGGTTCTCTTTCACCGGTGTTTAGTATTGTGATTCGTTTTATAAAGCAGGTTTCAAAGGAAGACAGGTTGTTTATGTTTTTGACGAAATTATGAATTAAAAATATTTAGTTTTGATCTATCAAGTTATGTAAGAGGGAGTATGTGAACGTATGTATTTTTATTATTACTTTACAACACTAATTTTAGAAATAAATGCATTTGCCAATATTATTTCTAGCAGAACGATGTAAATGTAATACATAAAATATACTTAATTAAACAAACAAAAGATAACCTTTGCTGTTTTATGCTCGTAGTTGGAAATTATGCGGTACATTTTATGTTCGCCAGTACCGGCAGTACTCCGACAGACAATAAACCCAACCTTTTGCTCTACTTATCATAACGACCTCTATAAAGGATGCTAAAAATTTGAATCTCCTAAAATAGACATATTTTAGCGAAATATAATACAAGATTAGGGCCACAAAAACAACTTTTATTGATAATTTTATACACCCACAAAAGACACATATCATATATCACATAAATGATACAAGAACGGATATACGGATTACCTACAAATGGAAAATTCCTGTTTCATTATAATTATCGTAAAACATAACATTAATTAGCAATCAACGGACCGCAATTGGATGTATCCGCATAATAAATGCGGCATACACATTTCATAAATTGAATTCGAGAACGAACTTTAACAATGCAATTTGATGCAGCCAGCTGTAGAGAACAATATTAAAAAGTAAAGTTCATTTGAATATGGAACACTATGCAATTTGAAAAGAGGTTTACAATGATTTTTTTCTTTATTTTTTAAACGTGTAAGGTTATAATAACATGAAAAGAGACCGTATAACTAAGAATGATATGTCGATAACTGAAGTTAAATTGTATTAAGTCATAGTATATAGGTATGTGTTGTATATTAAAGACAATTCCATAAAAATCTTTAATCTACTTTTTAAGAGCGGCATCCGTCCAACCCTATAACTTTTTTGGTTTAAATTAGTAGGATTAACATTCAAGAATTATGGACTTAAATTAGGAAGTCTGCTTGTAAACAAAGTGGCCGGAATTAGGCAAAGGACTTGCCTTAACTGTGTAGCTTAAAGTTAACCTGGAGTTTGCAGTGGTACTTAATTAAAACACCTCTTGGGAACGGAAGGAATAAGGTGTAATCGTTGGTTTGGACTGTGGCTAATTATCGTTTGATCAACCCGCATTGAACAAGCGTGGTGATTAATGTTTAAACCTTCTCTGTACAAGAAGAAGCCTTTGGTCAGTAGTAACTATTTATAGGTTGTTGATGTGATCTGATGTGAAATTATCGTTTACAATTTATGGTTTTAACTTGAGTTCCATTATTGAATTGGATACGGATTAACAATTTATGTCAAAACTAGCTGTGCCCGCGACTTCGTTCGCGTGGTTATCAAAAACAAAACATCATCGTTTAGATAACAGTAGGCTATATACATATGAACTCCACTCAAGAAGATGGTATAGTATTTTTTTTGTCAATAAAGATCCTGACTATAGTACATTTTTATTTGGTAATATTGGTATCTAGTTGATTACGTTAATGCTTCCCTATATAATAGGTTAGCGGTTGAATTACCCGGAGCATTATACAAAAAGGTTTTTGTTTTTTTTCTATGACGCATTTTTTAAGGAAAATATCAAAGCAATATACAAAATCGACGAAATTTTAAAGATCGGTGCGTCGAACAGTCTCGTGTCAAAATATTGATACTAACATTTATTTTATTTTTAATATAGAGATTGAATGAACAGTATTATAAAAGAAAATTCAATTTATAGTTCAATAATAAAAATGTGTTATTTTACGAAACTAGTATTCAAAGTCAAATTTAAATATAGAATCGAAAAAATATAAGAATTCTTAACTTAACTAAGCTTTGTCTAGTTAGCTTTTTATACTAAAGCATTACGTGTCACGGATTCGTTTTCCGTGTTGTGCAAATATTTGAGGAAAAGGCAAATATTTGTTTTGTGTTACGTTGTTTTTGTATCCACCGTTTGTATTTGTAAACGCTCCCACGGTACAGAATACAGAAATAACAGTGGGAGTTGCCTATAGTATAATCCAATTATTCGGAACAAGAGAGATTTAAGAGAAAATTGTAAATAGGATTGTGATACGAAATATCTTAGTATTAACTAATTTATTGTAGGACCTAGGACACATTAGGTATCAATTGATGTTTTACAGCCTATAGCCTTCGTCGATAAATGGGCTATCCAAAACAGAAAGATTTTTCAAATCGGACCAGTAGTTTCGGAGATTAGCGCGTTCAAACAAAAAACAAACTCTTCAGCTTTTTTTTTTTTTAAAACGTTGCCCCACACTAGGAATTTCTCCTGTGTCGTGGGTGCGTTTACAAACATACAAGTTCACATACACATGACACCCAGACCCGAAACAACAATTTGTGGATCACACAAAGTGTTGTTCCGTGCGGGAATCGAACCCGCGACACGTTGCACGGCAGCCGGTTGCCCAGCCACCGCACCAATCGTGCAGTCATAATATAATAATCAGCTTTATAATCTATATATATAAAAATGAAACCCGTTTCCCGTTGTCACGCCATAACTTGAGAACGGCTAGACCGATTTGGCTGATTTTATTTTTGTTGTGTTTGTTATTGTCAGGAGAAGGTTCTTACGACAGAAAAAATCCTTAAAATAGTACGGGAATAGGAGAAAACGGGATTGCGCGTACGAAGTCGCGGGCAGAACCTAGTATTATATAGTAATAGATAAAAGGCAAAGTCAAAGCATTTATTTCAATTAATTCTTAATTAGGCACTTTTCAAACGTCAAAATTTGAATTGTCCGTCCGTCTGTCCGTCAGTGAATCTAGATGCTCGTTCCATAGTGTAGTTTCGAACGAAGAAGAACGAGAAAGAAACTTCATAAAGACAAAGTCCTAAGGTAATTGAACATACATACATACATACATACATTACTTCACGCCTGTCTCCCATGGGGGTATACAGAGACTATGGAACGCCAATTACTACGATTCCTACATACCTCATTCGCTTCATCAACAGTCAATCCTTCAATTGATATCATCAATCATCATTCTTGTAATTGAACAACGAGTGACTTACCGACTGAATAGTGATCCATGATGTGTCTAATGACTACGATGATTGCTTACCATGAGACAAGCCTTAAGCTTTGTTACTATCAATACCACATAATCTATATATATAAAAGAAAGTCGTGTTAGTTACACAACTTATAACTCAAGAACGGCAGAATAGATTTGGCTGAAAATTGGTAGCTTAGAGCCAGGAAACCGACAAAGGATACTTTTTAACCAATTTTTTTTTTACTTTTTTTCCGAAAATCACGAACGGGGACGGTAAAAAATGGGATGGTACGCGTACGAAGTCGCGGGCACAAGCTAGTAAATAATACAAGGACCAACACTACTGATAATACCTCGAGTAAATAACTACTAAAGTTCTACCCTAGATCTGTCACACTACCACACAAAGACAAATTAAGTGATTCTTCAGTTTTTCAAACTAGTAGCGGCAGAGATGTAGGTCAGAGGGCCTACAGCCAAGCTAACACTATTTATTCATTCAATTTTGTCTTTGTAAACCTTTTACAGTATTGTTATTCTTTGCTTTGTCGTAATCTATTTCAGTAGTTTATTTGTAAAAGCCGTTTTGCATTATGTGTTTAAAATAATACACTGTTTAATGTAAGCAAGGATATTAGAGACGTATCTACTAGATCTTGTACTCTTACCTTAGCTACATCGGAGTCGCGGAGAACCTAAAGGGTAACCGGGGCTCCGGCTCGACGTGCAGGAGAAGGAACGGGGTGGTTTTTAGTCAGTAAGAGTCTGACACTCCCTCCCGCCTTAGCTACATGCTGTTACAAAATAATATTTTATCATAACAATAAATCTAAAACGCTTCATCGCCGGCAAAATATCGCACAAAATTGTAACTTCAATTAATGCAAAAATGGCTAATTTTATCACCTATATTTATTTTGATCGCAAAATAGTACATCACACCTGAGACAATGCGTGAACGAAAGCGACAAAATCTTCTTTCTCACTCAAACAAAAATATAACATTACGCAAACTGTCGTCAAGGATCGCATTATGTTAGGATAGGTCGAGTTACAGAAGTATTTTGGCAAACTTGTCTAGTAAGTCATGGCCTACAAACACCATGTAGAATGCTATTGTCCTCATTCATGATATCACAAACATATTTACTGTTATTCCGACCAAAACTTCATGTATGTTAGACAATGTGTCCTAGATATTTATTACTAACTACTTCCGCGCGATTTCACACGCTCTGCTCAGCTCCTATTAATCGTACCGTGACATTTTATAGCCTATAGCCATCCTCGATAAATGCGCTATCTAACACAATAAGAAATATTCAAATCAGACGTGTAGTTCTGAAGATTAGTGCGTTTAAACAAACAAACAAAAAAACAAACTCTTCAGCTTTATATTACTAGTATATAGGTATAGATTAGCTAATTCACTTCTATGTACAATTGTATACGTGGTAGTATGGTAATACTTATTAAAACTCCGTAATGAAACTTCTAAAGGTAGTGGGCGATGCTAAAACATGTGTTTTTCACTTCACGATTCCGCTAAAAATTCATATGATTTTACTTTGATTATGACTGCACAGTTGGCGCGGTGGCTGGGCAACTGGCTGCCGCGCAACGTGTCGCGGGTTCGATTCCCGCACGGAACAACTCTTTGTGTGATCCACAGATTGTTGTTCCGGGTCTGGGTGTCATGTGTATGTGATATTGTATGTTTGTAAACGCACCCACGACACAGGAGAAAATCCTAGTGTGGGGTAAAGTTTATTTAAAAAAAAACAAAAAAAAAATCTCTTTTGTTTTTGACAAATACTTAGATCTATTTTGATGTTTCGTACTTAGATTGTTTATTACGTTTGTCCTTTTGATGTTATGTATGTATGTAGTTATATGCATTACGCAAATTTATTTCGTAGAGCAATAAATAGGTGATAGCTTCACTTTGCCCCTGACATTGTCCGCTTACGTAATCACATTAAATAGTCGAGCATTTATTTACAAACATCTATTGCATTAGTTAGTAATTGAATTTACTTAAGATTCTTTGTACAATTGGATTACAGTACAGATACATTTGTTGCGGCATCTTGGGACATGAACTATTATTACTGGGTAAGCAGAGCTTGTAAAATAGTACCTACACCTTTTGTTAATTACACAAAAAGACATACATAATAATAAAGTTTAGTCCCCGAAGGGATAGGGAGAGGTGGACATAAAGTATGTAAGGGTCATTTTGCATCATATGGAACTCCCATGTGCGTAATATTTATCATCATCATCATCATCACCAGACTGTGTTCGTTCTCTGCTGGATATAGGCCTATCCAACGCGTACTTAATATTTATATATCGCTAGCTTCTGACCGCGACTTCGTACGCGCAATCCCGTTTTTCGTTCCCGTAGAAGTTTCAGGATTTTTTATGTCATAAGAACTTTCTCCTAATAATATTAGTAGAATTAGTGAAATCGGTCCAGCCATTCAAGCATGATCAAGGTGTAGTATGTATGACACCTCGCCCTATAAGTAAGTAGTGTAAGTTAGTAATTAAGACACTTAATCCAAGATATTCGTAACAGTCTCCCTCGTTGCTCCACATTGCAAAGGGAATTATTTTTATATATATAGACTAGCTTTTACCCGCGGCTTCGCTCGCGTCACAAAAGGATAAAAAGTAAGTGAGTAAGCCTATGTGAAATGTGACATATACTAATACACACAGCGCCATCTATACCAATAATTTCGTTTTCCCTCTGGAATATCAAATTTTTCCGGGATAAAAAATACCCTATTATTTAATCCAGACTTATAACTTTACGTCCGCAAAATTGAAAGCAATCGGTTTAGTAGTTACGGCGTGAAAGCGGAACAAACAAACAAACTCACTTTCTGATTTATAATATTAGTAAGGGTAAGGATTAAATTTGACGGTGGCAGCTTGTTACCATTTGCTTCCATAATTATCTCCTGCTAGCAGCTCTGCTTACGTTATAAACAAAAAATATCATCCCGGTAACCTCAGCTGTTTTGACGTGGCTGAGTAACAAACATACACACACGCACTAACAAACATTCGCATTTATAATATTAATATTTTTTTGTTACTTATAAGTAATCTTAAAAGCATAAATATTTTACCGATGACTCTCCACTAGTGTCAATCATTTACAGTGGGGAAAGGGCAATGACCCTTTGACATTAATGGCGGCCGTGGAAAAGGTTTCCCGCCATTTATTTCCGTCTTAAATCATCTGTGTCTAATGGCAACTAAATGTTCAAATGATATATTCTAATGAAGGTTTTAACGAGGATTCCTACGAGTTTTCTGATCATCAATCATTTTCACCGCTTCGGGCTTCCGAAGCGGTGAACGCTTGTTCACTGTTCAACTTAAGTATTTGTTGGAAACTAGCTATGTTCATGGATTTGTCTGTCTTTTGTTATGTGTTTTCGTTACATGGCAGATGGTAAGATTGGACATTGCAATACTATGAGATCAAGTACCTTTATTTCTTCTCGACGTCTAGTAACTTTATTTCTTTGTACTATAACTTTCGTGAGACATACTAAATATATTATTATGTTTTCGGCTTACTCACGTAATTATTTGACTCCACTCGACTAGTTTCAAGCCATGCTAGCTAGCCTCTAGTAAGCCGAAAACATAATAATATGCTTTATTTCTTCTTGATTTCCGATTAAATTCTATCCATCTGTGAAAACTAGATTAAAATTCATTCTATAAAGATATTAAACTTTTCACATTCATCTATATCTAGGTATAGTACATCTGTACAAATAAATAAAATTGGTGTATCTGTTTGTAATATTAAAATAGCCACTTTTTACTTCATGCATATGAATATACATACGATACGATACCCGTACTAAAATCTATTTTTTTAATTTTTGTCTGTCTATTTGCACTGGATAATCTCTGGAATGGTTGGACTGATTTTGATAGGAGTTTTAGAGGCAGGTAGCTGATGCACTAAGGAGCAACATAGGCTACTTTTATTTTTGACAAATAAACAAAAAAAAACTAGTTATGTATTTTCTAAAATTCATATTCTACGCGGACGAAGTCGCGAGCAAGCTCTAGTATATCATAAAATATATTTATGACATAATATAATCCATAGACCAATAAAAATTCAAAGAACCCAACATTGAAATTTACGACCTGCGAACATTTAAAAATATACAAACGTATTAAAAAAACAATAAAGTTGCTCTCCATTTTATTGGATAAAAAGCTATTGATTGATATATTTGTTAGAAGTCATAAAAATATTATTTATTACCATTTGCTATGAAAGTGGTTTTCAGTGAAGGTGTTATAAATATTTTATACAGGTGGTGATTTATTTTTATGGCAACATTCATCAAAATCCGCATCACTATTGGATGATCGAGTAACAATCATCTATCCACAATTTAATACGATTATTAATTTTCAAAATGCAATAACTTATAGCATAATTTTTTGAACCATTAAGTGCATAATAGGGTAGACAACTAACTATTATTTTGATATCCGTCTAGTACATTATTTAAAAACATTAGACACGTATTTTTTATTTCCTTACGGAAACGAATAGTTTCGAAGATATATTGATTTAAAATGTCGCATGACGTCACTTCTACACATTTACATTTTATACTAAGAAATGACGTTTTAGCCCTCACTCCTAAACTTTGATTCGTTTTATCTAGTTAAGTATTGTTTTATTATACGACAAAATAAAAAAAATACGTGTCTAATATCTTTTAATTACGAATCTAACTTACGGACTAATTATATTTTTAATTTTCATACCCTGTCATCATCCCCATTTGATATTTAACTGCATAGTAAAATAAAATAAGTAGCTATTCTCTCTGTCGCATCATTTCAATCACAGATATTTCTCTTGATTATTTGACTGCCTCGTTAGCCGATTCCCGGATCGAGCAAAGTATTATTGAGTATTAAAAAAATGTTTGTAGTAGCACGGAGTTTAGAATTGTGCTTGGTACTTTTATGACTATAGACTCAACCCCTATTACATGGGACGCATAACATAAATAGTGAAAAGTGGGTGTTACATTGTACAGTGGCATTAGGTGTCGTAATGCGCATCTCTGCGTTTCGGGGGTAAAAGGCTTGATATTATATTATGTTTCTCTCTCTTTTAACAACAAAACAAGCCATATTTACAAACAAACCGAAAGAAACACCAAACCATATGCTTTATAACACCAAAACACCATAAAATTCGTTATATTTATCTTAGGCTGCCCCCAAAAGGGAAACATAGTAAGCAAACTGTATGTTTATATTTGGATTATCCTTATAGAAGAAAGAGGAATATGTTTGTAGTAAGGAAAGTGGGTGAAATAGTGATTGTGTCAGTCGGCAGCTTGCCAAGTGGGTTGTCCTGTGAATGTGCCAATGTCAGTATACTCTGTAAGGATTCTACGCTTCACTGCGCAAATGATAAACATTGGGTTTTAGTCTTTTTGTGCCTTACGTAGCGTAGGTACTGTACCCACACTATTTTGGGACTGACACATGGTACTCTAATCATAACTAGGGAATTTTAATGGCTATTCAAAGCTTAGAGTTTCATTACTTGGGATTTGAACAACGGAATCGATCGAATCGAGCAGAGTTTTCATTTTTTGATGTCATAAATGTATTGAATTACAATATTCCACGATGTCATGCTCTCTATCCAAAGAAAAATACCGGAAAAATCTGTTCTGCAAACAATTCTCAAAAGTAAAAGCCATATTTCAAAGGATTTATCCAAAAGTAAATCCAATAAATAATTCCTCAATCCACTCCGTTCCATTTCTCTCGCACAAACACAATACATACATTTTGTATTTTCTGCAACGACACGACAAACCATGGAACGAGAGATTTATTCGACAGAGGTCGCTTCGATCGATTTATCTCACATCGTGCGGTGTTCTCGCAGATAGAAGATGTCCGAGTACTGACACTGGCATCAATTTGGTTTTAAATCGTGGTTGTATACTGTGTGATGGTATACTGACCAGATTGGCGATATAATTAAAAAATTAACATATTAAAAGTACTCTTAACCGATGAGTATGCATGAAAAGATTGATGAAGTGAAAGAGGTATATGTAAGAATCGTAGCAATTGGCGTTCCATAGTCTCTGCCGACCCCATGGGAGACAGGCGTGAAGTTATGTATGTGTATGTATGTGTGGGGAAAAATAAAAATAGACTTTCATTTTTGGAAATTATCTTTATAAGTTACAGCACAGATTCTAATAAAAAGGAAGAGATGTGTTAAATAAACAATAAATGTAGTCACAGGTCAACGGTGTCGCACCACACACTTCCCATCTGTTAGAAGTGGCGGGCGTACGTTCCCTTGAGCGGTGCACTACTTACAAAGTTGTTTATTATAAATTTCCATATTCAAATCAGTGAACACCTGTAAATATCATTATAACAAATATTGGGAACAGAATTTGTTAAAATTAGCCCATCTCTCTGAGCCTGACAAAAAAGAACATATTATAAGCATTTTTTACAAGACAAACAGCTTTAGATGTTTAAAAAGCATCTGTCTTTTGCTTCTAGCAATTTGACGTAATATTGGTACAAAACACCATGTACACATTCGGAGCTATGAAACAGTGCAGTCTTGCTTTTTGCTCGTTTGATTTATGTGGCAATGAATTGTGGATAACAACTACTTTCATGTCTTATGTTACTCACAGATTTATATCTCCACATCTTTGTGTATCACCATTTCAAACGTTTTGTTTCTCATTTCTTGAAACTATTGAGGATATGTTTACCTATGTGTTAACCGCTCACGTGCTGGTTTGAAACTAAAGATAAACGACAACTTTGCCGCCAAAATCAACATTTGAAGTTGATTAGTGGCTAGTAAAACGGTTCATTTGTTTTAGCGTATTGTTGTTTTTTGGAATTAATGGTTATGGCGGAATAGGTCTGCCTGATTATCGGATAAGGTTTTTATAATAACTATCGTGAGACATACTAAATTAACCAAAATCGCGGGTTACTCACGGGTGAATATACTAAGAAAAGCTCTACTAGTTTCGAACCACAGAGGGGTTCTTCCTCATGAGCAGCGTGCGCGGTCGCAGCGATGTCGCGGAGCTCACTGGTTGGCGTTGGCGCTCGTATCGGTGTTGCTGCGAGCCTAACACGACCTCTGCCGGACACCACGAGCGTTTGTTTCCAACTCCGGCGGCGCGCTGGACGATATTAAAGCGCACAGTACGTGGCTACGTGCACCAGCGGTGCGGGTATTGGGTTATTCCAGGTTCGGCACAAAGTCAGTGTTTTCTCAGTATATTCACGTGTGTAACCCGTAATTTTAGTTAATCGAATAAGGTGTTAGAAAACACATTAAGTAACACAATAAGGTAGGTATTGTTTTTTAATCTAGGTACTTCTTAAGGATGTGACACATGTGACAAGTGTGTTGCTGGACCAGTCCATGGAGGGCACTGATTGCTTACCATCCGTCTGCTTGCTTGCCCCTAATCCATAAACAAACATTTTTGAATATAGCAACAATGTAATCAAAGCCCCGAAAAGATAAACGAATAATTACTTAAAATTAACCATCATTTCTTCAGACATAAGTATTATGGGACAAAAACAAAACAAAAATATTCCCTAATTACCAACATAAAAGCATAACCAAGTAATTACGGAGCATCCTAATGAAATACATATCAATAAATAATATGTGAGGTCGCGGGGTCGGGTCGGTTGACTGGCCTCTGGAGAAACCCCGACGATTATGTAATTACCGGGGTCTGACGGGACAATCAATGGATGATCTGATAATGTTTCAAGATGAAGGTGACAGCGCAATTATGTTAGCTTGTTACCTTATTAGTTTAGGACTGTTTTTAAAATATAGGTAACTATGTTTAACTCTTGAATCGCTGGTCGGATTTTGATGAGTTCAAACGATTTCAATGAGGTAGAGGAAAGAAAGAAAGAAGAAGAAAGAAAGAAAAGCCATTTATTCTTGCACAGAACACACATAACATAATTAAAAAATAAAATAAAATATAAGCTAAAAAATTAAAAATTAAGTCTTATTTTTTTTGCTGAAATGATAGAATACATAGGGTATTTTTAAAAATCGAACTGTCATAAACATAAATCATTATTAAACAAAATGGCACAAATCAAATAATTAATTATTAATTACACAACAAATATTCAATACAAAAATTCTTTGCAACAACAATCCCATTAATCATTTTTATTCACCCCTAACTTGTGATACGGGCAAAACTTCAGTCAAACTTTCCCTAGATGTCGCTACGTAAGCGAGCGAGAGAAGAATGCGTATCTCCAAGTTTTCTATTGTTAAAAACACAGCCAATTTCCTTCGTATAGGGACCTGGAATTTTTTGATTTTCTCTTATAAGTTATACAGCTGATATTACTGCGTATAACTTACCTGGATTTTCATATTAAAAGTTTGATGAAACAGATATATCTATGCGTGTATGTGATTTGATATTGTTATTACTTTTAGTTGTCCAGTTAGTTTTTTTTTAACTTTCTCAATATGTTATGTCATGGGAACGTGTGTCTAGTAAACAAATTATAATAAAGATGCGGATGAACCAATAGTAAATGAAGAGTGGGAGAGCCATGCTTCGGCACGAATGAGCCGGCTTGACCGGAGTGTTACCACGGCCTCAAAGAAAACGTGAAACAACGCTTGCTTTGTGTTTCGTCGTGTGAGTGAGTGTAATGCCTTGGTATTTCGAATGTCCATGGGCGGCGCAGGTGATCCGTCTGCTCGTTTACCGGCTTATGCTATAAAAAAAGAAGCCTTTTATTCTTCATAATTATATCGTTATCCTTCCACGCACAAGGTTTATTGTTACAAACTCAGAAACTACTGAACATATCTCCGTACGGTCACGTGAAGTATCATCAGTAGATTTTTTATTTTTTTAAGGGGCAATTTCATCGAGTGCCTTCTCCCGCCTGGGTGAGGCGGGAGAGAGTGTCAGAATCTTACTGACTAAAAACCACCCCGTTCCTACTCCTGCCCTTCGAGCCGGAGCCCTGGCAACCCGTTAAGTCCTCCGCGGCTCAGTATCAGCATCAGCCCTATTGGGCCCCATCCGTGGATAGAATGATTATTTTGTTGACACGGTATGAAAATTAAAAATCTAATTAGTCCGTCAGTTAGGTAATGAAAAAATATTATCCACGTATTTTTTATAATAATAATACTTAGATATTATAACGAATCAAAGTTTAGGAGTGAGGGTAAAACGTCATTTCTACGTATAAAATGTACATAGAAGTGACGTCACGCGAAATTTCAAATCAACATATCGTCGAAGGTATACGTTTCTGTAAAAAAATAAAAAATACGTGAGTAATGTTTTAAAATAATCTATCAGAGGGACGTTAAAATAAAAATTAGTCATCTACACTCAGAAAAAAATATTGTTAAATACAACAACAAAACTTTAGCCGCCCATAGTAAATAGTCTCTTCGGCAATGGTTTTATTGTTAAGTAATCATCTTGGATCTCGTGTTCATATTGGTAATAGGGTACATCCTGTTACCAAGATCTGTCCTGACATCTCATATAGTTTCTGACATTTAATTCATGCACAAACATACCAAAGCGTCCCACTTGCATACTGATGAAACGTTTCCATTAACTACATCGGATATTGTGCGCTGTACCGAGATGCAAGTTTCGCGAGATATTCGCAGATATTACTGAGATAATTGGCTAAAGGTACTGGCTGAATAAACTGATATAATGAGATATCATGTGATTGGATTCGATTTTTTATGGGATAATACGGTAAACGAACAGACAGATCACCTGATGGAGATCACGACGCCCCCATTGCTTACAATGGGGGCGTCGTCCATGGACACCCGGAACACCAGAGGAGTCACAGGTGCATTGCCAGCGTTTTAAACTGTCAAACGCCGCGAGAACACCGGTGACAGCAACCTATTGTTCTTTAATTGTGTCTATAATGACGATACTCAAAGAGTTAAAAAGGTATACGCTCTTTTCTTAAAGGTTCGGGATGCATCCCATTAACTCGTCGAGTACCGGTTTTATAGACACAATTAAAGAACAATAGGTCGCGGTCACCGGTGACCACTTGGTGTTTGACAGTTTAATACACGGTTTATGACTGCACGGTTGGTGCGGTGGCTGGGCAACCGGCTGCCGTGCAACGTGTCGCGAGTTCGATTCCCGCACGGAACAACACTTTGTGTGATCCACAAATTGTTGTTTCGGGTCTGGGTGTTATTGTGTATGTGAACTTGTATGTTTGTAAACGCACCCACGATACAGGAGAAAATCCTAATGTGGGGCAACGTTTAAAAAAGACGAAAATCCTAATAAAACTAAGTTCAAATGAAATGTATAAAATCGTTTTATAACAGCATTCCTGTCGGTCGTAATCCGAATAACAAATGACGCGAGTGTAGCCTAGATCTTACAGCGATCAATCGTTTAGTTACAGATGAAGGGAGCTCCACTATTGAGGTAGAGTAGCCTTCATTGTATAACATAGTGTTCTTTTCATCTGACCTATTTTCTAGGATTGTATTGAGTCTGAACGTTTGAATGTTTCTCTTTGTGGTGTAAAGTAAAGTAAAATTGTAAATACTGTTTGTAAATCATGAAAAAATGGTAGTTTTCGTATTTGACATATAGAAGTTGTGATCTAAAACTTGTCAATTTGTACCCACAGCATGCACACAAAAGATAACTGTAGAAGTCATCAAGTCTTTGTTTTTATAATAACTATCATGAGACATACTAAATTGCAGCTTATGAGAACCCCTATATGGTTCGAAACTAGTAGACATTCTCTCAGTATTTTCACGTGAGTAACCCGCGATTTTTAGTTAATTAAAGTCTTTGTTTTAATTTCAAGCAGAAGACTAGCTAGCTGGTGTGTTTGACGACCAATATCTGAAATGGTAGACGCCTAACAGCAGATAAAAAGGAATTCGATACCTTTACTTAATTAATACCAATTACATGTTAATAACTAAAGACACAAGCTTCATACTATAATACTAAGCAATTGCTGACTAACCACTCAATCAACAGAGACAGCCCTACATCTACGTCATCATAAAAAACCATGTAACCTCAAACTTCTATGAAGGCTATCAATCTCAAGACGAAGTGCCTCTTTTACACGAAGCTGTTAGGGTTCGCAATAATGAATTACTATCGTGATGGATGGACACGGCACTTCGTGTCAACCCTGTAATAATTGGTGATTAATTAATCCTGTACGGGATATACAGGATGACGGGATGGCGGGATGGTGGGATGGCTTTGTAACCGTCCTCCTCTATCTCGACGACGAATTTTAGTTTGGATTTTAATTTGACGTTTCTATTGTTTTGTGAACTGTGTTGTGTTGCATTGTATCTTGAGTCTTTGCTATGTTTCGTACAAGATTACGTAGTAATTGATTAATGTTATCGTTACTGCGAATACAAGATGTAAAGGCAGGTTTAAAGTATCAGTTATAGTTTTGGAAGTAAGTTTAAACTGAAGTTATAATTGAGAAATAATAATGGTTTCGAAAAACAAATTCGTTTCTAGCGATTTGTAAAAATGGATGTTCGAATAACAAAACTAAACTTTCGAATAGAATACTGGACCACAGATTAATAAATAGTTTACTACGTAAACTGAACTTCCAACAAAATTATCAAGTTACCGACAACAGAGGTTTTAGGTTAGCTTAGCTAGTTTATCTAAAGAAAGCATAGTTTTCAGTAGACTGTAATTTATGCAGATAAAAAGGTATTATAGCGATAAACAGTCGTGTTTATTTTTCGAAGATTTTTATATCTCAATTGGTCGTTTCGTCATTTTTATTCGTGCAAAACTAATCGGAAAGTTATTATTTTGAATAAAGAAGGATAATTCTTCTTTTTTGTCGGAGCGTTTATTATAGTTTTTTTTTTAATCTCTTCAATCAATGGACCTCGTCCAATAAATAGTATGCACACTACCGAGTCACATTAAACCTCATCCAACCACTACCAGCCAGATTTTTTCTAAGCGAATATCAAAACTTTTTTCTTCTCTCATGAGACCTTCAAGCAGCCTTTTAATTAATTAGTGACTTCACATAAAATATTATGAAGCATAAAAGGTAAATGCTCAGTCTTTCAACCTTTCCAAGTCTTAGTTGTACATGTACTTATCCATCGATCTGGAAAATCTAGAACAAGGAGAAACATAAGTACATAGGTACATATGTACATACATAAGTGCGAGGTATATTAATAACTTCGACTTTATTTAAAGATAAAGATAAAGATAATTTAGTAAATCTTTCTTTAGAAAGGTGTTAAGAGAAAGGTCTGGTATTGAATATAATAAAAACCATGCATATAAATATACCTAGAGATGCAATAACCATTTTGTAAACTGTGATGTGATCCTGTGATGACGAATCTATTTATTGCCTAACACTGATCACAATTCCAGATTAGATAACAATGACTTTATTTTGTTTATGGAATAAGCCGGTAAACGAGTGTGGGATCACCTGATGGTAAGCAATCGGCGCCGCTCATGGATACCCGATACACCAGAGGTGTTACAAGTGCGTTACCAGCCTTTTGGGGATTAGAAAGTTGAGGATTCATGGGGATTCCGAGATTGGGGAGGGGGATAATTGGAGCTCCGGTAACCGCACTCACACGATGAAACTTCTGTTTTTTGTGAGGCCGTGGTATCACTTCAGTCAAGCCGGCCCTTTCGTGCCGAAGCATGGCTCTCCTACACTATATAAGAATATTTTGTATTTTGCTCAAACTTAGAATCGAAACTGTAAACTGAAACAGGCATACTACAAACCACTCGACTAAAAGGCCAAACAAAAGTTTTCTTTACTTCAGAAACAACATACATATGTATGTGACATAAGTTTATCTATATCTTGAACACAACACGTAATGAAATCAGTTCAGCTCGTTGAATAGTAATTCAGGCGATGAATTATTAATACTCAGTTCTTGCTTTCTACTTTGTCTATGTTTCTGTAATAAATTTGCAGTAAATTATTATGTTTTCGTCTTACTCACGTAATTATTTGACGAGGAACTCGACTAGTTTCAGTAGCAGCGCGACAGTCGCCGCGTCGCGGCTCGCGAAATGCTACTCATCTCTAGCATGGCTCTAAACAAATAAACGTTATGTTATCCATATTCTACGCGGACAAAATCGCAGGCAAAAGCTAGTCGTACATAAAATACAGACGAATCAATTTTACGCGGACAAAACCAACTCAATCACTTATCTCAACATAATTATCATAGTTAATTAGAGCACAATTTCCTCTTCTATCTGCGATCTAATTAATCGGTTATGCTAATTGATAGCTCTTAAGTGAAGCTTTTGATATTTTTAACCTGTATATATTATTACGTTATATAAAACTAAATTAAAAAATAGGGCACCCATTATCATCCATTTTTCAAAATTATGTACTTTTCATTCATAATTTTAATTTTGAAATTCGATGTATACTAAAAAGACGTAAGCGCCAAATGACGTCACAGATACAGTGGAATGATATACTGAGGCTGACTATTGCTATGACATTGTCATAATCATTTCTTACGGAAAGCCATGCCAACACGAATGGGTCACCTCGACCGGAGTGATACACTGCCTCACAGAGAACCAGCATGAAGCAACACTTTCTTTGTGTTTCCTCGTAAATGAGATCACCTGATGGTAAGCAATCGGCACCGCCCATGGAAACATGAAACACCAGAGGCGTTACAAGTGCGTTACCGGCCTTTTGAGGATTTCAAATTTAAGAATCGTTGGGGATTGGGGAGATTGGAGAAGGGGTAATTGGACCTCCGGTAAACCCACTCACACGACGATATACAATGCTAATGTTTTCACGTCGGTTTTCTGTAAGGCCGTGCTATCACTCTGGTCGAGTCGTGCCAAAGCATGGCAAAAAAAAAAACATTGTTAGAAAATCATTTCATCATTCAATAAATACGTTCATTCATCTTTAACGATGCCTTGTTGTCACATCATAAAGATAAACTAGAAATAAACAAGAATATAACCTAACATGCTAAGTCCTACGCTGTACCCGGAGCATCATCAAGTGATACTTAGTATGAGCTTAAGTTATCTGTCCGAAGTCAGGCCACTTGCTTCATAATGACTTCATAGAAGCAACGTTATGAATTAAGAGGCTTAGTAGTATTAAGTTCTAGTAGTGTAGTGAGGCGTCTTATGTTAGTAAATAAAGCATTAAGATGAATTCAATTGTTTTACAAGTAGGTTTTGCTTAAACGTGAGCCCATCAAATATATAAAAAAATCTGGTTTGCTTATTATTTTTAACACGGTTTCCGGAGGCCTTAATACCCTTCCCCACTCTCCAAGACATTGGGACAACAATCCTCCAAATTACCAATTCCGAATTCCCAAAAGGCCAGTAACGCACTTGTAACGCCAATGGTGTTTCATGGCCGACGCCGATTGCTTACCATCAGGTGATCCGTCTGATCGTTTACCGGCTTATTCCATAAAATAAATGAATAAATGTTAGAAAGTGATGATAGTTATATCGCATCTATTTGTCTCATATCTTCAGAGGCCTATTTGTGTCAGTTATTAATCGTTATTCACATTCAGCTTTAAATGAAAACCATCTGTAGATCTCAAAAATACCTATATATTTCCTTACTTGCCTACAAATCTTCCTTTAGCACATTTCCCAGTTTTAAAAACAATAATGTCTATTGAGAATTCGTAAACATTATACATGTATCTATACAGATAAATAAAATTAGAGTGTCTGTTTGTAATATGGGAATAACCACTTTTTACTACATGCATATGAATATACCCACGATGCACTACATCAAAATAATACTTTTACAATTTTTATCTGTTTGTACTGACTAATCTCTGAAATGGCTGGGTCGGTTTTAACGGGATTTTTATTGGCAGGTAGCTAATGTACTAAGGAGTAACATAGGGGACTTTTATTTTAGAAAACGCAGACAAAGTTGCGGCTTCAGCTAGTATTACATAATTATAGACATACATAAGAACAATAAACACAAGATTATATGAGTGATGTATCCAAACGTAATCTGTGACAACATGTTGGTCACGCCTCGTTTACGTTCATAAGTTGTAACTGTGACGTGACGAGATAGAAGTTGTCACGCTCATCCCACAACCGTGACAAATGTCTGAACGAGCATTGTAACTCAGAGTTTGTTGTTTAAGATTTTGAGGATATAAATATGTATATTTGTAACTATATACTTAAATGACGTAGTTTCATTAGCAAATTATTTCTGTATACGTGCTACATAAACAGACCCGAGCGTACGGCGCGTTGCGTTCCGCGCGCGCCTCAAAGAGCCATCAGACCACCACAGATGGGGCCCAACAGGCCCGATGCCGATTCGGCATCGCGGAGAACCTAACGGGTAACCGGGGCTCCGGCTCGACGTGCAGGAGAAGGAACGGGGTAGTTTTTAGTCAGTAAGAGTCTGACACTCCCTCCCGCCTCACTCAGGCGGGAGCAGCCATTCGATGATTTTCCACCTATAAGAAAAAAAAATACGTGCTACATTTCTTCATACAAAAGTATTTATTCATTTATTATTGTAATGTTCAACACGGCTTTACACCAATTACATTATAAAGGACTCTTTATGACCAAACTTTGCCCGACACCAGGATTTTCTCCTGTGTCGTGGGTGCGTTTACAAACATACAAATTCACATACACATGACACCAAGACCCGGGAACAACAATCTGTGGATCACACAAAGAGTTGTTCCGTGCGGGAATGGAACCCGCCACACGTTGCGCGGCAGCCAATTGCCCAGCCACACGCACCGCACCATCCGTGCAGTAAATTTTATACCTTCAAAGATTACCTTAATAACCTACATTTGAATTACAAGACTGCCTCGTTGGCCGAGTGGTCGCAAGTGCGACTGCCAGGCAAGGGGTCTCAGGTTCGATTCCCGGGTCAGGCAAAGTATTACTAGGTTTTTAAAAAAATCTCCGTACGGAGTCTGAACCTGTGGCCGGTATATGGCAATAGGCTCACCCTCTATTACATGGGACTCATAACTTAAATAGTGAAAATTGAGTGTTACTTCTGTGTGCTCTGCCTACCCCTTCAGGGATAAAAGGCGTGATGTTATGTTATGAATTACAAAACCAGCTCAAAGTCAACCAATACTAAGTTAATTAAGGTGCATCTACTTGAAAGCTACTGCAATGAGTTTAGCTTAGCTCTACAAACAGTATGAACTTAATTACCTACTTGGCTATTCACTGTGAGTACTAATTTACAGGTCCTGTGTCTAAAGGAGGTGTGGGTAGGTTTTTAATTTACTAAAGCTATTTGAACTAAGGATTCAGAGCTCGTGTTTGAACAATTAGAGAGGTAATTATAGATGTTAAGCGCGAATTATGTAATCAAGCCTACTACACACTGACAGATTATCTTGAAGATAAGAATGCTTGGCAGCATGTTGGTTCGGCTCCACTGGACGATACTCAAATGTAGTCAGTAGCTAAATTCCAATAGTAGGTATTTTAATACATAATTTAACACTTTAATTCTAATGTAGACAATCTAGTTTCCTTATGGCATCGAGCATTTCTTTATTGAAACAAAGAGTTGCCTTTTCTTGTATAGAAGCACTAATTCTATGGATTGTCAGTATGCATATGTGAGCACCATGTTGGACTTTAAGTTAATTTTTATTATTTTTTTTTTTTTTTAATTTTTGTAAGTTATTAGTATAATGCGTCAAGCGTGTCTTTGCATTGTTCTTACATATGCGTACAGTATTGAAATATGTCAGAGACATTGTAGAACATACTTTTTTTAAAAAGAGTAACGAATGGAGTTTCTTGCTCGTTCTTCTCCATTCGAATGTACTTTTTGGAATGAGCACCTAGCTTCACCTAGTTTCACTGACGGACTGACTGACAGACTATTATTTATTTTGTATTTGTTGACGTTTCAAAAGCACCAAACTATGGTTTAATTGAAATAAATGCTTTGACTTTGACTTTGACTTTGACTTTGTTCTGGGACCAAATCTAGTTCTAAGCTAGTTTTGATATCGGTTCCTACGGGAACATATAGTTACTTGTATAGTAACTTTCGTGAGACATACTAAATAAATTATATATGTATGTTTTCGGCTTAATCACGTAATAATTCGACAAAGAACTTAATGCCATTGTACAATGTAACACCCACTTTTCACTATTTAAGTTATGAGTCCCATGTATTAGGGGGTGAGCCTATTGCCATATACAGGGCACAGTTCCAGACTCCGTGCTATTACTAAGTTTTCTGAAAAACACCCACTCGGCACTACTTACATACGGTAAAAGAAACATCGTGAGGAAACCTAGAATTATAACTTCTAATTATAAGTTTGATATCTGCCATTGGTTTTAAGCAAGTGTGGTGAATATAGTGCTCGTGCCTTCTCCATGTGAGAAGAGGCCGTTGCAGACTGTTGATGATGTGAGATAAATGAATAGAATATTCGATTTCCCTATACAGAACAAAGCATTTAGTGAAAAAAGAGCCTCTGAACATTTGACCAATACAATCGAAACTATCTTATCCTTCACATATTTTAGAATGATATAAAGATTAACAGAATCATATTTATTTATTTTATTTTTTATTTATTCTTTAATGTACATAATTTGTTTATGGTACATAAGGCGAACTTAATGCCATATGGCATTCTCTACCAGTCAACCTTAGGGTTTAAGTGCCATATGCAGCAAATGCACCAATCATCCTTCGATGAGAACTAGCACCTGGCCAATGATTATATGCCTGCCTCGTGTGTCCTATGTCTTGTTCATACCTACAAGCACATTTCATATTCATAAGGATTATACACTTATATTGTCTATGCATGAGTACTTAATGCATTATTTTGTGCAATTTTCCCATGGGTATGACGCAATCGGCGTCGACAATGGGTATCTGAAACACCAGAGGCGTTTTTGAACACAAGTGTGTTAGCGGCCTTTTGGGAATTAAGAATTTGAGGATTGTTGGGGATTTGGGGATTGGGAAGATGGGGGAGGGCAATGGGCCTCCGATAACCACACGCACTCGACGAAACACAATGCAAGCAATGTATCACGTCGGTTTTCTGTGAGGCCGTGGTATCACTCCAATCGAGCCGGCCCATTCGTGCCGATGCTACATAGATACTATGCCAATGATAGATATACCTAAGTAGATAAGAATATAAAAAAAGACGCTAGGTTGCAGGTGCTAAAGAAAACTTTTGTTGCCGCACATATAATTCCCATAAGTAACTACCTACTTCGTTTATGTATGAATGAATGTGCAGATCAAAACAAGTATGTAACAATTACGGTATATTACGCGTTCTGTGGTGTCTACTTACCATTGCAGAAAATACTATAAATATACGTAGGTATGTAGATAATTTATTGGCATTCAATAAGTAGTTATAGCCCTAATTCGATTTGTTAAAGTATAGTATAGAAGTCGTAGTGGCCCGGAGGTTTAAGACGTCCACTTCTCATGCATGAGGGGGTGCGGGTTTAAAACCTACCAACGGCAAGTACCAATGTGACTTTTCCGAGTTGTATGTACTTTCTAAGATTATTGAGACACCACTGACAAACGGTGAAGGAAAACATCGTGAGGAAACCTGGTTTGAAATCGCCAACCCGCATTGAGTGAGCGTGGTGATTAATACTCAAACCTTCTCCGTATGAGAAGAGGCTTTGCTCAGCAGTGCGCATTTATCATAGATATATAAGTGGCGTTTATAGGCTGTTGATGATGAAAGCATAGTAAGCCCTGAAAGAAATATAGCGCTAATTTTCAGTTAATCCTATCGTCTATGTGTTCACGTAGATAGATATACAAAAAACCTAAGAACTCCAAAAAAATATAAAAAAGAACACTTTTTTTATAGATGTGTCTGGATAGTCTTAGATATGCTGTACAGGGTCAACAATCCATCTAAAAAGGGAAAAATTACTCAAACAACAAAGCTACAAAAAACCAATATTCTAGGAACAACCCAACATTTAGTGTGGCACGTATGCCTCAAGAAATAATCTTGAGGCATACGTGCAAATACCGACGTAGGAGTTTATATTAACGTATTCTTAAATTATGCAAACCATGAAGAAAGTTGTCAGGAACGTTTGTACCCATACCTAGACGTTTGAGGGTCGAGGTCACGTGTTCTGTACCTATAAAGCCACGTTAAAAATACAAGAAGCGAATGGATCGCTCCGGTTGTCTGTTCTTAGGTTTATATATTCACTAGCTTTTACCCGTGGCTTCGCTCGCGTCACAAAAGGATAAAAAGTAGCCTATGTGACATATACCAATACACACAGCGCTATCTAATAATAATTTAATAATAATAACCAATAATTTCGTTTTACCTCGAGAATATAAATATTTTTCCGGGATAAAAAGTACCCTATTATTTAATCCAGACTTCTAACTTCACGTCTGCAAAAATTCAAAGCAATCGGTTTAGTAGTTACGGCGTGAAAGTGGAACAAACAAACAAACAAACAAACTCACTTTCCGATTTATAATATTATTATTATTATTATTATTAAATTATTAATTATTAATTATATTATTATATTATATAGTAAGGATAGTAAGGATATATAAGGATTTACTATCGGTACAGTAGGATGGTTTTACTTGGACAAGTGAAGTATAAACTTTTGATAGCTATGCCAATTCTATTATAGATACATTCTAGTGAATAACTCGAACTTTAGGCGTCTTTTGTTCATGCGTTTAGTCTTTCCATTTCTTCACTTTTATGTCGTTATGCTGCGCTTAGCAATCTTCAAACTGTTTTAAAGAATAAAGTTACTCATCTTTATCTTTATGGTATATAATTCTGCTGTACGTGTATATGTCAATGAACTCCTCTTAAACGGCTTGACCGATTTAAATGATTTTTCTGTATGCGTTTGAGTGGCGCCCTTGATGGTTTAGATTCACAAATCAGCCCGGCAGATGGCGCTATTGGTCTTTCCTTTCATACCTTTTTTTAACACCCTTTTCGCTTGAAATATCATAGTATGCCGGACAACGTTTGTCGGGTCCGCTAGTTCAATATTTCCTGAATGGTATAACCTGGGTGTCTTCAAGGCCCGAGTGAATAGGTTGCTTATGCGTCGACGTGCTCCATTGTAGACCGCATCATCGCTTACCACCAGGCGAAATAGTGGTCAAACGTCAGTCCCTTCGAATATAAAACATATATATAAAATTTATCGAGAGCTAATCGTTTCATCACCAGACTTTTCCGAGTATCTTCTCTATCACAATGAGGCTACCAACACAACTAACACAACTGTACCTTTGTCTAACAAGCGTAAAGACATCACAAGGACCTTCACAATCAACCCAAAGGGCCCAAACTATAAAGGAACCCGTATGACATGTGACCAGACCAAGACAAAGCGTTGCCGCTTGGTCGACTCCATTCGCAGAAGCCGGCAGGTCAAGCCACACCTTCAATCATTATTAGATTTTCAACTTTATTGTGTTAATATATAAAGTTGAAAGTTTAATGAAAAATATTGTAGATTAGGGTAGTTTACCCTGTTGTGTCTGTAAATTCAACAGCTAATCCGAAGTAATGCGATGGATTATGACCAGTGTACACTCGACTTACTGTTAACTAAGTAAGGAACATCCAATTATGGACAAGGGTCTCTATTAGTGTTTAGATAAGGGATATTTTATTATGGCCAGTTTCAATAACCTATCTATCTGTAGATTTACTTACTAGAGATAGAATTTTGACACAAGCTCCTATTTTGATACAAAATGTGTTAAAATTCTATCTCTAGTACGCAAATCAACTGATAGATAGTTTTTATAATAACTATCGTGAGACATACTAAATTAACTAAAATTGCGGGTTACTCACGTGAATATACTGAGAAATGCTCTACTAGTTTCGAACCACAGAAGGGTTCTTGCTCATGAGCAGCGTGCACGGTCGCGGCGACGTCGCGCAGCTCATGATTTTAGATAAATAGTTTATAGAAACTGGTCGTTAGTATGGTGATATGGTAGCCTAACGTCAACCTATGAAGTATATAAAAAAAATGTGTAGCTACCTACTTAACTTTGAAATGGTTAAGCTAGTACCTACTCACTTGTCTAAGTGCTAGGTCTTCTAGGAGTTCTTTAGCTCCTATGTAACCTTGGCTTCCCTTTTCGTTAAGTGATCGCAAAGTCATGAGAGATTTTCCTCAATTCCTACCTATTTAATTAAGTATTATGATTTCTTATTAGATTTTTTTAGTCCTTACTTGCCTTAACTAAAAATTACGAGTTACTTAGGAAAATATACTGAGATAAGCTCTACTAGTTTCGAACCACAGAGCACATTGCTTGTATTGTAATATATTATGTGTTCCAAGTGTTGACAAATTCTCCAATTTCATTAGGGATTTCTTATATAACTGTCGAATGATTTTAGGAACATTTGAAAAGGATAAGATTAGATTGTTGATGTTATGAAGAACGATAAATAGAAGCTTCAAATATTAGGTACTATGAATAAACATTAAACATACATAACTTCACGCCTGTCTCGCATGGGGGTAGGCAGAGACTAGGAAACGCCAATTACAACGATTCCTACGAATAAACAGAAGTGATACGAAAGTTTAATTAAAATGATGACTTTCACATCACCTCCTGTAGATATTTAGTAGCGCTGTTCCTATGCTATTGAGATGCGGTTTTCCGATTGAATAGTTCGATTATACTACAGCGTTAAGCAACTTACATTCTCGTCACTCTTCACTGAACACAACTTTAATTCAATAAGAACAAAGCTTTACAAAATTATTACTCAACTTTATAAGGATGTAGAAACTAGACAATATAAAAAACTAGCTTCTGCTCTCGACTTCGTGCGCGCACTCCCGTTTTTCCCGTTCGTGATTTTCGGTAAAAAATAATGTTGGATAAAAAGTACATATCCTATGTTCGCCTCCTAATTCTAATCTACCTCCCCAGCAATGTTCATCTAAATCAATTCAGCCCTTCTTGAGTTACCTGTGTAACTAACACGACTTTCTTTTATATATTATATAGATGATTAATCAGTTATGGTCATTGGCAATAAGATCGGGTTTCAAATCAAATAAAATTATTTACATTTTGTTTTTAACATCCTATAAGTGAACATTTTAAGGCGTCTTTTAACAAGAATATGGCTATATGTAACCTTTACGCATAAGGGATTCCTTACGAGTACAGACTTACCTATTTATTAAACCGTACAAACATCCAACTAAACAAGTACAAGATATACAATCGGCATCATAAGTTGACAAAACAGGATGTATATCTATTAACAAAGCATTCGCATAAAGAACCTCTTTTTTCATCAAAAAAAAGCCTAGCTTTTTGGCAAATAACACTTTAATGGGACAAGCTCACCACAACCTCCCACCGCTGCAACTCCTGTAAGCCAGGATCTACAGTAGATACAACCATGAAAACACCGGAACACTGAAGTCGCCGGACTTCACAGGGACATAAGTAACTGTCTTGGTTCCCGCAATGAAGTGAATCAGAAGATATTATAAGAGGAGAAAAAGAAAAAACTATAGTTTCCACTTCCCTCGGTGAATTACTACAGGAGACAGAATGAATTAAGCCTAAAGGCACAAAGAAGAGACTGTACAATTGAAGCCCAGTCGCCGAGGACCACGGAAATTTGACTAAAAACTAAGTGGGTCCTATGTGTGAGCTGTTATACTTGCTTCCAATAATAGGTAAGGCAATAGCGGGAGAGGAGGAAAGACTAGGGAGTGTGGTATTTTTACTTCACTAAAACCTCCCCAGTTGCCACCATCCGCGCCTGAAGGAGGCACCGAATCCTCTTAGTAAACCAACTAAAAAACCTACAAACAGAAATCGTTAAAACCAACACACCAGATGTCGATCGATAAGGAAATACCCCAAAACTTACTCACCTTACCTACGTGTTAAAGACATTTTATTAATTGAACTAATAGGTACTACACGGTAGACCTACTTGTGTAATTAATGCGAGGAAGGTGCGTGGGTAAGTATTGACCCATATTTTACAATAGGCTCGTGGAGGGTTAAGGCACTTATACTACCTGAGGTATTATATTTTAATTTCAGTTTTGTATGTGGTGGTTAGGGGACGATTATTTTAGATATTAGAATGGTATATTTCATTTAAACATTTAGTAACGTTTGACTGAAAACAAGACTCAACGATGTCTGTGAAAATACTGAGAATTTCCAGTAAAGAATCGATAAAGTACACTTCTTTAGTTTAGATAGTCACTCTTTCTTTCTGCTTCGTTAGCCGAGTGGTCGCAAGTGTGACTGCCGGGCTAGGGGTCTCGGGTTCGATTCCCGGGTCGAGCAAAGTATTATTGGGTTTTTAAATCTCAGTAGTAGCACGGAGTCTGGAACTGTGCCCAGTTTATGGCAATAGGCTCACCCCCTATTACATGGGACTCATAACATTAATAGGGAAAAGCGAAAAGTGGGTGTTACATTGTACAGTGGTATAATGTGCACCTCTGCCTATCCCTTCGGGGATAAAAGGCGTGATGTTATGTTATGTTATGTCACTCTTTTTTTTCGGATACACTTGCAAAATTTTACAATCGAAAATAACAAGGGACAGGGCGAACGTGGGCATAACAAAACATAATTTTATAAAAATTGAACGGTTTTTTGGTAGGTCCATAATAATATATCATTTTTAATAGCACTTGGCACGTATCGAAACACTATGTAATACGTATTAAAAATAAAAACCGCTTATTTAATAGCCACTGACGTAAGGCGGATATTACAAGTACCTACTACAACTAACGCAATATGACTTGCTATAAACTCCGATCCTTGATTTCTTTGTAATATTAGCGATTATTTACTTGAGTTCCGCCCACGGGTTTGCTCGAATTGTTATAGATTTTTTTGATATAGGTATTTCCTGTTTTATTTTATTTATTTATTTTTATGTGTCTCACCTGATGGTAAGTAAACGGCGTCGCCCATGGACACCCGGAACACCAGAGGTGTTACAAGTGCGTTACCGGCCTTTTGAGGATTAGGAATTTGAAGATTAGGATTGGGGATTAAGGGACTGGGGAAATTACGGAGGGGGGTAATTAGGCGTCCGGTAACCTCACTCACACGACGACATACAACGCAAGCGTTGTTTCACGTCAGTTTTCTGTGAGGCCGTGGTATCACTCCGGTCGAGCCGGCCTATTTGTGCTAAAATTAGTTTGAAAACATTTATATAAACAAGATTTGTGAATTTACACCTTTAGAGTTGCAAAAAATATTTTTGTATTACTAGAAATGTTCAGAAGTAATAATCATTTACCACTCAGACAGAAGACCAATGCTGAAGAAAGCAAATCTAATTCCAAGCACCGATGAGGCAGCAAAATTCTACATTCGCTATTCCTACCGATAATCTCTAAATTCAAAACGTAGATACTGACTCATTTTTTTTAAGGGAAAGACCAAGGAAATCGTGCCCCTTATAATATTTTGAAATAAGTAAAACTATTTTGAAAATAACTCATTCCTTCAGACGGTTCAAAACGAAGAGCAAAGTAGGTTAGCGCCATCCAAAGTTTGAAAGGATTTATGATTGAGAACTTGTTAATTTATTACTTGTTTCGAACAAATGATTGAAAGGTAGGAAACACTTTTAGACATTTCAAATTAACGGTTGTTCATTTTTCTACTTGAATGAGGAATGAGAATTTTAATAAAATTTTCGCATTTTGCCAAGTAGGTACATAAGACGATTAAGCTTCATTGTACTTATAGCGCGCAAAAGACAGACTTCACCTTACACAGTAATTAAATACCTATGGATGAGTGTCAGTTAACCCATTTTTTTAAGAGGGGAAAATCATCGAATGACTGCTCCCGCCTGGGTGAGGCGGGAGGGAGTATCAGACTCTTAAAAAACCACCCTGTTCCTTCTCCTGCACGTCGAGCTGGAGCCCCGGTAACCCGTAAGGTTCTCCGCGACTCCGAATCGGCATCGACCCTGTTGGACCCCATCCGTGGTGGTCTAATGGCTCTTTGAGGCGCGCAGGGAATGCGACGCGCCGTACGCTCGGGTCTGTTTCTGGTCGGACGGGGAGCCATGCTCGCCGTCCGCAGGCCCACGCTTACGGTGACCGGGGTCAGTTAACCTACCTTCCTTCACATTCACCATCACTACGAACTTACTTTGGAGAACACACATTGTGTAAACCACATACTCCCAACTTTGTTTTCTCCATTTTCATTCTTCCGTATCTAAAGACCAAAAAACTAGTTGAGCCTTCAAATAAAAGTGTTTGTCGTAACGTAACGTGAAGAGATATCGAAAGATAGGCCTGACGGACAGATCGTCAGCGGGATTTACTGGCTGTTAGATCACACGACAGAAAACGACAACGATTGGGCTTTTGATAGACGAAATAAAATGACGCTTCATTTAGGCGGGAATTTATTTATAGGTATAGATTATGTGTAAGGCACAGATAATATATAATACTTATTGTTAATTAACGATCTTTTATTTAGTATTCGTTGATGATTCTGGTTAAGATCATTAGTTAAAAACACTATAAACTAATTAAAAATAAAATAAAAATAAAAAAGCCTTATATTTCTTACAAATTTACAAAGAATTGAAAAAAAAAGATTGCTTTTACGTAATAAGATTTCCTTTACTTTACATCCTTCTCAGTTTACGTTACTTGTAGTAAGAACCCCTCGCTTTATTCGAAGGTGAACGCCTCTCTAGTGCTTTCCATTTGGAATATGCAACTAATTAACTTATTGTTCTACAAAACTGAGGTAGATAATTATAGTTTTTTTATATTACACCAAGTTTTTATATTTATAGTAAAGTAGCTAATACTATACGTTTCCTTTTGTGTTTTAGCACACTGAATTGCTATCTACGAAATATTTTAAAATACCTACTAGACTAGAATCTAGACGCTCAACGCTCTTCGTAGAAATGAACCAAAATAAACATAAAATAAGAAAGCTAGGTAAACACAATCACAGAAACTCTTTATCTAAAACAAACTCGCCATATAACTTTATCTAGAAAACAAAACTAGCAACAAATTAGATTATTCCACTGAGAAAGTCGCAACAAATTGTTAAACACATTCATTTGTGTGGGATTTCTTTATATCTTGAATTGTGGACATTAGAATTTAGAGTTTTGCTTTGCCACTGCAATGCGGGCCCAAAGATCCGCAAACATAGAGGGACATTCTTATACAGATTATTTCGAGGTTATAGTCTTATATCCAACTATCCTCATTTGTTGGGTTTATCATGTCCTTAAACGAAGATTATTTTAACAACATGCTATTAATCTACACTAAACACTTACGTAGTTTAGCTAAAAGGCTTGTTTTATGGTTTTAATCCATATTAAGTACTTAGTTGAGTTAGAACATACACGATTTTAAAACGTTGTTTGACTCATAGGTTTAAATAATTCGAAGTTACATTTTACGTTATTAATAGGAAGGTAGGTGCTTAAACTTACTTAGGCCACTAAAAGAAAATAAATTCTTTATCTGTATCTATTTCTTTAAGAATTGTGAGTTTATACCAACGTGTAATATTCATACGATAGCGATACATTTTTAGGATTGAATAATAACCTCGTTAGAGCATAAATATGACGTACGGCAGTACCGATTTATCAAAAACAGGTGTTAGGACCAACACATATTTTACAAAATTACGCACGATATATTGTTTAGTCCAGAACGTAGCCGCAATGGCTGTCGTAATAAGTAATATGAATTGAATATTACGCGTGCGACAGACAATAATAAAAACTCCCACCGCTTCTTATAAATAAAATTTATTTATTCTCTCTCGAGCCGCCATGATGGAAAAGCGCGGGAAAACAAACGCGACGTTCAGGCAAAGGAATCGCGTATTCTGCTTGTACACAGTTATGATTTTTAATGCAATATTTCTTGAGCACAGACTGCTAACAATACCTCCGGGTAACTACATATATTATATTTACTTTCTTTGTTATTCTTACTTCCTATTTAAGTATTTATTTATATTTTTCTCTGACACAGACGTTTCCGAGAACTTCGAACGTCTCAAGAGATTTCAAATACAATTTTATTTATTCGTACGATGAATTCGTTACAAATCAAACTTTGGTGTGAATAAGAATAAGTACACTCGTTTTTCGGCACAACAGGATGTTATCATACTTATGTATATCTACCTACTAGGTAATTACTAAACTGATGTAAGTTTAATATGCAATAAGTACCCTACTAAATGTTTTACTACGGTTTATCTACAGACCAAGACGTTATATTCAAATGGCAAAGAAGGATATTACGTATAGTTGTATGCCTTTACTTTAATACGGTTTTATATCCTGCCACAATTTCCTCTATTACCAGACATTTTTATGTTTCTACGATGAAAAGTGAAGATTGTGAACTCCTTGTTCGAAAAATAAAGGAGTACCGACGAACGAGGCAGTAAAAATTAAATTCATTTTTAATTAGACAAGCGCAAATTTTTCTTTTTTAGGGAACAGAGAGTATAGTTCCCTAAGATCGGAAAAGGAGGATCCTCCGACCAGGCGAGGTGATCGTGCCTGGCGGGCTTTCTGCCCCGCAGTTGTTCGTTGAGATTTTCTATCCGTGTTTATTCGCTTGTAAACTTTGCATGTGCGATGTAGGATTCTTGTGACGTCATCCGTTGACATGTGGCATGCGTCGCCACATCACTCCCTCCCAAGACCGGAGGTCGATCCCGCTGAGACGGCTGTCGATGCTTGAGACGAGCGGTGCCAGAGCCAGTGTAGAAAGTCCCTAGTTCCAGTGAGTCGGAACTGTGCCGCTGAGTGCCCAGTGAGTCGGGTCAGCGGTGCAGGGTGAAACTTCCAGTGAGTCGGAGAGATGCGTTCGCAGTGTCCCACGGTGAGTCGGGGAAGAGATGCTGCGAGGGTAGGTGCGTAGTGGCCGGCATCTGCGTTGACGGGAGGAGGTGTCCTTCAGAACCGTGTGCAGAAGTGCTGTGCCTAGACGCTGGTGAGGCCGTAGGGAAGAACCAGGCTGCACAACTTCGTTGCAGGTAATGGTGGTCCCTGATGAGGCCGAGGATGCTGGTTGGCTGCGACTTGGTTACCGCTCAGCGGAGAAGTGATGAATGAGAGGGATGGCGATACGGATGACGGTGCTAATCTGCTCCGTGAAGTGAAGGTTGTTTCCAATCACGTCGGGGTCACCACTTTAGGGAACAGAGAGTATAGTTCCCTAAGATCGGAAAAGGAGGATCCTCCGACCAGGCGAGGTGATCGTGCCTGGCGGGCTTTCTGCCCCGCAGTTGTTCGTTGAGATTTTCTATCCGTGTTTATTCGCTTGTAAACTTTGCATGTGCGATGTAGGATTCTTGTGACGTCATCCGTTGACATGTGGCATGCGTCGCCACACTTTAATAAATAATTAATTCCTTTTTTAAACGACTTCAAAAAAAGGAGGAGGTTCTCAATTCGACCGTATATATGCTTTTTTTATGTTTGTTCGCCGATATCTCCGTTATTTATAAACCAATTTTGATAATTCTTTTTTGTTGGAAAGGAGATAGTCCCAGAATGGTACTATGATCATTACACACACTTTAACTCTATACATAATACAGACGTCGCGGAGAACCTAACGGGTAACCGGGGCTCCGGCTCGACGTGCAGGAGAAGGAACGGGGTGGTTTTTAGTCAGTAAGTGTCTGACACTCCCTTCCGCCTCACCCAGGCGGGAGCAGTCATTCGATGATTTTCCCCCCTTAAAAAAATAAAATACATAAAACAGACAAAAATTATTAACGAAAGTCTAGGTCAGCTAAGCAAAAGGTCAAGTTTAAGAAAGATAAAGCGCGAATAAAATTCTCTCGTCCTCGGGACATGTCATAAATAGACATAGACAACAAAGTCTGGCACATTTTCCAGACGATCCAGATATAGTCTGTGGCTAACTTCATACGGCTGACTAGAAATAGAAGGGACTTCATCATTTTATTGTTTTGTAATAACACTTTGGAATAAACATATAGACAACTTTGTTTAGTGATAAATACTTGTGATTGTACGTGAAATTGGGCCTCCGGTAACCTCACTCGCACGATGAAACAACGCAAGCGTAGTTTCACGTCGGTTTTCTGTGAGGCCGTGGTACCACCCTGGTCGAGCTAGCCGATTTGCCCAAGCATGGCTCTCCCTGCATTTTTGGAAAATATCATAGCATCACGACATTTAATTACCGAAGGGGTAGGACAATGTACTATACACAATATAAGGCCCATTTTCTACCGGTTGTTATGATTAAACTTTTTCAATTTACTTAATTTTTATTTTGTTGTTTGTCATTACATCCTGTGTTACCTCTTATCACATTTATAAATGGACTTGTAAACCATAAAATGTGGGCCGATGCCGATGCCGATTCGGAGTCGCGGAGAACCTAACGGGTTACCGGGGCTCCGACTCGACGTGCAGGAGAAGGAACGGGGTGGTTTTTAGTCAGTAAGAGACTGACACTCCTTCCCGCCTCACCCAGGCAGGAGCAGTCATTCGATGATTTTCGAACCTTAAAAAAAAAAAAAATGTGCGTCTTGTAAAAACATCACCATGTTTACACTTTCGTTATTTATTTAAATAAATAATAAATGAACCTTTCACTTTTTTACGAAAAGAAAATAAAACAGACCTTATTTAATAGAAATTATTTGATAATCTACTTTTATTTGTGGAGGTCTAACTGGTGGGTCGGCCCTAACCGTAATGGAATTGAGGTCGGCTCTCTTTTAGTCTACAGATACGCAGACAATTTATAAATATTTATTTTTGAATCTCTCTGTGTAATTATAACTGGGTTTTAAAAACCTACTAATGTTCTAGGGTTAAATAAAGAAAATAATGAAAAGACAACATAGTGCCTTAGTGGGTTTTCAAACTCGTTTTGAAAACAATTTGTTTTTTAACTCATTTATCACGGGACAAGGAATTTGAAGTTCAATCTCCAAATAGCACGAAATATGGTAGGGTATTTGTATTACAAAAATGTTAATAGTGTGACGGGGACTAGTTAAAAGTCAGTGAGAAATGTTTACTTCATGGCACACCTCTTGTAGATTCAGGGCACAATTCCACATAACATCATCATAACATCACGCATTTTATCCCCGAAATGGTAGGCACAGGTGCCACTGTACAAAGTAACACCCCCTTTTCACTGTTTATGTTATGAGTCCCATTTAATAGGGGGTGACCCTATTGCTTTATACCGGGCACAATTCCAGACTCCGTGCTACTACTGAGAATTTTTAAAAACCAGTAATACTTTGCCCGACCCGGCACTCGCATTTGTGACAACTCGGCCAGCGAGGCAGTCACATCACACAATTCCACGTGGATACAGATAAACAAGTGTCATTTCAATAACACTACAATTAGACCGAGTATTTTCGTAATTGGCACAAATATGATCAACGAACATCACAGATGTCCAATGTCCATGTAAGATTTCCTCTAATAATATTCTCGACTTTAGCAAAAACTACTTCAGCCATATATTCCTTGAGGCATTACTTTTTTTTATGGAATAAGCCGGTAAACGAGCTGACGAATCACCTGATGGTAAGCAATCGGCGCGCCGCCCATAGACACCCGGAGCACCAGTGGCGTTACAAATGCATTACCAGCATTTTGTGGATAAGGAATTTGAGGATTTCTGTGTATTAGGAAGGGGGTAATTGGGCCTCCGATAACCAACACATCATTACGATATTTGTCTACCTAGCTAGATCGTCCGTTTGTTTATCAAATATATATTATCTATCTAGGTGTATGAAGAAATTAGATTTTGTACCTATGTAGTATCAACATGGAATATAGTAGGTATTATTATAATTAAAACTTTCTAAACTTTCTCTTTCTAAAAATCCTGAACAGAATCATTCAATATCAATGAACCCTTTTATTTTTTTCATTTATTCCTAATATTTTTTTATGGCAATAGCCGGTAAACGAGCATACCTGATGGTAAGCAATCGGCGTCGCCCATGGCCACCTGGAACACCAGAGGCGTTACAAGTGCGTCACCGGCTTTTTGGGGATTAGGAGTTTGAGGATCGTTGGGGATTCAGGGATTGGGGAGATTGGGGAAGGGGAAGGTAATTGGGCCTCCGGTAACCTCACTCACACGACGAAACACAACGCAAGCTTGCTTCACGTCGGTTTTCTGTGAGGCCGTGGTATCACTCCGGTCGAGCCGGCCCATTCGTGCCGAAGCATGGCACTCCCATACATAAATTTTTTTAAAAAGAAAAAATTAAATCATAAATACAGTCTTGTCAAAATTGTCTTTAGGGCGGGTCTTCAAATACCACTATATATAATTATGTATGTACATACATATAATTCCTAGTATTGCCAATCAATATATCGTGATTGCTAAAACTTTAGAAATCAAATGAACATTAGCAATAACCTAGTTCAATCATGTGAAGGTTAATTGCCATTCGCATGACAATCCAATGTCAATGCAATTGCAATCCAATCGTGACTTCTATCAGTGTTTGTGACTGTGTTATCGATGTTATTGAAGTATATAATGACGTCATACTTGATGACTATACCCTGATTATACTATTTACTACTATTTCTTACAGATTGAAAGTAAATTGGGTACTTGCCAACTAGTTAAATTCAATACTTTTTTCGAACTGTCCAAAACGACAGTGTTCTATGAATTTTACGTACAAGATTGTGTATTGTGACGTCACGTTTTTTTAGAGTCAAACAGCATACTTATTTCTTTCGGAGTCGCGGAGAATCTAACGGGTTACCGGGGTTCCGGCTCGAGGTGCAGGAGAAGGAACGGTGGTTTTTAGTCAGTAAGAGTCTGACACTCCCTCTCGCGTCACCCAGGCGGGAGCAGTCATTCGATGATCTTCCCGCCTTAAAAAAACTTATTTCTTAAAAGATTTGCTGGAAAATATTGAAATTACGTTGGTCATAAAATCAATCAATGAAAGTGTGATTATTTTTTAATATTTTTTTGTATTGAACAGTCGAAATAATTTATTTATGATGAAGGCAAATACCCAGTTATTAGATTCATTTGTATAAGTGTATTATGTATCAATTAAATAATAATTCTCTCTTATTTTATATCCAAAGTTAACTAGGGAATGTTATGGCAAGTGGAAAGCACAATAATATATTAATGTCTTATGTAACTTAAAAACGTTAATAATTGGTGTAAATTATACTTAGGTGTAACAATTCACAACCTTCATTTTAAATACATTATTTAAAAAGTCAAATACTTAAAAAGAATACACCCTTATACAAGACGACAATACGACCACACTTCTAAAACATCCCTTGAAATGAATACGTTGACACTTTTTTAATACAGTAGAATAAGAATTGAGTGCCCCTACACTATTTTGTCTACCATATTCTAAAAATATAACTGTCAAAAGTAAAATCTAATTTCCGCGTTGTCACATTTCAAGTGTAGGCTAATACTAGAATACACCAAACACGTGTTTCTCTATATTATAAACTTGGACGAAGTACATTATGTAAAAAATTACCATTTATGTTAAGACCTCATTTTACGTAGCAGCCTGTCTACTACGGCGTAGTCACCGTAGCAACCTGCTACAAAACGCTACGCGGCGTAGTCAAACTCACGATTATATTATACTCTCTAATAAATTAGCATCTATGGTACCTAGCAATAGAATTTTATTGCAGTATAATGCTACATAAAATTAACTTTATCAGCATTAAAGAAAAAAAACAAATAAAAAAGCTTAAGGAAAGTATTTGAGCTTAAGTAATGAAAAAGGTTTTACCATCTTATTTCGATTACCACCATTTGTTGTTATATGTAATTCGGTCGATGTGATTTACAGCTGGAGAATTTTTGTAGTATAAAGGTATGCAAGGAATACCATTAATAAAATTACGAATGTTTACGAATGAAATATTTTAGCAAATTTAAAACTTTGGATACGTTTTCCTTGAATTTGCCTCCCCCCTATTACATGGGATTCATAACATAAATAGTGAAAAGTGGGTGTTACATTGTACAGTGGCATTAAGTGCCGTAATGTGCACCTCTGCTTAACCCTTCGGGGCTAAAAGGCGTGTTGTTAAATACTAACAAAGAATATTAGATAATATATGATTATCTCTGTCTCAATAGTTGAACCTGCTTTATAAAACAGAAATCTGTGTATTCTATTGTAGATTATTTTGTCATAAAATCGTTATTTAGTCAACATACCAGTTTACTAGTATTTTAATTAGTTTTTATTCAATTTCCATTTATCCACAGCATGCGTAGAAAAAGAATGCATCGACTGGGAAGGGAAGTCTGTCCCCCACGGTCTGCTGTACGTGCCTGGCCCGGGAGTGTGTTCGTTGTGTGTCTGCTACCACTCTGAGCCTATGTGGTGCAAGGCCATTTACTGTGATCCGCCTTATGTGAGTTGCTTACTACTTTAGTTTATTTTTTGTTTTTATGGCATAAGCCAGTAAACGAGCAGACGGATCACCTGATGGTAAGCAATCGGCGTCGCCCATGGACACCTGGAACACCAGAGGCGTTACAAGTGTGTAACCGGTTTTTTGGGGATTAGGAGTTTGAGGATCGTTGGGTATTCAGGGATTGGGGAGATTGGGGAAGGGGAAGGTTATTGGGCCTCCGGTAACCTCACTCACACGACGAAACACAACGCAAGCGTTACTTCACGTCGGTTTACTGTGAGGCCGTGGTATCACTCCGAGCGAGCCGGCCCATTCGTGCCGAAGCATGGCTCTCCCACACTTATTTATAGTGTTACACTGTTAAATCAATGACGTGATTAATCTGATTGAAAATAGTCTTAGGACGTTATAGATTTTTAGCTATGATAGAATGACATTACATTATATGCTGTACTTTGTATAGTTGTTTTTTAAACTAATCTTTTTATTTTTATGCTTAAACTGTCAAACACCGCGAGGACACCGGTGACCGCAACCTATTGTTCTTTAATTGTGTGTATAATGACGGTACAAATAACAGAGATGGCACGATATTTTAGTGCCTACAACTTAAAACTGAGTAGGTAGCCTTTCAGTATTCGATCGTACCTAATTGATATAAAATAATCATCAGTTATACCTAAAATAATATCAAGTAACCAAAAATAGAAGGACTTTGAACAAAATAACGTCCTAAATTAACTAAAATCGCAGGTTACTCACGTGAATATACTGAGAAAAGCTCTACTGGATAAAAAGAGTCAGCTGCGCAACGTCGCCGCGACCACGCACGATTCTCACGAGGAAGAATGCCTATGTGGATCGAAACTAGTAGAGCTTTTCTCAGTATATTCATATGAGTACTACGCTATTTTAGTTAATTTAGTATGTGTCACGATAGTTATTATAAAAAATAACATCCTGAAAATTATACACTAAATCTAACCCACCCCTATTATATTATAGGTCAACAGAGCATGTACTAGACCTCATGAAACATGCATAATGCTACAAAGTTCTGTGAACACGGCAGAGTTTTTAATTGTCACCCGTCACGTTACAACTCTACACCTAGTTGTTGCGAAACTAACAAAAACTATTCATTATTTATAACATTTATATTCAGTTTTAACACGGCAAGTTTTCATAGCTGGCTAGCTAATTACTAGGTACTGACAATTGTAGTGATTTGGCTTAATTTGTACTTTTGTCTATTTAACTCAATAGAAACAATTACGTGCGAAAGTTTTTTTAGATTCCCTTTGGCAAGCAATATAGATAGAAATCAATATTCAAACAATTATTTCTAAATATCAGTAGATACGTTAACGGTATTCCAAGTTTTGACTTATAAGTATAGTAGCTACGAGTACATTTCCAGCTTACCAGGAAAGCCACGACATCCTTAATTAGAGTCATTTGTGTTACCCGAGTCTTACATAACCCCATGGGGACCATAACTGCAGACGTTAGATAAAATAACTCAATTAATTTTATATTTTCCACAGTTCTGCAAAAATTTCCGCGTCGGAGCACGATGCTGTGAGTTCGAGTGCCTCGACCCTCCCGGTGAGGACGTGCGGTACAGAGAGAGGGAGCGACTCCGAGCCCTCATCCTCTCCGGCAACTCCTCAGCACCTCACCATGGACCCTCCATGGAACTTAAAGCCGGGATATCTCTCCTAGCAGTAGTCGTCGCACGATTCGTATGAAACACGGACCATGTAGACACTAACCAATTGAAAATTATTTGAAATCGAGGGAATCATTTGCCTGGCAACACTACGGTAAAAAGGTTTTAATTTATGGAATGGGGACGCAAACTGAGTGACATAATGGCAGCACTGGCTGGCATCGTTTGAATTTCGATCGTTTGTAAAGAAAGGCCAGTTATGCCTAGTTTGTCTATCCTTCCTAACTAAATGCCAAAACTCACAATCGATTATAATTCGATCTGCCTTTAACTTGTCCTTACGTCCTGCGTTAAATGCGGGACCTCTATTTCTCTAGAACTATGATTTTTCATATTCAGAGCACACGAGTGTACATTAATTACCAATATTATTTCCGTTTACAACAAAATGAATAAATTCGGACCAATTTTATGTAACCGAGTAGCATCGTGTTGTTCTTTTGTTTTCTTTAATTTGAAAATGTTGAATGTGAAATGTAAAAGTAGGATCGTTACGTAGTATACAATTTATTCATTCAAAAACATTTGTGTTTCGGTAGATAAACGAAAAAACTTACAAAGAAACCTTATGAAAACCTCATTTGTATTCAGCTAACAATAATGGTGCCACTATAGTCGAGACTACATAGAGAACAAGCTAGGTCACGTCCCATAAAAGATGAAATACATGTTTCTCCCGGTCCATATGTAAATTGTAAGTCCATTAATCAGTAGGATATAATAGGGATTCTTTAAATGAAATCTAACTACATTATATGAGTCACGCATACAGAACGCATGCCTATTTCTTCACTTCTAAAATACCTATTTCACTTAGCTAGACACATTTCGAAATTGTAGCTTTAAAATTCATATCATCGGGGGTCCGATTCTGTACGTTTTTGGCTACTGCAGTCGACCGGGTTTACTCTAATGCGGCAACTAGGTGAAATGAAATAGCGCCAAGCTCTAGAGAAACTAGTTTGAGTAATTTTAATACGAAAATGCTTTGAAGCAAACTTCAAGTAAAAAGCAAAGTGCCTTGAGAGACTCGAGGCAAATTTTATTAAAAAAGCTTAGAGTTTATCAAAAATTAAATTATAAGAACGTTTTAAAATTTCAAATTCTTATTAAGATATTTCAAAATGTCATCTTTGTAAAGTAATACTCTTTACGAGTCTGAATGTTTGGACAATACTGGCTTGTTTAAATTTCCTTTATCAAACGAGTGTTAAAAGTATTTTATACAATAAGAGACAGTTAATTCTGCTTTTCAACAAAATATTTACAGAATCGCGCCCCAGCTATTTAGTGTAAAATAAAATAGTGCAATATACATGTAGGTAACACATCGGGGCACATTGGTGACGATACAATGATTTCTGTTCGTAAATAGTTGTGGTTCTTAAACGATTGTCAACTCTATAACACTAACATAAAAGCTCTTAATAACTCAGTCAATTTAAGTTACCAGGGAGTATGCTAACGTAACAAGCTACTTTTATTTCTTTTACCGGTCTGGGTCATGTCGTGTGAAGTCGGTAATGAAGGAACGAATAAAGTTATAATATTGAAAAGGTTTGCTTATTAATTAAATTTACTCGAGTAAGTCACTATCTACTGATGTACAACTATTATACCATCAAATACCTACGGAAATATCTTGGCAAGGAAGGAAAATAGCAAAGAGCAAACATCAATCAAGAGCCCGCAAAAAATATGGAAATAAAAAAAACTAACGAACGAAACCAACAGGCAACGACAAAAATGTTAAAAGCCAATTACTTTTTTATTGCAAACTTCACAGATTAATCTTATACCAAGCCCTTGTAGACCGTTTAAAAAAGAAAACGCTGAGTCATGAATACGAACATCCTCATCAAGTTGATGTGATATATCGAATCGAATCGTTTTAAATAAAGTGACCAGGGAATAAAAATAATAAAATTCTCTTCAGATTTACCCAGATAAAAAGATCTGTCAGGGGTTTGAAAAATAGTTATCACAAATATCACGATTAATACATAGTGAAGTGGCAAGTGGATGATTTATATTCAAAAACTTTTGGAATACATCGGAGTGATGATACAGGATTACAAGATTGATGATGTTTTCATAACCTGTAATGTACGATCAAGGCCTGTGTAGGTAGGTGATATTATTGTACCTACACACGGGCACACATCAATCTATACAAAACCAGTTTATCCTGGTGTCACGTCGCATCATCTTTCCGCACATTTAACGTTCAGTTTATACTGGTTATGTAAAGCTGAATGTGTAGCCGTGTGTACACCTATGACGAATTTGATACTTAAGTGTTTCAACACTACCGAATTTTGGGACTATTTATAGCTGTGGATATGAAACACCTGATGTTTTATTATACGTTAGCCGTTCTGTTTTTAAATAAACGGCTCATCTTTATTTATTGATAACCGATTTGAAACGTATATCGAATGAAGAAAAATATTGCATGGCCTAGTTCAAAATGCACTCAAAATTATTAAAAATATGTCCCACATAATAAATATTGGCTTACAAACATTCCTGGGACCGATTAGTTCACGCGATTATTATGCATATGATACACAATTACTTAGCAACACTACACCTTATTAAAATACATTTGAAAAACAACGTTATTCCCAAACACGAAAGAGTAGATTCGTATGAAAAGTTGAAAAGTGTATTTGCATGACTGAGTGCTTTCTGTCCCTCGCGTGTTTGTGTTGTTTACGAGTAGAAATACCTACCTCTGATTGGTTACAGGTTACTGCTAGCTTTATTTTAACCTTGACCACTTTCACATAAGAATATTTACCACAGCTAATTACGAATACGAATTTCTAGAAATGGGTTTCGTTTATGAGAAGCTATTTAAGTTATTATAGGCACTTATTACCTAGGTACGAAGGTACCATATTGCTACCTACTACTACCTACCGTAGTTACGCACGGACGTGCTGTTCCATGCTCCATTTTCCCGACCATTTTTCCATCTTTCCCTGACAATAACAAACACAACTAAGATTGATCGGACCGGACTGTTAGTACCTAATTGTGGATCTACCTACATAGTGCCCCTATTTTTATTTAGGGTAGGGCATTTATCTAAGATTCCATTCCAAGACAATTTTAAGAGGGTTCATCACTAACTAACTTCCTACCCTTTCTAAATGTTCTTGAGGTAACTAAAGATAGATATAATTTTAATAATGTCCTCTCGATTTAATTTTACAGTGAATTTAGTTAGGTGGGTACCTATCTAACTTAAAAGTAAGTTAGATAGGTACCCACCTAATGGAGTAACTAACCTGTTATTTTTATTCTGCTATTTTCATTTATTGGTAGAACTACTCTAGGTTTAGAAGGACCTTGATTATTGTCTATTGTTTTTCTTTTTTTTAGAACTAATTCAAAGTTTTTATAATGATCTTGTCCTATTTTCTCCAACGTTTGTGTACCTAGTGACTGAACAAAGTTTAGGACAAATTTTGTTGTGGAACGTGTCTACAGTTTATATCTGTAAATATAGCTCCCATGTAGAGCATGGCGTAGGGTATCTAATTAATGTTAAAAGAAAAATGTAAATGAATAATTGTTTAAAGCCTTTTCTTCATACCTCAATGAAAGTAAAAGTACATACCCTTCCTTGTAAACGAAACCCATTGCAATAAAAAAACGGAATTGAAATTATTTCACGAACCATAATCATTAACAGTCAGTAGTTAGGTAATTATTATAGCTATTAATTAATTATTATAAGTACGGAGTAGCTCACCTAAGTGCGGGATCAGAATTAGAGGAATATTCTACAATCTTCATTCAAAATGTAAAATGGTCGTTATGACACCAATCGCCTTCATTATTGGTTTATTTTCATAACTTTTTCTATGTCTTTAACTCGCTTTTTATTATTTTTAAAACTGCTCTTAATGAAAAACTGTTATTTTATCTTAACGTTAGAATATCGTGATAAAAGAAAATATATTAGTCTACCTACTTACATCATGTAGGTACGCGGTAAATTGAGACTTATCAGCACTATACTTAATAAACTATTAACAACTTCAAGATGATGGTTTTAAGGTTGATTTTTGTATGAACTTCCACTCCATCTAAGTCTCAAATTACCGCATTCGGATAGTTCATTGCGGTACCCAGTACCTACCTATAAATATAAAAATGTATGAAAATACCAAAACCCTAGGTAAGTTTGCACGACTATGTATAAAAATACTGAATTATGATTAATAATATTTTTCTTTAAATCTCACTTATATTATCAAAAGCTTCGGCCAAAAATCAAGACTAAACTTCTGTAATTATTAAAAAAGTTCTATTTTCATCCTCTCTTCAATTATTTATTTTAATTGTATCCTAATTGTTACGAATTAACTATTGAGCTGCGTCCATTATATAATGTGTAAATGTATAGAATCTTATTTTATTAATGGAAAATATTTTAAGTCCACACCTTATAAAAGAAATTAAAAATACTTTTATCATGTACTCACATCCACTTTTATTTATGTAACACCAGTTTCAAATTTCAAATAATGTCCATTATTGAATTATTTATTCTTATGTACATTATGTAGCCAAATGGTCATAGACAATTTTGGCGGGATATTTTCTAGCTTACAAAAATAGGTATTGACCATTGGTCCATAGATTAAAATAAATTCCATTAATGAAATTATATTATAAGAAAGAAACAGTCACGACTTGATTTTAAATAATATAGAAGTGTGCCATATACATAAAATATTATGTACCTACATCAAAATATTGCATGAATGTAATCTGCACCATTTTCAATTAATACACCATTCAAGTACTTATATGCTGTGATTTTGGCTATATATTAAATAAAAATTTCAAATAATAAGCCAAAGAAATATGTACTTTAAAATACATTGATTTTATAAAAGGAGTGAATTTTCCCTTCTTTGCACCGTCTACAAATATATTAAAAAAATATTAAAATAAATGGTATGTGATATTTTGCTGGTTGTATATTTTGCATACATAATTATTAAGAATGACAGCTTTAAAACATAGATAATAAGACCCAATTATTTACCAAATATTTGTTTTATTTTATTGTTGCAACATTATATATTTTTTTTAATGTTTATGGATAATGAAGGAAGTCATTATTGTTACATTTTATGTTAATTATTTTTAAATTGAATGTTGAAATTATTTCAGTTAGTTATGTGTATGTATAATAATAAGAATTAAATATATATTGTAAATATTGTATGCAAATAATTTTAAATATTAGCTTAATAAAGATACCCAACAAAAACTAATAAAATACTTGTTTTATTTTTAGACTTACATTCATGTTACAATAAGTAATTGATTTGTATGACTACATCATCATTTCATCATTATAAGTGTTTGGTTACTGTCTAACCCGTTAGTCACCATAGTAGGTAATAATGCAGCCAATGAGACTGGAAATTGACATTACCTTCAAAACGCTGGCAAAAAATTGCAACAATAGAAGTTTAGAGATAGAGCAATTACTTCTTTGTATGATATGCAAACTACAATTAATAGTACAGCCAGAACTGGGTGAGATTTTTTGTACTTAATATGCATTAAATCCGTTGAAAATTGTTGAAAATCATCCCCTAAATTTGTTAATACAAAAGTAGTCTCTAAACATTGGAAATAAGGTCTATAATGTAGTTAGTGGAGAGCGGTCACCAGTGACCGCTTGGGGATATATGGGTTAAAAGCATTTCAATGACAGATTATTGTGTGTAAAAGTGATAATAGTTGCTTCATTGAATGGTCCACCCAATAAGACACCTTTTAAATAAACAATATATAATTACAGTAAAAAATGTTACTTAGTTATATGTCTACAATGGAATGAATGATCACCACCTCAGACCTTTTTCTTGTAAGTCTCGTCTAGCCTGTTTAATTTCTTCTTGCAACTCCTTGGCTGCTTCTTCGCAATTATTAAACGTGAATACTCTATATAGTATCACAGTTACCGCATACAATCCAAAAAGTATAACGAATATTACTGGAGATACAAGTACCAACGTCATGTTTTTCTCAATCATTGGATGTTTAACATAACCAGCGACTAAGGAGTACCATACTGCGACAAACGCTGAAAGCACTGAAACCCACTCGAGTAACTTCGTCATTGTTCTGAAAGAGATAATGCAAAAATAAATTCAAATTCAATGCGTAAACAAAGCAAGGTGTTTTTGTTAAAGAAGTATTGTAGGTTAACCACTTACCTGAAGAAAAGTATTTATTGCACTAGTAAATTATTCAGTTCCCTGATTATTTCAGGAGTTATCTTATAATACGAGGTATTTATTTGCTAAAGAAAATAATCGGCAAATCCAAAACACATCACCACTGTCCAATTTGACAAGATGGAACAACTGACAGTTTACTTACAGTGACATTTAACATTCGTTTTGAAACGCAATACATTCATCGCTAAAGTTACTAAAAAACTGATGTAAAATAACTAAACAACAATAAAACCGACGAATTCCAAAGTATTGAATAAGTTAAACTTATTATAATAAATCTAAATTATGTTGAAATACCATGAAATCAAGTTTTCCATAGCCAAGCAAAAAGACATCGTTTAGTCTTTAGCCAACTCTAGGAATGACGTCTATTTTGGTTTTGACGCTAAACTGACGCTTGACGCCTTAACGTGACATTACAAAAGAAAACAAAAAAAATCAAAAAACGCGAACACAGCTGCAGCATTATTTTAATTTTGTTTGAATATTAAATTAATCTAATTTTAAATAATACAAGATGAACGAGATTGACGATAAATTTTATTACGTGTATAGTTCGTCGTTAGATCACAAGGTGCAGATAAAGATGTAAGTATAAATTCAATCGTGTTATATTTACCAGTTACCTACGTATTTTATCTAAAGCATTTTCATTGTTTGTCTTGCGAAATATTTAGTTACGTACTTTCATTTGCTGAACAGTTCAATGAACATACCGCAAGCAGGAATTATGACGACCCACTAACCGAGATTGATTTATATTAGTAGATATTTAGAAAATATTATTATCTTGATTATAAATTAATGTGAATAGTATCATAAAATGCTGATAAAGAATCAATGGCTGCTGCAGCTTGCAGTTTTTGCTATAGTTATTAATCATGTTTTTAAATGAGGGTAAAACATGAGTTACCCACATGTAGCTTAACATTTTATAGTGTACCAAACAAAATAATAATAAATACTAATAAAAGAGATCATATTCCTTACTATTTATCTAACACCTTCTATCTCTTTTCAGTGGCACCTTAGAAGGTAAAAGAGCCAAGCCAGAATATGACCAGCTCCTCACGGACCCTATGCTCAAGTTCTCGGGCCTCTGTCAGGAAGGGTGCTCGGACTTATATGTGACATGTCAGATACTGAGTGACAATCAGCCCCTGGCTCTACCAGTCACCACTTCTTATAAGTCCTTCTCTAATAGGTGGAAGTAAGTTTGATTTTTTTCTATCTACCTACTTAACCCATAGATCCCCAAGCGGTCACCGGTGACCGCTCTCCCCTAATATTACATTACATTATAGACCTTATTTCCAATGTTTAGAGACTACTTTTGTATGACCAAATTTAGGGGATGGATTTCAACGGGCTAACAAAGTTCTACATGTCTTACATCAGCTACAGGTACATTTGTGGGTTGTCCAAGCAAAAGAGTTAGAGCAACAGCATCATCTATTTACTCTGGTACCATCAGGTGACTCGTCTGCTCATTCGAGAAAAATGTGCGCAGTGTAGTAGAGAAATTTTCCATTAACCACTTGAATTCACCGATATGAGACACAATAGATAGAATATACATTGTGTCTCACATGCATCCACATTCAGACACACAATGAGTTAAGTTCTTCATTCATCAATTAATGCTTTTGGTTTAGCTATTCTAATACAAAATTATCAACAACTTTTACAACAAGTAAAGATAATTTTCGAGATTTTTTTTTTTATGATAGACAGTAATTTAACCTCTTGTATGTTGAAAGTTGCGGGTAAATGTGTTTTATACTGGGAGCCGGTGTTTCGACAGATAAAAGGATAAAGGAGGTATGTAACAAAAAAGACTTCATAATTGTAGTGCGAAGTTTATCAATGACTGACTGACTTCAGAGAACCAGTTTAAAAATAGGTCTGTAATCATTAAAAGAACAAGTCTTAAGTGAACACCTGTATTAGATTCTTGCTTTTTATTAAAAGTATGATGATTTGAGGCTTCTGCAGCAAAATGTTACATAAAATATGCAAATAAATTATAATCAACAATAGAACTATCTATAGCTCCAATTTACATACAAATATTATATTCAATTAAAAATAATATGTCTGAATATTTACAATATTTTCTTATTTGGTCAAACTTGTTTCTATTTCATAGAAGATATTTATAACAATACCATTCAGTGTATCTATGTATTTAGATAACATGTAGGTATTTATAAATAAAAAGTATTATAAAATAAATTCTTGGAACTAGCTGAAATAACATTAACAGTAGTAAGCAAACATAATATTATGCTACAATAAACATAAATACAATGTAAACAAATCCTATAGTAAAAATGATTTATTTTGTTACGCATTTCAAAAAAGTTTAGCAAATGCAAGGAAAAGAAACAAATTGAATGGGCCGGCTCTACCGGAGTGATACCACGGCCTCACAGAAAACCGACGTGAAGCAACGCTTGCGTTGGGTTTCGTCGTGTGAGTTAGGTTACCGGAGGCCCAATTACCCTCCCCTTCCTCAATCTCCCTAATTTCTGAATCTCCAACGATCCTCAAACTCCTAATCCCCAAAAGACCGGTAACGCACTTGTAACGCCTCTGGTGTTCTAGGTATCCATGGGCGAGCGCCGACTGCTTACCATCAAGTGATCCGTCTTCTCATTTATAAAAAAAAAAACTGCCTACTTATGATTTATTTATAGACAAGTAGCACTAAGGTATAACATTACCGTTACCTACTGTCCTAGTCTCTGAATCAGTATAGCATTCAAGGCTAAACCTAGTGCTAGAAATACAAAGTCAAAGTCAAGTCCTTACAGGTTACAGCAAAATTGGTTACTAAGTCAGCCTTTATTTTATAGTTAATGTTGAAAATCTGTTAATGATAATATAACATCACGCCTTTTAACCCGAAGGGCAGAGGTTTGTGCCCATTACGGCTCCTAATGCCACTGTATAATGTAACACCCACTTTTCACTGTTTATGTTATGAGTCTCATGTAATATTGGGCCTATTGCCATATACCAGGCCAATTCCAGACTCCATGTTACTACTGAGGGTGAGGCTGATGGGTCATGGACATTTTCTGTGTAGAAGCAATTTTCATTGAATACCTATGTGTTGATAACCAATCGATTTATATTATTTTGGATAGGAAAAGAATAGTTAATAAATAATAAGTAGGACAAAATAACATCACTTTTGCCCTGGAACAGGCACTCTGTAATTGTTTAGTGTCGTTTCCATCAGAAATGCTCCCTAAATCCCTCGCTTTTTTGAGGGGGAAAATCGTCCTATGACTTCTCCCGCCTTGGGTGAGGCGAGATGAAGTGTCAGACTCTTACTGAACAAAAACCACTCCGTATCGGCATCAGCCCTACTAGGCCCCATCTATGGTGGTCTGATAGCTCTTTAAGGAAAGTGCCGCGCAGTACGCTCGGGTAAATTCCTTGCTTGGCAGTTGCATTCGTCTATTTGGCTGTTTAATTTTTTTCGCAACTTAACCACGTTTTCTCTTCCACAGTTGGAATGAATGGGTGACTCTGCCAGTATTCTTCAGTGATCTACCTCGAAACGCTACGCTAGCCATGACGATATACGACTGCGCTGGGCCAGGGAAGGTGATGGTGGTCGGTGGAACCACAATATCGCTGTTTGGGAAGCATGGAATGTTAAGACAGGTTGGTAGTTTTTTTTACATGTTTACTACTACGTCATCAATGCAAGATTTAATGATCATCCGTAGCTTCTCAGTGCTATAATTAGTTCGACACGAATGGGTCAGCTCGACCGGAGTGATACCGCGGTCTCACAGAAAACCGACGTAAAACAACGCTTGCGTTGTATTTCAGTATGTCGGTGTGGTTACCAAAAGGCTGGTAACGCATTTAGGTGTTCACTTACCATCTGGTGGTTCGTCAACTCATTTACATAGCTAGAGGGTAAACGAATAATCTTAAGTATTGTGTGAAGTTACGTTTGTGTCTGTTTGCTACAAATTCAATTACGGCTGTCCTGATTTTTGGACAGTCTTTCTAAAGGGTATAAGGGGACAATTCGTCAAAATTTGAGTAGTAAAGCTAGTTTAGCCTATGTGACTATGTAACATAGGAAATGATGGAGCTAATTCTATGTTCAAGAGGTTATCGCTGTTTTCAATTAGCAGTGCAAAATCAATTAACTTTACTGGTGTTGTCGTTCAAGATTAACCCAAGGTGTCGCAAGAATGTAGTTGAGTAAACACGCTTTGACTCCCCACGTGTGGCTGACCATAACTTCACTGCCATAGAGATACGGTTCATTTAATCTTTCAAATAGTATTTCCATTCAGAATTCCGTGTATTAAGTTCCACATGCTCCTATTTTAATTACTTTGCCCTACTTTGGAATCAAAGCCGCGAAATTCCTTATACTTAGCGGTTGGTAGTAGCTTTTACGATCTTTCGACCAAAGGGCTCGTACACAAAACTGCGATGCGATGCGAATTCGCAACACAGAAAATTACGATGCGAATTGCTGCGATGCGATTTCGTGCGTCAAGGCGTCTCCCAAGTTGACCATTCCTTCGCCGATCGTCAACCGTACTAAACGTATTTTAAATTGAAAACTAGGTCGTGACATTGATTGTAAAAAGAAGTGTGCACGTCTGTTATTGCTTAGGAGATACAGGAAAAAGAAACAAAGAAGATTTGGGAAGATAAGATTTTGATGCGCGATGCGAATCAATTCGCAAGTTCTTGCGATGCGTAGAGGGAGCTCGCACATTTTTGCGTGCCACGTCGCATCGCAGTTTTGTGTACGAACCCATAGAGACAGTTATGTAAAACTTTTATATAAATAAACAAGTCCCTTTTAAAGCTAATATGAGTACGAACGTGCGGAATACTAATTTATAGAAAGTTATATAATAAAAATTTGTTTTTATACATGTCGAATATGATTAACCTACTAAAATAGCTGCGGTTGATTTATTACGCCTATAACCGGATAAACTTGTATCTTTCTATTGATTATGCTCCAAATTACTAGACCTCTAAATATTATATTTAAAGATAAATCCTTAATTATTTTCTTAACTGTTTATTATATTACTAGCAATTCCCCGCGGTTTTACTCGCTCTGTAACTAAGCGTTATGGTAATCTACTATATAAAAATAAGTCGGGTTTTCCTTCCTGACGCTATAACTCCAGAACGCACGAACCGATTTCCACGGTTTTGCATTCGTATGGAAAGGTTTCGGGCTCCGTGAGGTTTATAACGTAAAATTCAGGAAAAAAAAATGTTTCTTCATCCTTTAATCACCAAACGAAATGTTACATAAAACGAAGCCATTTGGTGGCGAAACGGAGTTCGCCGGGTTTGCTAGTATTAGCTAAAAAAAACAACTGAAAACAAACAAACAGATGAAGTGATCACCGAAATGTTTGTACACGCATAACTCGTAAACAACAGCAGCAAATTTGATATAATAATATTTTTTGTTTGTAGTATAGATTAAAGAAAGTCTCAAAGTACCTAACACAATAATAAATATACAAACAACTGATATAATCCGTTACTTTCATTAATTAAAACTATTATTTTTAGTTGTTTTTTTTAGCAAGCTTATCAAATCAATACATTGTTATTTGTTATTCGCATATTTATATGCATAAATTCAATTTACTTATGACTAATATGTCGTTGTTTTTTTACCCGTTTATCTCAAGAATATGTAATAGGATATTTATTGATGTATGACCTGACTGATACAGGGGACCATTGGCACAAACATCGCTCACTGGAAAAAGCCACTCGGTTGACGGTTCAGTCTCCTTGCAAAACTGACGCGGAGTGACGTGCTTATAAAAAATGACTTTATAAAATTATTAACATTACTTGATTTAATAATAAAAAAAGATTAAAAATGACACTGTTAATAAGATGTGCTAGAATAAATTGTTAACAAAAACACGGTGCAATTAAATTCAGTGTTATGAATCTACCCGCAGTTTCTTTTTTGTTGAAATATATCACCGACGTTTGCCGTTAGTTTTAACTTAATCGAGTATGACGCGTGATAGCAATTGTTGACTAAATATAGATAAAAATGGGTAAATCATACAGTACCTTGCAGGTTTGCAAGGAATGTTATTTTTCTTTAGTTAACCGTTTTAAAAGGTTTTGTTTTGACTTGAAAAAGGGTATGTTTGACCTTCGCGTGTGGCCTGGCGTGGAGGGCAGTGAGAAGACTCCTGGCAAAGCCCCCGACCGGGGCAAGGAACAGATGCAGCGGTTGGCGAAACTCGCGAAAAAGCATCGGAATGGACAAATTCCAAAGGTAACTGTTAATTTTTTTATTACTTAGTCATCGTCTACGGCGAAGGTACCTATTGTTATAGTACAAATAGAACAAACGTTTATGATTTCAATTACTTACAACTATATGCATGTAAATAGGTACTAAGTTACTACCACATAGCTTCTATCAAGACAAACTGATAATGATAGCAAGCTATATAGAGCTGGGACACATTTTTCCCATTCTACCTATTTTATCATCAGCTTATCATACATTCCTAGTTCTCTCATATTTATAGAAGGAATGTAATGTGACATATCATATCGTTCATACTGCCCGGCTGCCGCGCAACGTGTAGCGATTTCGATTCCCGCACGGATCAATTCTTTGTGTGATCCACAAATTGTTGATTCTGGTCTGGGTGTCATGTGTATGTGAACTTGTATGTTTGTAAACGCACCCACGACACAGGATACAATCCTAGTGCGGGGTATAAGTATTTGAAAAAAAAATACTTCGAAGTTAATAATCATTGTAAAAGAAATTGTCGTGATCGTGGTAGCCCGGAGGCTTAAGACGCCCTCTTCTCATGCATGAGGGTACGGGTTCGAAACCTACCAACGCACGGCAAGTACCAATGTGACCTCTTCCAAGTTATATGTCCTTTCTAAGATTATCTAGACACCACTGACATACGGTGAAGGAAAACATCATGAGGAAACCTGGACTTATATAATTTCTAATTATAAGTTTGTAATCGCCAACCCGCATTGAGCAAGCGTGGTGATTAATGCTCAAACCTTCTCCGTGTGAGAAGAGGCTTTGCTCAGCAGTGGGCATTTATAGGCTGTTGATGTAAAAGAAATATATGAACCAGCTCTTATCTGACATTTATTAAAGCTTTTAGCACTCAAAAATTATCTAATAAAATAATTGAGATCCGAGGTCATCTCGTCTATTATTAAGGTAATATCTTATCTTAATCTATTTTAATATTAATTGTGCTAAAGGTGCTAAACACAGCTGTTGTATTGATGATTAATAATAATTTGAAATGCATATTTGTAGTGATTGTATGTCAGAATAAGTTAAATATAAATTCAGGAAGGTAATAATGACATTGTGACGTACATATTTATAATAAATTAATGTAAGTTGTGAATATTTAGGTATGATTTCAATAAATTATTTTTGATTAATTGATGTATCATAGAAACATCGCGCTTTTAGACCATCGATGTAGTTCTACACGACATCGATGGAAATGCACTTGCAACTAAGTACATACTTTTCACCCTTCAGAAGCAAACTTATTACCTTACATCACAAAGTATTTTAAACCTTATATAATAGGGTAGATGCCTAATTTTAATTTTAATGTCCGTCTGGTAGATTATTTTAAATCATTACACACGTATTATTTATTTTCTTACAGAAACGAATACTTTCGACGATGTTGATTTGAAATTTCGCGTGACGTCAGTTCTATGTACATTTTATACGTAGAAATGACGTTTTAACCCCCACTTCTAAATGATTTGTTTTATCTAAGTATTGTATTATTATACGACAAATTAAAAAAATACGTGTCTAATATTTTTACATTACCTAACTTACGGACTAATTAGATTTTTAATTGTCATACCCTGTCATCATCCCAATTGGCATTTTCTTAAATCGAAACCCTCATTATGACAACGTAAATCCACCCCTATTGCAAATGAAATAAAGTCCTAATTACAACACAGCAATATATATCTGTGCAATTGATTGTAAATATCCACATTCCTTTAATATGACGGCCATATAACCGTGCGTGATATGACGAATGGTTCGAGTGACGTGAAAGGGCGCGCGATAAGGGTCTATATGACCCCCTGCGACTTGGTTGCTATGATGCTTACTTAGTAGGCCTTGTGTGTATGTAGTATAAGGTATAATATAGGTACTCACATACTCTATGTACTATATCGTACATACATAACTATTTATGAACCAACTTCAAAATAGAAGGAGGTTCTCAGTTTGTACCTGTATATATGTATGCTTGTTTGTTTGTTTGCAATTATCTCGCGACTGGCTGAACCGATTTTGATACCGTTTTCAGAAAAGTGTATGTTATACTTAGGAGGAAGTTTTAGTATATTTTTCAACCGACTTAAATAGGAGTGTCGAAGTCCATTTTTTTAAATGTAGTTTATAAAAGAATTATTGATTAATAAGGCTGCCTCCTTGGCCGAGTGGTCGCAAGTGCGACATCGGGCAAGGGGTTTTGGGTTCGATTCCAGGGTCGGGCAAAGTATTACTGGGTTTTAAAAAAAATCTCAGTAGTAGCACGGAGTCTGGAATTGTGCCCGGTATATGGCAATAGGCTCACCCCCTATTACATGGGACTCATAACATAAATAATTAAATAGTGAAAAGTGGGTGTTAAATTTACAGTGGCATAATTTGCACCTCTGCCTACCCCTTCGGGGATAAAAGGCATAATGTTATGTTATTGATTAATTTATAAAAGTTTCATGCAAATTGTAACACATAAGATGACTAAATATTATAGACATTATCTTTTTTTATACTTGATAAGTTGACGTTTAGCCACCATCTCGCCTGGTGGTAAGCGATGATGTGGCTGATGATGGAGCTAGTATCTACCAGTTCATACACTTCATACCATGTGACACCAACTTCACACCATTCTAATACCCCCATATAATAAGAGGGTTGTCTATTGTCATACACCGGTAACATTTCCAAACACTAGACTGTTGCTGAAAACTTTCGAATACACGACCAATAACACTTTGCCCATCCTAGTAATAAAACCCAAAACTTCTTGGTCGACAATCGCACTTGCTACCACCCAACCAACAAGACATTCAAGTTCTAAACTTGATTTGATAATCAGCTCAAATTTTTACAAGTATGCAATTATGCAGTTCCATTTGAGGAAAAAATGCGCTAAAACTTGTCTCGAATCATTATCCCCTTAGGTCAGAGAACCCTTTAGTAAGTAAGTTAAGTCAATTTAGTTTTGGTTTTATCTTATTGTTGTTTTTCAATATGTTTCTGAAGATATTTCGCTAATCTTTCTTAATGTTCTGCGTTGAACTTTTTAACGATAACATAAAAACGTTAAAATATTTATTAGAATTTTCTTCATCATCAACAGCCTATAAATGCCCACTGCTGAGCAAAGCCTCTTCCCACACGGAGAAGGTTTGAGCATTAATCACCACGCTTGCTCAATGCGGGTTGATGATTACAAACTTATAATTAGAAATTGGAAGCCCAGGTTTCCTCACGATGTTTTCCTTCACCGTTTGCCAGTGGTGTCTGAATAATCTTAGAAAGTACATATAACTCGGAAAAAGTCACATTGGTACTTGCCGTTGGTAGGTTTCGAACTCGCACCCTCATGCATGAGAAGCGAGCGTCTTAAACCTCCGGGCCACCACGACATTTTTCTTCGCCCAACCGTAATTCTAAGTTTGATGGGAGTCGGAATAACAAATCTTCTTTCTGGTATAAATTAAATTATTTATTTATAAATGTATTCATATGAACATATTAGCCAATAATAATAATAATAATGGGCCTGTCAACTAATATTTGCTTAAATAAATCATTATCAAATGACAACTTTCTATTTCATAATAAGTTGACACAGCATGTATAAATTGAAACTAGAATAAACAAGTTCACAGGCTTAAATAAACACAAATGTATATGTAAAGAAAAATCGACCTAACTTTCATGGGATAAAGTTCATATTTCACTAATGAATGTATCAATAGTCAAAAATGAACATTATTTCTAAACATTAGTTGTGTTGTGTTTATTCTAAACAAGGACTTACGTGTTTATCTTTAAAGTTATTTGAAAATAGTTCTTAAGTATTTGTAATAAAGTGTAATTTTGTCTACCAGGTGGATTGGCTGGACAGATTAACGTTTCGAGAGATTGAAATGATCAATGAGAAGGAAAAAAGGAGTTCAGACTACATGTACCTCATGATTGAGTTTCCTACGGTGCAAATTGAGGGGATCAATGTAAGTATTATTATACAGAACTAGCTTTCTTTTTGTGGCAAAACTATATCTCGAATAGGTCCCGATCTTGTTGGAGTATCCAGATAAAAAGTAGATCGTTTTATTGTGTACCAAGTATTGATACGTAACGGTAAAATGGGATCTTCTGTCTCTATTCACCTCTCGATCCCTATCCACCCCATTTTACGGTACACATCTAAGCTCACGCCTGTCTCCAATAGGGTAGGCGAAGACTATAGAACACCCAAATGCTATGATTCTTACATAGTAGCTTTACGATTCTTACATAGTACTTTCACTTCCTCAACAGTCATCAGTCTTTTCATGCATGCTCGTCGGTTAAGGGTACTTTTAATTTTGCCCATCTTTACTATGTCACTAATCTGGTCGATATATGTCCTACTAATGCGCCCTCTACCGACGGTCCCATTTATATCTGCTTTGTGTACATCTTTAAGTAATAATAATAATTACTGATTCTAATAGATATATCCACTTTTCGTCAACCTTAACATGTTAAAGGACGTTTTCGGAGGAATTGCCTTGAACAATTTTCTATTGGCTGTCAAAGCTTTAATCTTTTATCAATGACTGTAACTAGAGAATTGTATTGTGAACCCGATTGAAAAAGAGTAACCTATGGAGTTTCTTGCTCGTTCTTCTCCATAGGAATCTACTGGGAATGAGCAAGTAGCTTCATTTTTAAATTTTTTGTTGTTGACGTTCAAAAGTGCCTTTCTGGTCTAATTGTATTAAATTATTTTGACTTTCCGGACCTAGTGCTGTTACTTACTAAAGCCTTCAAAGGAATAAAAAATAACTATCAAACATCAAAAAAATCTTAAACACAACGTTACTAACAGTAATTTTGCACTTTGAGAATTCATTTTATACATTCCTTGCTACATAACCTTGCTTGCACTTTTAATCTTATTTCTCGACAATTTTCCGTATCCTTTTTCGTTAGAAATTTTTGCATCACATTGTGCAATACACCTAATAATAGACAGCTAATCTTGAAAGCCCCATTCTAATTTAAGTCGTAGTTGATTCTAGTTGACACTCGATTAAATTCAATTTCTTTGAGCTAAATCTAGATTTACGAGGTTTCTAGAGTAAAAAATGAATGTAGGTACCTTATCTTTTCTCAAAATAAAAGTCGTGTAAAAAGGTTAAAAGGCAAATTCCATATGAAAGCTGTTTCGACTATATTTTTTTATTTGAATGCATGCGCCCAAACGAGTAGGTGCCTTCACTAAGTGATTCAGAATTGTGTATTTACCTGGGTCAAAAATAAATTATTAAGTATGATATTTCAATCCAATTAAATATTCAAAAATAATTACAATTACATTCATATATTTGACGGTATACTTAATTTTAGATTTGTTCTAGCATTTTTTTCAGAAATAAGTGTGCTATTTGATTCGAAAATATGATGACGTCATAAGTTAGTTTTTGGTACAAAATTACATAGAACAATATCGTTTTTGACGTTTCGATAAAAGTATTGAATTTGATTAGTTGTAAAATACCGTATTCTATTTCTCAATCACTTGTTTTTTATTTAGAGCATTTAAATTAAATACTTTTGAGCGCCACTTCGGTATTAAAATGTAAAGTTTGTGAACTGATATATTTGTTTGCAGCATGCAATTGTGTACTACGAGCAAGATGGTGATGAGATGTATCAGTTCAGGGCGCAGGCAGATATCGTTACCGTACCAGATTACGAAATCCTTCAGGTATGTGTTTCGTTTTTATTTAAATATACTGATTAGTTTTAGTTATTTTATGAGATAATTTCCTTTTTGATGTGTGTAGTGAAAACAGAGATCGACAATTTAAATCTACTTTCGCGGCATATGGGTTGATTATCGTTAAATTTTCAAATTCTGCACCTATTTAGTACTTATTTTAACTAGGAAAAATTTGTTAGTATTTGTTAATGCCATGTTGTCTGTACTTTATTATATATACATAACATCACACTTTTTATCTCCGAAGGGGTAAGCAGAGGTGCGCAATACGGCATTTAATGCTACTGTGCAATGTAACACCCACTTTTTACTATTTATGTTATGAATCCCATGTAATAGGGATATTGCCATATACCGGATACAATTCCAGATTCCGTGCTACCATTGAGATTTTTTTTTAAAACCCAATAATAGTACTTTGCACAATCCAGAAATCGAACCCCTTGCGACCACTCGGCCAACGAGACAAACCCTGTGTACTTTATTATTATTCTTTATAAAAAATGTGTTCATACTTGAGCTAAATGTAAATTGGTTGTGTAGGAGAATCTGGTAGAGGCTAAACAACATCGCCTGGCCCGCTCGCTGCGGCCGGGCGCGGCGCGGCGCGACCACAAGCCGTCGGCCGCCGAGCGCGACCAGCTCGCCGCGCTCGTCGCCGCCCCGCCCGCGCGCACGCTCTCCGCCACCGACCAGGACCTGCTCTGGAAGTTCCGGTACCACTGAGCCTGCCGGACGTCCCCTGCTGGATCAAGGCTCCCTTAGCTCAATTTACACCGCTGCGAAGCGACTTTTTGCAACAAAACTGTACATAACATAATTAACATAGCATAGGATTTGCTCCTGTATCGTGGGTTCATTTACAAACAAATAAATTCACATACACATGACACCCAAACAACAACAATTTGTGAACTACACAAAGAGTAGATCCTTGCGGGAATCAAACACGATACACGTTGCGCGGCAACAAATTGCCCTGCTGCACCAACAGTTTTTTTTATGGCATATAAATGGCCGGTAAACGAGCAGACGGATCACCTGATGGTAAGCAATCGGCGTCGCCCATGGACACCTGGAACTCCAGAAGCGTTACAAGTGCGTTACCGGCTTTTTGGGGATCAGGAGTTTGAGGAGCGTCGGGGATTCAGGGATTGGGGAGATTGGGGAAGGGAAGGGTAATTAGGCCTCCGGTAACCTCACTCACACGACGAAACACAACGCAAGCGTTGCTTCACGTCGGTTTTCTGTGAGGCGTTTTACATCACCAACTTTACGTCAAGTGTATACACAATAAATCCGCGGCGGTGTAATTGAGCCTTAGTTCTCCACGTCGAACGACACCGTGTAGCCTGCATCTATTGACTCCTCGCAACTTTGACAATGTCGTCGGTCCAACTAGCGATATTACCACTATCCATTGTAATGAAAAATCCCTGATTTTTTTGGGTTAAGGCGAGCATCAGTTTCACGTAATGATAAGAAATCGCAACTGCCCATGAACACCCCAACAACAAAGCAATTACAAATGGGTTACCAGCCTTTCGGTGCCGGGGGTTTTGACAGAATAAAACGAACACAATCAACTAACGAAGTTCCTTTGTCTATACGGTTTTAATTCTATACGTAAAAACACATGACCTTCATTCTCTGTGAGTTTAATTATTTTTTGAAGTACATATTCGTGAATATTGAATACTGCAATTATTATCAATCACGCGATATATACTATAACGTCCGATCGCCGATGGTTATGAACTTAAATCAACAATATCGACGTTGTAATTCAACTGAGACTCAGAAAAATATATTAGACACGTTATAATGTTCTAATATAACCTTTTAAACTGAGATTCCAAACTGGTGATTATGGCAATCCCTTTTATGTTGATACCTTTTTAAAAGGCCGGCAACGTACCTGTGTCTCCTCTGGTGTTGCGGGTGTCCATGGGCAGCGCTGAATGCTTACCATCAGGTGATCGGTCTGCTCGTTTGCCTCCTATTTCATAAAAAAAAGATACACCCCCTAGTCTATTAAACCTTTGTTGTTGACCTATAAGTTGAAGTCTCCATAGTAATGGAAAAGTTTAATAATTATTTTGTTGTTCCAGATTTTACTTATCTTCGCATCGTAGAGCACTAACGAAGTTTCTGGAATGCGTCAACTGGAACCGACCCGGTGAGTCGAAGTCTATTTATAATTATACTAGCTACTACTACTACGCTACTTCCGCGCAATTTTACCCACTCTGCTCGGCTCCTGTTGATCGTAGCATGATTTTTCTAAGCTTTAGCCTTCTTCAATCTCTTCAATATTAGGTAGGATTTCTTCATCATCATCATCAATAGCCTATAAATGCCCACTGCTGAGCAAAGCCTCTTCTCACACGGAGAAGGTTAGAACATCACCACGATTGCTCAATGCGGGTTGGCGATTTCAAACTTATAATTAGAAATTATAAGTCCAGGTTTCCTCACGATGTTTTTCCTTCACCGTTTGTCAGTGGTGTCTAAATAATCTTAGAAAGTACATATAACTCGGAAAAAGTCACATTGATACTTGCCGTTGGTAGGTTTCGAACCCGCACCCTCATGCATGAGAAGTGGGCGTCTTAAACCTCCGGGCCACCACGAACAAGGATTTCTTAACGTATGTCAATTATCATCTTGACTGCAGCAAAATTCAATCTGTTTTTAAAAGAGTAACGAATGGAGCTTCTTGCTCGTTTTTCTCCACTCGAATCTACTTTTTGGAGCGAGCGCCTACCTTCACTGACGGACAGACTAACTGACTATTATTTATTTTATATTTTGTTGACGTTTGAAAGTACCAAATTTATGGTTTAATTGTAATAAATGCTTTTGAATTTAAGTTTAAATTGTGTGCAAAGTATGCTAGGTCAGCTACTTAGTTTCATCCTAACTAATATTATAAATGCGAAAGTAACTCTGTCTGTCTGTCTGTCTGCTACTCTTTCACGCCAAAACTACTGAACGGATTTGAATGAAATTTGGTATACAGATATTCTAGACCCCGAGATAAAACATAGGCTACTTTTTATCGCGAAAAAGGGGTTGTTGTAAGAATAATTATTACGATTTATCTGAAAACCTGAAAACGGATATCTGACAGGTAACATTACTATGGTAACCAACCTGATGATTTGTAATTGTTATGACGTCCTACTTCATAATATATTTTGGCATCAACATATAAAAATGAAGTTCTGTGGGTTTTCAAGGAATAATATTAGTATTCAGCTGCATCAGGGATCAGGGATTTTAAAGACAAAATACGAATTCAATTGACTGAATACAATTTATTCATAGACTAGCCTCTGTCTGCGGCTTCTCTCGCGTTCTTTTAATGGGGTAAGGGAAGGATTTACAATAAAAAAAATGAAATGATGCACGATTCTATGCTGGTCACAAATAACCCGCATACCAATTGTTAGCTTTCCACATTGAAAATTGCAAAATACCCCATACAAACTTTCACCTCTGTTTCACGGAAGTGGAAGGGGGTTAAAAAAAGACAAAAAGTAGCCTATGATACTCTCCATCTTTTCAACTATCTCAAATCAAAAACCTTCCTGACTCCGTTCTGTTGTGAAATACGGACAAACAAACAAACAAGCACATACAAATTTATATTATTAGTATACATTTCTTAAGTCATCTGACATTTGTGTGACAAGTGAGTTTACAAAGTCAATGTGTCATAGATTTTTTTTATACTATGGTATTAATATTAAGGTATGCAAAGAGGTTGACAGCAGTCTAAGGAGATAAAACCACGAATAAAATATTTTCAGTTTACTTGAATTCGTATTTTTTATATGTATATCAAAAAAACTAGCTAAATGCACATAGCTAAAAAATAATATTAGTCCTTTTCATTTTAGACCGTCAAGGCCAAATTCACTATGATAGTTTGCTGTTTGTTTATGGCATAAGCCGGTAAACGAGCAGACGGATCACTGCGCCGCCCATGGACATCTGTAACACCAGAAGTGCTAGAAGTGCGTTACCGGTCTTTTGGGAATTGGTAATTTGAGGATTGTTAGGGATTGGGGGGCTGGGGGGGGGTAATTGGGCCTCCGGTAACCTCACTTACACAGCGAAACACTCCTTTAGGTAACCGAGGGCTGGGCTCGCTGTCATTGCAGCGGAAAGTCCCCTCTTTAAAAGTGGCTTTAGAGAGGCCATCAATGCAAGGACCGCCCGGAGAACACGGTGGAGCATACCGTGGCGGTGTACCTTGCATGGGCTGAGCACCGCCGTGTTCTCAGGGATGTAGGAAACGGTGACCTCTCGCGTTCGGCTCTGGTTCAGGCCATGGAGCGAGGGGGATTGGGATGCAGTCGCATCCTTCTGCGAAGCAGTTATGCTTGCCAAGGAGAAAGCGGAGCGTGTGAGGGAATGAACTTCCTCACGCCCCAGCCGTCGCGGGAGACACTCTCACCGGCCACCGTAAGTGCGGGTCTGTAGACGCAAGCAAGGGTAGCTCGCCACCCGACCAGAACCAGTCCCGTGCATACGGCGCGCGCCTTACAGAGCCATGACACCATCATAGATGGAGCCCAGTAGGGCTGATGCTCGATACGGTGCCGCGGGAGGCCTAACGAGTTGACGGGGCTCCGGCTCGACGAGCAGGAGTAGGAACGGAGTGGATTTTAGTCAGTAAGAATCTGTCACTCCCTCTCACCTAACCCAAGGCGGGAGAAGTGATTGGATGATTTTCCGACCTCAAAAAAAATCTCCTTTAGGTAATGACAACCCGATGTGTGAAAAACTACCAAAAAAACTCCTTATATTACTGGTATTGATTACGCTGTGGAAATTATGGACAATAGAGCCAAGGGATGTATTAAGTCTTATAGAGGACATTAATATCAACATTAAAGTACATGTATCATATGTAACTAACCTAATATCAGAATACCTATTTTTTCATTTAAATGTTTGCGATAGTAACGCACGTCGCACCGGTACATATCAGGTCACATTATAGGAGAGAGGAAATCCCAAAATGACGGAAACTATGCGCTAAAAAACCAGGACCAAGGACGTTGAAATAAAGAGGGGCTCTTACCTTTTAAACCATTGAACCTATTTGGTGAAATTCGGCGCAGCGATAGTTTGAGACCCGGGAAAGGACATCTAAAAGTTTTTAACCCGAAAAACCCACGAAACCGGGAACTGTGCTGTTAAAATCACTATATCTATTTGATTGAAATGCGATACAACATTGATTTGCAAACATAGAATAGTGAAACTTCACGAGACGGGCACTATACGGGTAAAACCTCTATGGGATTGTTTATTTTAGAAACCACGAAAATAAATTCATTTCTCAATAAATATAACCTAGGTACTGAATCGATTGTGATAATATTTGTTCCAGTTGTACAGCCATAGAATATACCTTGACAAAGACTAATTTAAAAAACCCAATTTATACAGAAGTCGTTATTTCACGCGGACGAAGTCGCGGGTAACAGCTAGTTTAATTATAAGTTTTCGTAAGCACACGACTTTCGGAAACCGTGTTGCGAAATAAATTTATATTCAACTTTATCGGGTTACATGTTTTTTTTTTCTTAAACATAATTACTACTTGAACGAAGTCATGCCAAATACACATACGGTAGGTACATTGAGTCATCAGCTTAACGAATTTATTCAATAACAGTCAAATTCGCACACATTTCTATGTATCTCATAGTAATACCTAAATAGTAATTTAACCTAACTTTAAAAATCTCAATAGCAGCACGAAGTCTCTAAATGTGCCCGGTATATGGCAATAGGCTCACTCCCTATTACATGGGAAATATAAATAGTGAAAAGTAGGTGTTACATTGTACAGTAGCATTATGTGCCGTAATGTGGACCTCGGCCTACCCCTTCGGGGATAAAAAGGCGTGATGTTATGAATGTAATTTAACATTAACGTAACATCCTCTGTTAATAAAAAAATAGCATTATAATATAATAAATGAATACGGCACTTAATCTAATCTGGCACGTGGTAAATACAAAATAAAGACCCGATTCTTTATATTTTAGGCCTAATTAGATAATAATGTCGGATACTGACCTCAAATATTTTATACTTCAATGGATTCTTTTACGATAATCGTAATCTAAGACGTTGCTACCTAATATAAATAATATTATCATAGTTAATACAAATGTGGGTATAATTTGTGTCCAGAAGTAGTAAACTAAGGTTTAATAAAGATCGTTGGTTACTGATTGGTCTGATCCATTACATACGTTTATATTAACTGTAGTTAGAAAGTAATACTTTTGTTTACGATGAGTTTTAACCCAAACGTCGGCCCATGAAATATGTATATAAAAATAATAGAAAATACATAAAATCACGCTTATTTATTCCTAATGACAGAATTCAATGACTTATTCATAACATAACATTACGCCTTTTTAACCTCGAAGGGGTAGGCAGAGGTGCACATTTCGGCGCTTAAAACCACTGTACAAATGTAACACCCACTTTTCACTATTTATGTTATGAGTCCCATCTAATAGGGGGTCAGCCTATTGTCATATACCGGGCACAAATTTTTATTTTTTTTAAACTCGGCAATACTTTGCCCGACCCGGGAATCGAACCCGAGACCCCTTGCCCGGCAGTCGCACTTGCGACTACTTAGCCAACGAGGCAGTCATAGTGACTTTTTCAATCATCAGTTAAGAATTAACTGACGAATAACTTTGAATATTGGACAATTCTTCCACACTGAAAATTGTCAATAGGTAGTCAATTTTATTCTAATTAACTGATGAATGATAAATCGGCCCTAAATCATATGGATCAATCTAGGTTTTAGATAGGCAGTCGAGAACTAATTTTAAACTAAATTAATGTTCGATTATATAATTTAATCGATCGGTTAATCTACAAACATTGTAATCCGCACAAATACAATTTAGCTTTAAAATGCCCCCAATAGAAGTAATATAACCATAACAGCTTATTTAATCTCTTTAATTAACACAAAAATCCAGACTAAGCTCCATTTTTTCATCCAAATCTTCATACGTCCATACCGATCTTAACAAACAAACAAAAAACACATTAACATACATCTCAAAACAATCAAAAACACACCATATCCACTTAACAATAAAATCTAAAATCAACTAAAGTTTAATGGAAGTTGCGTCATTATAAATACTAACAAATTAGCATATTTTTATACTTATTGAATGTAACTTGTTTACCTTGTTGACACGTGGTTAACTCGTCGGTTCAGTTATGGTGAAATGCTTCACACAGACGAGTATGCCAGTGTTAAAAAGTTCTCGTTAAAAGTGTATTATAGAAATGAAAACTGAAACAGAACTTAGGATTTTGCGTGAATCTAAACATGTTGGTGATTGTGAGTGATTTTCGTGTTGTTTTTATTTATTTTTTTATGTATTAAATCTATCAAGTATCGCATAATAGTTGAACGTTCGCGTATCAATTCTGTGTTGTAGTTTTCGTTGAACTTTTTTATTTAACCTTATGTATTTTTTTAATCAAGTCATTTTTTTATCTCTGATGGTTTAGAAAGTGTTATGTACTTACATAACCACTTTACACTAGATATGTTAGGAGTTTCATATAATAGGGAGTGACCTAATTGTCATACACCGCGCACAGCTCCAGACTCCATACTTTTACCGAATAATTTCAAAAAACTTCAATAATACCGCTCTCTACCGGCGCTGTGGATGACCTAACGGGTCACCGCGGCTCCGGCTCGAATTAAGAGTACGACCGGGGTAGTTTTTAGTCAGTAAGATTACTGGTTTCCTCCAAAGGTTGTCTGTAAGAAATCGCATTCTGCGATAAGACTACCCATTGTACCTAAACCTTTTATTTTTATGTTTGCTGACCCTGTAAACTTCCCCTGACTTCAGCGAACATTTCAAGACCAAAATTAACGAAATCGATTCAGCCCTTCTTGAGTTTTAGTGAGACTAACGAACGGAAATTCGTTTTTATTTATGTAGATTTATTTATTTATTAACGTTTCACGCACAGAGTGTACAATAGGTGGACTTAATGCCGCAGGAATTCTCTCCCGGTCTGACCTTTGGGTGATGCAGAGAAGTTATTGGTAGGAGCAAGCAGCAAGTAACGATTTAATTGAACAAGTAGATGGTGTACAATAAAGTGTATAAATGAATTAAGTAAAATCGCGGGTTACTCACGTGAATATACTGAGAAAAGCTCTAATAGTTTCGAACCACAGAGGGGTTCACTGAGCTGCGCGACGTCGCCGCGACCGCGCACGCTGCTCATGAGGAAGAACCCCTCTGTGGTTCGAAAGTAGTAGAGCTTTTCTCAGTATAATCACGTGAGTAACCCGCGTTTTTGCTTAATTTAGTATGTCTCACGATAGTTATTGTATAAATGAAAATAAATAAATAACAGTCTGAATCATTCTCTGGTCTCATCCAAACCAGGAGAAGGCATTGGATGATTTTCCTTCAAATAAGTAAAAGTAATACCTGCTCTCTAATTGTCCCCAATTTAACGCTAATTATATTTAAAAAGTGTTTTTTAGTCACAGCAACGGTCAGTTTAGATAACCGCGTGTAGTTAGGACTTCCAAGGTTAACAGATACAAATATTGACTGCAATAATCAGTTAAGACAGGCATTGTTTAGAAATAGGACGCCTGTTTGTGTTTATTACTTAAAAAATCAAATTAATATTTTTTTTATTGATGCGTATGCGTGTTTGTTTAATTGTCCTTGTTTCATGTGTATACTGTATACGGAGCAATGGGTTGAAGTGATTTTTACACTGGATATAAATAGTGATATAGGCTAAGAAACATTATGCATATTTATTTTACCAAAATTACTCCCAGTGGCTTCTCCTTAGAACTGTGAAATGATTAGTTGACAGTTTTGTTATAAAAATGTGTACGGTGGCTATAAAACATATGAGAATGCGTTGCCAACGATGTAAGGGTATGTTAAACTGTCAATAATCAACGCTATATAAGAATAGTTTTATTTATTCAGCTGATTACCTGTATGAGCTACATGAATACCTTATACTTGTGGAAATTGTATTGTAAGAATTCCTGTGACTTAGTAAAGTATTTCTTACATACATACATACATACATAACTTCACGCCTGTCTCCCATGGGGGTATTTATAAAGTATTTCTTATTTATAATAATACACATTTTTCTTTTCTTGGTATGTTAATAGACACTTTAATGGTCACTCTGTGATAGATATTATTATAATCTATTTTATTTATTGCCGTTAAATAGGTAGCTAAATAAAATATCAATACTACCCCACGATGGCGAAACCCTATTTGAATGAAGAAATATATTTTGGTTTTATTTAATTTAGGCCAACGGTAGACACAAAACCCTCGATTTTAGATGTTTATCAAAATTATTATTTTTTTTATATAAAATAAATGTGTTCATGTTGGTTACAGGGGAAGTCCGTCAGGCGCTGTCTATGATGAAGCAATGGGCGCCGATGGACGTTGAAGATGCGCTTGAGTTATTGACACCCAAGTTTACGCATCCCGCTGTTAGAAAGTACGTATTTATGTTATCCTTACTATAATATTATAAATCGGAAAGTGAGTTTGTTTGTTTGTTTGTTCCACTTTCACGCCGTAACTACTAAACCGATTGCTTTGAATTTTTACAGACGTATAGTTAGAAGTCCGTATTAAATAATAGGGTACTTTATATCCAGGAAATATGTGATATTCCCGAGTGAAAACAAAATTATTGGTATAGATGGCGCTGTGTGTATTAGTTTATGTCACATAGGCTACTTTTTATCCTTTTGTGACGCGAGCGAAGCCGCGGGTAAAAGCTAGTAGAATATATTTGTCACCTGCCCTGCTCTTCCCGCGGGTAAACGCTAAGGGATTACATAAGATTAGAGAGCACTGGTACCCTGACTACGTCCAAACTTCAGTGTCTCAATCAATCGGTTCTTTCTCGCAGGAAGAATAAGGATGATGACGAATGTCATTAATTATAATTATAAGCAAACACGTGAATGTAGCAAAAAGATTAAACTTTATTCCATCTTTAAAAATATACATAGACAATTTTATTTTTATATACCATAAACAAAATAAACAAACATTATACATATAAGTCTCTACGTTCCAGTAGAGATGGTATAACAAGTAGCAGAACACAAACAAATACTTTTATTATTTTGATATATCATTACAACAATAATATTAGTGTTAATATACTCGTAGTAATTATTTTTATTTTGTATAGGTACGCAATCTCCCGTCTGAAGCAGGCACCTGACGATGATTTACTGTTGTACCTCTTGCAATTAGTACAAGCACTCAAGTATGAAGACTTTATGGAAATACATGACGGTAAGATTTTACTACACTGCAACCTAGTCTAAGAGCCTTTGTCGAACTCAAGTCTCCTGATAAAAATCTCAATACAAAAGAAATATTCAGATCTATGGAGGCGGGAGACTGATTTATTTTGATTGTATCTAGTGTTAACTTGATTAACCAATTCCATGATGGCAAGAAAGTTGACTGGAATTGGTCTTAAAATTCGTTTACTATTTCTGGGTTTTTTGAAGCGTCTTCAGTTATTAATAATATAACAAGAAAAAGAGTTGTTTGTCTACTAAACAAATCCTTAATTATAGTCCAATCTAAAATCAAAACTCGTTATACGCAATAAGGTTTGATTTCAAGATAACATAACTGAGATAAGGAGAGAGATCACGAATGTGATGTGATTTTATTATAATCCATTTTTGGAGTACCGAGTGCGAGTTATTTATACATTAACGCAATCAAATCGATTGATTGGTTACCCAGCAGGCCGATCATTGAACGTCATAAATGTATCAATGGAGCTACCGTTTTTGTTTGTCCAATCAAAGCAACTGTCAAATAATGAACGTCCAATGGCGTGATACTAGCTAATTCCTTATTGGACGAAGAACGAAAGTTGATACTAGAGCTAACTAGTGAGCAATGAGACGGGGCACTGGGCACTCAGCTCAAGGAGCTACGAGTAATATGATAATGGTGGAAGTTAATAATGTGGAAGGGAGATGAAGAAGGGGAACTCGACTAGTTTCAAGCATTATAGAGGCTCATATTCATGAGTAGATTTCCGCGACCCGCGACGCGGTGACTGTAGACAGTCAACAGACTTGAAACTAGTCGAGTTCCTCGTCAAATAATTAGGCGAGTAAGCCGTAAAACATAATAATTAATTTAGTGTGTGTCATGAAAGTTTTATAATATAAAATGAAGAAGGATTATGTTTGTATTGTAACTTTCGTGAGACATACTAAATTAACTAAAAAGCGGTTACACACGTGAATATATTGAGAAAAGTACAGTAGGCTGCGCGACATCGCCGCGACCGCGCACGCTGAACCCCTTTGTGGTTCGAAAGTGGTAGAGCTTTTCTCAGTATATTCACGTGAGTAGCCCGCGATTTTTAGTAAATAAAGAAGGGTTATGTTATAATCCATTGTCTACTTACCATTTTGGGAACAAATGGTAGAAAGGGGTTATAATTCCATTACGATTTCCGTTTGGGAAATCATCTTTAAAGATCAACTTCTACCTTCACATGTAAAGGAGAAATAAATATCAAGTCTGCAGTGAATATTAAAATATGATAGTGTGGTATACACAGAGTACGCCCGAGTATGTGGCAAGGAGTCTGTGGAGTTGGAGCGTGAAGGCAGGGAGGGGAGGGAGAGACTCATGCACAGCGCGCATAGAGCCAGCCAGGCCAGTCTACTGTCTGCCTCCGGTATTTATACCACCAACATTTCTCCGCTACTTCTTACCTTTCTTTCACTATTTTCTTTCTTTCTTTCATTATTATCTTCCTTTCTTTCTTTCATTATTATCTTTCTTTCTTTCTTCCATCAGTAGCTATCATTACCATTATTTCTCATTATTTCTATATTTTCATCCTTCTTTCTTTCTTCAATTACCTACTGCAGTTGTTTGTTTCTATCATCAATAGCTTCAGGTTTGTTACTTCTATTTTTTGTGCAACTATTTAGCGCAAGTGTAGCCTTAAATCCTATTAATCTAAGGGCTGATTTATCAATCAACAGATAATAATGTAGAATAAAATTGACATTAGACAGTTCTTAATATAGAAGAATTGTCAAATATTCAAAGTTATTCGTCTTATAAAATTTATCTGACATTGGTAAAATCGGCCCTAAGAAGTTTAGCCGTAAGCAGTTAACTGACTGTAGTAATAATAATAATAATGTCAAACCAATACTAGCTTGACATCAATAGCAGACTGAGCAAGCAAAAATTTTTGTATTTAGCACACATTTTGACATCGACTGTTTTTTTTAAATAATGTGTCTTATTTGCAAAACAAGATTATTAGGCCCTGCCCCTAAAGATCTTGTTTGACTGTCTATTTTGTAACTCAATAGCAACATAATAATTAACGAAAAGTAAGTATTAGAAATCTATTTAACTATGTACTTACTTTCGCATCTATAAGTTGATAATGCAACAAAAGTAAGTGTGATTTTATACAAATAATTTGTTGAACCCACTATCCTTCTCCTCCGAACAAATGATTAGAGTATGTGTTTGCTTGTGTAGTAATAACAGTGAGTGACATGACGTCATCAATAACAAGTCGTCGCTCGGCGGAGGGCGCCGACGACGCCGCGCCCACACTCGACAACAGTGTCAGCGGGAACAACAACTCCACTGCTGATAATAATAATGAATTCAGGTAATCACGCTGTTTTTTTTATTTTATTTGTGTACAGAAAACATTAGTTGTCTAGCTAATTGGTATTTTTTTTATTTGTCTCTTATGTAGGCGATTTCTTTACTGATTTGTCCAATGCATTATTTAATCTTATAAACTTGGTCATTATTTCATAAAACGAATAACTGAATGATATAGCGCGAACACCTAGTACTATAATATTGGCACTTGCAACATCTAGACGACAACCATTTTGAAGAGAAATGGATATATTTTTGCGCAGTTTGCGCAAGCATTGCGCAACAATACTTATTGTGTCTGACAATGCGCAACATTAACAATTGACAAGAAATAAGAGATATGATTACTTATTGTGTCTGTTTATACTACCTATGATTTTTGTACAGATACACGATCTAACTGGGTGTCATGTGTATGTGAACTTGTATGTTTATAAACGTACCCACGACACGGAAGATAATCCTAGTGTGTATAACATTTAAAAACAAAACTAAATTCACATTAATTAATATGTAAACCAAATCCCACAGTGAGCAATCAGACCCGACAGAGGAGCGTCTCTCCCTAGCATCGTTCCTGATCTCCCGAGCGTGCAACAACAGTGTAGTGGCCAACTATCTATACTGGTACCTACTCATTGAGTGCGAGGACCAGGACCAGGCCCGGGACCAGGCCGCACGGTCCATGTACCTCGCTGTCATGAGGACGTTCAGCCATCGGCTGGCTAAAGGTAGGTTTTATACAGGATTATCAGCCAGAATATTATATAACAAACATAACATAACATCACGCCTTTTATCCCCGAATGGGTAGGCAGAGGTGCACATTATGCCGCTGTACTATGTAACGCCCACTTTTCACTATTTATGTTATGTGTCCTATGTAATAGGGGGTGAGCCTATTGCCATATACCGGGCACAATTCCAGACTCCGTGCTACTACTGAGAATTTTTTAAAAACCCAGTAATAAATCAAAATAAAGAATATTATATCTACTGCAGAATGTTATGATTTGGGGATAAATACACACTTGGAGATTGCAGTTATCTAAATTGAATATATGCTTGATGGAAACCACGGTGTAGGCATAATGAGTATACTGGCTGCTGTAGTTGATGGCATTTTAAAGGGATATTTATTATTTACTGCCTCATTGGCCGAGTGGTCGCAAGTGCGACTGCCGGGCAAGGGGTCTCGGGTTCAATTCCCCGGGTCGAGCAAAGTATTACTGGGTTTGTAAAAACTCAGTAATAGCACGGGGCCTGGAAATGTACCCGGTATATGGCAATAGGCTCACTCCCTATTACATGGGACTCATGAGTATTTACTTTACGTCCTTGCGGTATTCGTTTATACAAGTAAGTTTGTAATAAGTTTTGATCGTGAATTGGTTTGTGTTGTTGTAAAAAATATTTTTTCCCCTTCAGGCACGGCAGAACAGCAACGAACTCGCTCATTCCTGGCTCGGCAGCAAGTGTTCATTGACAAACTAGTTCGCCTCGTCCGCTGCATCGCCAGGGAGAGTGGCTCCCGGGGGAAGAAAGCTGAGCGACTGCAACAGTTACTGGCTGACCCGGACGCATTCAAGTACAACTTTACCAACTTCGAACCCATGCCTTTCCCGCTAGACCCTAATGTTACTATTAAAGGTAAGTTTTGAAACACCAAAACTTTGAACAACAGTTGAAATCGTATGGAGTAGTTTGTAATAAATGGAGGTTCTCAATTCGTAGGAATCTCTTAGAAACTGCAGGGAATGATAGAGAGCTGCAATCACCCTGTCAAAGATGGAGAACACATTCAGTAAAGTCTTTTGGTACCGAGTACTAGAAACCCAAAAACCCTTATAAACCTGAGAACAAACTGCAACAGTTGGTGCGGTGGCTGGGTAACTGGCTGCCGCGCAACGTGTAGTGGGTACGATTTCCACACGAAGCAACTCTTTGTTTGATCCGCAAATTGTTATTTCTGATCTGGGTGTCATGTGTTTGTGAAGTTGTATGTTTGTAAACGCACCGTTGACACGGGAGGAAATCCTAGTGTGAACGTTTAAAAAAACCGCTTAAAAAATTCCTCCTATTCTTTTTTTGTCAATCCATAGTGCTCTTACTAACAAACCCTTTTTTTCCTTCAACAGGAATTGTAGCCAAAAAAGCGAGTCTATTCAAATCAGCTTTAATGCCATCAAAACTAACATTTTTGACAACAGAAGGGATCGAATACGAAGCCATATTCAAGCATGGAGACGATCTAAGACAAGATCAACTTATACTACAAATGATAACTTTAATGGACAAATTGTTAAGACGAGAAAACTTAGATTTAAAACTGACTCCATACAAAGTCTTAGCTACTAGTTCAAAACATGGTTTTCTACAATTTATTGAGTCGGTGACTGTGGCTGAAGCGTTGGCTACTGAGGGCAGTATTCAGAATTTCTTCAGGAAGCATAATCCGTGTGAGGGCGCCCCCTACGGTATTAAGCCCGAAACTATGGACACGTATATCAGAAGCTGCGCTGGTTACTGCGTTATTACTTATTTACTTGGTAAGTGGTTGATCGTTTGGTTTGATTTTGTTTAAATATTTAATATTAATGATTGCATGTCCTAATAATTATCACAAAGGTAAAATTTTCTAAAAACAATGAAATGAGTACTTATCCATAATTTCAAAAACTTATCAAAAAAGAAAATTATGAGAAATATTAAAGGAAATGCACTGTCTACAAGATTGCAACGTTTTGCACGAAAATATTACATTTTAATAAATTCAATGTCCTGCTGCATCATAAACCAGAGAAGAAAACCTAGTAGCAACTGCCATATTTTGTCTCTTTCCATACAATATTCCAAAAATCACAGTATTAAATAAAACTTTTTAATTCCAGGTGTAGGCGACCGTCACTTAGACAATCTGCTACTGACCCGTAGCGGAGCCCTGTTCCACATAGACTTCGGTTACATCCTGGGTCGTGACCCGAAGCCCCTGCCGCCGCCCATGAAACTCAGCAAGGAGATGGTGGAAGCCATGGGGGGTGTCCACTCGGAACACTATCACGAGTTCAGGAAGCAGTGCTATACTGCATTCTTACATCTGCGCAGGTAACCTTCTAAATCTGAACTTGAAAATGTGAATGTCTAACTATAGTACCTCATAGACGGTGTTAGGTAACTTTTTTGCGCAACCATCATCACCAACAGCCTATATATGCCCACTGCTGAGCAAAGCCTCTTCTCACACGGAGAAGGTTTTAGCATTATTCACCACGCTTGCTCAATGCGGGTTGGTGATTTCAAACTTATAATTAGAAATTATAAGTCCAGGTTTCCTCACGATGTTTTTCCTTTACCGTTTGTCAGTGGTGTCTAAATAATCTTAGAAAGTACATATAACTCGGAAAAAGTCACATTGGTACTTGCCGTTGGTAGGTTTCGAACCCGCACCCTCATGCATGAGAAGTGGGCGTCTTAAACCTCCGGGCCACCACGACATTTTTGCGCAACCATACTTTGCGCAATTTGCGCAGTAACTTGGTGCTCAGTTGCTGAGCGACGACTCGTGTCGTGTGTTCAATTATCAAATCTGAAAAGTAGTGCTAATGGATTTTCCTAGTTATAATTTTTACTTCATCTTCAAAATCTTCAATTTTTATGAGCATTTCGTTAACCTTTGTCTGGTCCCTTGACCAACCATTGCACATTTGCGACCATACAACTAACGACTTAGGGCCGATTTATCAATCAGTCAGTTAATACTTTTCTGTAAATTAAAATTGGGCTTTTGACAGTTAATAATATCGAATATTCAAAGTTATTCATCTGATAAAATTTAACTGTGCATTGAAAAATCTGTCCTTAATATAATTGAGATTAGACATTCAAATAATTATCATCTTGTTTGTTTTACAGACATGCAAACCTAATGCTGAACTTGTTCTCACTGATGGTGGACGCGTCAGTGCCGGATATCGCGTTGGAACCTGACAAGGCGGTCAAGAAAGTACAGGATAAACTAAGGTAAGGTCTACAGTATATTTCATATTCATAACATAACATAACATCACGCCTTTTATCCCCAGGAGGGGTAGGCAGAGGTACACACAGAAGTAAAACCCACTTTTCACTATTTATGTTATGAGTCCCATGTAATAGGGGGTGAGTCTATTGCCATATACCGAGCACATTTTCAGACTCCGTGCTATTACTGAGACTTTTTTAAAAACCTAATACTTTGCCCGACCCGGGAATCGAACCCGACACCCCTTGCACGGCCAGCGAGGTAGTCATTTCATATTCATGATCAATAAAAAAATAGATTTGTGTGAGCAAATGAGGGACTAATAGAAGAGAGCGGAAGACACTGGTCCCTCTAGGGAACCTAACAAAACTGTTTTCACTATGATGACGTCACTTTTGTAGTTATTTACAACATAATCTACTTACAGTATTAATATCTAAACTATCTCTGTTTTTTTTCAGGCTGGACCTGGGTGACGAGGAGGCAGTACACTACTTACAAAACCTACTGGACATGTCCGTGACGGCAGTCATGGCGGTACTAGTCGAACAGTTCCATAAATTCGCACAGTATTGGAGGAAATAGGCCAAACTTTTTACACAGCGCTTTGTTAGTCAAAGGAACTGAACTCTAGATAATTCGGAATAAAGGAATGGACTTGTTATAAGAATATAGTGCGGTGTGAATGTGTTTACATCTGATAGGTTTCCATCTATTTTTGACCTGGACTACTGAACTTGTCAAAAGTTCTGACATCGCCCTTAAGATGGGCTATATTGAACTTGTCCAAAGCAGACATTTGAAATAAGGAGGTTCATAAGACTTTAGTTCCTGCGACAAAAGCGCGGTTCTCATTATAGACTAATTGGCTATTTAAATGCTGACTTAATAATTTTGTATCAATATTTTATAATGTATCTAATAATTTTTATGTGTGAGAAATTGCTTTTTGTATAACCATTTCAAATAATGTACCAGGAAAAGACAATGAAAGGTTATGTACTAGATAAAAATATATTCATCTCATTTAATCATAAATATTTCAACCATTTTCAAGCTTTTTTATATGACTATGATAATTGGTTCGCACAGAAAAATGGTCGAACAATATTCTGTGATAAAATAGGTATTATAAGTGTTCATTAATATTTTAATTAAAAGACTATTTTAATAAAATTGAGATTATTCATTTATCCTTAATATTATACATATTATGACACATAAATAGGCTAGTGGAATAATAATTTAGTAGCAAAAGTAAATAAATTCTGTTTATACAAAATACCTTTTTATAAAAGCTTCAAGACATAGATTGTAATTACAACTAGCTGACTAAACATCACATTAAATGTAGCAGACTTGATAAGGTGGTATATGTTCAATAAAATGAGTTTATAGTAATAATATCACTTCCCAAGTTCTTTTTACTTTGTTTCAAGTATTAGCAGCCATCAAGTCGGCCCCACTGGCTATACAATCACTAGCCACTATTATCTTACTGCCCGTATTAGTCTGTATCACATCACAAGCTGCTACCTCTGCATAGTTCACACCACCAATAACGTAAACCAACACAGTTTTAGGCTTCAAAGGAAAACATGCCCCTTTATTAGGCTCATTTTTCAATGTCTTAGCTAAACCTCTAACATCTCTGCAACCAAATTCCAAGTCACTTTGTAACTTTAAGTTTGATAACTTTTCATTCAAAGTTTCTATGCCATCCTTGAATTTTTCTAGGATTGTACCACCAACTCGCAAGTCTGATACAGCTGACAACTTTGCTAAGGCATCAGCAAATGTGTCAGATGTCAGTAAAGCATTACAGAGCACTGCAATCAATGGCACATACCCACCATGGAACACATAACTTGGGCACGCTTTACCAACCTTATCAGCCTGAGATGGAAGCTGCTTCAACTTGTTAGCTACACTCTGAAACTCATTCTGCCATTTCGGTAATCTGTCACTTAGATTCCCAAGATTTGAAATGTTCAAAGACAATTTTGGACTTGAGGGCTGAATCAATAAACCGGCATTTATGAGATTGTTGAAAACATACAGGTACTTGTATCCAAAAGCCAATAAGTACTTGCTTATTAGAGCATTGTATTCATCATAAGTTAGTGACTGGGTCAAACTGAGCAAGCACATGAGTCGCAAGCTGTTGTAAATATGTATATCTGTGCCAAAGTTCTCATCAACAAATGTAAAGTTTGACTTCTTATTTCTATTGTTCAACATCTCAGTTTCAGCTAGCTTCAGATTCTCAAACTTGTTACTCATTTCAGAAATTATAGTTTCACAAGCAAGCACGTGGTTAACTAGATTCTGTTTGAAGAGTGACACTTGTTGCAGTTTAGTTGCAACAAACTGCTTGATTTCCTGTATCCCTAATGCTTTAATGTCCTCATTCTTCAAAAGCTTGGCTTTAGAACTGAGAACACTGAGGACTTCTGAGAAGTGCCTATGTTTAATTTCTCCATACAAAGTATCTATATTACTATCTAATGTCATGACTGTATTTTTGGAAGTCGCTGCTTCCTCTTCTGCACCAAAATTCAATTTTCCTTTCTTCAATTTGGTTTCTTTTACATTTAAGTCTAAATGCCCACAATGTATGTTAAATAATTCACTCAATAAACCACTATATGTAGCTGGGGTGAGCAGACTGGATGCATAGTCTTGGTTTCTATCAATAACAATCAAAGCTCCAATTTCTTTAGAACTGTGAGTATCAAGGAAGTCTCTTGCATAAGTTTCATTGTAGATCTCCAACATGTCCAGCACACTTGCAGATAATTTACCAACAGAGAATATAGCTCTAGGCTTCCCAGTAACATGGAACATACTCCATAGTGACATGGATATACTGGAGAGTAAGGAATGATTTTGTTCAACAAATAACTGCTTGAAGAGGAAAGGGAGTTCTAAACTAAGTAGTTGCTCATCTAAAGCCATGAGCTCCCATGAAAATGTATGGAGCTTCACAATTCCATACAATCCTTTACTTTCTAACACTGAGTCATATGTGGTAAGTACTTTAGGTACTATTATAATGTGGAAGCAGTTTTGATCAGCCAAGGCAGGGTTTTGACTCAGTACTGAAGAAATCTGGTCCAAAACACATTTGTATTTCATAATGCAAGCAGGTATGAAGTACACTCGATTCGTGTTAGCTGTGCTCCCGAGTTGTGGGTCCATTTTGTAAATTTTATCAATGCCATGTTGTCTGAAAAAAATATTTAAGAAATCATATATTTGGCATAATGCAAGGACAATAAAGTATTGTACAGTCAAAAAATAAACATAATTCATATGTTCAACCAACAATTCGGAATGGATATTCCTACAACGCTCAATACGGCAGATAAAAGACTAATAGTAAATTATGATGAGAATATAGTTAATTTAATAGAATAAACAATGAAGCGTACCTAAGCCAGCTTACGCCGCAAATCCTCTCTAACGGTTTTATAAGTGTAGGATCTATTATCAGGTCTTTTTTATCTGCACATAGTAACAGGATTTCTTTCAATTTACATTGCGAAATGAGGCATAAAGAAGCCAATTTCGAAGCAAGAGGCTGGTGGTCCATTTTGTATGTTTGACCTACTTTCGAAATAAATAACGGAATATTGTATGCATATAAATAACAGCACAAATTAATAACCAATAGAAAACAAGACACAACCAGAAGTATTTCTATTCAATCACTAAACTAAAACACTTCCGTATTTTCATTTCGTTTGTATTTTGTATGACATTACACAAATACAATACAACGTTGACAGCATTAAGCATGAATGACAACGTCAACAGTAGTAAAACTTCATGATGACATAAATTCTATACTTTGACAATGACAAAATTAAAGACGGCACTAGAATAGTTTTAATATAAAATCGAATCGAGCACGGAACTATGTTTTTAAATACATTTTTATGGCATAAATCGGTAAAGGAGCAAACGGATAACCTGATAGTAAGCCATCGGCTCCGCCCATTTATTTATTTATTTATTGTTTAAATAGAACGGTACAAATACCAATTACACTACTTAATACACATACAATTAAAAGAAAAGAAATAAATAAAATGTAAATACTTAAATTATTATTAGTCACTATTAGTCATCCATCTCTTTTGCAAAACTTCAAGCTTTCCGACTAAAATAATATTTTTTCTTTCCCATGGACACCTGAAACATCAAGGCGTTACAAGTGCGTTACTGGCCTTTTGGGAAAAATTTGAAGATTGTGGAGGATTCGGAGATTGGGGAGATTGAGAAGAGTGAATAATTGGGCCTCCGGTAACCTCACTCACACGACGAAACAACGCAAGCGTTGTTTCACGTCGGTTTTTTGTGAAGCCTTGGTATCACTCCGGTCAAGCCGGCCCATTTGTGCCGAAGCATGGCTCTCCCACACTTTAGTACATACATAGTTTTTTAGTTTTCATTATTTTATATATGATTGCCTTATTATTTCCAATAGGTTCTGAGCTATAACTAAGCTTATAACGTGTTCAATAATGTCTGATTATGTTTCTGGAAGTTTGCGGATAATTTAACGGATTACTAGCAATTAGATTTCGTAAGATAACCTTATACTTGCAAACCGCCAAGTCAGTATGTTTTTTGAAGGAATGAGGGTAAAGTACGTTCTTAATGTATTGATTACCACGATAACACAAATCACCTCCTTTGAAAAATCATGGGACGATACCATATAAACAGATAAATCGATACGAAATAAGTTTATGTTTAAATCGATTACAAAATAACGACACGTCTCTAAAGTTATCAAAAAAAGTATATATTTTGACACAAAGTCTTTTAGCACAATATGACTTTTGTGTTACCATGATGCTTTAAACTTCCGGTGCATTATAATGAGATAAAGAAATACACAATAATTAACCTTACTACAAAACGAAACTAGAGATTGTTCAAAATGTAAATCGTAAGTTATTATATTAGTTTTATGCTAAAAATGTGGACGCAAACCAAGTAAACATTCAATTTGTGGATGTCAGGTACTCTTTGAGTTATCCTATAAAGTTCATTTATTAGTTTGTATGTTGATAATAATTTAAATAATGTGATAATAATATTAATCCCGATCAAATTACTTAATTTTATTTTTCAAGTTATAACAATCTGTCAACGTCCTTGATAGCTGTTTCCGGTCATGCGTAGTAACCGCGCTGCAATTTCCTCCCCCTCCGCCCTTCGCCGCGGAGTTATCACTCGTCGATTTAGCAAAAATTAGAGAAATGGCTGCAAGAATTATCAGGAAAATTGTAAGTTGGTAGAAGTGTTACATAATAACTAACGTAGTGTCCTTGTGCATGGACCTTTATAACTTATAGCTTAAGCGGTTTGCTGTGATACAATTATCGTCATCCAAAAATAGACGTAGTAGTATAGTTATGTCGAGGAATTACATAAAAGTGCTTTTGAATCCTTTTCGTGAGAGTAAAGTGTTGGGTTCACTGCTGAAATGGCTGGAGCCGGGTGCGAGCAATAGTTCTGGGGTACATAAGGGAGGGAATGATGAGGTTACATATTATTTTTTTGTGATTAATTGGTGATGTATTTGAGGTTATGTGACTAGTATTTTCTGGTGCTACGTAGGTCCCAGTGAGCCGGAGCGGCGCCGCCCAGTACAGCTCTGGCGTACGTAAGGTGACGCTGATCCCTGGCCATGGAATCGGCCCTGAGATCACGGTCGCCGTGCAGAAGATCTTCGAGGCCGCGAAAGTCCCAATTGAATGGGATGAGGTCGACGTCACAGCTGTTAGGGTAAGTCCCGTGTTGTTTATTACATGCTATTGTGTATAGATACATCACGCCTATTAATCAACTTCAAGTGTATGTAATTATATTACTTTAAATACTTTACTATCACTATTGTTAATGCTTAACATTTAAGCATAACAGTATTATTTTTACGAATATATTATGATTGAAACCCATAAAGATGCTTACTGAACAAACTATAACTATGTTATCCTTTGTCTCGAAAGTACATAAGTTAATATTAGTTATGTTAATCTAGAATATTACTGTAAACTCATTGAAATATTCAAATTACTTCACTGCAAATTAACTTACAGTATACTGTTAAAAGTTTTGAATTACATAAAACTATTACAGTTTCCTTGTTGACCTGCATATTTTCAGTTAGATCTAGTTTCATTTGTGCAGTATGAAATGTCATGTTTCATTGAGGATTGTCCCCATTTTAAACTATTTTATTTGAATTACAAAACATGTTTACTGTCTCATGTTATTCTGATGAACTGACCTCATTTCTTTTTCTTTATTATTTTATTTATCAACAATTTGAATATTGAAGAAATAATAAGTTGTGCTTTAGCGAGGTATATCTATCTGCTGTACGTTACCTTTTTATGTTTGTTTCATACTAGACTTCTAAAAATCACACTTTATTATATAAACTAGGTTCCTGACTAGGGCACAAGCATGGGTATCCCTCAGAAAGCCATTGACTCTGTAAATGCAAACAAAATCGGTCTGAAGGGACCGTTGATGACTCCAGTCGGTAAAGGCTACCGTTCTCTCAACTTGGCACTGCGTAAGGAGTTCGACTTATATGCCAACGTCAGGCCCTGCAAAAGCATGGAGGGGTATGTATTCCTTTACCATATATTCTATAATTTATTGTCTAAGGAGGTTAGATTCTGACAGAACTCCTTTAATATAATGTTATGTAAGCATGCATTAGGTACAATATAATTAAAACTGCATGACTCAAACAGGATAATCATAAATGCCAAAGTCGCAACAAGTAATGCAGTTTTAGTTTTTTAATAAGACAACCATGTTGTATTTTGAAGCTCGACTAGAAGGAAATACTGTTAATTTATTCAGATTCTTTTGTTTAGTTTTGGGTCAAGTATGAAAAGGGGTATTCAGAAACATTAGTTTAATACAATAGCAATGATAATAATAGACATCACTTTTTCTTCGAGACATTTGAAGATTTGGCTTTTTACTGTCTTTAATTAGGTTTCTAACATTTCTGAAATAATTGTCTAATTTTAACTAAAAGGATTAAGTATATATCATGTCCAATTGGGTATAAAGACAAATAAGAATATTGTAGTGAGATTTTTATAATGAATAATAAATCAAATATGTAATCAATTTATAATAATTTACCTAATTAATTATGGGGAAAATTAATATTAATTACACACGATACTACTACACTATATTCATTCTTCAAAGCAAGTACCTATTATCGCTTAAATATAGTTTCCGGGATCATGATTTATCAGTAAGTGCAGTAAACCAAAATATTTACTTGTGCTGGACTTGAAATGATTGTGACATGATGTGGGTCACCTTTGATAACATGTCTAGACATATTTCAAGGTCTGCGATTGCAAGAAATCACTTACTGCAGTTATTTTCATGAGTAAAGTGTATTTATGAGTGTTTTAACAATACCTCATTAGTTAGAGATTTCTTTTCAAGTTAAGTTTTGTAATCTGTTGTAACTGTATTAACTCTGAAGAGGTTATTGTTACATGCTCTTTTATCTACACAGATATATAAAATTGCAGTGTCTGTTTGTAATATTGGAATAACCACTTTTTACTACATGCATACAATACTTTTTCCAAACTAACTTTTATTACAATTTTTGTCTGTCTGTCTGTTTGTTTGTACTGGCTAATCTCTGGAATGACGGGACTTTTATTGGCAGGTAGCTTTTTTTTATATTTGATGGGACGACGTTTGACCACTATCTCACCTGATGGTAAGCGATGATGCGGTAGCTAGCTGATGTACTAAGGAGTAACAGGCTAGTTTTATTTTAGAAAAACGCAGTTGAAGTTGCGGGTACAACTAGTTTATCTTAAAAATAATTGGTGCTTGATGAACATTACGCAAATTTTTTTTCTAAGAACTTTTCAATATTTTGATAATCTTGTTTGTAGTGTATTTCTTAGTACTAATGTATAGTATTACTTAGAACTGATATATATCGATGCTACTATACAATATTGTAATATGTGTTATTGCTAAGTGAAACCAATGCCTATTACGTTGTTGTTTAGTTTGGCTCTCTGCCCAGGCATGTAGGGCATTCAACTCGGATCTCTATCGACCGGTAGGGCGCCATCAAATATTTAGAGGGAATTGCATACGACATTTCATTTTTAAACTGGTTATATTCTAGTTTCCTTCCCACTACTGAAGTACTTAAAGTTAAAACAATCGTGAGATATACTAAATTAACTAAAAATCGCGGGCTACTTACGTGCGCCAGCATACGCTGCACGACAACGTCACGACTGCGCACGCTGCTCATGAGGAAGAATCCCTCTGTGATTCGAAACTAGTAGAGCTTTTCTCACTATATTCACGTGAGCAACCCGCGTTTTTAGTTAGTTTAAAACTTTGTTTATTTCTATACTTAAATCTACCTTAAAGAAGGTATACAAATGATGTTACAGTTAGGCATTGAATTAGGTATGTATCGGTAACCTTGCAAAGTTGATTTCACTTTTTATTGGTGCTATATTTATTTTTTAATTATGCCTTTTTTATGGGGTAAACCGGTAAACGAGCGGATGGATCACCTGATGGAAAGCAATAGGCGTCGCCCATGGACATTTTTTGATAACGTTGGGAATCCTTCAAGAGCCGCCTAGCTTTTTTGGGGGGTAAAAACTAGGGAGTGTGGGATTTCTACTTTACTGAAACCACCCCAATGGCCACCAACATCACCTAGGGGGCCACCAAATCCTCTATAATAGCCCTGCTTCGGAATCCCACCTACACTTTACCAACTTAAATATTTAACAAAAATATTTGAAGGCCAAGGGTAGCTTGCCAGCTCACGCTATTATCAGAATTTCCTAATATAGATTTACAACAATCATAATTTGTGTAATGGTATCTATAAGATAAACGGATTATAGTATCGACTACAAAAAAGTCCCTAATTATTTTCAAATTCTACTTTACTCTTGATATGGGACTTATATTGAAGAGAAGAAGTAATGAATTGAGATGAGGAAGTAGGGAACAGCAGTAGTATGAAATAGTAAAGAAAGTTGTTCATAAAATTAGGAACATTCTAGCTCCATAACGAAAATTAATCACCTATTTAAAAATGGTTAAAACAATTATAGAAGTGTAAAGGGCGCATGCATTTACTATAAAAAGATTGTTAAGTATTTATTTTATTGCACATTGTTTTTAGAAGTAGATTAGAACGCCGGACCTCGTAATGTAATCTTACAATCTTATACTATTATATAAAGCTGAAGAGTTTGTTTTCTTGTTTGAACGCGCTAATCTCCGTAACTACAAGTCTGATTTGAATAATTCTCTTTGTGTTGGATAGTGCATTTATCGAGGAAAGTTATGGGCTATGAAACATCACGCTAAGATCAATAGGCGCCGAGCACAGCGGATGAAACCGCGCGAAGATTACTAGACCATTCATAAAATTGCGACTGACGAATTTTCCCTAATCAGTCAAAAAGCAATCGTTAATCCAAGCTAATCGATTACGCACTATCGAAATTGTGTCCAAAATTATCTATAGGGAATTGATTTCAATCACATGAGGTTGTTTTATGATAATATTGTGTAAATGTATAATTTTATCTTCGGTACGCACTGGTTTGCAGATATTATTAGATATGTTGTATTTGAATTGATTTATGGAGTGCCTATTTATCATTAGGGCTTAACCAGTTAGGTGTTAAGGAAAAATGTTTAGATTTATTACTGATTGCTGTTGGCCTTCTAGTTTTTATGTGAGGGGAAATTCATTACGAATAGGTTGGTTGAGATCACAGAACTTGATGACGTGATCTGCAATCGATATCGAAGCCAAAAATATGGTTTATAGAATTTTTGTCTGTTTATCTGTATGTATGTCCGGGCTAAACTCAAAAAGTACTGCATGGGTTTACTTCAAATTTTGCATGAATATTACTAACAAGTCGGGTCAACATAGGCTACTTATTATCACATTAGTATCACCTACGGGGGAGCTGTGAATCACAATTCCACGCGGGCGAAGTTGCGGGCACAGCTAGGCAATAGGGATGATTTCAGATTCACGCAAAAATAAAAACGCTCGCGAATAAAAAAATTATTACGATTTAAGTTGTAGCGTAGCACGTGTATAGTGATGATACGTAACCTTGAACTATTCAACTAAACAGGAGAATATAATAGTGCCTGCATATTTGCAGAATCCTGTTAGAATTAGTCTGCACCAGCGACACAGCAAACATAATCATTTAGTACCTTATTGTGTTATCTATCACACACAGGCGCTAAATAAACGTAGTTTTGGCGCCTTCTACACGTTTGCTTTTCATGTTATCAATCAGCTAATAGTTACGTAGGAAATTGTAACACCATTTGTAATAGTGAAGTTTTCGGTTTCAAAACTCGTAATGCGCATAATCTATGATGCTATAAGCTAAGTAGAATTGTCGCGGAGAACCTAACGGGCTACCGGGGCTCCGGCTCGAAGCGCAGGAGAAGGAACGGGGTGGTTTTTAGTCAGTAAGAGTCTGAAACTCCCTCCCGTCTCACCCCGGCGGGAGCGTAAAATTTTGATAATCAAAACCAACCTTTTATACACAGACGATATAATTTGAATAGAGCTTGACTTTGACCAAAAAGAGTAATATTGATATGATAAAAATAATCTCAAGTTGTCGATAAACTCAAAATAAATGGCTCCTCGATAAAGAGGCACGTGCCAGTAATGTCAAGAACCGGAATTTACCGGTTATTCTTTTTTAATATAATTGTTATGATACAGATTACGAATTGCAATCGTTCACATTGCAAGTTGTTGACATGGCATTTAGATTGGATCTTAATGCATGTGTTTTTAATTACGACTTGTTAAACAGAAGCAGTTGTGGACACATTTTGAAACTGATAAGTAAATGAGGGGTTTCCTAAATATGTTAAAGAAGCTTTCCCTTGCGGGTCAGTCGTTCAAAAATTTACTTTGGACTACTAAGTTTCAGTAAACTGTATTAGGTATTGAGATAGGTATTTGAAAAACAGTTAACAGTTTCTCCTAAGGGACCGACGCTCTCTTAAGGTGCACTTATGAAATACTAGCTTTCTTAGCTTAGGCTTCGCTCGCGTCACAAATGGATAAAAGTAACCTATGTGACACACACACAGCGCCATCTATACCAATACTTTTGTTTTCCCTCGGGAATATCACATGACTGTTGAGGAATCGAAAGAGGTATGTAAGAATCCATAGTCCCTACCTACCCCTATGCGATACCCGCGTAAGGTTATGTATGAATGTGTGAATAGTTAGCATCATACACCAGTAACGCTAAACAAATCAAAACCATATAGATGTGCTATCAATTTCCCTGACTACTGCGAGATAACGCAACGCACAGACAGGTATTTGGTCCTAAAAGTTGGCCAAAAATATTTGGTACGCCTAATGGCTGTCAAACGATGTTTTATTTTAGTTTTAGCTTGAAAAAGGTAAAATAAAAGCGTATGTAACATATACAAGCCTTTATTCTTCATTTTCGTCGTCTTCATCAAAACTTAAATTTAAAACGTCACTTTCTAGTAACAAATTTAAAACATCAGCCGAATTAGTAACAGATTTTTTTATTCTTCCTCTTCCTCATGCCCGTCCAGACAGGGTCGGAAGTTAAGAGGAGCCTGTTAGACACATCTGCGTTGCAGGCTACCCGGGAAAATTTTCGGGCGTAGTTGAGCCGGAACATCCTAATGTGTTTGTTGCGGGCTTCTGCCGCTTCTTCGGACAGTTGTCCAATGGGAAGAATTGGTTCCTTTACTACTGAAGCCCCATGATGCAACACTTTATGCAATGTCGGAGACATTGGGTAAAACTTATACAAAGAAACGTACAACTTTGCCGTTTCTTGGCAATAGCTTTCAAACATCAAATAAATTTACGTCTATCCCCGTAATTGTCGCTGATACTTCGAAATTTTCAAAAAAACGTCTGTTAGTGTTTCCGTCATTGGTATTTCCAAAGTTGGCTTTTGGTATATCCACCTACAGACCGAGTTTCTCCCGGAACTTATCTTGGATTTCTTTTTTTTTATTTTCCACTGTTTGCTTTTCCTCGGCAGTAAGGCGAACGTTCCATTTTTTTACGGGCAATCTATAGGCCACTTGTAAAATACTCTCAAAAAATCTTATCCGAGCATGCAACAAAGATAAGCCGAATTCTAGATTTTCTTTTTTGCATGGTCTCTCCTTCTCTAAATCATTAAACTGTAATGACGTGGCGCCGCATATGTAGCACCTCATGGTTGATTGCATACTTTTCCATCAATCATGGTGAAAAGCATTTTATGCTTAATGGAAAAGCTGTTGACTTCGCTTTTAGTGAGCGCTGTTATTTGCGATTTAATATAGTAAATCTCTTCATTTGTCACATCTGTAGTTTCTTTTATGAATCTTATTCTTATAGGCCAACAATACCGTGGTGAAGATGGAGTAAGATTTTGCCACAGTATTTTTCTTTCCGGTCCGTAAATCAACTGAAGCGGTACCATGGAACTTTGAAATATGTTTGCGTCCGAATCGGTTTCATTTTCAAATTTCATTTTATACTGCATCTGTTGAGATCCATCGCAGCTCCATTTACTTATTAATACTAATGATTGTTTTTCTGCTTCACTCAATTGTTCCACTGTCTCACCAAGATGTAAAATCAGTCGTTGTGCCGTGTGATCCATGAGATTTTGAACCTGTACTTCAGCGCACGTTTCAGTTACTCTGTGGATTTCAGGATAGCTAGATAGGTATTTGAACGTTCCATTATATTAAATAAATCATTTCGAGTCATGACTCTCATTCCAGAAGAGCCTATAACAAAAATACACCAAATATAAGTAAAACTTCAATTATTGAGTACCGAGCGTGTCTAGGGAAAAAAAACACCAAAAATAGAGGGGCACTTTGGGGCGGCTATTTCCTACTTAATTACATCCTAAAAGGTCTATTCTAAAGCTAATCATTACAATTTTGGCTTAGAAATGATGAGAAATATATTAAAACTCCCTTTGATCTTCCAAAATGTGTTTTTTAAAGGCAGTTTTTTGGGGCTTAGTTCTCAAGGGTATAAATAAAGAAAAGCTAAAGATTACTTGTTAAAAGTAAGTGCCAAATAAAATACATACCTGGTTGTGTACAATCCATAATGAAAACCACCACAAAATCGTTCAGTCACAAGATAGCAAATATTTCAAAACAACGAAATCTGAGCGCATCGAACAGTCACACGAACACTTTTGGCGAACGGTAACTTCCGACTGAGCCCACGACGTACTGGAAGGGGCTAGCGCTTTGTGTTTTTTGCTATTGTTTGGAGCAGTTATCCTTATTTTTGGAAACAATGGCTTAGAGGGAGTAGAACTAATATAAAAAAAATCAATTTTGGCCAGCTTTTAGGGCCAAATACCTGTCTGTGCAACGTTTCACTTAGCACGTACTGATAAGGGTATCTCTAAACATCTGACGCCATTTGACAGTGTCAATGGCATGAGTACCTACTCGTGCTGTTCAAGGTTCTAGAAAAAGGTTTTGTCGGTCATTGCCTTATTGGAATCTTGACAATACTAGCTCAAGGAGATTAATCAAAATACCAAAAACTAATAACAAACAAAAAGTCTAAGAAAAAAATAACTGTCATTAGTAGGTACTGATAGGTTACCCACCCACTGAGGTTAGAAGTCGGTGCCTTAATAGTAACTCCTCCTTTTTTTGAAGTCGGTAAAAAAGCCGCACGTACCTAATGTCACTTAGAAATGATTGAAGCACCAGAATGTCAGTGGTGTATTTATGTGTGCGTGTACTTGCAACACCGTAATGTACAAGTGTAATGACAGGCCAGGTCACGCGACAGATGTCCTTCGTGTCAATGTGTGTGTGTTCTGCGTGTAAGTTTATAGTAGCCAGGTGCCACGGTCGTTGTTTCACGATACTATTTCCGCCTTTTTTTCAATGTCCTCGTACTAACTAATAAATAATTGCATTTTGTCTTGTTGTTATTTACAAAAGTATAAGTGGTACTTAATTCGAAATGGATTTCTTTTAATAGGTCCCTATCTGGCACTGATTCTGGCAAAATAATTTTGTGGTTATACCACAAAATGCAACTGTATAATATTTCCTCCTAGCTAGTTATCCACGTATAAAAGAAGCCTTATAAAATGTCTTGCATTCTCAAACCATTATGTAAACTAAAGCAAAGGGATTTCCACTTTAAAATTATCGCTAAAAGGTTTACATTCTAACGTTTTGAATAAAAGCGTATGTTTCCTCAAAGGCATGACATAAAGGTTTCAATGACCCAGAGCCCCAGAGGTCGTTCACTTACGAAGACTTGCTTTGAAGTACCTACATAATTAATACGGTGCCAAAAGGACACAATACTAAGTTTTATTCTTAACTAGCGACCCGCCCCGGCTTCACACGGGTGTAATGTAATATGCCTGTATTATACATATAAACCTTCCTTAAACACCTCGAGGACACCGGTGACCGCAACCTATTGTTCTTTAACCTCTTATCTGCCGGCATGTGAGACACAATAGAAAACACATTGTGTCTCGCGTATATCTACGTTCCGGCATACCAGGGGTTAATTGTGTCTATAATGACGGTATCAAAGGGTTAAGTATCATTTCTCAAATAAAAAAATCGCATCAAAATCCGTTGCGTAGTTTTAAAGATCTAAGCATACATAGAGACAGACAGACGGCGAATAGTGTTTTATACTATGTAGTTATATTTGCGTACCGTACAACGATTACAGCTATGGTTTTAAATTTTTGGGTAACTGATTTAGGATGATCGAATCTTAGTAGGGTTCTAACAGTTCGTGCATCTATTATTGCTGCATACATCATACATACAGCTGTTTCGAAATCAGATAATCCTTATTCAATCCCCTAAGTCAAACTAAGAGTTTCCTTATTTTTTAAGTCGATTAAAAACCCAACAGTTCTTTTCTCAGTAACTAACTGACTTTACTTCTAAATATTTTCCTTGTTAACGAGTCTATTTATAGTGTTGCAAGTTGCAGTAGATGTATTAATTGTATTATAGAGTTCCTTCCACTGATCGTATCTAAACAACAGTTTATGCCAAGAGAATTTCACATTGTTAAAATATTCAGGCGTCTCACAGTAGCCATGTTTTTTACATGTTTTTGGAGTGTATTGAACTTTGGCTCTAAAAGGTGATACCATTGTTGTTGTGGTTGTTCTTGTTCGTTCAAGCTTTTTACTGACGTTATTTTCCACAATAAGAAACCGTAGTGTCTTGTATGATATCGGTTACGGCAATTCCAATTTTATGCTAATTGAACAACATAATACCATGTCAGCTATTTTCATTGACCCAATAAGAGGTCTGGTCTAGATGTAGTGTCAAAAATATCAAGTTTATACCTATATTTATTGATGCATTGCTTGATTACCCTGACTTCGATTCCAAAGTGTGATATAGGACGAATTACATAATTAGTTTAATTATTATTCTTTTCTTCTTTCGGCCCTCGTCTGTGTTATTTTCCATTCTCAAACGTTATTCCAGCAGAAGTACACACATTACACACTATGGGAATCGAAACTAAATCGTCAGTTATTATTACAATGGTCATTAGTTATTACTACTTATTACTGACGATTTGGATAACTATATTGGGCTATTTGCTTTCAAACACACTTACCACTTAGTTGTTAGAATAACAAGCCAACGATTTTCTGTTTATTTATATTAGTTTCTATATCTAACAGACGTGCATTTCAAAAAACGTTAAATCAATTTGTCATCTCCATCGTTGCGTTTTAAAGACTGGCTGCTAGACAAGATACTCGTGCAGTACGCTACGCATTGGACCGAACTATTCTTATTTAACTACAGAACTCGTATCCAATCCTCGTAGTAAATGTTACGTGTGTTTTGATACTACATAGGTAGTAGGTACTTACGGTTTTATGGGATGCTAGATAAATATTTCTAAGTTTGGAGAACCTACTCAATTAAAAGTTTAAATTAACTTACATTTGTCTATTTCTCAATTTCCCTTGGTGCGTCTTCTATTCAATGAATTTTTCTTTTTTAATCATTAAAATAACTGTATTATATGGCATGAAATCATACAATATTAAAGTAATTTTTTTTGTCTAGCCAAAACTAGAACAATACACGTACCTACCTAACTTTTCTATTATAAATCTAAAACCCCAGACAAAAGACAAAAACAAAACAGTTTCCACAAATAACTAACCAATGACTGCCTTATTGGCCGAGTGGTCGCAAGTGCCACTGCCGGGCAAGGGGTCTCGGGTTGGCAATAGGCTCACCCCCTATTACATAAGACTCATAACATAAATAGTGAAAAGTGGGATTGCATTGTACAGTGTTATAAGGTGCACCTCTGCCTACCCCTTCGGGGATGAAAGGCGTGATGTAATGTTATGTAATAACTAACCAACACATTTTTTTATTCCAGCATCAAAACCTTATACGACAATGTAGACGTAGTAACAATCAGAGAGAACACGGAGGGAGAGTACTCGGGCATTGAGCACGAGATCGTGGACGGAGTGGTACAGTCCATCAAGCTGATCACCGAGGAGGCGTCCATGAGGGTCGCGGAGTTCGCCTTCGTATTCGCCAAGGAGAACAAGAGGAAGAAGGTCACAGCTGTACATAAAGCTAATATTATGTGAGTAGTTTTTGTATAATGCTTAAACTTTAAATAGTCATTTACTTTAGCATTGCAAAGTGTAATGATTTTTTTTAAATTATGTGGTAAACTATTTGATCTATACTAAGTTCTAGTAAGGAAATGTAATTGAATGACAAAGGCACGGATGATGAGAAGGATAAGAGTAGAGAATAACGAAACTATTAACCCCTCGAGCGTCCTTATGAGCACCCGGTGGATCATAAGAAAAAATGCTCCATGTTGCTTTCTCTTTTATAAAATCTATTATTAATGTTTTGTTTTTATATTTGACTGTATTTTTTATTTCTATTGTAATGATCCTTGTTTTCGTGTGCCAATGGCCAAATAAATGCATTTTCTTTCTTTCTTTCTCCAAATGTCACATGTGCACCCGTTGGATCATAAGGAACGCGGATGCTCGACGGGTTAAATAAAACTAAGTTCTAGCTTTAAATGTTTAAACATTTCATCTAAGCATCTAAGCAGTTCATTACTTCATTTCAGCAGTTCAATACATCATTTTAAGTGAAGAATTATCACACAATCATAACAATAAAAATTGATGTTTTAAAACTATACAAAATTAAATGTATTGAATTCAAGCGAGATAGTGGTCAAACGTCGACCCATCAAATATAAAATTAATGTTATTTACTTTTGATAATGAAAAAAATATCTATTCTATTACACTAATACAGTCAAAATTAGCCTCAATTGACCTATTTTACATATTGTAACTAAATACCAGCCAGTGCTAATGATAATAGACTGTAATCTACTCCAGTGCATACAAGGTATGCTAAGTGCCACATAGTACTACGCTCAATGTCACATGAACATATTGGACGACTGTTGGTGGCAATTTGCGTTTTATTCATCGTTATTTATTATTATTATTAAGATTTTATTATATTGTGAGCCAGTGGATGCTTGTGAGAAGTTGTCGTCCGACGTGGAGGACCAAGGGGGACGTATTTCGGCTGTTGATGATACTGATGATTATATTGTTTGCAAACACATGCAATATGGAATTTATAGAAATGTTTTGTTAACTGCCTCATAGGTCGAGTGGTTGCAAGTGCCACTGCTGGGCAAGGGGTCTCGGGTTCGATTCCCGGGTCGGGCAAAGCAATAGTCGGTTTTTCAAAAATTCACAGTAATGGCACGGAGTCTGGAATTGTCTCCGGTATATGGCAATAGGCTCACCCCCTATTACATGGATATCATAACATAAATAGTGAAAAGTGGGTGTTACATTGTACAGTGGCATAATGTGCACCTCTCTGCCTACGCCTTCGGGGATAAAAGATGTGATGTTATGTTATGTGTGTGTTTTGTTAAACTCTTACTAGTAGTTTACAGCTTTTTAATTAGGTTATTCAATTAAAATTTAATTTGGTATACATCATTAATTAGATTTACGAGTTTTAATAGAAGTATGCACACATTATACAAAACTTTGATGTGTTTAGTTACGTAATAGTTTATTATAACATTTACGATTGGTTAATACAATTTTAGCCTATGGTCACTAGTATATTGAAAGTTATATCTCCAAGTCAATTATGAATCGCCATCTTAGCCAATAAGCTGTGGAAGAAAATTAGTTTTCTTGAACAGAAACACAGAAAGAAAAACATTTATTCGACACATTGCATGAACAGAGATGTAGACAAAAATGAAAAACGTAATAAAATATAAATAAATTAAAACAAAACTAAACATCACAAAAATAGATGCATGCCCATGCCGAACAGGCCTCCACCTCAGCATTATGTTGAGCGCAGTATAAGTCGTTAATAATTTCTCCAGATAAATTTCTCGAATTTGTCTCAACTACCCATTATCTACCATTGTTTATGTCTACGTTCCAGGCGTATGTCAGACGGTCTGTTCCTGCGATGCTGCCGCGACGTGGCAACCAAGTACCCCGACATCAAGTTCGAGGAGCGCTACCTCGACACCGTCTGCCTCAACATGGTGCAAGATCCCGCCAAGTTCGACGTGTTGGTCAGTATACACAATAATAACTATTTTTATATCGGTACCATCTTTTACAAACTTTTATTTGATTTGATTACCACATGCAAAATCTAAAAAAATGTTTGTGAGCTATCTATAAGGTAAACGTGCACTGTGTCTAGTAGTTTCGTAGGTTATAGAAGAGTGTTTTACGGTTCTATGAATAAATATTCATAAAATTCGTTCTATTAAATAATAATCTCATAATATTTTGCCCCTTTTTCTTTTTTTGATGACGGGGGGAAACTCTTAGAAGGCGCGCAAATTTTTAGAGGAAGAAAGATTAAGAAGTGTAGGATTTTTCCCAACTTTAACCACCCCGGTGCGACGGTCACCTTCAGCTCTTGTAAGGCACCTGGTCCTCTAAAAAGGACCTGCTCCAGAAAATGGTTTATCCCCTAGTTTTTACCGCCTTCAAAAATAGGAGTAGGTAGTATGTTCCAATGATTGTTTTTTTTTATCATGACTCATTCTTGGTAAAAATCATTCCTAACTCCAACTTAACTAGTCGCGGAGAACCTAACGGGTAACCGGGGCTCCGGCTCGACGTGCAGGAGAAGGAATGGGGTGGTTTTTAGTCAGTAAGAGTCTGACACTCCCTCCCGCCTCGCCCAGGCGGGAGCAGTCATTCGATGATCTTCCTACCTTAAAAAAAACTCCAACTTAACTAAGAAAACATATACCTTTTATTCCTCAAAGGCATAGGTAGTCAAGATTCTTAAAAAAACATATTAACTTAGTATTATTGATTTCTTATTCTAACAATGATTTTATATCAACTTCCAGGTGATGCCCAACTTATACGGTGACATCATGTCGGACTTGTGTTCTGGTCTGGTCGGAGGTCTCGGTCTCACGCCCTCGGGCAACATTGGCAAGAATGGAGCGCTATTCGAATCCGTAAGTATAAGTTTAATTTTATCTACAGAAGATTAGCAGTATAAAATTGTATATTTTGTACCTTTTTCCTATTAGCTAGTGTCTGAAGATTTCATTGTTAGTAATAGAAGAGAAACTATGATGAAAATAACAGGATGAATTATTTTTGAGTCTGACTCTCTTTGCGGTGAAGTAAAATGCCAACTCTTGGATACCTTTGAGTTGATTTGAGAGGCAGAATAGGAGATAAAATGCCAGAGTTCCTTTTGTTTATCATGAGCTCCATGGATGCTATGGTGCTCAGAAAATACTCGGCTAGAATGAGACAGAAGGAAAACTGTTATGACGATGCTGATGATAATAACCAGTGGTTTAATATATCTGTTGAGAAATGTTAAATGAAGAATTACTTAACAGTGAAGACATTTTTTTCGGATTATACAAAACCAGTCGCAACTGTTCGTAATCGTTAGTGAATTTAAAATGTACAAGTCCAAGACATGCCTGTATTCAATTACGCAGAAGTCCATCAATACAAAAATCGACGTGCGATATCACACAGAATCGTCAGAAATGGAACAATACAAAAGATGTTGTAACAATATAATTTAAAAGTTCAAAATTGATCTTCACACGCCATTTCGGATGCATTTTTCGGTTTACTTTATAAGTTTAATGTTTGCCAAAACTTCTACAAATCTACAAAAGTGTTACCATTATCACCGAGTGACACTATGAGAAAAAAACCTTGTTATGAAGTGAAATAATGAACCATAGACTTTTGGAAAGATAAGTCGAATCAAATTATTGAGTTTGAACTAACAGGTGTGGGTTACATGTTCAAAAAATGTTTTCACATGGCAATAACCGCATGACGATTCGAAACTTATGGTTTATGTTTTGATTAACCTGTTTTTATGACATGTCGACTAATTATTTGTGAATGTCTTATCCCGTTTTCACCAACCACCCCAAAACCATCTCTTAACTAAGAGTTACTTTGCGTGAGCCCTTAAACTTACCGTTAGGTGTCACTTATGGGTTGATAAAAACTAAAATGTGATTAAGTGATTAAGGGACACCTGATTTTAGCTTAGATCCCTTTAAAATTTAATCAAGAGAGGTTGATGGAAACGGAAATACATGTTATTTTCCCTATATCAGTGGTTTTATTATTAATAAATCACTGAGCATGTGTTTATAATTATGCTACAACACTTTGGAAGCTCTTTCTAAAACTATACTCTTGTTTTTTTAAATAAATCTGTATCTGTACTTGTATGTTCTGTGGTCGTAAATGCGGCTGCTTACTCAGATGGCATGGCGTTCCGATTGTGTCCTTGTTTGTTAAGATATTCTCAATGTTACTGTCTAAAACTGGGACATGTACTCTGCTTATCTCTTAAGGAACACACGGATTGATGTTTGTTATTGTCCTTTTCGAGAGAACTTTCTTACTGAAAAAAATATGACAACTATTATTGTACATGTCCATCTCATTATAATTAATTTCCGCATTAAATAATGACTTGGTACTGTAATGTGGATGGCTGCTTTAGAATGATTGATTTCTTTCATTGAACAACATCATTTGAATGACACATCAACTGCTCTAAAAACCATACCATAACAAATAACCAATGTACAATACTAACTCGTGTGAAACTAAACCTTATTACTTAAGTATAAGGCGCGATTTAACTTGATAATTGTTTTCTAGGTGCATGGAACAGCGCCCGCGATTGCTGGCAAAGATTTGGCCAACCCGACCGCTCTCCTGTTGTCCGGAGTCATGATGCTGAGACATCTGAACCTTCACAATGAAGCGCAGAAGATTCAACAAGCCTGCTTCAGAGTCCTCAGGGAAGGAAGGGTGCTAACTCCTGATCTAGGAGGGAATGGAACTTGCTCCGGTTTCACTGCGGAGATTATTAAATATTTAGATGAACCTGAACATTGAAATGTTGGTGCTTGATAGCTAGTCATTGTTTTGGTAGGGACTAGGTACAGAGAAATAGGGTCTTTATACTTCTATACATGCGCAAGTAACTTGATTCACTCAAATCTGTGTCTGCAATCGAGTTTGAACTTTATTTCTTTTGTAGCAAGATTGAAAATCGTTAAAAGACATATTTGACAACATAGGTGTGTGAATAACAGTCTAACTTTAGAGAAGATTGGTCTCTTGCAGATAATAAGGTTTTAACAATTTTTTTATTATTATTATTACATTACAACACAAGTATTATCATGAGCATTATTTTAGATATTTTCTTTTTTTGTTGTTTTTAAGTGTAGTTTTTGTATTTAGTCCTTTTATCAAAATGGTGGCTGTATGTTGGCGATCAAAGTGGTCGCAGTAGTGAGTTGTGAGACAAGGGTTGGTTCAATTACTAGATCAAATTGTTGACCTACTTAGTTATAAGTGTGCAGGTTACTGGCTGAGGTACTGAATAGATAAATTTAGAAACGACGTGAAGCAACGCTTGCGTTGTGTTTCGTCGTGTGGGTGAGGTTACCGGAAGCCCAATTGTCCCCCCCCCCCAGCCTCAAGTTTCCAGGCCGGTAACGCACTTGTAACGCCTCTGGTGTTCCAGGTGTCCATGGGCGACGCCGATTGCTTACCATCAGGTGATCCGTCAGCTCGTTTACCGGCTTATCCCATAAAAAAATTGTTCTCGAAATATTCTTAGAAAATGATTAAAGGCTAGAATCATTAGATTCTATGATGAAATCGAATATTAATGGAATGCGAGGAAAACATAAAGAAGAATATTTCAACTGTATTACTTCATTGCTTTTGAAGATATCCAAAATAGTATATTAGTAAATACGTAACATTAAGCTGTCGATTGATGGGTCTAAGAAAGAATTGCAAGGTTAGGTCTATCGCTTCGAAAATTTTCAATTTAGATAAAAGTTGTTGTAACATAAATACAAAAGTCACAGGTTCGTACCTCAGTCAGTGCACTCACAAGCCGGTATAACTGCCAAAGAAGTAGTTGACAGTGTAATTTATTTCACTATTTATGTACATTCCCTTCGTAGAACATAGATCTGCTGTTCCTTTTATATTTATTCTATTATTTATGTAGATGAGAAACAAAATGAGCCGCGGAAGACTTAACGGGTTACCGGGGCTCTGGCTCGAAGTGCAGGAGTAGGAACGGGGTGGTTTTTAGTCAGTAAGAGTCTGATACTCCCTCCCGCCTCACCCGGGCGGGAGAAGTCATTGGATGATATTCCCCCCTCAAAAAAAAAAGGTGAGAAACAAAATGAGATGTAACATCTGTTCGGGCGCTCAGTGTATAGAACAGTCTTTTGTGTGATCTACTTTTGGTTATGTTCTGAATATGAGCGTGATGTATATGTGGACTTTATGTTAATAAGCAGAATATAATATGAAGGTGGAATATAAAAAAAAAAATAAGAAAAGTTACTATTAATTGTGTCTAGTGATACCATGGCTTCACAGAAAAATGACGTGAAGCAACGCTTGCGTTGTTTCGTCGTGTGAGTGAGGTTACCGAAGGCCTAACTATCCCACCTCCTTTCCCAATTTCCTCATTACCTGAATCCCCGATATTCCTCAACTTACTTATCCCCAAAAGGCCAGTAACGCACGTGAATCGCCTGTGTTACAGGTGACGGACGGCGCCGATTGCTTACCGATCCGTCTGCCATTAAAAAAATTCTATAACATATTTGGCCATGACTGTGGTGCATTAAAAGAGTTCTCTTAACAGACAAAGTATCATCCATTTTGATTCTCCATCTACATAAATAATCAAATAAATAAATGTTTAAAACCATAGCTTACTTAACTACTTACATATTAGTTTATATTTCGTCTTAAGTTACCAATTACCATTTCAGTTTTGACATAAGTATTAGTAACTTGTATTAAATAAAATAAATATACACAGCTGATTAGTACAAGTAATATTCGATCTTATGACATTCATGTTTGAATTGAAAATAGCAGACAAATATATTTTCCTAATAGATTGGAGTGAGACGGAAGATAGTGATAGATTGGCTGTTTTTTTTTTTTCAGTATGTTAGATCAATGTAGCATTGTGATACAGTGAGATATTTAGTAAATACTTTTTTTTTAATATCGCGTTCGATTTCACCCCCTTAATTTTTTAAATATGATATTCGATTATTTAAACTCCTTATTCCCTGTATTAAAATAATAGACCTTTTATTTGAGTTGGTGTATTAGCTAATGTAATTAATGTCCATTTTTATTTTTTCGGTGTTAAAATGTTAAGTTTGTCACTTGACAATCAGCTGAAAGTGTAAACGAATTAAGTCGAATTTTATGTAACAGTGGCAGTTAAAATTTACTTTATTTTCAATGAGAAAATAAAAATATTTATACCTACAAAAGGTAATATGTATGTCCTCGTATATCTAGGAAAATATAGGTTTGTGTCTTACTTGGCGTACTTAATGAAAAAGAACTTAAACTTATATAGAAATACGGTCTATTTTGTACTATCAAGGATGACCAAGTGAGAAGGAAAGAAGTGCTAAAGGCGTTTGATACATTAAAATGTAGTTTTAGTTAGAAATGAAATGTTTGTGTCTGTTTGAAATTATTTATTTTAGCTCTAGAACTGGATGCTATTAGTTTGGAATTAGACAATTTTTTAAATAAACAGTATTTGACCCCTTTATGGCAAACTGGACTTAATGACTACGCGAATAAGCTTTCGATTTGCTTGTATCAATAGGTTTTACACCAGAATTTTATAAGTTATTTTTAATATAACACTAAATGCTAGCGTGTGAGCCTAAATACACAAATTCACTGCCATTACACATACAAAGCTTTTTAAATTGCCATAGATTAAATATAAATATTTTTACCATAATCAAGTAGTTTTTATTTCATGACTAAGTACACAAAATGCTGTGAAAACATGATTTTACCATTGTATTGTTTAAGCTTATTGTTTAGTTAATTTATATTACATAAGTAGACGAATAAATGCATTAACTAACATTTATGTGGATGTTATTTCTCAACCCTCATTTCAACATGTAATGTTTGTACACTAATTAATTTTCAAGTTTATTACAATGCAAAATAAAGTTGAAAATCTTAAAGTCATTATGAATAGTTTGCGTTTCTAGTGTTTATAATAAAATGCTATGTTCAGGTCCACGGCACAGCTCCCGACATCGCGGGCAAGGACATGGCGAACCCCACCGCCCTCCTACTGTCCGCCATCATGATGCTCAGACACCTGAAATTGCACGAGGACGCCGAGCGCATACAGAACGCCTGCTACCAAGTACTCAAGGAGGGCAAAGCCCTAACAGGAGACCTCGGAGGCACCGCCAAGTGCAGCGAGTTCACCAACGCCATCATCTCCAAACTTTAAAACTCCCAAACTAGTTCCTTGCCCCTAACATTGGCCTCAAAAAATACAATACAATTGTATTGCGCCAAAGCTTACTGTAAAAACCTTAGATAAGTAGTCGATTTCAATAAATAGATTTACACACAGTATTGCTATGCAATAATAGTATTTATTTCGTTAATAATTGTGAGCAATGTTACCAAACGTTTAGGTATTTTATTGTAAATATATTTTTTATTATTATAAAGTATCCCATTCAAGCGCAAGGGTACCTTAGAGTAGATTCTAAACACGTTAACATAATATTTATTTGGACGATTTGTTTCGTCTGCCATTTCTAATCTCATCAAATGGAAAAGAACACCGAAAATCATTTTTAAAAATAAAAAGTTACAGGAAATTATTTTTGTTTTATTTGCTTTGTTAGTTGATTTTTTTATGAAGAACGATCAGTCGGATCACCTTTTGGTAAGTAATGGGCGCCGTCCATGGACACCGCACAGACATTTAACGATAAGTCTGACACCCGATACACCAGTGTTAGAAGTGTGTTAAGAACCGGTCTTTTGGGGATTGGGAATTTAGAGATTATAGGAGATCCGGAGATTGGAGAGGGGGGTAATTGGGCCCCTGTAACCTCAATCACACTACGAAACGATGCAAGTGTTGTTTCACATCTGTTTTCTGTGAAGCTGTGATTTCACTCCAGTTGAGCCGGCCCATTAGCGTAGAAGCTTGGCTCTCCCACACTTCATCCATCCACAGACTTGAAATAAATAAGGATCCATCTAATCATCTCGGATTTCTTTACATAACATTGTAGATACAAACTCCGAAAGGCTAGGAAATGATATTTTGCTATTTTTATAAATCTATAAGGTAAATTCCAGGTCTGTAAACGTTTTATACTTCGTGCCGTTACATGAAATAAAGATACTATTCTAAATGCAGGTATGGTTATTGCTAAGAATTTTTAAAAACTAATGAATAATACTGTGCGGAACTCTGGATTTTAACCTGAAACCATTCAATGAATGAAGTATGTAAATAGATATGAATTACATTAAAAGTATCTTCACGAATAAAAAATGTGTTTACTTTAGAATAGATATCACATCATTATATTCAAAATAATAAAAAACAAACAATAGAAAATAAACGCTAAAGAAATGCACCAAATCGAGTGAGTAGAGATATCGGTAGTGAAACGAAACGTATTTCTTATCAACATAGTGACAGCTGTCAGACCGGACATAGATTTGACAGTTTGAGCATGGCTGGTTGAGTTGCGCACGTTGTTTTTATTTTTATAACCTTTTATAAATAATTATTTTTGTGTTATAACAAGTTATTATTCAAAATGGTAAAGCGGGTAAGTTTTGGATACCTAATTTTATTCAAGTAACTTGTGTAGATAGTGCAGTTATTGTTAATTTTTCACAAAAAATATTGAAACATTCCATGTTTATTATTTCCGTGTTATTTTTTTAATGAGTTTAATGATTAATTTACGAATTGATATTGTAGAATGCAAAGACGTCTGTTTCTGAAGAGGAGGGAGAGGCCCCAGTAGTTAATGAGAACGGAAAGCGTGCTGGTGAAGACCAAAATAAAGATGGAGCGAAACGCATCCGAACGAAGAGTTTGTATCGTCAGCCAACAGTGAATGAGTTAAATAGGCTTCAAGAAACCGAGAACTTATTCAACTCTAATTTATTCCGTCTACAAATCGATGAAATCATCCAGGAAGTGAAAATCAAGGAGAAAACTGAGAAAAAGTTTGTTCAATTCTTTAATGAATTAAAAACCCATTTAATGTCTATATCAGAAGATGGAACAGAGTACGATTTGTCGGAAAATAGTCTTTGTAAGAAACTGAAAGTGAAACTGCCTATAACTGAAAGATTGAGTAAAACAAAATGCATGTTTACTTTTTACAAGTTCTCCGATGTTGAAATTGTTGGGTCATATGGCTTACGATGCTCAATCAACTCCAAACTGAGAGTAGATTTACAAATAACAGTTCCTAGTGAAACATATACGAAGAATGATTCCATAAACTACAGGTATCATAAGAAGAGGGCAGCTTACTTGGCATACATTGCTGCTCACCTATCAAAATATGAACCAATTGAAGAGTTACAGTATTCACACATTAACATGTCAGAATCTAAGCCTGTACTAGACTTCAAACCGAAAGGAAAACTTGGCAATCAGTTGTCAGTTCGTATACACTTAGCATGTGAAGGTGATGCATACAAATTGCACAGATTCAGTCCAGAACGCAACAATCTGAGAGAAGCATGGTTGTTGAATGAAAACTCTGAAAACAATACAGAGGTTGGCCCACCAACTCCATACTACAATAGTAGTGTTTTATCAGACTTAACCACATCTGTTAATCAGGAGTTCTTGAATGGAATTTTATTAAAGAGTGATAATTTGAAGCAAGCAATTACTTTGCTTAAGATCTGGTTACGGCAGAGAGATCTGAAAGTGTCCGGACATGTTGTGTCTCTGTTGGTTGCATACTTTGTGCAGGCAAAGAGAATTAACAACATAATGAGCAGTTACCAAATTGTGAGGAATATTTGGATAGCACTCAGTAAGTACATTTTTCATAAGTACAATGTTTATTTTAACAACTCTTGTCTAGATTTTTTTAAATGTTAACCCGTTGGAAATTGTTGAAAATCATCCCCTAAATTTGTTCATACAAAAGTAGTCTCTAAACATTGGAAATATATAATTATAGACCTTTATAATGTATTTAGTGGAGAGTGGTCACTGGTGACCGCTTGGAGATATACGGGTTAATATGTAAGTGTGCTATTTTGTAGCCTATTGACAAAATAAATTTCAAAAGGCATAAACATCAATAATAGTTCATTATTAACCTGGGTTTTACTAATCAAAAACATTGTTTAGTTTGTGTCTGCTATTTGCTGTTTCTAAACTTTCTTTACTTGAGAATTTGAGATCACCTAAAAAAATATTTTTGCAGTAGATAACATAAAAATCACATGATATAATAGTCATTGCAAATTGTTACTATATTTTGGATTTTAATTTACAGAAACATCAGAATTGGACACAAAAGGTATATCTCTTCACAAAACACAAGAGAAAGACACATGTCCATCACTGGAAGTATTCCACAAGCACTTTCCCGTGGTGTTCGTAGACAAGACGGGGTACTATAACATTTGCTGGCAAATGTGTAAGGGGACTTATGCTGCGCTGAAGAGAGAGAGTGCGTTAGCTGTGGACATGTTGGATAATGGCAGGATTAACAGTTTTATACCTCTGTTTATGACGCCAGTCAAGCCTTTGTTGCAGTTTGATCATATCTTGAGGTAATTACTATTATTATAATAAATATTACTTTAGTTTGAAGTATGTGCCAATGTTAATTTTAATGACATAATAACACTAATTTTTTTTTGTATGTTAGTACCTGGTTAACCACAATTTTAAACTGCATTTTTCACAGTTGCAGTTGAGTATTTTTAAAAAACCAAATAAGCTTTAATCATCAATCAACAAACTAGGAATTGAATCTGAATTTTTTTCTTAAACAAACCTGAGGCAAGGATTTCCTCCTGCATCGTGGGTGCGTTTACAAACATAAAAGTTCATATACACATGACAATCAGACCGGGAACAACAATTTGTGGATCACATAAAGCTGCTCCATGCGCGAATCGAACCCGCGACACATTGCGCGGTAACCGGTAAAGTCACTGCAACAACCGTGCCGTCAAAATAACAATTAATACGTTAACCCAAACCGAAATACATTCCTTGTTCTATAATCTACACTGAACCACGAGAGTTTCTAATACCCTTAATTTTTTTCTCAACCAGATTCAAAAACTTCAACCAGATCAAAAAAGTAGTAGTTGGGAAAGCATCTAAAGAAGAAAAGGTTAATTATGGAGTTGAGGAGTTGCCTCTGGTCATTGATGCTGTATACTCCCTGCTGGTGAAGGGCTTGGGGAACAGAGCTGAACTGATACAACAACTGGTTGAGGCTGACTTCTCCTGGCCGGTTAAGAAGACTTTGGAAACGGCTAGGAGTGGGTAAGTGTATAAACAGAGAATTTGAAAATGTATTAATAAAAAAAGACCCTTTAGTATAAAAAAAGGATGTCAATTAAACCATAATTTGGTACTTTTGAAACATCAATAAGTATAAAATGAAAATAGTCTGTCAGTCAGTCTGTCCGTCAGTGAAGCTAGGTGCTCGTTCCAAAAAGTAGATTCGAGTGGAGACGTTACTATTTTTACAACTATTATTGTATCAACTGTTATTCATTCTGGGTTGTGTTACAACAATAGTTTTCTTTTTCTTCTATTGGAATGAACTTAGAATATGATTAAACTGTCAAACACCGAGCGGTCACCGGTGACCGCAACCTATTGTTCTTTAATTGTGTCTATAAACACGGTACTCGACGAGTTAAAGACTGAATGATAAACTACAAATTATTACCGAAACAGTATCTTTAAGTCATTGTACTATCCCATGTTCTATGTCTATAGCTTTAGCTAAAGCATAACTATAAACTCCCAAGTTTAGTAAATAGCTCTAAACCAATTGAAAGTAACTTTACCTGTTCACTCCTCAAGCGGTCACCGGTGACCGCTCTCCACTAACTCCATTATAGACCTTATTTCCGATGTTTAGAGACTACTTTTGTAAGAACAAATTTTGGGGATTTTCGGGACGATATATTTGAAACGTATTAATATTACATGTTTTTACAGATTCGAAGAAAAACTAGCTTTTGGCTTAGTACTGAACCCAGAGAATTCAATGAATGTTGTGGAGAAGGGACCGCCTGCTAATTTACCTGAAGCAGAACAGTTTAGGTAATGTATTTACATTTAGAATTGGGTATTTTCCTCATTCAAAAATAAATTATTTTAGCTGTTCAATACAATAAAATATTTAAAAATAATCACACTTTCATTAATTGATTTTATGACCAAGTTAATTTTAGTATTTTTCTAGCACAATTTTTAAGAAATAAATATGCTGTTTGACGCTAAAAAAACGTGACGTCACAATACACAATTTCTCAAAATTCATAAAAAAATTTCGTTTTTGACAGTTCGAAAAAAGTATTGAAGTACCCAATTGTATCTTTAAGTTTTACATGACTTTCGTTGGTAGTGGTGAAGGTTACGCACGTGCTTTTGTCATTCCTACGTTTATTTTCAATTTAAGTGATCTATTTCATAGTGATCTGAATTGAAATCTTTTAAATTTTGTGTTTTTGTGTTGGTTAAGTGTATGTGTGTGTAAGTTTCAGGTATTGGTGTTTTTAAATATATTTTAATCTATTTTTTCCTCTGCCCATCCGCATCTTTTTAATCCGAAATGGACGAGGTGAAGCCACCCGATCCTCCTGATCCCGATAAATCCCCGGAATATGAGACGGAAACTATAGTCACAATTACCCTTCCTCCGAACACCCCGGATATCGAAATAATGGACGCGGAAGTTTCAAAATCCCGGAAACGACCCGCAGGCTCCCCCCTTATCACCCAAAACAACCCCCGAAATTGGCGAAAAGTGTAAATGGTAGGCAATGTTACACGGCCAGGGACAATCCCCCTTACATAGTTTATGTGTCTCTTAAGGACTCCCAGACGTCTGGCACCACGCTTCACCCAGTTAAGTTTGGTATGTTCCTAATGAAATTAAACATTAATAATGTTAAGATCGGTGGTGTCAAACGGCTGGGGAGGAATAGAGTTTCGGTTGAGTTTGTGACGCACCAGGATGCTAACAGTTTTTTAGTCAATGGTATGGTAGCTCAAAACTACACAACTTCGATCCCACAATTCAACATTACCCGAATGGGCATTGTCAGGGACGTCCCTGTGGAATGGACAGAGGACGAGATCATTGGCAACATCAGGGTTCCCACCGGGTGTGGGGCTGTGATAAAAGCTAGGAGGATGAATCGCAGAGTCTCAACCCCAAATGGTACCGAATGGAAGCCTACCCAAACCGTAGTGCTTACTTTTGACGGTCAAACATTGCCCAAAAAAGTGTTTTGTTTCTACTCAGCACTCCCGGTAGAACTATATTCATATCCGACCATACAGTGTTATCACTGTTGTCGTTTCGGACATACCCGCACTCTTTGCCGCTCCAAGCCACGTTGTTTCAGATGTGGCCAGGATCATCCAGGTGATGGATGCCAGATTTCAGCTGAGATTGCCACATGTATAAATTGCAATGGCAACCACTTTGCAAATGACAAAGCTTGTCCTGAATTGGGTCGCCAGAAGAGCATCAAAGCTTTGATGGCAGAAAAATCTATTTCATATGCGGAAGCAAGCCAAGTTTTCCCTACTGTAAAAAGGTCATATGCTGAGGTCTCAAGATCAGTCAACCTCGTAGATCCATCACCTATTAAAAAATCATCCCAACAAAGAGTCTCCTACAAAAAAACTATCCAACTAAAACCCAAATCACATGCTCCCCTCTCTCCTAGTTATGATAAGAAGGCTCATCAGGCCCTTATACATAACTACTCGTTCTCCCCATCTAAAAGTGGTTGCGCTTTCCCTGTGGAATCCGGAACCAACACTCGTAGCTCCGAAAACATTTTGAACATAGTTTCTGATATGCTCATGGCAGTACTATCAAACCCTGCCCATACCGTACCTGACCACGTAGCACACAAGCTTTCAACAATTCTTGATTATATTTGCAAAATTCCTGCCTCTAACACTGCTTCAGTGGAACGTGAGGAGTACTCTTCCCAGGAAGAGTGACTTACTCCACTTGATCAATAAATTTAAACCATTGATTTGTGGCATTGCTGAGACATGGCTTCGACCGAATATAAATTTCGGGATCCCGTGTTTCAGTGTTGTCAGACATGACAGATCTGATGGTTATGGAGGTTGTGCTTTGTTAGTTAATAACAAAGTACCCTTCTCCCAGATTCCTCTACCCTTCGTTGGCGATGACATAAATGTTGTCGCTGTTAAGGCTGAGGACATAAACATATTTGTATTTTACATTGCTCACCCTCATGTTGACCAGCTTATTTTATTAAAAATTTATTAACCTCGGTAAGTGGCCCATTACTTGTAATGGTGACTTCAACTGCCACCACTATAGATGGGGTTCAGATGTATGTGATAATATGGGTAATGAGCTAGTTGAGATGCTGGATGAACTCGAGTTGTGTGTCATTAATGATGGCAGCCCTACTCGTAGGTCTGCTTTTGGTCAAAGAAACAGCTGTGTGGACTTGACCTTCTGCTCGCCTGATATGGCTAGCGTGCTAAATTGGAGTTGTTTAAATTTGACCTATGGTAGTGACCACTATCCCATCTTAATTAAACACTCGTCAAAATCCATTCCGGATAAACCCCTTCCCCCCTTATTAAAATATCGTTTAGATTCTGCAGACTGGGATCTTTACTCAAAATTATTAGACCACCGCACTTCTTTCCTTCCACCAATTAACAACGAAAATTCTTTGGAGTGTTTCTCCAAATTTTCAGACCTGATAGCCTCCACAGCCGAAGATTGCTTTCCGGTGAAAAACGCACCGAAAGGCAAAATACCTTCTCCTCCATGGTGGGATAGTGAATGCACTGCCATGATAAGGGCTAGGAATGAGGCTGAAAAAACATATAACCAAGATATGAACCTGGAAAACCTCATAAATTTCAAGCGAATTTTGGCTAAGTCAAGGAAATTGTTCAGGAAAAAAAAGAACAAGGGTGGCGGAGATTTTGTGGTTCTCTGAGCCCATCGACAACAATATCCACAGTTTGGCAGAGAGTCAAAAATTTTAGAAACTCCACCAAACCTCCCACTGTCTCCACCTTACCCGAATCTCTGGTTAACAGTTTTTTTAGCAATATTGCTCCAACTATGTTCCCACCGCAGATGAATGCTGCCTGAGATCCCATGAGACCGAGCGACCCGAGTCTCATGACCCGCTCGATTTGGAGTTCTCATCTGAAGAGCTCCAAACGGTACTCAACCATGTGAAGGACTCGGCACCAGGGATTGATGGGTTCCCCTACTCCTTCCTAACTAAGGCAGGAACTAAAGCGAAGCAGTACTACCTTGACTTAGTCAATTTTTGCTTTATTTCAGGCTATATTCCTCCTACCTGGAAGGTTCAGGTTATTATGCCGCTGTTAAAAGCTGGCAAGGATCCTGGTGACCATTCGTCGTACAGACCTATTGCCCTATCGTCCATACTTATTAAAACATTTGAACATCTTATCAAAAACCGCCTTGAGTGGTTGGTAGAAAGCCAGAGGCTGCTTCCGGCGACTCAGTTCGGCTTCAGGAAAGGTCTGGGTACGGCTGACAGTGTGGGTACCCTCACGTCAGCCATCCGACTGGCCCTTAGCAGGCAGGAGTCGTTGGTCGCGGTCTTCTTGGACATCTCAGCGGCCTATGATTCTGTTCTCTTACCCCTTCTCAGGCAGAAACTGCAAGAGCTGAGAATCCCGCGTAGGATCTGCCGAATTATAGCCTGCATCCTTTCCGATCGTACCCTCCAATTAAGATCTCCTGAGGATAACCCAGTACGGAGGTCCTCCTGGAAAGGTTTACCTCAGGGGTCAGTCCTTAGTCCCATCCTTTACAATATTTATACCTATGACCTCCCCTCCTGTTTAAATTTCAACTGTAATGTCCTTCAGTATGCTGACGATATCGCACTAATGGTTACCAATAGCTCTATAACAGACGCCGCCCACTCCATCAATGTCTCTTTGGCCTCATTAAACCAATGGCTTCTTAATCACGGGTTATCTTTAAGCGCCCCAAAAAGCTCAGCTGTCATTTTTACACGCAAACGACGCACTCCGGATCTTCGTATAGAGATAGACGGTCAGGATATCCCGATCAAAAGCAGTGCTAGATTCTTGGGGGTTTATCTCGATGCAAGGATGTCTGGGGCAGATCACATAAACACCGTGGTTGCAAGGTGTGAACGCTCGGTATCGATACTCAGAGCTCTGGCCGGGGTATGGTGGGGTGCTCACCCCTACTCATTGAAGCTCATCTACAATGCATTGGTCAGAAGCGTAATGGACTATTGTTGCTTCCTTATTGTTCCTTGCAATAAGGGTGCATTAAAAAAACTAGACTCCATTCAGGCCAAATGCCTTAGAATAATTATCGGAGCTATGAAATCATCCCCCATAAATGCTCTTCAGGTTGAATGTGTAGAGCCTCCCCTCAACCTTCGAAGACAATACCTTGCAGACCGATTCATCTCAAAAGTCCTCTCCCTCTCATCACATCCCCTTCTTCCTATCCTAGAACAAATCCACTGTTCCTATAGCTCCTCTTCCTACTGGAACAATAAACCTGTCCCTCCCGTGATTGTCAGGTACAGGGAGCTTAAAAACCTCTCTGCACCCATCAGGCAATATCCTGTACTCCCGGTCTTCTCTTCCGCATATGAGGCTATCCACTTCAGGCCAAAGCTGATTCTGGGGCTCGGCATCTCGAAATCCTCCGTGGATGCTACGGGCGAGTTCGGACGCGCCTTGAGCAAATACTGGAGAGGCTGGAATATTTTTTACACAGATGCGTCTAAACTATCTCGAAACGGAAGTACAGGAGTGGCAGCGTACTTCCAAAATTCGAAGATCGCCCTCCTCTCTAAGTGTCCCCCGGAAGCATCTGTCTACACGGGAGAATGCGTTGGCATTTTAGAATCAGTAAAGTTTATTAGAGCACACAACCTAAAAAACTCTGTTATTTTTTCAGACTCCCGAAGTAGCCTACAGTCTCTCAACCAAGACCAGCTCCATTCCCGAACTCATAGCAGTTTGGTTGTAGAGATAAAGGCGCTTCTTTTCTCTTGTTACAAGGATGGCATAAACATCGAGATCGCTTGGATTCCTGGCCACTCTGGCATATGTGGTAACGAGTGTGCGGATTCATTGGCCAAATTTGCGGCCTCGAACGATGTCGATCGTCAGCACCACGTTGTGTACGGATATGATATGCGTGCAGACACAAAGCACAAGCTGTTTGACTCATGGAATGCAGTGTGGGTAGAAACGTCACAACACAAAGGAGCCTACTATGCAGCTGTCCAGCCCGGCATCCGACGGAAGCCTTGGTTTTCCAAGTACCCCAAGCTTCCCCGTCATACTGTTTCATCCTTGTGCAGGCTCAGACTCGGCCATTGCAGTAGTCCGGTCTTCCTCAGCAAGATCCGCGTCCGCGACAGCTCGCTGTGCGAATGCGGCCTTGATGAGGGTACTTTAGATCACATCTTTTTTTCGTGTCCCTTAAATTCCCAATCCTTTGACCTCTATAAAAAACTTCCCAGAATCCAAATCCCTCTCCCAATCAGTTTCCACCTGCTTTTAACCCACTTTTCCCACAAATTAATTAATTGTTTATGTAAATTTATAAATGAAAATGAAATTAAAATATGACGGTGTTCAATGTTGTAAATGATGTACATATATTTATATCTGTCTGTGTTGTGTATGTCCCTCAACTATTTTTTACACCACTATACAATAAAATAGTTGATAATGTCTATGTTTACTAACCCGATTGTTTTGTCATTTCAGCTACTAACCACTAAAAACTACCGCAAAGTTAAGTTCGACGGTTCATTAATTTTGCCGTCACCACTCGACACTGGCAGTATAGTCGACAACTCCGTTTTGGAGACTCAGTAGCCAAAGAAAAAAAAAAAAAAAAAAAAAAAGTTTTACATTTTATTTAGAATACTATTTGACAGCTGTGTGCCGCATCTACTCTAACATAACCGAATATATAAAAATTGGTTATGTTTTACATTGCAGATTCTTTTTAACTCAATGACATTTTTTATGAATGCTATCACCAAATTATGTATGATTAAAAAAAACATGATTACTTGTTTAACAAAATTGATATACATTTTACAGAGCATTCTGGGGAGACAAGTCAGAGCTGCGTCGTTTCCAGGACGGGTCCATTACAGAGACATGTGTGTGGGAGGGAGAGACTATGGCTGAGAGACGCACTGTCACCACGCAGATTATTAATTATCTCATGAAGGTCAAGTTTGGTATGTATTCTTTAACTTTTGGATTTTTTACAGTTGTTGCAAGTAAAATAATTATATTCTCAGCCCCATAAAACTTTTGAATCTTTAGGTAATTGAATAATTATCATAATTATAATGTGTTATAGGTATGTTTATAATTTGTTAGTGGATATTGTTAAATACTTATTTATTTATTTAATATGCTTCATGCACAAAGACTTAATGCCGCAGACATTTTCTTTCAGTCTGACCATAATATTAGTTAAAAAGTTAGCGCAATTAATCACTTGCGCTAACTTTTGCGCATTGTTTGCGCAAGTAAGTTTTTTATATTTTTTCTTCAAAAACATCATTATTGGCCCTAGTTGCAAGGCAAAAATATGGAGAAACTAAACTTTATTAACATTTATATATTTTTTTTTATTTTTTTTTTATTTATTACACCCTGGAAGACTTACAGCTAAAACTACATAAAAGTAGAAGTCAACATAAACTACTGAAAGCCAATTACAAGTCCTCATGTATAGTGACAGACTTAAATTTGATAGGTGAGCATATCAAAATTTTCGCAGTGGTTACAGCTTATTAAAATTTTACAGTTTATTATATCAGTTAATTGCAGGGATCAACTAGAAACTAGTATTAACTAGAAACCTTTAGTTACAAGAATAAGTGAAAGATAAAAATAATATAAACATTTCCGAAAACTAGGGATACAATTGAGATGCTACTTAAAAAACCTGAGGCTTATGCGCCTTCTGGCCGACGCCACGCTAGTCGCAAAGGGATCAAAGTCATACTGCTTACATTTATATTATTGAACTGTCTACCCGCTCGTATAATAAAACTATTCTGTCTGTAATTTGTTGATGCTAGAGGCACACGTAAGGGTGGGTTATTGCGGAATATTTTTTGTGGTACATTAAAGTGAAATTTAGATAGAAGTTCGGGGCTGTCAATATTGTTATTTAAAATTTTTAATACGTACAAAAAGTCGGCAATCTCACGTCGAACTTTGAGAGGTAATAAATGATATTTCTTACAGAGTCGAAGATAATCGAATGATATTATGTACCCATGTTTGCAAATGAATTAAATGAATTTGATTTTAAATGAAACGAAAGTGATCAGGGTGCTTCAATCCAATCTGATCGATCGACATTGGTATTGTGAAATTTCGTACTCTTGAATTGCGACACAAGCGCCCATTGCATCAGTATTGCGTGGATATTTAATAAACTAAATTGTATTGAGTTTGGCTTTATATTCCGTACTCTGAATGCTATTGTAACAGCTACGATAAGGGTTGTAGATAGTTTTAACATTGAATAATTATATTATTGAGATTTTATTGAATTGAAATTGCATTGACATTGAGATTGGTTTCAAGAGTAAAGTACTAAATAATCAGGCACCACATCCCATTTAAATAAAATTATATCTTCTCTTTCAGAAATAAAACCCACGGAGTTGTACCACGTATGTGACCAGCTGTCCAGCGTCATAGCTCGCAAGCAGTGGAGTCGTGGAAGCAGTCTGTTGCAGGTGGAGGAAACTTCCCTCACTGTGTTACAGGCCTTCGACTCCTTGCGGCGCGACCTGCGACAGCTGGTGCAACTGCCGCTTGATATCAGTGCCGTGTATGGTGAGTAACAATTTTACCACAGAAGTATTGGAAGAAATTATAATATCTTAATATTTCAAATCTTATTACTGTTATACTATAAATGATGACTGCCTCGCTGGCCGAGTGGTCGCAAGTGCGACTGCCGGGCAAGACGTCTCGGGTCGGGCAAAGTACTACTAGGTTTTAAAAAAAAATCTCAGTAGTAGCACGGAGTCTGAAATTGTGCCCGGTATATGACAATACTAGTCCGATTTGAATAATAATTTTTTTGTTGGATAGTGCATTTATCGAGGAAAGGTATAGGCTATTAAACATCACGCTACGACCAATAAGAACCAAGCAGAGCGGGTGAAACCGCGTGGTAATACCTAGTTCTCAATAATAATCCTTTTCTAAATTGAATAAATAAAAATCCTTTTTAAAATTAAGCTTAACATTCAAAGCCACTTAAAAAGCTATAGTTTCGAAATTAATTGTATTATTATATTTGCAGGAGTATCCCCAATATTTAGTTACACAGACCCGGTGGGCCCGGTGCCCTGCGGGCCCCCAGTCCGGCCCTGGCAGCGCGCCAGTACGTGCCTGGTCAAAGACGTGCAGAGAGACGGACTACACACGTTGCCTGACTACGTCCCTGTATGCAAAGTTGTTATTGAACTTGGTAAGTGTGTTTCTATTCTTAAAGAGATTAGCTTCGTTAAAATCTATAAAATAGTGGTTTTGAGACTGCCTGGTTAGCCGATTGGTCGTAAGTGCGACTGCCGGGCAAGGGTCTCGGGTTCGATTCCCGAGTCGGGCAAAGTATTACTGGGTTTTTTAAATATTCTCAGTAGTAGCACGGAGTCTGGAATTGTGCCCGGTATATGACAATAGGCTCACCCCCTATTACATGTGACACATAGTGAAAAGTGGGTGTTACATTAAATAGTAGTATTATGTGTACTACCCCTTGTATCCCCAAAGGGGTAGGCCCCCTTTGGGGATAAAAGGCGTGATGTTATGTTATGTAATAGTGGTTTTGTTAAAATAAATGGTTTACATCGGTATCTAAAGATGTCTTTGCGTTCGGTTGTGTTCTAACTGATTTGATTTAAAACTATAAATGATGAGATTCTATGCATTAAACCTTTGAAACCATTGTACCATTCTTTTTAAATACGAGTGTCGACTAAACGACTAAAGGATAACGAATAAACGCTCAACAAAAAAAAAAAATCTACAAAACTTTACACAAAATTTTTCCAACAGGTCACAGCGGCAAATGGCCGGGCGAAATTCACGCATTCAGATGTCTAAAGGCCGCCTTCCACCTGCAACTTGCAGAACGATTGAACAAACAATATGGCAACGCCTGCCAAGCTTACAACACACATGTAGATGTACTACGGGAAGGGATCACGTTCCGACTGGAGATCTCCCACCCGAAGGAGATCACTCTGCTGAGAAAGGAGATTGAGAATGGAGTTGTGAAGTTTAGAGATACGGAGGAGAGTCTGCGGTTACAATGCGATACTGTGTTGTTGCCGCGACTTAGGGGAGCGCTGCATGGGTGAGTTGATGTTATTATGTTTTAATTTTAAGTTATTTTATGCAAAAACTTGTGACCCGCCCCGGCTCCGCACGGGTGCAATATGAAAGAAAGAAAAACCATTTATTTTGCTATGACACACAACAAGAATTTAGAAACACAAAAAAAAGCCTATGGTGCGTCGCAACGCAAAAGGCTGGAGCTCAGCTTAATAGATTGTATGCATGTATTATACATAGAAACCTTACTTAAGAATCACTATTAAAAAAACCGCATCAAAATCCGTTGCGTAGTTTCAAAGATCTAAGCATACATAGGGACGGACAGACGGCGGATAGCGACTTTGTTTTATACTATGTAGTGATGTAATTGTTTGTGACGGTTTTCAATGTTTTAATTATATATTGTTGAACCTATTTAGAATTTAAGAGGTTTGCTGCTGAGCAAATCCATTTCTAATTGAGTGATGCGTATAGGATTGCTCAATTTATCTTATATATAAGATGAATTAAAGAAATGAAGAAATGAAATGATGAACATATGAAATGATATTTGTTTCTGCAAATAGGTTACAAAGTAACACTTTTAGTCTTTAAATTACTAGATGATGGTCAGCAGTTCCTAACTAATTGCTCTGCCGAACGCCGAAACAAACTCAGAAGTCATTGTCTGTTCTCTTAAAGCTAGTTTGATTGTCAAGTGCAGTGTCGTTTCAAACTTTACTAACGTCACGTTCACTTATTAACTTTTATAGAGAACAAGAAGTTTCACTTTCAAATAGACTACAAAAAGAATTTACTTAATTAATCTTCTTTATTTTCAGTCTACATCAGAAGCACCCATCATTCGGTGCGACAGTTTGTCTATTCAAGCGTTGGTTATCCGCCCACCTATTATCTCCCCCCCACTTCCCCCCCGTGGTGGCGGAGCTGTTGGTGTCGGCGGTGTACGTGCAGGCCGCGCCGGTGGTGCCGCCCGCCGCGCCCGCGCTCGGCCTCTACAGGGTGCTGCTACTGATGCTGGACTTTGACTGGGCCAGGGATCTCTTGGTGCTGGACTACAACGAGGATATGTCGCGTGAGTATTTTGTTACATACTCCGCGTACTTGTAAATCATGAGGCGTCACTTTAATGATTATGTTGTAATTTATCTGAAGGAGAGCGTTTACAGTTACATCATTTAAATACTAAGACATTTCGTTCCTTCATTAATAATAATCTCAAGACTAATGTTATAATAGTTAACAATTAATCATATGTAATGTTAATTATTGTGTCATTCTAATAAGTGTTAAACGTTTACACCTACTATTGTGTCTCTCTGCATCACCCTAAGGTTGACTGTTAGAGAATGCCACTAGGCATTAAGTCCGCCTTGTATATATACAAAAAGTGTAAATAAATAAAAAAAAAAAATAAAAAAAATAGTAAAAACATTTTAAAAATGATAAAAAATGTTTAAAAATACATTACAGGTGAAGAAATAATGGAAATAGAAAAGAAACTCAATGAAGAAGATATATCGTCCCGGCCAGCGTTACGTATAGTGACGTCATACGACGGCCCGCTGAGCGGGGCCTGGACCCGCGCGGGGCCCGACGCGAGGGTACTCGCGCGGACCAAGGCACTCGCCAGGAGTGCGGTAGATTATATGGAGAAGAAGTTCTCGGAATGTGCTGATAATGTGCTGGTAAGGACCTTGATATAATTTATCAGTGTATAACGCCCGAATACGGGAAGGGAACTCAATTTTAGATTATACTGAAATATCGTGCTATCTCTGTCATTTTACAAATTATTTGTGGTGACTAACTATACTTAAATGCGACTTAAAATTTAAATAAAACTTTTTAATATTCGGGCGTAAGTGGGATATTATCTGGTTAAAAGATTTCAATGAGTCGTTAGTTGATGATCAAAAGGTCACCATTGCGTCTGTCGAGTGAGGTGACGATGCACAAAAGTGCGATATTTGACCCGTAACAAAATTCAGAATTTTTTTACTGTCATAACCTCTTTACAATAATAAACATAACAAAAAGAAAATAGTGAAATCTGTCCAGCAGTTCCTACGTGTTGGCGTGACTTAGGGATATAGGGATTCTATTTTATATACATACATATATGTACTTTACTTCCAGAACATGTTCGTCCCCTCGTACAAAGGCTACAACGTAGTCATCCACCTGCAGCCGGCGCTGGTCCCGGGCCACTGCGAGCGAGTGTCGAGTGCGCCGGTACTGCGGCCGCTACCTGATACCTTCGCGGAGGATGTCATACCAGCTGTGGAATTTAACCCTGTCGATAGGTTCTTGGAGGAGTTGAGGGTGAGTTAATGTAGAAATCCTTACTAATATTATAAATCGGAAAGTGAGTTTATTTGTTTGTTTGTTCCACTTTCAAGCCGTAACTACTAAACCAATTGCTTTGAATTTTTGCAGACGTGAAGTTAGAAGTCTAGATTAAATAATAGGGTACTTTTTATCCCGGAAAAATTTGATATTCTTGAGGTAAAACGAAATTATTGGTATAGATGGCGCTGTGTGTATTCGTATATGTAACATAGGCTACTTTTATCCTTTTGAGACGCGAACGAAGCCGCGGGTAAAGGCTAGTACCATATATTTTAGATACAGCTTCTTCCGCAAGAAGACGCTGATCGGCTCCTTTTGATCACAGCGTGTTTTAAAAACCCTATTTTTTATGGCATAAGCCGGTAAACGAGCAGACGGATCACCTGATGGTAAGCAATCGGCGTCGCCCATGGACACCTGGAACACCAGAGGAGTTACAAGTGTGTTACCGGCTTTTTGGGGATTAGGCGTTTGAGGATTGTTGGGGATTCAGGGATTGGGGAGATTGGGGAAGGGGAGGGTAATTATTATTGTTACACGGCTTTATTGACAGCTGGATTAGGTATACATAAAGAAATTTTCCACTTGAATTGATAGTTCTGGATATTCCAGCAACCTAATTTATAATGTTGAATCATTATTCACTAAGTTCTTAACCTTTTTTTCGAACATTGTAGCGAAACCCTGACTTGTAACTTTGATTATTCTCGCAGTGTAACTTTTAAACTACTTTTATAATAATTACAATATTTATCTTCACAGAGTGCATACGGGGAGTTCGCGTTGTTCTTCCACGACATGTACGGCGGTGATGTAATTGCAGTGCTGTGGAAACCTGATGTCTACGAGGATAAAGAGTTTCAGGTAACTAATTATATAAATTTTTGTAACACCTAATAATTGGTGGTCGTGGTGGCCCGGAGGTTTAAGACGCTGACTTCTCATGCATGAGAATGCGGGTTCGAAACCTATCCACGGCATGTACCAATGTGACTTTTTCCGAGTTATATGTACTTTCTAAAATTATTTAGACACCACTGACAAACGGTGAAGGAAAACATCGTGAGGAAACCTGGGCTTATAGTTTGTAATTGCCAACCCGTATTGAGCAAGCGTGGTGATTAATGCTCAAACCTTCTCCGTGTGAGAAGAGGCTTTGCTCAGCTGTGGGCATTTATAGGCTGTTGAACACCTAATAATTTGTACCTACATTCATTGCATATAAATAATCTATTCTATTCTATTCATAAACACACGAGTAGTTTTATTGATATAAAAATACATATTCTTTATTCAGTCTCATAGAACACCAGTCAAAAGATTAAATAAATATTATAATCCAAAGCATTAATAAAAAAAATACACTACCACATAAATCCTTAAACTGATTTTTAATGAATAAGTGCTGTATCGGCTTCACCGTCCATCCATTAATGTTTATTTTAACCTTTTAAAGGAACCGATATGGTTAGGCCATTTACTTTATTTACTCGAATATCTCTATATATATAATTCTCCTGTGTGTGTGTGTATGTCACTGAACTTCTCTCAAACGACTGGACCGATTTTGGTAAAATTTTTTGTGTGTGTTAAAGGGGATCTGGGATTGGTTTAGATTCAAGAATCCGCCCGGCAGATGGCGCTGCAGTTGATGTTTAGGTTATTTATCCTAAACAGCTGAACTAATTTGAATGAATTTTTGTTTATACAATCAAGTGGATATGCAGGACAACGTCTGTCGGGTCCGCTAGTTTTCTATAAGAAATAGTCTCTTAGAAATAAAGTCCCATAATTATTATTATTTCTTTACAGTTAACCAACGCGAATGCTCTGAAGCCAGTTACTTCGAAGGGAGAAACAAAATACAGAGTGAATATTGAAGCGATAGTTGAAGATTTTAGAATACTAGGCAACGGACTCGTTAGAGATATTACTGTTAATACATAGCTTGTAGATACTATATTGTATAAGAATAAATGTATATTTTAAGTTAAATTGTGTATTTATTTATTATCCATTGTCGTTATCCGCGACACTATTTCTGTTTCCTGAGTCGGAGTCGTGATTTTAATTGACACTATAAGCAAGTAATATTCACAAAAAAGTTTTATAAATCTTCATAATAACGTAAGTACTATAATGAAATGAATGCCGTGGTGGCCCGGAGGTTTAAGACGCCCACTTCTCATGCATGAGGGTGCGGGTTCGAAACCTACCAACGGCAAGTACCAATATGACTTTTTCCGAGTTATATGTACTTTCTAAGATTATTTAGACACCACTGACAAACGGTGAAGGAAAAACATCGTGAGGAAACCTGAACTTATAATTTCTAATTATAAGTTTGAAATCGCCAACCCGCATTGAACAAGCGTGGTGATTAATGCTCTAACCTTCTCCGTGTGAGAAGAGGCTTTGCTCAGCAGTGGGCATTTATATGCTGTTAATGATGATGATGAACGTACTACAAAACGCCTCCGCTTTCGATAATAATTCTCATTTCACTTCCTCTTGATAAAATTGACAATATGACCTCTTTTTTGTAGCAATTGTCAAAAGTTCTAATAATTTTAGGAAACTACACTACTCCTCATTATAAATACCCATGAAATGTGAAGATAGCTAAAATAATTAATAACCAGCGGGTAAAAGAAAACCTGTCCCCATATGGGGACGGCGGGCCCAAATGGGTTAACTAGTCTAGTTCTCGTGATATTCTTATAAATAAACTAGCTGTTACCCGCGACTTCGTTGGCATGGAATTGTGATTCACAGCTCCTCTCCCGAAGATGATAGTGTGATAATATGTAGCGTATATATATGTTGAGCCGACCTGTTAGTAATATTCATGCAATTTGAAGTAAATTCATGAAGTACTTTTAGAGATCATTCAGGACATACATACAGACAAACAGACAAAAATTTAAAAAACCATATTTTTGGTTTCGGTATCGATACTGAATCACGCCTCGAGTATTCTTTTTAAAAAATATTCAATGTACAGTTTTGACTTGTTTACGATTTCATTATATATGTATAGATGAGAATGGGAACAAAATAAAAATAAAAGCATGTCTCCAATAATAAATAGTTGTATTATAAAATGTGTCCACTAAGTCACTAACAATCTATTTACGTACAACAATACTACAAAAAGATATACTTATTGGTATTACTATAATTTCAAAAATCATACGAATATATTCCTAACCAAATTAATTACCAATTCAAAAGGTAAATTTGGCATGTTTTACTCGACTTCTATCCTATAAGGAGGATTTATATGACAATATTAGCTAAACATGTTGTCAAGTCCCATTTTATTAAGTACATTCTAAAATTATAATAGAATTAAACATCAATAGTCTGTTGCAAACACAGAATTTCCATAAAAACTTAAAGAAGTAATACATCCAATAATAATTTCATCTTAAACCTTAATAAAATACGGCAGAGTATCAAGTGGTGCCGGATAATGCCGGATCCAGTCTCCCCCCTGTACAGGGCGGGCGGGGTCCCCCTGCGCCAGCCAGGTCCCCGCCGGCAGGTACACGTCCCTCTCTCGAGCTGTGCGCTCTATTACTGGGGCCACTAGGATGTTCTCGCCGAGCAGGTATTCTGGAGAAGAAATAACAAGAATTAATTAATTAGAAAATTGGTAATAGGCTCACCCCCTATTACATGGGACTCATAACATAAATAGTGAAAAGTGGGTGTTACATTGTACAGTGGTATAATGAATACCTCTGCCTACCCCTTCGGGGATAAAAGGCGTGATGTTATGATGTTATGTAAATAACAAGAAATTTTAAGTGAGTGGACTTGAAATGTGGTAGCTAAAGTGGCATCGCTCGAAGTAGCTTCTTACATTGTCGCACCCCATGGACGTAGATAATATAAATTTTATAGGCACTTGCTACTAACATCTTATTATTTTATAGTCTGCTCTGAAGATATTTTCTTACATTTTCCTTGTAAAAATATAAAGACAATGGACAGCAATTATGTTTCTACACTATAATCCTTTTATAGAGTGTTAAAATTACACGCATGATGGGACTGGCGTACACGTCCGTGTAAAAGTCCCTAATAATAAATAAAGAGAAAAAAAAAAAAAAAAAAAATTACACGCAATTAGTAATTGCTTCCTTAGAAATTACGCGGCGGTTCATTGTACTGGCTATTACCTGCGTGTGTCATGAGAACTCTCCAAATTGGATCATTAAATTGTGGCGAATGCAAATAATAACTGTGGAATATTTTAAACCTACAATATTCTTTGATAGGGGTTAGTTTTCTGGATTGGGTAAAGAATTTTTCGAGGCTTTCCGTTTTTTTGTATTACATTACAGTATCGTTTAGAATCGTGCTTGGTACTTTTTTATGGCATTAACCGGTAAACGCGTAGACGGATCACCTGATGGTATGGGATTGCAGTGAATGTAGGCAAATGTCAGGCCCTCATCTTAGGTAGCTCCTATTACTTGAATAGCCTAAATGTCAATCAGCTTGATCCGATAACATTTAATCAAACCACCATACCATTGTCTCCTCATGTAAAGGATCTAGGCTTGTATCTGGACAGCGGGCTCAACTGGAATTATCAGGTTGCTCAGATTGGCCGGAAAGTAACTGCCACGCTACGATCTCTCTACAGGTTCAAGAACTTTCTGCCACCAAATATCAGAATTGCTTGTCGGTCCCTTGTGCTTCTGTTGTTGATTATGCTGATGTTTGTTACTCGATCTATCCCAAGACCTTCTTAACAAATTGGATCGAATGCTCATAACTGTATCCGTTTTATCTTCGGTCTTCGTAAATACGACCATATCTCTTCCTTTCGCGCTCAGCTTAAATGGCTTCCTGTCCGTGAGAGGAGATCCCTCAGACTCTGCTGATCTTCTCTATTCTTAATGATCCTTGTGCTCCAGATTACTTAAAATCTTGCTTCCAGCTATTAGGCAGTTGCCACAACCGTAACCTCCGCTCGACTGATAACTTGCTCCTTGAAATACCTTCCCACCGGACCTCTTTTATTTCTAATTCCTTTACAATAAGTGTCATTAAACTTTGGAACGCGCTCCCCCTCAATATCAAAAAAGCTCCTAATAAAATCTCCTTTAAACACCAAGTTCATGAATTTTACTTAAAAATCGCTGCAACGCTAGGTCTAGGTCTTCGTCGATATATTTATTTATGTATTTATACCTATATTTTATGCATATGACTATATATACTATTTACTATTATGTAATATATATGTATAGCTATATTATTGAATAATTACCTTTTTATTTTTTCCTCTCTCTCTCTTTGCTGTTAGTTTATTCTCCGTACCTTATTTTTCGCAGATTTTCTATTTAAACCCTAAGGTTGACTGGTAGAGAATGCCATATGGCATTAAGTCCGCCTTATGTGCCATATTAAAATTGTGTACATTAAAGATTAAATAAATAAATAAATAAATGGTAAGCAATCGGCGTCACCCATGGACACCTGGAACACCAGAGGCGTTACAGGTGCGTTACCGGTCTTTTGGGGATTTGGAGTTTGAGGATGGTTAGGGATTTGGGGATTGGGGAAGGGCGGGGAGGGGCTCCAGTAACCTCACTCACACGACGAAACACAAGCGTTGTTTCACGTCGGTATTTTGTGAGGCCGTGGTATCACTTCGGTCGAGCCGACCCATTCGTGCCGAAGCACGGCTCTCCCAAAAATCTACATAGCAATAAGCTCACATATACTCCTATTCATTGGGAGTCATTCTTAACAAGTATTACTTACATTGTACATAGGTGCCTCTGGTTACCTCTTCGCAAATAAAGAGATCATATTCAAACAGTTTTCTAGTAACGCTTAGCTTATGACTTACCATCAGAAATATCATGAGCCTCAGTGTCATTAGGTGCTATCCACCACACCGGCGGGTTGACTGGCTCGCCGTGCGTCACCGCTCGTCTGCACGCCGCAATGATAGCGGGGGCGTACTGCGCGTGAAGTTGCACGTACTTCTTGCTTATAGCTATTGTCTGTTGGTAGGATAATATAATTAACTTTTTGATCTTTATTACCTGCCTCTTAAAAACTAGATTCTGAGCTTTTCAGTAGAACGGCATCGTAATTGTGATTCCTCTGGAGTTGCAGGTGTCAATGGGTGCAACGCTTACCATCAGATGATCCGTTTGTTCGTTTGTCCACCAACTTACTTTAGAATTATTTTTTTATGGCATAAGCCGGTAAACTAGCAGACGGATCACCTGATGGTAAGCAATTGGCATCGCCCATGGACACCTGGAACACCAGAAGCGTTACAAGTGCGTTACCGGCCTTTTGGGAATTAGGAGTTTGAGGATCGTTGGGGATTCAGGAATTGGGGAGATTGAGGAAGGGGAGGGTAATTGGGCCTCCGGTAACCTCACTAACATGACAAAACACAACGCAAGCGTTGCTTCACGTCGGTTTTCTGTGGGGCCGTGGTATCACTCCGGTCGAGCAAGCCCTTTCGTAAAATAAAACTTTGTAGGTTAGTTAGATTATCTTATCCGATTTTGAGATTCAAATGAGTTTTATTTGTAGGTACATCTGATTCCTTATTCAGGTTACTTAAACCTTAAGTTTTTGAAACACAAACAGCCACTTTGGTAAAGACTACAAGTCTTTACCAAAGTGGCTGTTTGTGTTGAAACTACTTACCTCATTATCAAATTCCCAAGGCACATACGAGAACTGCATGCTAGGCATGAAGGTGTTGGCTTGGAGCCATCTGATGAACAGTTCCTTGGTGGGAGGCTCATTGTATCCATTCCCTCCGATCATGTCAGGGAGGACCAGAGGGTAGCCGTTCATATTCATCTGCAGCAGCGTAGTGATGAGGGTCGGGAGTCCATTCTCGTAGGTCCAGTAGGTGTCCTTGTCTATCATTCGGATGAATACTGGAAGGTCTTGGGTTCTGCGGAAGAGCGTACTAGATTAAGCTTTGTACTTTTCTTGCTGGGGATTTTTGTAAATACGTTGTATGCATTATCGGATTTGTCCTGGTGGCCCGGAACTTTAAGACGCCAGCTTCTCATGCGCGGGTTGGGAACCTACCAACGGCAAGTACCAATGTGACTTTTTCCGGGTTATATGTACTTTCTAAGATTATTCAAACACCACTGACAAATGGTGAAGGAAAACATCGCGAGGAAACCTGGGCTTATAATATCTAATTATAAGGTTGTAATCGCCAGCCCGCATTGAGCAAGCGTGGTGATTAATGTTCAAACCTTCTCCGTGTGAGAAGAGGCTTTGCTCAGCAGTGGGCATTTATAGGCTGTTGATGAATGATGATGAATGAATTATCGGAAAAAGAGAAAAAGTAGATGTTAATTTTTCTTGTACTGTCTTACCTGTACCCAACTCGTACTTCGACAAGGGGTCCGAACTGTACCACTGTCCTTACGTAGTCAGCCGATATCACGCCTGGCTGGTCTCTAATGTCACCTTGTAGCACAGGTATCTATGAACAACAAAAAATAAAAACATAAGTATTCAATGTGTATCATAATAAACATTTTGGAGTCTAATTTTAAACTTATTGTGTTCATTCTCCATAAAAATACTAGTTTCATAGTAAATACCTGTGGTGACCAGCTAGACTCCCCACCGTCAAACTTAAAGCTGTCAACTCCAGAGGTGTTCTTGAGGAGATGCAGTCGGTCCAGGTACCACTGTCTGGCGGCAGGTTTTGTGAAGTCGATGTACGCTGTCGTGGTCTCATTGTCGTTCCACCAGCTGGTCTCCACCGAGCCGTACTCAGAGGCTACCAGGTAGCTGGGGAAAAAGGTCAATAAATGATGAATTACTTTAAACACTTTGCCTATACGAAGAGTTAAGCAAAACTATTCTAGGTTTTACTTACCCTTTGCTCTTAGCTTCAGAATACCAGGGCTCACATCCCTTATTGATAAACGGATGTGTCCACATCGTCACTCTGTATCCTTTCGCCCTCAATATGGCCATTGTGTTCCTAATATTGGGGAACCTAGCGACATCTACCGTCTGAGACCCGTAACACGTTTCCCAAAGATCATCAATTTCCAACTGACTATTTGGAAATCCGTTCTTAGTGATTTCATCAGCAAACTGCAAGACTGTGTTATGATTGACGTCTCTCTTATACCTCGCCCACGTTGACCATATAGGGTATGTTATCATTCTCTCATCAGGAATCCCTTTAGGCTTCTCCAAATACTTTTCCACGGCATATTCGTGAGCTTTCCTAGCATCGTCGAAGATTCCTATCGCGTAGATCAGATCCGTTTTGGCCCTTTTGCTGGAGTAGGGAGATTTGATCTGCGCTATGAAACAGGCGGCGTTTTTCTCCAGATTGTTTTGGTCTACGAAGAGAGGGACCTTCTTATCGAAGTAGTAGAAAATGCCTTCCGAGTTAAGCCAATAAGGCTCGGCTACACCACAGTTGTCAGCTTCCTTGGTCACGTAGGAATAGTTCGGTAAAACCAGACGCTCTATTGGCCAGTATTGTCGTTTCTGCTGTGGTCCTCCATACCAGTGGCGGGTACCTATAAAGATTTTTTAAAGTTTAATCACTGTTTTTCTATTACATTAGTAAAAATAAATACAGTTTAATGTGGGTCTTGATTCTATAGGATCTTTTTTTGGGGGGAAAATCATCGAATTACTTCTCCCGCCTGGGTGAGGCGGGAGTGTCAGACTCTTACTGACTAAAAACCACCCCGTTCCTACTCCTTCACGTCAAGCTGGAGCCCCGGTAACCCGTTAGGTTCTCCGCGACTGATTCTATAGGATAAAATGATTTATACAAGGTTACGGGGTAAGTCGATTATCCATATATAAGGATTTAGGTCGATTTACCCTGTGACCCTGTATATTTAGAAATAGAACCAAAATATCACAGAATTTGTCTTACCAAGATTAACACAGTCCTCCAAACTGACTCCTTTAGGGGCCTCCCAGGTGAATGTAATGATATACCCATTCCTCTCTCCCACCACCTCCTCACTGCTGATCCTGACAGTGGTGTCGTTGCTGAACTGGATCACCACGTCTCCGTCTTCCACCACATCTTTGATGGCTCCGGTGCGGCGACCCACCACCGCTATTACTTCTGAAAGACCCCCTGAAAATATTTCAAAGCCAGGCATCAGTTTACTTTAGTTGTTGTTAATATTTGGTGTCGAATTGGTTAAATGGTTAATCCCGATAAAGATTAGACAAATACTAAACCGTCTAGCGAACCAAAAATACAAAATAATTGTCTTCTATTTGGAACGATAGTTCAAAACACCTTCCTTTTCGTTCGCAACGTCTCTATATTAACATTATAAGTAGGCATTATAATTGAAACTCACTTCTATCCAAGACAATGTTGTATCCTCCTAACGGATTGTTTTCAATCTCCGCTTTGACATTGGGAGAGTCCAAGATGCAAATATCGATGGCATGCGCACACGCAACTAGAGCAGCGAACACCACTGTTGAGAAAAGTACAATTGTTGCAGTTTTTGTCATACAAAATTTAGTTATATTGTCTTGCTAATGTAGCTTTATCGGTTCGATTTTACAATCGAACGGATCGCATTTTTGATATTTTCGATTACCTCGGGAGTTGAACCCAAGTATATGTTGCTACTTCATCTCCGTGCCATGCGTGTTAAAAATTCATAAGTTATAACTTAAACACCCCTTTGAATTATCTATTTCAGTTTTCACCCTTTATTTAAGACTAGCTTTTACCCGCGGCTTCGCTCGCGTCACAAAAGGATAAAAAGTAGCCTATGTGACCAATACATACAGCGCCATCTATACCAATACTTTTGTTTTTCCCACGGAAAAATCAATTTTTTCCGGGTTAAAAAGTACCCTATTATTCAATCCGGACTTCTAACTTTACGTCTGCAAGAATTCTAAGCAATCGGTTTATTAGTTACGGCGTGAAAGTGAAACAAACAAACAAACTCACTTTCAGATTTATAATATTATAGTAAGGATATATTTTTAACAAACTATGAATCACAGATGCTATTAAGAACAAAGTTTCCGATACAACTTAAGTAAAGTATAAACCAAGGTGCGTGTTGTCACATACAAAGACTATTTTTTGTCCCATTGTCATCAAGTAATTGCTGAGACAATACAATTATATTCTATTCATATAATGGAGCGGTTAGGCTTTATATGACATTAAAATAATACACGTTTACGTGAATTTTGTTTATATAAACACGGGGTAAATGCGTTGTTGGATGAGTAGATAGTACCTATGTTTTGCTGTACTTAATTATTATAATTGTTCTTTCAGTACCTATGTAGGTACATAGTTCCTATTAATTCTTAGATTCTCTAAGTATTAATTGGACTGCTGGTCGAGTGTTAAAAAGTGTGACTGACGACCAAGGTGTCGCATAACATAACATCATGTCTTTTATCCCCGAAGGGTGCAATCCACGGCACTATGCCACTGTACAATGTAACACCCACTTTCCACTATTTATGTTATGAGTCCCATGTAATAGGGGCTGAGGCTATTGCCATATAATAACACCAAGCAAGGTGGGTATGTTCTATTTTCGGCTCCTGGGTTTTCACCAGCATTTCTTAAAAATAAATTAGACGTATACATTACCTAATGTATGTATATAGGTATTTCATTTACACATATACAGCACTTTCGGGGAATGTAAGCATAAGCTTAGCTTAGTATAATTATCTAGAAGATAACTGCTAGATAATTGTACGAATATGGAAACCGTAGAATCATTAAATTATAAACAGAATTATTAAATTACGGTTTTTTAACTATTCGAGTGTTCGAAGTAAGAAAGCGTAAACAAGCATACGTTATTTTTTATAATAAACATAATTCTTTATTTGCCAAGATATATAAGTATTTTTTAAATTTTAGCCGTTAAAAAAACGGATCTTTGTTAAAAATAGCTCTGCATTTACCTAAGTTTTTGTTTTGTCGAGAGGGTGCGTTAAAAATCAAGTTCACTTATTATGAGTTAATCTACTATTCGGAACAGACACGCTAATCCTGAAAATCCGACCAGCCAAGACTTCACATTTTAATAATAGTGTAACTAAACCTGCTTTATTAGATCAAATAGTTCACGTGAAAAAACCGTTATTTAAATTATATTGAATATTCCCGTAAATCTAAAAGGTTAGACAAATACTCACAGTTTCCAAAGACGAGCATCTTGTCAGCAGGGCACAGGTGTACTGGTGCCCTAAGCAAAGCGTCCAGTTTAATAAGGACAGTAGACATCATCGTCGCATTGTCTCTAGCTAATGACAACAATAGTTTAATCAGTAATCTTGGCTCATTTCCATCACATTTGCATGTTTTTCTTAGTTTTCTCAAGATCTGATATGAGGAGATCCGTTTGAGATCTTTTAACAGTCATTTGGTGTATGCAGATCCTGGTTTTTGTAGGATCTGAAGGTTACGTACATACTCCATACATGGTGGTGTATAGATATTACTCAAAGCCTCTACATCTAGGTACTATGGATACCATCCTTTCTTCGCACTATGAATAGGATTTCTTTCTATTCACCACATTCATGCCTTTCTACTGCTTTGTGGGTTGAGTGCAATTGCTAAAATACTTTGGCCAACACGGGAATCGAATGCAAAAGAATGACAACGGCCGGCAACGCACCTGTGACTCCTCTGGTGTTGTGGGTGTCCATGGGCGGCGCTGATCGCTTACCATCAGGCGATCCGTCTGTGTATTGAGGTCTTTTATTGGTTATGTTTGGCTTTTCCAAAAATTTCTGAATTGTAGCACAGAGTCTGAAATAGTCTCACCACCTATATAATATAACTTGTAAAAAGTGAGTGTTACCATGTATTTGTGTCTATCGCTGCGGAGATTAAAAAGCGCGTCGCTAAATTATGCAAATACTAATCTAACAATGTGTTGGGATAAACGTAAATATCAGACCGATCTAGTACAATTATGTCCATCTATAAATGCGTTGTTAGCTATAAATTAACTGTTAAACGTTTGAAATTATCATAAAATACATAAACATGGGTCTCGACGGAAACTGTTTTTCTTCGGCAGTTTCTGACTGAAGGGTAATGAGCAAAAACTCAACATCTCTTTGGGAGATCTACGTCTGTGCTAATTGGATCATAATTCTATTGACCATTTAAGGCTTTTTTGATTACAGCTAGCCTTTTTTTGATGACAAAAATAATTTTTTTTTATGGCATAAGCCGGTAAACGAGCAGTCGGGTCACCTGATGGTAAGCAATCGGCGTCGCCCGTGGACACCTGGAACAACAGAGGCGTTACAAGTGCGTTCCCGGCCTTTTGGGATTAGGAGTTTGAGGATCGTTGGGGATTCAGGAATTAGGGAGATTGGGGAAGGGGAGGGTAATTGGGCCTCCGGTAACCTCACTCACACGACGAAACACAACGCAAGCGTTGCTTCACTTCGGCTTTCTGTGAGGCCGTGGTATCAGTCCGGTCGAGCCGGCTCATTCGTGCCGATACATGGCTCTCCCACACTTGAATATTCAAAAGGCCCTTAACTTTTTGAGGATAAAAGACAAGGGTGTGTAAGGTTTTTATCCTACTAAAACCACTCGGGTGGCCATCCTCAACATCTGTAAGGGGCACCGGGTCCTCTATCAGACCAGCCCCGGCGCCCCCACAGTAAAACAGGTGTAACGGCACATCCCTAGGGTGACGCGCGTCTTCCTTGAGCCTCACGACGTCACGTGACCAGTGCCACCTTCTTCTCTGGTTAGACTACCCTGGTTAGAAAACTATCTTCGCTAAAGCAATACCTCTATTGCGTGGAAATGCCAATGTTTCGGCACGAATGGAGCGGTCTCACAGAAAACTGGCCTGGAATATCGATTAAATTGTTGTCCATATGCGACGGTGATTGCTTATCCTTGACTTGCCATTTATTTTAAAGAATTAGAGTATGCAGTTTTCTATACAAATGGGAATTAAAAAGAATAGAAGATGGTAAATTGTAAAAATAATTTTATTCAAAAGAAAATATCACATAGTTCAACAACATACAATTCAAAATATATTTATTCACTTATTCATTTATTTATTAAACTTTACTTACTTATACAACAAATTAATTACTACTCCTAAAAGTACCAGGAGAGCAGAATACACAGGAGCTACTGTGTTACTCTTTATGAAGAATGGCAGGGTGTCTAACGGTGCGGAGTAGTTCTTCAATGTGATGGGTCCTGTGATCACCTTGTTCTTGTCCCCTTGTTCGTACCACTTGCCTGCTGGAAGGTAGATGTCCCTCGATCTCGCGTTATTGGTCACTACGGGCGCTACTAGGATCGTCTCTCCCAGGAGATATTCTGAAAAACGAAGAATTTTATGGTTTTAATTTATCCCCTTAATGTTTTTATATCCACGGAGTCGTTGATCAAGTGATTGCATCCATGGCTGCCGAAACATGGAGTCTTAGAAATGATTCCCACGTTGTACAAAGAACTATTGCGTTTTTCTTTCGATTTTCGAAATTCCTCACAAAATCAGAAACAGTGCCTGGCAATACGCTCTCCCCCTGTTACACGATACGGTTCGGATTACGTAACTAGCGAAAAGGGAATTTTACATTTAACATCTGCACCTCTACCTGACCAGCTAACCCTTACGGGAATAGAAGTTTTTATACATACCGTCCCAGATAGCATGTGCCTGTGTATCATTGGGTGCTATCCACCAGATGGGCATGTTGACCGGAGATCCATCACTAACCGCCTTCTTACAAGCCTCGATGATAGCAGGAGTATACTCCGCGTGAAGATTCACAAACTTCTTGCTAATGTTCACGATCTAAACAAAAGATTAAATTACACCAATCAAATGAAAATAATTTAATGGAAAAAGAATTGAAGAAAGAGGAACAACGTAAACTTTTAAAAAATGTAAATATTCAAAATTCATCATCATTACACCATTTTCATCCATTCAGGACATAAACTCTCTCCTCTAATGAGCTTTATCTTCGGTCCTTCGTATGCAATCATCGTCATTCACTTTTTACAATCATCACTTCACTAGCCCTTCTCAAAAGGAGATGTCCACTCCAGAAAACATCTATCATTCTTCATAGATCCTCTCACTAAAGTGACAAGAATAACATCGAAGGTACTGACCTCGTCATCATAATCCCAGGGCACATAAGAGAACTGCAAACTCGGCATGAAGGTGTTAGCTTGTAGCCATCTGACGAACAGTTCCCTAGAGGGAGCTTCATTGTACCCATTGCCACCGATCATATCAGGGAGTACCAGGGGGTAGCCATTGATGTTCATTTGGAATAATGTCGTGATTAGGGTCGCTAAACCGTTGCGGAAGTCCCAGTAGGTGTCCTTGTCGATCATTCTCACGAAGATTGGAAGGTCTTGAGTTCTGGTGACAAAATTATAGTATTTTGGATTGTAATTGTTTTTTACTGGAATTTGTGTTATGTATTTTATCATTTCTGCAATTTTTATACTTACCCAAATCCAACTCTTACTTCCACCAGGGACCCAAAAGCTGCAACTGTCCTGACATAGTCTGTAGTTATGAGATTCGGGTGCTCGTAAATATCACCTTCAAGGACAGCCACCTTTGGGAAATCATACATAATTTAAACATATTGCCTTCATTACATTATAGTGGTATGTTATTTAACGTTCTACTTACAGTAGGTGACCAGCTGGTCTCTCCACCATCAAACTTGTAAGCGTCCACACCAGTTTCATTCTGCAGTTTGATCAGCCGCTCCATGTACCATTTCCTTACAGCCTCTTTCGAGAAGTCGATGTAGGAACCAATTGTGCCATTGTCATTCCACCAGCTGGTGTCAACGTTACCAGTCTCTGAAGATACTATATAGCTGTTGGTAGAAATTGAGCAATTGCCGTTGTAGTAAAATCAATTGTACTGAACTCCTATTCACTTTCTATGAATTCCTCTCGGACTACTGTAGATCTAAACAAAGCATTGTAAAATGCCGTTAAACTTACTTACCCTAAATTCTTCGCATTGGTATACCAAGGTTCACACCCTTTGTTCAGGAAGGGGTGAGCCCACATGGTGGTCCTGTATCCCTTCTGTCTTAGTGTAGCTATAGTTTCCTTCATGCTTGGAAACCTTGTAGTATTCACCGTCAGAGACCCATAGCATATCTCCCACAAATCATCCAGCTCAAACTGACTGTTTGGGAAACCATGCTTCGTAATTTCATCAGCAAACTCTAGCACTACAACGTGATTGACGTCCCTCTTGTATCTGGCCCAAGTTGACCAAATTGGGTATTTGATCATCAGTTCGTCGGGATACCCTGTTGGTTTCTTCAGGTACTTTTCCACGGCATACTCATGAGCTTTCCTAACGTCTTCGAAGATCGCGATGTCGTAAATGAGATAGTTCCTTGTTCGTTTGCTTGAGTATGGCGGTTGGACTTTGGCGATGAAGCATGCTGAGTTATTTACAAGATTCTTTGAATCGACATATAGTGGAACCTTTTTATCGAAGTAGTAGAAGACGCCAGCGGAGTTGAGCCAGTATCTCTCGGCTACTCCACAGTTGTCTGCTTCCTTGGTGACGTAGGAGTATTCGCTAAAGTTCAGATTCTGAATGGGCCAGTACTGCTCTTTCTGCTGAGGTCCTCCATACCAGTGATGGGTTCCTACAAAAACCTTTAATTTAGTGATGTTTTGAAATTAATATATGGAATTATTTTATTAAAATGGCATTCCGTGTAACTATCGGTTCTATATACTTGGCACACTTTATGTTGACATAGCACATACCTACGTAGTGACTAACATGAAATCCGTAACAATCTTACCATATTCGACACAGTCTTCAAGAACGTACAGCTTCGGAGCGTCCCAAGCGACAGTGATGATCTGGCCTGTTCTGTTGCCAATGACGGTTGTGCTGGAGAAACTCAGCGTGGTATTGTACTCATCGTAACTGAGTACCAGTGGGTTGGTGGACACCACCGATGTGGGCATTGGCCAGTTACGACCTATCCAGGCGATCGTTTCTGGAGCATTGTCACCTATAAATAGGATAGGATTTTAGCTAGTAGCTTAAGGTCTGTTATTGGTTTCTGTCTGGTATTTTAAAGTGGATGCTTTGTAGCGTTTGACTGAAAAACGGTGTGTTCTTTATATGAAATTTTGTTCTACACATGTTATTGCGAATGTAGCTGTTATTAATATTATTATTTATAGTATCTAGAAAGACATCACATCATAGGAAATGCGTCATTATCATCATCCACATCATAGGCGATGAAATCAATTAATAATGTAGGTAAGTGAATATGAGTCTTACCTCTTTGTAATGTGATCTTGAATCCTCCAATACCGTCGGTGTCTACCACTGCTCTTAATCCAGGTACGTTGACAATGGTCTGGTTAATGGCTTGCACACACGCCACCAGAGCGGCTAACACCACTGTGTAATGAAAAGTTGGTTAAAAATGTCATCATGTTGTAATTTAAGTAAAAACGCGGGTTACTCACGTGAATATACTGAGAAAAGCTCTACTAGTTTGGTACTCTCGCGCGTGAGCTGCGCGACGTCGCCGCGACCGCGCACGCTGCTCATGAGGAAGAACCCCTCTGTGGTTCGAAACTAGTAGAGCTTTTCTCAGTATATTCACGTGAGTAACCCGCGTTTTTACTTAATTTAGTATGTCTCACGATAGTTATTATGTTGTAATTTAACTTATCTCAGAGTTTTAAACATGGTAGGTATATTTTTAATATAATCCGTCTCATATTGGTCTCATACAAAGAGATATTTCCTTCCACAGACCCTCTGATTGTGGAATTCACTCCATGCCGAGGTTTTCCCAGTAGGCTACTTACAATTCATGGGGTTCTTCAAGAAGGGAGTAAATAAGTTTTTTATTGGTCGATAAGGCGCATGTGTTGCAATGCCTCAGGTGTTGCAAGCGTTCATATGCCACGGTAAGTATTTGCTATCAGATGGGTCGCGTGCTTATTTGCCACTGGCATGGTATAAAAAATATATATAAAATATTCCCAGGCGTGGAGGACGAAAGACAATCATTCAGCTAACGAAGTAATTTATTTGAATCGTAATAAACTTATGTGTTATTTCCTACCAAGTACCTATAACCAAGAAAAAGCTGCTCTGTTGAGTAACGGATCTGTGTATGAAATTCCTGGAACCGGGTATTAAAATAAAATATTCGTTATAAAAAATTGTCTTGAAACAAGATGCGCTATCTAGTATATTTGCGTATAAGTGATAAACTTATGGCCTTTAACATAACATTAAAAAACTTACTGTTAAAATTAATATAATTAAATACCTATATGATTTTAATACTAAATAACATCATTAGTTAGTTTAGTTTATTTAAAAATTGAAATTAAACTTGCATAGAATTTTTAAATTAATTATCTGTACTTACCACAGTGCAAGCCCTTCATGGTGGCAGTTTGTTCCTCGACTATCCTCCAGTATCGAAGAAAACTCAATATGAATACACTCAGAATGTGATACACTCCCGGGTATCAAGCCGCCTCTCCAAACCACTCATAGATATCTCAGTACAGTCAACACTCATGAAAGTGCAGGTAAATATAGTAAGCATAACGTCACAACTTTTAATACCCGAGAAATAAGTAAGTGTTACAATTAACACTTACTTGACTAGTGACAGGGTAGTTCAATGGCTACCCTGTCACTATTCACCAGTTATGCTTAGGTTAGGTTAATGTGTAGCACAGAATGATTCGGGGCCCTTTTCCTATGTTTTTTTATGTAACCCCACATTAGGGTTGTCTCCTGTATCATGGATGCGTTTACAAACATACGAGTTCACAAACACATACACATGACATCTAACCTCGAAACCACAAATTGTAAATCACACAAAGATTTGTTCCGTGCGGGAATCGAACCCGCTACACGTTACACGGCAGCCGGTTGTGTGATACACAAATCGTTGTTTCGGGTCTGGGTGTCATGTGTATGTGAACTTGTATGTTTGTAAACGCACCCACGACACAGAAGATAATACTAGTGTGGGGCAACGTTTAAAAAAAAACCAAATCGCCCACAGTCCTCAAATTCTCCAATTTGAGGGACCAGAACCTTCTGGCAACTGAGGGACAACGAGAATGTGAGTGGCTGAAGTGTTAAGAAACTACCACCGCTTTCTACTCAGATCATCTGCTCCAGCCGAAGCCTCCTGCATCCCTGGCCCACTCGCGACTTACGAATAATTTCTTACCCTTCGAGCAGGAGCACTGCTCTCGCGACTCCACTCTGGACGGCCAATGAATTGAAAGCAAGCCAGAGTTGAGAGACCTGTTCCTTGTCATCGTTTACTCCAGCCAGCCAATTAAGACAAGCCGGAGAATAAGGAACGGTGACTTCTCCCCCATTATTATTATTATTGTCTTTATTTAAGCTGATGTATGGCTCAATTATTTATTTATTTTATTTATTTATTAACACTTCTGTATAACAAACATACGATGGCGGACTTAATGCCGGGTGGCATTCTCTAACAGTCAACCATGGGGTGATGCAGAGATGTGCCACAGTAGGTGTAATTATGTGGCAGTTGTTTTTCTTGTTTAAAGGATTTTACTTCAGCTAATGAACCAATTTATGTATTAAGATAGCTTGACATCGGTAGCCTGTATCACGTGTAGAAACAGTAACTTGATAAAATCACTTGAAAATACTTAATTATACACAAACAATGTCAAGCGTCGTGTAGTTGAGTGTATTGTTGAATCATCATCAAGGACATCTGTGTTTTACATAATTCTAACATTTGTGATTACTACTGCCTATATCTTAGCCTCTGCCTTTTTACATAACATAACAGCACGCCTTTTATCCTCGAAGGGTTAGGCAGAGGTGCACATTATGCCAATGTACCTACAATGTAACACCCACTTTTCACTATGTATGTTATGAGTCCCATGTAATTGGGGGTGAGCCTATTGTCATAAATCGCGCACAATTCCAGACTCCGTGCTACAACTGAGAATTAAAAAAAAACCCTGTAATACTTTACCCGACCCGGGAATCGAAGCAGAGTCGGCAGTCGCACTTGCGACCACTAGGCCAATGAGGCAGCCTATTTCCATTAAGCCTTATTGGGTATTGTTAACCTTTTCAGCAATGGCAATTTCTACCTATTTACCACTCGGTATTTCATAGTCTAAACTAGATCTTTAGAAAGGTCAGAGAAAAAATCAATGATAATTAAAAATAAATCTTTATTTGTTAAAATAATATCATAGAGTTAAATAATTATTATGTAAGTAAGACAGATGCCATTCTTTTCACTCCAATTGATGTCTTTTAATGTTCAATCAAGATTGAAACGTATTCATATAAGACAACTGACTAACAATTAATTCCTTATAGCAATAATATTAGTTATTAAGCCTAAAACTACTAGGATAGCAGAAGTGTAGAGAGATACACTGGAATCGTGGGATACAGATTTGTCGCGGACGAAGTATGGGAGTACGTCTAAGGGTGCTGGGTAGTTACGGATCCATGTGGGGCCTTCGATAGGTTTCTCCAAGTCGCCTTCCTCATACCAAACACCAGCTGGTAGGTAGATGTCACGAGATCTAGCTCCTTCAGTCAGTACTGGAGCCACTAAAACTGTTTCTGCCAGGAGATATTCTGTAATAAAGAAATATTGTTGTAGTTGCGTTTGACCCAATATTGTTCCTTGAGGTACTCCTATTTAAAAAATCGGATTCTGCATTCGTATTTTTAGTAAATTCTAATCTATAGACAATTTTGTAGTGTATTTTACTATAGAGAAGACACTAAATTATGGTACACATATGAGATTCTCCCTCTTTGAAGGTACAAAATGAACTTGAAAAATATAGAAAAAATAATTCTAAAGCCATTGACAGGTTCAAGAACAGTTTATAATAAACACAACATTTAATTTAAAGCGTTTTTTTGTCATTAAGGAGCGAGTGAATCTTACCATCCCAGATCACGAGAGCCTCTTCATCATTGGGAGCGATCCACCAGAGAGGAGTGTTGACGGGAGTTCCATCAGCCACTGCTGCCTCCATGGCGTCGAAGATCACGTCTGCATATTCAGCGTGAAGGTCTGTGTATTTCTTGCTTATTTGTACTGTCTGTAAATGTTTGTAATCTTTTAATTGAAAAGGTTTGTATTGTTCTGAATTAGGCTCTTTGTAAATTTTTTTATGGCATAAGCCGTTAAACGAGCAGACGGATCACCTGATGGTAAGCAATCGGCGTCGCCCATGGACACCGGGAACTCCAGAGGCGTTAAAAGTGCGTTACCGGCCTTTTGGGGATTAGGAGTTTGAGGATCGTTGGGGATTCAGGAATTGGGGAGATTGGGGAAGGGGAGGGTAATTGGGCCTCCGGTAATATTTTTAGTTTTGCACCACTTGTTGCAATTTCAGTCATAAGCGTTCCACTTAAATTTACAATAGTAAAGCATTGTAAACAGTACCTATATGAATCACAGGCTGACAATTATTGTGCAATTTGATGCTTCGATAGCTGCGTGTTGATAATGTATGATGATTGACTAGGACATGATGTACCTAACTGTTATATCACAATTGTTATTGACGTTGTTATAATTCTACTGTCAATTAAATTCATTAAACCATTAACGAAAAACTAGATTAGCATATTGATAGACTTCTAGAGATCTTCACAACTGTTCATCTACTGCTAATATATTATGTTTATTTTTTAACTACTTACTAGTCATCCTTTTGTTTATTTTAATTCTACTTCCCTATACAAACTACTATCAGGAGTGGGCTTCTTTTCAAGCACGGTAGCATATTAAACAGCTACGATATTTTTATTAACGTAGGTACACGTTATTATTTGAGTTAATTTTTGAAGCCTTAGATAAATGTGTTAAAATAAATATTTTCCTTATAAAAGCATACCTCATTATCGAAATTCCAAGGTGCGAATGAATACTGCATCACAGGCAAGAATGTGTTGGCTTGCACCCATCTGATGAACAGTTCCTTAGTTGGCAAATCCGCCTGTTCGTGGTCTAGGTTGTAGCCGTTGCCTCCGATCATGTCTGGCAGCACGAAGGGGTATCCGTTCAGGTTCATCTGGAAGGTGGTTGTGATGACAGTGGCCAGTCCGTTGTTCAGCCCCCAGATGGAGTCACGGTCCACCATGCGCACGTATATCGGAAGGTCTTGGGTCCTGAAAGTGTATAATGTAATTTTGAGTTGTCACTGTTAAATAGGTCTTCAATTTTAGATCCTCTTCAATCTAAAACTATTTGTCGTGTTTTTAAGGGCATACCTAATTGTAACATTTGAAAATAGTAATTTACCTAAATCCAGCTCGGACTTCTACCATGTTTCCGAATGTAGCGCACACTTTTGCGTACTGTTGCACCAAGTGATGGGGCTGGAATTCAATGTCACCTGTCTGGATGGCAACCTGAAACACATATTGAATTAATTAACAATTTATACTCTACTAGCTTTTACCCGCGGCTTCTCTCGCGTCACAAAAGAATAAAAAGTAGCCTATGTGACATATACCAATACACACAGCGCCATCTAATGCAATACTTTTGTTTTTCCTCGGGAATATCAATTTTATCTGGGTTAAAAAGTACCCTATTATTTAATCCGGACTTCTAACTTTACGTCTGCAAAAATTCAAAGCAATCGGTTTAGTAGTTACGGCGTGAAGGTGGAACAAACAAACAAACAAACAAACTCACTTTCAGATTTATAATATTATTAGTAAGAATAATATTAGTAAGAACCAGTAAGGATAAGCACACAATAACAATATAACATTGCTACTTTTTTACGCTCCCTGTTATCACATGCATCAATGTATTAATTTTTATCACTTGCACTGTTTTTATCACTCGTCTAGATCTAGATCTTTCTTGCGGTTTAGTTCTCTTATATCACTAATATCTATCACAAAAAATATTTAACGAATACAAATGAAAAATTAAACAAAACGAACCTCAGGTGCAAAGCTAGCCTCTCCCGCATCAAACTTGACGCTGTCTATTCCATAAGTGTCGAGTACGTCCTTAAGTCTGTCATAGTACCAGTCAGCAGCCTTTGGGTTGGTGAAGTCAATGTACCCAGCATTGGTACCATTGTTGTTCCACCATGACGTGTTGGTGCTTAAACTCTCATCCAACACGAAGAAGCTGAAGACGTTATGAAGTTAGTAGGTTAGGTCATAAGCTGAGCTATCGATATGAACTGTGAGGATTTAACCACCGTTGGCGCATTATTCACACATTCAAACAAAAGTATAAAAGTTAAATACTCACCCCCTATCCACAGCTTCCGAAAACCAAGGATCACAGTTTCTATTAATGAAAGGATGTGCCCAAATCGTGACACGGTATCCCAAAGCCTTGAGGTCCTGCACAGTTTGCCTCAAGTCAGGGAACTTCTCCTCATTCACCACAAGAGAGCCATAGCACGTCTCCCACTGGTCATCAATCTCAAACTGAGAGTTGTTGAAACCATTGTCCCTAATTTGTTGAGCAAAGTCCAGGAGCTTTGTCTCGTTGATCTCTCTGGAGTATTGGGCCCAAGTAGACCAGATTGGATGCTGAACCATTTGGAAGTCTGGAGTTCCTGAAGGCTTGCCAAGATAGTTGGCAATGGCGTGTTTGTGAGCTGCTTTGACATCTGACAAAAACCATATATCGTAAGCTAATATAGTACGTGGTCTGTTTGTGGAGTAGGGACCTGCTAGTTGGGCTCCGAAGCATATGTGGTTGTTCAAAATGTTCTTGTAGTCCACGAAGAGTGGGATCTTGTCGTGAACAATGACGTACTCTCCTGCGGAGTTGAGCCAATACCTCTCCATGATAGCACCATTGTCGGTTTCTTGAATGTAGCTTGGCCTGTAGACTTGTGTCGCAGTTTCGATTGGGTAGACCTGGTCCACTTGCATAGGTCCCGCATACCAATGTTTTGTCCCTGGAATAAAAGAAAATATTTACATAATTTTTTAGATTTCGATGTTAACAAATAAAGATAATGGGTTTTTTGTGTCAATTTTCCGAAAGTGTTAAGTAAGTATGATAACTTTATATTCAAATCTTTAGGGGAAAAATCAATCAATCTGTCAATATAAACATCTCCTCTTAAGAAGTACAAGTATCGGAAGATAAGATTATTGTGCTTACCGAAATCGATGCAGTCCTCTAGTCTGGTATACTGATCAGCTTCCCAGCTGAACTTGATGCCCCTAGCCTGGGTGGCTGCCTCGTACAGGGTGTTGATAGTGAGGTTCACATTGCCAATCCTGACCAATAGACCACCTTCTACGTCAGTTACTGTGAATGGAGCTGCTAACGTGCGCCCGACCTGACCGAACACCTCACGTTGGTTGTCTAGAGCAGAATTATAAAAGAGATTTTGCAGAAATGGACCTTTATAAAGACGATGGAAAGTTAGCAATAGATGGAATGTGTTGAGATACTGATTATTCTGCAAAGCTGCTTCTGGTAGGTTTGATACTTTAGTGTTCAGGTATCTTAAGCGTAGAAAAGCTTTTAGCTCTCGAAGTCTCGCCTTCAAGGGATTACAAGTCCTTGATTACCATCATGATAATCAAAGACAATGTGCCATTACTTGACATCATTAACGTCCGGACAAAGCAATAAATTGTATTTAGCGCCGCGTCTTATCAATCTTGTAATTTGCTTAAATTAGAATATATTTTCCATCCACCATAATCCGACCTTGGAAGGTCTCTGTATCTGTTTGTTTAGATGTTATGATACTGGATTGATTTATTTTGTTGTTCCTATTGCTGATGAAGTTTTCTGAATTCGATTTTCAAAATATACTTTTTCTTTAGAAGATTTATTTGTTAAGTGGTATGACAGTCGATCACAGATTCTTAAAATCAAGCTTCAGATTTTCGGATACGGAGATTTCAGGTACCAATAAATTTCATATCAAAGTGGGTATAAGGCAATTAAACTCAGTATGAACTCACCCTCAGTCAGAACGAGGTGGAATCCTCCAGTGAGGATCGGCTCCAAAGTGAGTGTGACGTCATCAGCGCGTACAGAGGGCGCCTCTGTTATTGCAGCTGTGTGCGCGCGCGCGCCTAGCGTTAGAAAGACTGGAAAACAGAAATAAGTGTTTAAAGTTTGTTTTCTTTTTAAATTGCTTCTCCATAAAAGATGGAAAAGATGGTATATTGTATTTGTATTACATAATATCCCATTATGGCTATCTCAGATTTCCTACTTTTTTGAAGGTCACCTCAACGTAACTATCAAGTTTTTGTACTGTAGCATTTTCAACCAATTTTAGCCTTATCTATTCAGAATTCTTTGCCTAGTTCTGTCAGTTTCTCGATCACAGATGAACTGCAGTCTTAAAGTCCTAAACATGACAATAACACTTCTGAAAGATGAAAGATCGAAAGGAGGATTTTAAGATTTGAGACTTACATAAAAATGCCCTAAGAGCCGCCATCACGTCTCACCAATGAGTATCGACTGCGGTTTTTCTTGACATTATCTTTATCTCAATCGATATCTTGACATCTCTATCATCTTACGACACTATCGCTTGCTCTTGAGCTTAAATCATTTTTTTAGATAATTCTCGAATTTAACTTCTGTGACTCATGGCAACAGGACGAAGTTGTTTTTGTTGTTGTGGGGAATTAAGTACACCCTGATAGTAATTTAACCTAATGGCCTACTTAATGAAAGTATTGACGAGGCAAACAACAGGAGATTCTATAAGATCACTTGATGCTTAGCAATTGAAAATAGTTCTTTCTTTTAAAGTGATCTTATAGACTGTGTTGTTATTAGTTGGCAAGCCCGAAGGAACTATTTTCAATTGATATTAGTTTGTGAAAATGTGGATATTTTGTATAGATTTTGGTTACTGTCTTATTAACCGACTGCAAGCAATCTCGGGTTCGAATCCCGGGTCGGGAAAAGTATTACTGGGTTTTAAAATAGTCTCAGTAGTAGCACAGAGTCTTGAATTGTGCCCAATAGGCTCACCTCCTGAGACATGGGACTCATAACATATCTAAATACAGAAAATTAAGTGTTACATTATAGGTACAGTGGCTGAACAGTATCGGCCGAAAGTCCTTTGGAGCCTATTACTTGAAATAATACGAAGTACCTCAGAGCAAGACAATTTATTTACGTCAAAGCAGACAACCTAATGTTTTGCCGGTAACGAAACCATAGCTTGAATTTAAATCGGCCAACGCCATCTATCGAGCTATGGGACAACACAATAAATAGTAGTATGGCGTTGGCCGAGTGCATCTTTTAAACAGATTATTTCTACACTGAACATTCCGCCCACCAAAAGGAATATATTCCTTTTCGTACCGCCCACCATGCATAAACTTAACAACTAGGAGAACAGTGGACTGTATGACAATTATATTACTATATTACGAATAATACATCGAGATAGATCTAGTGGACGGCTTCTTTTAGCAGACATTGGCGCGGACAGATATGGTTCCAATCAAAATGAATAGATATAAGTACAAAAACATTAATCTGGGTGACGAAATTCTTGATACCGGCAAAAATATCAGGTTGACAAAATTCTGACAAAAACAATATAACTACTAACTAAACATTGTAATCAATACATGACAGTGCACAAGAGTAAGAGACATTGTTATTTCAACAGTGCAGTATAAGAAAATAACATAATAAAACCTTATCTAAAAACATACGCAACTTAAACAATTAAATCTACAAGATTTTGTGCCTTATTCAGTAACAGGAAGAAAACACAATTTTGAAATTGGACGTTTAATCATAGAGCCCTTACAACGAACAGTGACAACTCGCGTCAAGTTATCTCTACCCGGATGCAGCTCAACAATTCTGCCATACAACCATTTAGCTGGAGGTAAGATATCTTCTTTTATTAAAACTACATCACCTATTTTACAGTCAGGTTTACGAACATTCCACTTATGCCTTTGAAAAAAGTTTGTTAAATACTCCTGTTTCCATCTACGCCAAAAGTGCTGCACCATACGCTGTACTAATTGCCATCTGCGTAAAGTGCTAACTGTGACACTTTCATAGTTGTAGTCAGGAACCATTACCAATGGATGACCCACCAAGAAATGACCCGGAGTCAGAGGTACAGGATCCTCTGGATCACTACTACCCTGAGACAGGGGCCTAGAGTTTAGGCATGCCTCGATTTGGGAAAGTACTGTGGACAGTTCTTCGAACGTCAAAGTGGAGTCACCTATCACACGCTTCAAGTGGTGTTTTACACTTTTCACCCCTGCTTCCCACAACCCACCAAAATTAGGAGCGTGAGGAGGGATAAAATGCCATTCTGTTTGAGAGTTTGCAAGAGCAGCTGCAATGTCTTTGTACATCGAACTCTGTTGGTTGAAAAGCATCTGCAACTCTTTAGCAGCACCCACAAAATTTGTACCATTGTCGCTCCAGATATGACGACAGTGACCGCGCCTAGAAACGAACCGTTTGAACGCTGCCAGGAAACCCTCAGTCGTCAAATCTGAAACAACCTCTATGTGTACTGCGCGCGTAGCCATACATACGAACAAACAGATGTACCCCTTATACGACCGCTGTCCACGACCTTTGGAGACTCTAATGTGAATAGGGCCTGCATAATCGACACCGGAGTTCAGAAACGGCTTACTGGGAGTCACTCTGCAAACCGGAAGTTCTCCCATAAGCTGTTGATTCGTGGTCGCCGAGTATCGAATACAGCGAACACAACGACGTATATAAGCTCGTACAATATTTTTAACCCGACTGATCCAGTACTTGATGCGTATAAAATTAAGTACCAGTTGCTGTCCTCCATGAAAGGTCCTTTCATGAGCGTCGGCTACAATTAACTTAGCCAAACTTGAATCATGAGGAATAACAACTGGGTGCTTTGTATCATCAAGTAATGGTGAATACCGTAGCCTTCCTCCAACTCGCAATATCCCACATTGGTCGATAAATACATTCAACTTATATAAAGAACTCGACCTTTCCAATGGACTCTTATTTTTCAGGGCTGTCAATTCAGCCTGAAACCATTGCTGTTGGCTTTGTTTGATACATACATTCAACGCTTTGTGAATTTCGGAAGCTGACAGGTATTTTGCAACCTTAATATTCGCTTTACGAAGTTTTAATGATTGCAAAAATCTTTTACAATACGCAACAACTCTCACCAAACGTGAAAGTGATGAATACTTAGATCCCCAAATGACTTCAAAATCAGGCACTACGCTGGCAGTGTGAACATTAACTTGCTTTAACTCCTCATTAGTATGAATGGCACTAGGCCGGGTGAAGTCTATCTGAGCATTCCTTAACCAACCAGGTCCATGTTTCCAAAGATCATCACCAAGGAGAAATGCTGAAGACACTCCCCGGGAAGCTATATCTGCTGGATTTTCTTTAGATTTAACATAAGCCCACTGTGAATTGTCTAGCAAACCAAGAATCTCAGAAGTACGATTAGCCACGTAAGTTTTCCATCGACTTGGATGATCATTTAACCAGGCCAAAACAACTGATGAATCCGTCCAAGCATGTATATTTGCCTTAGGAATGTTCATTACTTGAGCTACATCAATCAATAATTTTGCTACTAAAACAGAACCGCACAACTCCAGCCGTGGAATGGATATTTGCTTGATGGGAGCTACCTTTGTCTTTGCGGTTATGAGGTGCGAGTGTATTTGCCCATTAGCATCGACAATGCGACAATACACCACAGCCGCATAAGCTATATTTGACGCATCGCTAAAGCCATGTAACTCCATTGTAATATCTTTTTCGCTTTTATGTATCCATCTAGGAATGTGAAAGTTTACCAGTTTCTTTAACTCTGCTCTATAATATGACCATTCTTGTAAGAGATTTGGTGGCAGTTCATCATCCCAGCCGATTCCACTAATCCATAGCTTTTGTATGAAAACCTTCGAGGTTATAATGCACGGTGCTATCCAACCCAACGGATCATAAAGCTTTGATATCTCTGATATAACCGTCCTTTTTGTTTCAGGTGCAGCAGGAGGTGACATCTTCACAGAATAATCAAATTCATCAGTGTTCCGGTTCCAGGTAAGTCCTAAAATCTTAGTTATACTATCCATTTTTATTTCAAGGTCTCTACCAGAAGTTTCCTTCAACGTTTCCAAAATGGATGGTCTATTGCTTGTCCACTTTTGCAATTGGAACCCCGCTTTCTCTAATAGACAATTCATTTCATCATAAATTAGTTTTACTTCTGTTTCAGATTGACACCCAGTCATCAGATCGTCCATATAGAAGTCTGACTTCACCCTTTCAGCAGCCATTGGATACCTCTCGCCTTCATCGCACGCAACTTGCTGCAACGACTTTACAGCTAAGTAAGGAGCGCATGACGTACCAAAGGTGACAGTCAGAAGTCGGTAATCCTCGATCTCTTTGTTTGGATTCTCTCTCCAAACAATTCTTTGATAATCTGTATCAGGTCGAGCGACCTTGATTTGGCGATACATTTTGACGATATCGGCAGCCAGACAGATCGGATGTTGACGCCATCTCATGACAATATGTCGCAAATCTGCCTGAAGAGTGGGTCCTACCATTAAGGTGTCATTTAAGGAAACCCCGTTCGTTCCCTTACATGACGCGTCATAAACCACTCTTACCTTAGTGGTTAATTTATCCTGTCTAACCACTGCGTGATGAGGCAAATAAACAGCATCGTTTTTATTTATTTCAGCCTTATCAACGATTTTCTCCATATGACCAGCAATAAATATTCTTTTATTACATCAGCATACTGTTGTTTTAATTCATCATCCCTACCCAGCTTCCTTTCTAAACCTAGCAATCTTTTTACAGCTATATTTTTAGAATTACCGTATTTACAAAGTGGATCTTCGGAACGAAAAGGTAATTTTACGACATATCTCCCATTGACATCTCTAACTGTCGATTGTGCGTAAAACTCTTCGCAGGCCTGTTCTTCAGGCGTGAGAAGCTTTTTCGTTATAGCAGGTTCGGAATCCAATTCCCATAAACGTTTTAACATATCATTCTCTTCTATTTGAGTGTACATCGTGATTATAGTATTATGAGAATTTAGAGAGCTATCTGCCTTACTGACATAGCCTGACACAATCCAACCTAAATGCGTGTCTTGTGCGACCGGAGAGCCTGTAGGACTCTTGATCAGACCTTCCTTTAAAATACGGCAGTATACTTCCCCCCCTAATAAAATATCAATTTTATTAGAACGACTGAAATTTGGGTCGGCTAGACGTATGCTGTGAATTTCTGGCCAATTGTCAAGGTTGACATTCTTATCTGGCATAACCGATGTCAGTGAACGTAGTACATGCGCAGTTACGTTTATGGTATAAGAGGAATCATGCAACGATTGAATATCAATATTCACTACATGTTTAGAAACGATCTTGCTATGCTCACCTCCTATACCTGCAATAGTAGTCTTTGAGACTACTCTCCTTAAACGAAGTAATTGCGCAGCTGACTCAGTTATAAAGGATGCTTGTGATCCTTGATCCAACAAAGCTCTCAAAACCTGAGAGGACCCATTTTGTGATTCGGCTTTAACCAAAGCCGTGGCTAACAAGACCTGACCCTGCGTTTGTTCATTCACAAAATGAGATGCTATACTTACCTTGACATCATGGACTGGCTCTGAAGTACATCCAAGTTCAGGAAGAATAGGTTCCCCTGACGCAGTAACCCCAATGGCTCCACTATGGTTCTTCGGATGTAGCAGCGTATGGTGTTTACGCTGACAAATACGGCATTTCGAAAAAACACGGCAGTATTTGGAAGTATGATTACTTCCCAAACAATTAAAACAGGCACCCAAAGATTGTGTTACGGCACGACGTCCGTCCACATCTAGTTGGCAAAACTTCTTACAATTTAAGAGTTTGTGACTCTCCGAACAGTGTGGACATAACATATTAGTCGTACCGTGCATGACCTTAGTGTGAGATGTAGGATGATGATCGACTTTTAATTTATTTTTAGGCTCAACGCATTCGAGAGCACGAAAACGTGTTTCCAAAAACTCGCAAAACTGTTTAAAGGAAGGTAGATCGTCGGATGATTTAGTGACATGCAGTTCCCACTGCTTCCTCGATTCTACGTCCAACTTTAAGCTTGCAACGTAAATAATAATTACATCCCAAGAACTTACATCGATCCCAATATTAGTAAGTTCGTGCAAACAGTCACTGGTCACATCTAGTAAATCTTTTAGTGCTTTTGATGATTCATTTCCAATATTACGTTGGCCAAATAATCTATTTAAAATATATGTGGATACAAATCTCTTGTTATTATACCTATGTTCTAACATTTCCCAGCATTTTTTATAGTTTAAATCAGTTATAGGTACATGTTTTATAAGCTGCTCCGCTTCACCTGACAGTTGAGTTTTTAAATAATGGAGACGTTGGACATCATCAAGTTTTTTATTGTTGTGTACTAATGACACGAACAAATCACGGAATGACGACCACTCTGTATATTTTCCGCTAAAAGTAGGTAAAACTATTTTTGGCAATCTTACCACACTGCTGTCAGATGAACCATCGCAACCTTCCTTCCTGGAGCTGTGAACTTTTAATTGGGACAAAACATTTTTTAATTCTACCTTGTACATTAAATAACACTCATAAACCGTCTCATAGATATCTTCCTGGAAAAAGTCCTGTAATTCTTCACTTTCGCAATCACCTACGATGACTTCATATTTCGCAGAAAAATTCTTGAATTGGGTCTCTAACATCTCTAAACGTGCATCGACATAATTGTAGTTTATCCGATCTCTCGGGGACTTCTTGTAATTTATCCAGCCCTTTTCAATTTGTAATTTGATATCTTTCAGCTTTCTTAGTTCTTTCTCCATGTTGTTTGTATTCATGAAAATATTCTAAGTCCAGTGAAAGATAGATGAAAATTCTCTAAGTGTCGCTGACAGTTGACAATTGACAAATTTTCCAAGTCCAAACTATAGAGAATTTTTCTAAGTGTTTAATACTTGTAGATCGCTTCGAAATCGGGCATAGATTCGACGTCTGGTCGTTTTTCTGAAACTATTCTAAGTCCCGATCGAATGCACGCGAATTTTTCTAAGTCCCTAGTTTTAATGATTTGAATGTACTCACAGTTCTTTGTCCACAATTATGCACTTCACTTCACTACTACGAAGTTCACCGATGATTCCCGATGTATGTCCTCGGCAGCTGAGCACGTAGTCTTCCACATGTAGTATTGTTAACCGACAACTATCACCATCTCGTATCAATTAGCACAACTATATTTAATTGTATGTGTTCTTCCATAAACACCCTTCGGCTCGACTGGACCATGAACAGTATCGGCCGAAAGTCCTTTGGAGCCTATTACTTGAAATAATACGAAGTACCTCAGAGCAAGACAATTTATTTACGTCAAAGCAGACAACCTAATGTTTTGCCGGTAACGAAACCATAGCTTGAATTTAAATCGGCCAACGCCATCTATCGAGCTATGGGACAACACAATAAATAGTAGTATGGCGTTGGCCGAGTGCATCTTTTAAACAGATTATTTCTACACTGAACAGTGGCATTAAGAGCCGTAACGTGCACATTTGTCTACCCCTTCAGAGATAAAAGGCGTGGACATATACAAAGATCCGATTAAATAATTACGTATGTCGTTACGAGTATAAAAATTTTAATGAATTTAACCACGATTGAATTTAACCACGGTTGGTAGCGGCAGATGACAGTCGCATTGCAAAACTGATATTCAGACTAAACTAAACTAGATAAGATATTGATGGAGACCCCCTATTACATGGGACTCATGACATCAATAGTGAAAAGTGGATGTTACATTGTACAGTGGCATTAAGTGCGTACGGCTAAGGAGTGGAATTCTTTGTCAGAGTTTATATTCCCTGAAGGTTATAACCTGGATTTCTTCAAGGCTCGAGTGAATAGGTTGCTTATGGGTCGACGTGCTCCATCGTAGACCGCATCATCGCTTACCACCAGGCGAGATAGTGGTCAAACGTCGGCCCATCAAAAATAAAAATGCCGTAATTAATGTGCACCTCTGCTTACCCCTTCGGAGATAAAAGGTGTAATGTTATGTTCATGAGGAACTGATTGCTGGTGGCTTACTATACCATACACTATACTCAGTGGGTGCTATAGATGTTTACGATTAGCCTTTGATTCTTATTGACATATTTGTTTGGTCAAAGATATTCTCTTCGGCCGGTCGTTATCGACGCTATCTTTCCTTCAAGTAGTCTGTCATATGTCTCGACTTATCAAGAGTAACGTCAACTGTCTACCTACTGTATTATGATTAAGGGTTTTTCTCCATTTTGTTCTGAGTACGTAGGTACCTAGTAGGTACAGACGACAGCAGGTCAGCATATACCGACGACGTGAAGCAACGCTTGCTTTGTGTTTCGTCGTGTGAGTGAGGTTACTGGAGGCCCAATTACCCTCCCCTTCCTCAATCTCCCAAATCCCTGAATCCTCAACGATCCTCAAACTCCTAATCCCCAAAAAGGCCGGTAACGCACTTGTAACGCCTCTGGTGTTCCAGGTGTCCATGGGGACGCCGATTGCTTACTATCAGGTGATCCGTAGGCCCGTTTACCGGGTTATGCCATAAAAAAAATATACTCGTTTCAATGCTTTACTAAATTATAACTTTATTGTTTTGATATACAGTCGAAAATCCAATGAATATTTAAAGTTTGGAGTAGGCTGATGTGCTTGACTTTGCATGAATATCTAGTGATTTTAATCGGAGATTGTTGTAATCATATTTGATCCTTGATTATGTAAGTGTAGGTACTTCAGTTTGTTTGTTTCTGGAATGAATTTAAATGTACGAATCTATATTTTGGTTTGAACACCTAGCTTTAGGTAGGTAGGTACTGAAAAAGAGACTGACGGACAATTTTATTTTAACTTTTCAATAACGCTTGTACGTGGTTCTAATTCAAACAAATGCTTTGACTTTGAATTGTAAGTAATAATTAATGCAAACTAAAATATCAAAATTGAATTTTGATCATTGACTTATTTTCTGGTCGTTGTGGATAAAAAAAAATTAGAAGATGTTGTCGTATTGTCTCTCCACAACAATCAAAGTTACTCACAGTACCTACAATTGAAAGAGTATCTATCATCTGGAAAAGTCCTCAGTTTTAAGTTCTTAAAATCGATTGACATGGAATAGTTTTATTAGTAAAACCAAATTGGGGACCACAACAGGCGTAAAGTTGTCACATAGCACTCATTTCTTAGTGTCTGCAAACTCCTCTGATGTTGCATGGGCGGCGCAGATTGCTTGCCATCAGTGGATGGTAGTAGATGACCCCCTTACCTGATCCCATAAAAATCCAGCTGGGTATTTATGTTATCTATTATTGAACGATAATTTATAATACTTTCCCTTGTTTGGGGATTAAATCTGAACGTCAACTTGAATACATTCTATGAACAAATCAAATCAATTTTGTATGTCTGTACAGACACAATGTGGCGCACTACCATAATATTATCTACCATCTATTGTAACATACCTACATTGACGAAATAAACAATATTTGTATTTGTATATTTGTATTTAATCGTTCCGATCATTTCTATGGTCGTTCTTTGATTTTAAGAATAAATCCAATAAAACAACAAATACATACTCATTAAAATAAATATTATTAAATTTAAATATACAATAATTATTTAATAATAACAAAACATTCGAGTTTGTTTTTCTATTACTCGAGTAAAGTGAAGTATGGGAGGACGTCCAATGGAGCTGGGTAGTTCCTCAGCCAGATTGGGCCGTGGATGACATGGCCACTGTTCCCATCTCTCCAGGCGCCTCGAGGCAGGTAGATGTCACGGGACACTGCTCCTGGCTTCACCACTGGAGCTGCTAAGATCTTCTCACCCAAAAGGAATTCTGGAACATCAAGAATAGGGTCGTGTCCAGGTTAACAAAATAAAAATTTATTAGTCCGTCAGTTAGATAATGAAAAAATATTAGACACGTATTTTTTTTATTTTCTCGTATTAAGTTGCAATACTTAGATAAAATGGCGCTAAGTTTAAGAGTGAGAGGTAGTTACGTCATAACGGGCTACAAAATATGACACGTATATCGTCGAAAGTATTTAGTTTTTTTGAGAAAAGAAAAAATACGTGTCTAAAGTTTTAAACGAATGTACCAGACGGATATTAAAATAAAATTTAGGAAACTACCCTATTCTATTTCATCTATAGATGCACTTATGAACTTATGTCAATAAATTTTATTACCGTCAGCAACAGCGAAAGCTTCTTCATCATGAGGGTCGAGCCACCAGATGGGAGGGTTGACGGGAGTACCGTCACTGACTGACTTCTCCATTGCAGCTAATATCTCGTCAGCATACTCCGCGTGGAGGTGGGTGTAGCGACGGCAAATTTCTACAGCCTGAAAGCAAAGTATTTTTAAGATATTTCATAGGCCTTTGCCCTGCAGTGAGACGACAATATCTAAAAATAAATAAATAAGATATTTCTTCAATTGTTTTCTTAAATAAATAGCGTAAAGTTAAAAGTAAAAAAGTCTAAATCATTTATTTCAATTAGACGAGAAAGGCACTTTAGAACGTCAACAAAAAATGTAAAAGTGAAGCTATTTTCTCATTCCGGCAAGTTTTATATCCCAACGGAGTAGGCTAAGTTGAAGTGTAATTAATACCCATTTATCATTAGTTTATGCTATGAGTTCCATGTGTATTTAGTTAGTTGGCACTTTGTAACCACGAGGTAAATGTGGTAATGGTTAGAAAATAGTTACATTTAAAGTATCCTTTCGATTAGTAGAGAAGTTAACTTTTCTGCCTGGTTGGCCGAGTGGGGTGCGATTCCCGGGTCGGGCTGCGGCACAGTACTATTGGTTTTTTTTTAAATAATCTCATTAGTAGCTCGCAGTTCGCACAATTCCAGAATTGTGCCCGGTATATGGCAATACTCTCAACCCTCATTACATGAGACTCATGATTAACATACGTAGTAAAAAGTGGGTGTAACATTGTACAGTGGCATTAAGTGCCGTAATGTGCACCTCTGTCTACCCTTCGGGTCTAAAAGGCGTGATGATGTTATGTTAAGTATTACTTTTAGCAAAATTTATACTTGTCCATTCAAGCTTACCTCCTGATCATGGTCCCAGGGTACGAAGGAATACTGAAGAGTAGGCATGAACACGTTAGCCTGTAGCCACCTGACGAACAGTTCCTTGCTGGGCTTCTCATTGTAACCGTTGCCTCCGATCATGTCAGGCAACACCAGTGTAGCCGTTCAGTTCATAGACAGGAGAGTGGTGATCAAAGACTCCAGACCGTTGTTGAAGTCCCACAGTGTGTCCTTGTCGACCATACGGATGAAGACTGGCAGGTCTTGGGTCCTGGAAGAATGGGATCGTGTCTAAATGATTGATTGAAAGGGATCATAAAGAGTTATAGTTTTTGCAATTACGTCAGCCGTTTGAAATTGTTGTATCAGTACCTGCTTGCTGATAATCAGAATAGATCTGTTATCATTACTAGAAAGGGATTTTTTAACATGGTACAGCATATTAATTACTTACCAAAGTTATTATAGTTAGAGAAGTTTAAATTGCAACCATGAATCTCACCTCATTCCAGATCTGACTTCAATGGCGGGTCCGAATTTGGCGACAGTGCGCACGTAGGCTTGCACGATGTGGCCAGGGTGCAGGTTGATGTCCAGACCGTTCTGTACTGGGATCTGTGAAAGATAAGGTCAGCAAACTTTAGTTTTGCACTTAAGTAGCAATAGCTCTAGGGATTACCCCTTATTAATCTTCAATTATATTTAAGGACTCTTCATTAAATGAGGCCTCCATATGACAGCTTCGATACCCATCACATTGGTACTAAATTGTTTTTACCCTGACAGCTTCGATAGCTAAGATGGTTCATCGATTTCGTATCATAAGCAGTATCAACGAAATAAAGTCATAACTTCATCATCATTGCGGTAGGTATTTGTGTACCCACCTGAGGAGACCAGCTAGATTCTCCAGCGTCAAACTTGACTGTGTCGATGTCGTAGGTTTCAATCACGTTGCGGACTCTGTCAGAGAACCATTCGGCAGCCTCAGGGTTGTGAAGTCGATGTAGCCAGGGATGGAGCCGTTGTTGTTCCACCAGGTCGTGTCAGGGCTGCCTTCCTCGTTCAGGACCAGGTAACTGGTGAAATTATAATGGTTCTTATTGAAGGTTAGAACTTCATTGAATCAATGCAAATAGTGATAAGGGTTTCTTCATAATACTTTTATGGCTAACAGAAGACTGCAATAAAACTGAATCATGGAAATCTAATGATAGGAAAACGAAGAAAATTTTCACTACCCCTTGCCTAAAGCCTCAGAGTACCAAGGTTCACAATCCTTGTTGATGAAGGGATGCACCCAAATAGCGACCCTGAAGCCAAGACCCTTGATGTCCTGTACCAACTGCTTGAGGTCAGGAAGCTTCCTTACGTCTACAAACAGGGAACCGTAGCAGACTTCCCAAAGATCGTCGATTTCAAACTGAGCGTTAGGGAAACCACTGTCCTTAATCTCGTTGGCGAAAGCCCAGAGATTGTCCTGATCGATTTCCCTGGAGTAACGTGCCCAAGTAGACCAGATAGGGTACTGGATCATCCTATAGTCGGGAACACCAGATGGCTTGCCGAGGTAGTTGTCTACAGCGTGTTGGTGGGCAATTTTAGGGTTCTCAAAGAACCAGAGGTCGTATTTGAGGACATTTTCGGTTCTCCTTGTGGAGTAGGGGTCAGCGACTTCGGCGATCAGACAGAGATGGTTCTCAAGCTCGTTGTGGTAGTCGATGAAGAGTGGCACTTCGGGGGCGACGTAGATGTACATGCCGTCGGAGTTGAGCCAGTAACGTTCGCCCACGGCGGCATTGTCTTCCTCTTTGGACACGGCAGAGTATTTCTTGAGGAACGACTTCTGGATGGGCCAGTATTGCTGCTTCTGTTCGGGACCAGCGAACCATTGGCTGTTGCCTGCAGGAGGATGGTTAGTCATGAATTATATTTTAGGCATGATGTCTACATGTAGGTCAATTTTTAACCGATTCACTGCCCTATAAAGGCACAGCGACTTTAACAGTTGTAAAACCAAAATCCTATATAATTAAACTTTTGAACTATCGTTCGATTGTCAGTCTAGTTCTAGTAAGTAGTTAGTAACCTATCCATTTTCAAGAGTGTTATAAAATCACATTGTTATTCCATGAAAAACTATCGAGTCATGTTGCAAAAATCTATCTATTCGATAACATGTAGAGTGACAGGTGCTTGGCTCTCAAGCGGTTTTATCAACAAAATTGATAAACATCTACAAAGTAACCACTACACTGTTTTAGATAGGTATTTACATGCCTATTCAGGTATACGTTGTGTGCTTTATGCTCTAAGTACAGCGTGAAGATAACATTATGAATCGACAGGATTGGCGCCTTACTCAAGGTTAAGACTAAGAAATGAAGAGAAAACTTAATGAAATACATAGAGATATGTAACAAAATAATAATTTACTGGCTAATAATAATAGATTCTAAGATTGCTTGATTAACAAAATTCGCAAATATTCGGACTTGTGTCCAGATTACCCTCTATAAAAGTAACACCGTAAATCCAAATTGATTGTCTGGCAGATATACCTAATGCTACCAAATTCTGTACTTACCAAAATCGATGCAGTCCTGGAACACGACGTCGGCGGGACCAGTCCAGGTCACACTGATCTTGAGGCCGCCTCTCCACGTCTCTCCAGAGGCTTGCACGTCAAACGTCACACCATTGTCATTGCCCTGTACAGCACCACGACCGATGTGGCCCACATAGTGGGGTCCAGAAGCTGTGTCAAGGTAACCATTATATATATTTCTGAATATAATCAGTATTATCAATACCTAATATGAAACCAAGAGACTGTTATCAAGAAGATGTTTAATGGATGAGTTGAATTATTCATGTATAAAATTATCGTGAACCAAATACTGATTAACTCAGTATCCTGTCTTCCAGAAAGGAAAAGCTCTTCGGAGCTCTAACGTCTTTTTACGCTCAATTAACCAAAAATCATCCCTATCGGTTTTTCTATCTTCTCTAGGGCGAAGATAGGAAAACCATTTAGTAGCTGGTTTGACTTACGTCCATCGTTGGTCAAGAAGTAGCTGCCATCATCGTTCATGTGAACATGTGGCCGGCGCTGGTCCACGGGTGGGACGGCACATAGTGCTACTGCCACTCCTGCAGACAAATTAAAGAAACAGTTGAGTAGGTTCTCGAAATATTCAATTTGTTATAGTTTCTGGGAAGATGTTACGCATATCTGAAATATTTAAGAGCTTTTGTTATACAGGTACTAAGCTGATTTAGGAGGAGATGGAGATTATTGTTCTTATTATCAACAGCTAAGTGTGAAGTTTTAAAGTATGAATGTTCAGACTTTCCTCGGTTTTTTAAATGACCTCAGAGGTTCAGAAGGTTTCGTTTTAACTCTTCCATTTAGTCTCCAATGAAGCTTTGATGTAAAGCTTTTTTGGTAATTAAGATTAAATTTAGTGTATTTGCAAACACACAAAGGTTGTCAACAGAAAGACTTTTTCAAGGGGGGAAAATTATCGAATGACTGCTCCCACCTGGGTGAGGCGGGAGGGCGCGTCAGATTCTTACTGACTAAAAACCACCCGTTCCTTCTCCTGCGCTTCAAGCCGGAGCCCCGGTAACCCGTTAGGTTCTCCGCGACAACAGAAATACTAGATTAATACGAGAAGCAGTATGACCTTGTAACTTCAGAGCTTAGCACCAAATATCCTACCTGCCAATAGGAGAATCACCTTCATCGTGTGTCGTGGTACTGACGGTAATCCCATCAGTACAATATATTTATTTGTACAATCGCTATTTTCGTATCACATCTCTTGGTATCGTTGTAATCATATCTTAACGGACGGATACAAAGTATTTTATGTCAGATAGCAAGTGTGGTCAAATCCCCTGTAGTTTTTGGCGTGCCGGTTACTTATTAAAGGGTGTTTGAAATTTGAAATCTATAAAGAATGTCTCTATCTCTGAACCTTTATTTTACTACCAACAAAGAAACAATTTCGGTGGGTTTCCTGTTCTGCCAACACGCATTTTTCTGTATAGGTATAGGTTTGAAATACATCAGTCCTATTGGGCTTCATCTATGAACGATGAACTAGGAGGTCTCAAATTGAACTTGGACATCAGTACTCTTCTACTTTTTTTTCCGAAATGATAATTATACCTATACATAACATAACATCACGCCTTTTATCCCCGAAGGGGTTGGCAGATGTGCACATTATGCCACTGTAATTGTGTGTTACATTGGTAACACCCACTTTTCACTATTTATGTAATGAGTCCCATGTAATAGGGGATAAGCCTATTACCGGACACAATTCCAGACTCCGAGCTACTACTGAGATTTTTTTTAAAACCCAGTAATACATTGCCGGACCTGGGAATCGAATCCGAGACCCCTTGCCTAGCAGTCGCACTTGCGATCACTCGGCCAACGAGGCAGTCAGCCAGCTATTAATATTCCTTTATTTTATATTTTAGGTGACAACCTGTATGTAACCAGACTGATACGAAGATTTCATGGTCTTTGGAACGTGTGAGTCGTGTAACCAGGGACGCAAGTCATAGTCTCTCCACGAAAGATCTCGGCTCGATATGATAAGATACAGCTAGGTACAATGTTATCTCTCAAGTAGCTTGTTTGCAGTATTTATGTAATGCTGAGTACTATTTTTATTTGTGTTTCAAATTTGAATTATTTTTGAAATAAGTTGCTTACCCTTTAGGGTAGGATTATTAAAAAGTTTAAAAAATTAAGTAAGCTTTCCAGTTCTATTGTGTGGATATGTTGATGAAATAGTCGTGAGATGAAATACCTATTAATATATGTACTGTTTTAAATAGAGTTTCGTTAAGACCAAGGTCTATAATATAGGTTAATTTCTTAATTCTATGCGTTTCTTCTTCTTATAAGTGCTTCTTCAAAAACATTTTTTCTTAACTCGTTACTTCATTACATGACAGTAATTTGAAATTCACGGATTAGGTACGTCATACAAAGCTTTCCTCCTCTAAGGTTTTGCATTAAGCAGATAGTTGAATATTCTGTCTGTATTTTTACGTAATCCAAACAATTCATATGTGGGTAGTTTGAAATACATTTTAATCCTTGAAATTGTAACTAACCAATTACTGGAACGCAACTTCAAACCATAGATAAAAGGGTGTGATTGTCTATGCAGCTGTCAAGTCATCATTTTGAGTTTGACAGTTAAGTAAAAAAAAACAATAGCGAACTTTGGTAACAATGGCAGATCCTAGAATTCGTCAAATAAAAATAAAGACCGGCGTTGTGAAACGCATAGCTAAAGAGAAAGTTGTGTATGAGAAGGAGGCGGAACAGCAGAAGAATAGAATACAGAAGTTAAAAGACGAGGGTCAGGACGAGCACAACATTCGGAAGCAAGAAGAAGTGCTTCAGGAGTCGCTGATGATGGTACCAGATTGTCAAAGACGGTGAGCGAGTTACTAAACAAGTATTGAAGACTTAAAAATCTTCAGAATTCCATATTTCATACTGAATATTTGCGTAGTTTCATAGTAATCCTTATATAAAATCACAGATGTTCTTGGAGGTTAGGTGCGGCGCGACAGTTGTTCTTTGTTGCAGCTGTTAGTCATTGGGGCATGACGATTCGTTTATAGATATGATCGCACATGTCGATTCCTTGAATATTTATTAAGTTTTTTTTGAATATTGGGGGTATTAGTTTATGCTTGATTAGACACGTTTAGTTTTGTAGGTAGATTCCAATAAGAAAAAATACCTTTATGCAGTTATGCAGTCCTTCAGAAATTGCTTTTCAGTTGTAATAGAAGATGAATAGGAAATTGCAAACAACAGAATGCTTATGTTATCTATTATAACTAGAATTTATCGATATGGAAAAATAATTACTTTTACCCTCTTATTTAATTGGTACAATTTATTTTGAAGCCCACATTTGTAATACAGCTAAATTCAGTATTGGATAAAACTACAGAAAAATTTTCATATATTTTTCCATGATGTTTTTAACACATTTGTATTTTTAACTTACCTACCTTTTGATCACGCCATGTAGTCGACAGGAGTTTCTAATACAGAAGTTTGTGACTCAGTACTCATGTCAATGCACAGTGCTCTATATTTCTTATTATTTTACAGACTGGTGAAAGCATTTTCTGACCTCAAGAACACATTAGAAACAGAGCAGGATCTCAAAGAACACGAGGATTACATAGCTGCGCAACAAATACTCAAGGACGCTGAGAGCCAACTCCCAGAGTCAGGCGCTTTATAATACCAATACATTATTTTTCTACTAATTTTATAATTACACAATCATGTCTTTTAATCCTAATTTTTATAATAATTTTTGCGGAAACAATATTACATTCCAAAGTTTTCCACCTAATTATGTGCCACCTCCACCGCAACCACCTGCATACTTCATACCTGCTTCCACTCCTGCTGCTAAACGAGAGAAACAAGATCAAGAGTTTCTTAACACCTTCGAGAAGAGAATACCTGTCCGAGAACTCACTCTGATTAATGTAAAACCGCTGTCTATATCCGAAGTTCGGGAAGAGATACGTAAAATGGTTGTCGCTATAAACGACTTAAAGGCCAAAGAGAAAATACTCTTGGAGAACATAAGTACATTATCTGAAGATGAGTGGAGATCTAATATGCTGGAAGTGGAGGAAAACAAAGCTTTGATTAATAAAACTCTGACTATACTCAACGGTCCTTATTTAGACTTATTACGGAAGCTTATAGCAAAGAGGGCAGCGAAGAGATTGCGTCTAAGAAAAGCTAACATGGAGAGGAAGAGAGAAAAAGAAGAAAGAATGAAAGAATTGAAAGAGCGGTCACGGAAGATTGATGAGAATTTGCAGAAAATTAAAGATGATATCAATAAAGCCAAGCAGGTAACTTAACATTTATTTACCTGAAATATGCTTTTGTGAATTTACGAATGTCCTACAGCCTAGAACCATTCATTTCTGCCTTGCCAAGCCATGGGCTTTATCTAGACTTATCTTTATTTTTATAGATAAAGTTGACTAGTTTTGACTTTTTATTTATACTTAACTAGCGACCTGCCCCGGCTTCGCACAGGTGCAATATGTATGTATTATACATATAAACCTTCCTTAAACTGTCAAACACCAAGCGGTCAATAGTGACTGCAACCTATTCTTCTTTAATTGTGTTTATAATGACGGTACTCAAAGAGTTAAGAATCACTCTATCTATTAAAAAACTGACGGACTGACTGACAGACTATTATTCATTTTATATTTGTTGACGTTTCAAAAGTACCAAACTATATTTTGAAATAAATGCTTTGACTTTGACTTTGAAAAAAAAACCGCATCAAAATCCGTTGAGTAGTATTAAAGATCTAAGCAAACATAGCATACATAGTGACAGACAGACAGCGGATAATGACTTTGTTTTACACTATGTAGTGATGTTCTCTCCCCAGTGAATCAGTAGTTATTCAATGAATGCAGCAATTTTCTAGATCTTCATGAATATTTATTTGCTGTAACTAGTATTTTGACAACCATTTTACTTTTATTCCAGGAAGCCGAACAGAAACTGCAAGCTGATATGGTTTTAAAAGAAGTTCTCCGCAAGAAGAGTGATGCCAAGAAATGTCTGACTAAACTGGATGCTCTTGTGAAACTGCGCAAGGCTAGACAGAACACTGCTGCGGGGAGGGGTGAGAGTGTGTTGGAGAGTGAAGAAGCTGCCTTTCTTTCACATATGGTAAGTAAAGCAAGAACTTTAATGACTGATTCAGATCTACTTGCTATTTTGAAGAGCAAGAATGCATTATGCATAATTAAGAAACCTTTATAATATACAAAAATATTCCACTTCTCATCTAAGAGATTAGTGTTTTAAATACTAGATCTTTTTCTATTCAAATACTTTAATACCGAAATTCACAAGTATAATTACTTTCAAAATGTAGTTTCTTAGTTTATTGTCCCTAAGGATCCTGAAGTTATTTGCGCTCATCACTATAATCATATTTACAGATAAATTAAAATCACTTTGGGAACGCAAGTTGGTGCTTTACGAGAAGGAAGAGGTGGAACTTCGGGCTCAGTTGGATGAGGACTCGGAGAAGCAGTACTCCATGTTAGCAGAGGCTGAACAACATGTTGCCACCAACCTGAACCTCTGGAGGACTACACTCTTTGGAGGGAAGCTGCCACAGGTTGACTTCCGAGGCGACGTCGCTAAGTTTATTGCAGTCAGGTAATTACTATATACTGACTAAACTGTAATTGTTACCAAATTGCTTTTAACTTAGTCTTTTATTATTGCTGGATAAAATTAATCTTAGGTTTTCGTTGAACACGAAAACTTAGCTAAGAGAAATGTGTTAATTTTTTTTATGACATAATTAGGTAAACGATCAGCTGACGGATCCCCTGATGGTAAGCCATCGCGACGCCTATGGACACCTGGAACACCAGAGGCGTTACAAGTGCGTTACCGGCCTTTTGGGAATAAGGAGTTTGAGGATTTTTGGGGATTCAGGGATTAGGGAGATTGATATTATTACATTGAGATATTATTACACAAAGCAAAGTAAGTTTAGTAAAAATCCAGTTTCTTCATAGACTGGAGTTGGCTTATTGTAGCTATTTTATGGTTCTAAATTCATTTTTATATTTCCCCGTGCCCTTTCTTCGTGTTTAAAATATGACACGAATTTATTTGGGTCCAATAATAAATCTTGTTTTATTTCCAGATCACAGTGGGATCGCTACATTAGTAAGGAAGGAACACGCCTGCCCGTCGGCTGGGTCCCTCCATCCACGAGACCTGCGTGAATTTGTGCACATTTTTGTTCTAAAACTACAGTATTTGGATGTTGAAAGTAATCTATTATTTATTTGCATTTTATATATGTGGCCTTAATTGCAAAGCTTTTTTATTATAAATGAAATAAAGAATGCATTTACTATTAATATTTTGTCACTTTATTTGAATCATCCTTACCTTGAGTTTGTTTGTATGTGCTTATCATTACTGAGATAAAAATACAAAACAATACAGATAACAGAAAATATTAAGAAGTGTATTAAAAAAGTGGGTTGGAAATATTCTTGAATGACATTCTGTAATATATCTGACTGCACGGTTGGTACGGTGGCTGGGCAACCGGCTGCCGTGCAACGTGTCGCGAGTTCGATTCCCGCACGGAACAACACTCTGTGTGATCCACAAATTGTTGTTTCGGGTCTGGGTGTCATGTGTATGTGAACTTGTATGTTTGTAAACGCACTCACGACACAGGAGAAAATCCTAGTGTGGAGCAACGTTAAAAAAAAACAATCAATTGCTATAAAAATACGTCGTATTCATTCCGAAGTACCAAGAGATCATAACATAAGTATTATGTGTATTATACAGTGGGTAGGAAATATTCTTGACTTGTGATGATTCTGTAAGAGCAACCGCGTTGGTTTTAGCCAGTAGGGTCCGGCACGCCCCCGCTCCGTCGCCCTCACGGCACGATAGAAAAAAAATGGGAAATATTCTTGAATGACATGTGCTACTTTTTAATGAATAAAAAAACTGACTTCAAAAACCAAAAACAAACGAAAAATAAAAACTACAAACCAAAAATAACTATAGCTATTATTGGTCATACGTTCTTATAGCTTACACACCCACTGGTAGGTGAGAAGTTGGTGCCACAAACCCATAAATACTACTCAAACTCCTTTTTTGAAGTTGGTTTAAAAAGAAGGTACTTAGGTATATAATTATCTAATACACCACCGGGCCACTAACGCTAACCATTTCCATGTTTGATAAATGATTACCTCATTGTTTCCCACCAGTAGTGCTAGCCAATTGCAACCACTCCGTGCCCTACAACCTTAGTTTTTTTTACATTTTGCAGCGATATCTACAAGGTGCTGGCGACCGCTCCGAGTCGAGCGCTAAGAAACGCGTTTGCCCGTCAAATGTGGTTTTTGGCTAGCCTTTCCAAAGAAAATAATCTACTGACATAGCGACCTGTTTGTAGAATGCATTTGGGTACAAATTTCATGTCGAACGATACTCATTTTTAAATCACGCGTAGTTCTGCCTTCTGCCCAAACAAATTCAAACAGAGATGGCACGATATTTAAGTGCAACTTAAAATTCGTTGTAGCATTTCAATATTTGTACGTCAGAGTGTCAAACTCAAACTGTCTATTTTGCTCATGTCATCAGAGTTTTCTCCTCTCTTAATAGACTCGCTTCTAAAAGGCATTTGGCTCGCACAGCTGTATACACAAGGCTGTTAATTTAGTCATTTTCGAGAATATTGACTGAATTGTAGCGGCGGAGGTTTAAGACGCCCGCTTCTCATGAATGAGATTGCGGGTTTGAAACCTATCAACGACTAGTACCAATGTGACTTTTTCCGAGTTATATGTACCTACTTTCTAAGATTATCTAGACACCACTAACAAACGGTGAAGGGACACATGGTGAGGGAACCTAGGCTTATTATTTTCAATTATAAGTTTGATCTCGCCAACCTACATTGAGCAAGCGTTGTGATTAATGCTCAAACCTTCTATGTGCGAAAAGAGGCCTTTGGTCAGCAGTGGCCACCTTATAGTCTGTTGATGATAATGAATTGAAGGAAGCATCGCATCAAGCTTCTTTGTGCGTACTGCTAAGGAGTGGAATTCTTTGCCAGAGCCTGTTTCCTGAAGGGTATAACCTGGGCGTCTTCAAGGCCCGAGTGAATAGGTTGCTTATGGGTTGACGTACTCCACTGTAGACCGCATCATCGCTTAGCACGAGGCGAGATAGTGGTCAAACGTCGGCGCACAAGATCCATACAACTTACACACGTTGTTCGACGGTCGCTTTTATACCTATTTGATTAACCCCTCGAGCGTCCTTATGAGCACCCGGTGGATCATAAGAAAAAAATGCTTCACATGTCACGTGTGCACCCGTTGGATCATAAGGAACGCGGACGCTCGACGGGTTAACGAGTTCAGGTAATTGACACGGTAGACGTACGAATAAAAAATAAAACAAAATAATTCAGCATACTCAAGTCTTTTACTCGTCACAATTTCCACTTAAATGAATTAATAGGAAATTACATGTAAAAACACATGGACACGCGGCCCAAATAATTATACACTAATATTATGGATATCGTAATAAATCTATCGAATTAGTATTCTAATTATTTCCATAGTATTTATGTCTTATGTACCCCACATTAAGAGCGATATTAAAATTGAAAGTAACGGTGCACTCTGGTGAAATGATTGAGGAATACTCAATCAGTTTCAAGTCACAATGGGGCTATATGTAGTGTGCGCAGACGCGTTTGCAGATTTTACGTGGCTAAACTGTAATTTTCAATTAATTTAGTATATCTGTGAGAGCCATTCTTCAGTACGAATAGATAGGCTCTACTGGAGTTGTACCACGGTCGAGCAGAAAACCATAGTGAAATGTGATATTATAGTCGTCTGAGTGAGGTTACCCCCTCCCCAATTTCCCCAATCCTCAATAATCTTCAAATTCCTAATCCCCAAAAGGCCAGTAACGTACTTGTAACACGTCTGGTGTTCCGGGTGTCCATGGGCGGCGCCGATTGCTTACCACCAGGTGTTCCGTCTGCTCTATTACCGGCTTATTCCATTGAAAAAATGAAGTTATGAATGAAAGTTATTTTTATACCGAGAAAGATTGCATTTATTTTTCTATATTTTCAAATGTCATCTCATGTTTTTGTGGGGTTTAAAGAAATAACTACTATGAACACATTGCAACTATGTATCCGTAAAAACGGGACGGCTTATAGATTTAAAATAAACCCATATATGCACAATGCAACCTTAAATTACATAACGATTCAATTTGAACATTACTGTTCAAACCTTAAGAGCTAATTTAAAATCACAATGTCGAATGAAAATTATGAGAAACAATTAATAATAAACAAATGAATAGATTAGACGAGAGCCGATCAACCTACCCAATCAGCAAAGCAACAGATTTTCAACCACATCTCTTTACGATAAAGTCTAAAATCATTTCAATAAAAGGGTACTTTGATCTGCAATCGTCTATAAAATGTAGATTGATCTAAACTATAATATATTTAATATATACACAGGCAAGCGTCCCGTTTCGTCTACAAATTACTTGAGGTACACGCGGCATTGAATCATGAAGTGATAAGTGTCGGTATCAAGATATCAAGGCATTACCAAAACCGTTATCGACCCAAACGTGAGTGCCAAGCACGTATAACTATCGCATTCGTATCGTAACAGTATCGAGCGAGTTGAGCGTTATGATTGGTTGGTTCACTTGAGCCGGCCAATCAGAGCGCCAGACGCCCTCGATACTATTACGTTACGATTGCGATAGTTATTCGTGCTTGGTACTCAGAACTGCAAACCGATAATATTTCGTATATCGGTGACTATTTCGTAACTTAAAATTTACGCCAAATGAGAAATTGCAAACGTAACTTTTAATTTCTTTCCACAATTGACCGCGGCAAACGATATCAGTTAGACATTACATTTTCAAAGCATTTTTAGTTGACATCTATTATTTACACAATAAAGTTCTTAATGCTTTTAGCAAATGAAGAATAGTTGACGGATTTGCCGCGGATATAATCGAGATTATTTGTGTTATTATTTTACACACAGAGTAATTGTAAAGTTCATAATACAGGTGGTCTAACTTCTAACTTTACCAGATTCCCAACCTTGTTACTGTACCATAAAGTTGAAAATTAAATAAAAACACTTGACATACCTTAAGGTGATGGTGTAATTACAGTTATTAAGGTACAGTGGGCAGCTTAAATCACATAAACCTACTCTTTTCTATCAAATTTCCTTATTTGATTTTCAACTCTATAGTTTAGATATAAAGTCTTTGATCCAATGACAAAATTTTACACATCGGAGTAGGTTGATATACCACTACAATCCTTACTAATATTATAAATCGGAAAGTGAGTTTATTTGTTTGTTTGTTTGTTCCGCTTTCACGCCGTAACTACTAAACCGATTGCTTTGAATTTTTGCTGACGTAAAGTTAGAAGTTCGGATTAAATAATAGGGTACTTTTTATCCCGGAAAAAAAATATATTTCCGAGGAAAAACAAAAGTATTGGTATAGATGGCGCTGTGTGTATTGGTATATGTCACATAGGCTACTTTTTATCCTTTTGTAACGCGAGCGAAGCCGCAGGTAAAAGCTAGTTACAACATAAACCATTAGACCTTTACAAAGTACTCCGTGGTGTTCCTTTAACATTTGTATTGCACTCAAAACCACGTCGCTGGATACAATCTAAATAATTTTGCACTCTTATTTTCTTCATTATTGCTATATCAATACACAATTCCGTACACTTCTAATTAGAAACCATTTTTATTATAAATACTATGTTTTATATTTATTTTACTAGTATCTAGCCGACCGAAGTTAGACCCAGCACAAACGAAGATACTGAGGATAAATCAATCCTTACTAATATTATAAATCTGAAAGTGAGTTTGTTTGTTTATTCCACCTTTACGCTGTAACTACTCAACCGATTGCTTTGAATTTTTGCAGACGTAAAGTTAGAGGTCCGGATTAAATAATAGGGTACTTTTTAACCCGGAAAAAATTGATATTCTCCAGGAAAAACAAAAGTATTGGTATAGATGGCGCTGTATGTATTGGTATATGTCACATAGGCTACTTTTTATTCTTTTGTGACGCGAGCGAAGCCGCGGGTAAAAGCTAGTTTATAATAAAACTTAACTTATATGGCATACGGATGGAAACGACATGACAAAGAAGCTTGACGACGCGCCGCCCTCTTTTCTCTTTGGATGTTATTTTTACCCGTATGTCACAGTAGATAAGGTTCATTCTAAACTGAGTTATTCTCGCCGGTTTGCGCTGGGCCAAGTATGGGTTATAGGCTGCTTCTGTCTCTCTTACACTCGTTGGTTTTGAGGTATTGTTGTCTTACTCACACATTTGGTATAAACTTGCAAAAGGTTGAAAAACATCTTTAGCGTTTACGAAAGTAGAAACTGACTGAGCTTCGGAAGATAAGTTTATTACAAGATTTGATTAAAGGCGATTGTTATGATAATTGTAATAGATTCCCCATTCAAGATTCGAGTCTGTACGGAAATATCCAAATAGGATTGCAAGAAAATAATTCATAAAAATTAAAGAACACAACTAAATGATATAAACATGCTTTCAATATTTTCTACTTTCATAAATACTAAATATTGTATCCCTTTAAAAACGTGTTACTAGATAGCAAATTATCTGAATATTCTGGACCAACCATATGTTTGCGCTTTACAAATATTTTGAGAGACTTCTAAAGATATTTAATTAATAATTTACATCCTTGTTCACATTCACCGACCTACAAAAATCAATGAGAATGAACTAACATTTAATGTAAGTAATATAGACGATTTACATTAAATAAAATAATTATAAAAAATATTATAATCATCATATTTGAATAAAAGCGAATGTCATTATTCATTTAATTTTAAAAATGGGTCATAGTTCTCATAAGCATTTGTAAATACTTTAGTCCAGTGGAATAGAGACAACAGGGTTGAAGATAACATTGCCATTCCCAGAAAAATGTCCAGCAGTGAACTAAAGTTATGTCCACTATGGCCAATATTGGCAGTAGCAGTTATTGCCAGAGTCCTGCGTAGTTCCCAATGAGTGGCGCGGGCAATGGTCCCCCGGCAGTGAAGATCCTGGTCCCACTGTCGTCGTAGCAATGCGTGTATATTGCTGGGACATGCTTCACTTGACTGAAGCCGTCCGCTTCCTCGTCGGGGAACTGTGGACGATGGAATTATTTTTAGAACATACCATAACACACAGTTCACAAATTGGTTTGTTTAACAAGAAGGCTAACGCACAATGTCTTAAATCACACCTCTTTTGCTTCTTAGCAAATGTTTCACATTTCCATGAACATGAACTGCCTCGTTGGCAGAGTGGTCGTAAGTGCGACTGTTCTCAGGTTCAATTCCCGGGTCGGGAAAAGTATTACCGTGTTTTTAAATATTCTCAGTAGTAGCATGGAGTCTGGAATTGTGCCCGGTATATGGCGATAGGCTCCCCCCTATTACACGGGACACATAACATAAATGTGAAAATTGGGTGTTACATTGTATGTACAGTGGCATAATGTGCACCTCTGCCTACCCCTTCAGGGATAAAAGGCGTGATGTTATGTTATATTATTTCCATGAACATAATTTAGACATTTGTATGCATTGTCATTTTATTTCTTTTTTTTTAGAGGCAAGATGATTGACAAATATCTCTAAATGGCTGATAAATTCTTTAAAAATAACCTAAAATAACATCACACCTTTTATTCCTGAAGGGGTAGGCAGAGATGCACATTACGGCACTTAATACAATGTAACACCCACTTTTCATTATTTATGTTACGAGTCCCATGTAATAGGGGGCGAGCCTATTGCCATATACTGGCACAATTCCAGACTCCTACTGACATTTTAATTATGATGTTTTCGGCATACGTAACTGTTTGACGAGGCACTTGCGACCACTCGGTCAACGAGGTAGTCTTTAAAAATATAAGTTAAACTAAATTGTACAACTCACCACATATCCCCTGGAAGCCTTGAGCGTGACAGTTTTAGTAGAATGTATATTGCTCTCTAAGTATTTGCCCGCGCGCAGGTCGTAGAACATTAGTAAACCTGGAGATTGCAAATGTTATTAGAAAAAACACGTCACACTGTCATTGTTTTGAAGAACTCAAAGTCAAAGCATTTATTACAATTAATCCTTAATAAGGCACTTTTGAAAAGACTATTTCTAAAATTGTAGAAACGTAATTCTGGATTGGTTGATAACACTTCTACTGTTGTAAATTACTTCTTTAAATACAGCAGTAGGTGATGGCAAATTTTTTTTTGTTTGAATTTATTGAAAGGAAGAAAATAAAACCTATTAAAAAAAAATGATATATGTCGGAATACTGATAGTAAGTGCTAGCTACTAAGTATAGTTCTGTCTCTACAAATTCTTTGTAAAATGACAGAGATGGCACGATATTCGAGCACGACTTAAAATTGAGTAACGTTTCAGTATTCTGGCATAAATTTCTGAATCATTTGAGCCATAAACATTTTGAATATTGTATAGTGAGAGAACAGGGTTATTTTTAACATGGTTTAACAACAGTAATTTGAATAATCTAATTATAATGTTGGTTACCTAGCCCGGTCCCGATGGTGAGCATGTCCCCGCGGAAGGAGGCGGACCGTATCCCGCAGCCGTTGTACCGCGAGGTGATCTTCTTGACGGACTGCAGCGTGCGGCAGTCCAGCAGCAACGTGTACGACTTGCAACCGATCGCGTACACGCCGCTCTCCTGGACACCACAACAAAATAAGCCTTATTATTGGGTTTTATTAATGGGAAAAACCCGCCACAAGCTCCCAAAACCGCTGCAACCCCTGTAAGCCAGAATGTACAGTAGATACAACCATGAAAACACCGGAACACTGAAGTCCTGCGCGTCCCAGGGACATGAGTAACTGTCTTGGTTCCCGCAACGAAGTGAATCAGAAGAAAAAACTATGGTTTCCACTTCGTGTTCTTGTGTGTTCTTAAAAACTTACTTTGTTATTGAGGTTACACATTTACAATTTATTCACTGTTATTATACATCAGTACTTTTACCCCCAGCTTGTCCTTCGACATAGGCCTCCTCTTAATAATTTCCACGTTTCCCTATCCCTCGCAATTCTCATCCATTCTGGTCCAGCAGTTTTCCTTAGGTTATCATCCAACGCTTTGGTCTCATACATCCCTGGTGTACCATTCTAATATTGTTTTTGTCCATTTCATATTCCTCTCTCTTATCATGTCTATCGTCATTTTAGTGTTTTACATACTTGCAATGTTAGAGTCAGATGACGATATTACAGCTTTAATTTGGTAGAACTTTTAATGTCCAATAGAATAGTCCCAAGAAATAAATAGATATCATTCTTAAGGTACTTTTGGACTAAGATGACTTTAAAAAAAAGGTAAGTAGGTACTTATTACTTGATTTGAAGACTGACTAGACATAAATCGACAGTGGCGCCAACTGTTGAGCGCAGAACATATAACCAGGCATTATATTTTCCTGTATAACGTTTTACAGTCAAAATTGAAGAAGCACATTACTTTTGGTTTTAATTTCACATCAGCTGTCAGCTTGAATTTGGTGTAAACAAACTAAAAATTGGTTTTTAGCATAAAAAGATTCATTAGGTAAGTTAAACTATTACCAGTCAACATTTCAGATGTCTTACTATCATAGTTATTACAAGCAGACAAACAGACAAAAAAAAAGTTAATTACATTTTTGGGTTCGACATCGACATAACATTAACCCCTGCTATTTTTTTTTATTTTTATTTTCAATGTACAGACAGCACTTTTCTACAATTTTATTATATGTATAGATTACCTGTGTAGCCAGACACACGAGGTCCTGACAGGAGGGCAGTTTCCTGGACAGAGTCTGTCGGAATGTCTCCGCGTTGAAGACGTGGATGTACCCGTTCAGGGTCAACGCGGCTATCTCACGCCAGCGCTGGTTGAAAGTTAGCGCGCGGACTTTCTGACCTGCAGATGGCCAAAATTATCGGTTAATGACTAAATTTTATATTGGCTTTTTATTAGAGAGATGAGTTTAGTCAGAATGAGTCTGACACTCCCTCTCGCCTCAACCATGGCGAGGGGAGTCATTGGAGTGATACACCCCTTTTTTAAAGCAATAATTGTTTGAGTCGTTGTTTTTGAGTTGGTTGCGTGACGATCACTAGGTGTGTCTCGCAATGCTCTCATGAATATGATCCCATGGCGTGGCTTAAAAAATTATCACCACCTCGCTGACTACCATAGGAAAATAAAACTGAATTTTAGAAAAATATAGAATTCTATGGTAACTTTACCGGAGCGACACTCCTTGATGGCGAGTGGAGCGACGTAATGATGCGAGTGATTCCGCGGCGCTGCACTAGGCGCGCGCCATAGTGCCAGCTTGGAGTCTCTGGATCCTGTCACCAGGAACTCGTCGTCCAGCCAACACATGTCCAAGATCTGTACACAAATGTAATGTCCTGATATTACTAATGCCGCATCTACACAATCTTGAAAATCGCGAGGCGAATGGCCAGACCACTTCAGCAGCTGTAGCCAAATCCCATTTAGCGCTTGTCTATATGTAGAATACAAAACCAAATTATATGGAATTGACGTAAATTTTGGCACTTGTCAGTGTCATCCCCATACATTTAGTTTTCTACTCTCTCTGTAGACAAGCGCTAAATGGCATTTGGCTACAGCTGCAAGATGTAAACAAGACGCTCGCTATACGCCTCCTGCGTTCCTCACCAAGCGATTCGCTCGTTCCCGTCGCGACCAGTTTTTACTCACAAACGCTAAGTGCACGAATCACAATAAATAACTCTGTGAATGTGGGAAGTTCATAAAGGCACTATTATATGTAGGTACGAGTGTTTCGTCAGTCAAAATGTTCTTTAAAAGACGAAACGACTAGATTATATAACTTTTTTATGGGATAAGCCCGCCCCAACCTACCAAAACCGCTGCAACTCCTGTAAGCCAGGATCTAGAATAGACACAACCATTAAAACACCGGAATACTGAAGTCCGGCGCGTCCCAGGGACATGAAGAACTGTGTTGGTTCCCGTAACGATATAAATCATAAGATATTATAAGAGGAGAAAAAATTATATAATTGATATGCCTTACCCAGTCTTTATGCGCCTCCCCGACACAGACGGGGTCGAGTGTGGGCAGACTGTATATGGCCAGCTCGCACGAGTTGCGGGCGCCCGTCGCCAGTAACGTTCTGCGAGGAAATAACAATACAATTCAATATGGTAGCCGTTTAACTTTATTTAATTTCTTCAAAGTCAAAAGTCAAAGTCAAAATTATTTATTTCAATTAGACCAGGATGGCACTTTTGAACGTCAAACAACAAAAATTTATAAGTGAAGCTAGTTGCTCATTCCAAGGCGTAGATTCCTATGGAGAAGAACGAGCAAGAAACTCCATAGGTTACTCTTTTTCAATCAGGTTTACAATACAATTCTCTAGTTACATAGTTTTGTTGGTTCGATTATGTGAGAACAATGCAACACCTAAATCCAGTCAGAAAGACTGAAAAAGAAAATAACCTTGAGGATAATAAAATAAAATGATACAGTCTGGAGCTGACCAGTTCCAATCGACGGTGTCCGTTCACGAACATTTGGCGTACCCCAGCACCGCCCAACTCAACCATTCTGAATCTTGACTTTTGAATCATTTTTATAATGTACCTGGATGGATTGATCTGTAGTGCGTGTATCCCTGTCTGTTGGTCTGCGCCGGCCCAGGGCGCGCGAGGTCGTAACGTCGGGATGTTGTCCAGGGAACGACGACGGACGTCGTACACCATGAGCTGGGAAAAACATACATAATTTCATACAATTGCCTAGTTTTCTAGGTTTAAAATAAATTGTTTCAATTTTTCAATGCAATAAATAATTAAAAAAATTATCATATTCTCATCCATAGATTTGACAATTTACCTACTTTTGGATTTTTTCTCGCTAATTTTAAGGAAATAACTATGCTATTTGACGCAGAAATATTATGACGTCATAAGTTGCGATCCAATACAAAATTCATAGAAAAATATCGATTTTGACATTTCAATAAAAGTATTGAATTTGACTACCTGTCAACTAATTAAAGAACCCCAGAGTAATTGACTGCACGGTTGGTGCGGTGGCTGGCCAACCGGCTGCCGTGCAACGTGTCGCGGGTTCGATTCCCGCACGGGACAACACTTTGTGTGATCCACAAATTGTTGTTTCGGGTCTGGGTATCATTGTGTATGTGAACTTGTATGTTTGTAAACGCACCCACGACACAGGAGAAAATCCTAGTCAGGGACAACGTTTAAAAAAAAATGCGCAGAGGACACCGGTGACCGCAACCTATTGTTCTTTAATTGTGTCTATAATGACGGTACAGGGTTAATAGATGCAGTTGGTATGAGGTCACCTTCACGGCACAGTACCACAATAAGTTAAACTTAATGCCATACCAATGAGATAAGACTATTTTTAGATAAATATCTAAGTACCTACCGCAAGTAGGTAGGTAGCCTATGACATCGTTCAACTAATTGCTTTTTAATATCAATTAGATTTTTCTGAGATAATTTTCCTATTAAGTATATAATATGTTGTCAAACCAATTATTAACACAATAATTAGTTTCGATTTTTGTTCATTGATGAAGCTGGAATGAGCATTCTTAAGTCTTCAATATATATATATTTACTTGCTTTTACCCGCGGCTTCGCTCGCGTCACAAAAAATAAAAAGTAGCCTATGTGACATATACCAATACACACGGCGCCATCTATACCAATTCTTTTGTTTTTCCTCGGGAATATCAATTTTTTCCGGGTTAAAAAGTACCCTATCATTTAATCCGGACTTCTAACTTTACGTCTGCAAAAATTCAAAGCAATCGGTTGAGTAGTTACGGCGTGATGGTGGAACAAACAAACAAACTCACAAACTACTAGTAAGGATAAGGATAATAAAATTACTTCATTATAGTTTATTGATTATTTGGAACACATATGCAGACATGCCGAGGACCTTTTATATGATATCAAAATCTTCATAACTTATACCTGAACAAAACACGCCTTTTATTCCCGAAGAGGTAGGCAGAGATGCACATTATGGCACTTAATGCCACTCTACAAGTGTACAATGTAACACCCACTATTCACTATTTATGTTAAAAGTCCCATATAATAGGGATTGAGCCTACAATTTCCGTGCTATTACTGGATTTTTTTTTAAATCAGTAATACTTTGCCCGATCCGGGAATCGAACCCGAGAGCCCTTGCCCGGCAGTCGCACTAGCGACCACTGAGCCAAGAGGCAGTCTTACACCTGTAATAGTAGGCTAGCAACGATTTATCAACCAAAATACATTGTGAATGTTTCACATTGTATTTTATTTACCTTATTACACTTGGTGCCGAACACAACTTGTCTGTCAGAGAGCCACTGCGAGCAGAACACCTTGTTCATGTTCCCGAGGTTGATGGGGGTCTCCCGGAACATGTCGTGGGTGAGCATGTGTCGAGTCGCGTATGAGGGCTCCACTGAGCGGGGCTGGAAGGAAAGAGATCTTAATTTTTTTTATCATCATCAACGGCCTATAAATGCCCACTGCTGAGCACACCTTTTCTCACACGGAGAAGGTTTTAGCATTTATCACCACGCTTCCTCAATGCGGGTTGGCGATTACAAACTTATAATTAGAAATTATAAGCCCAGGTTTCCTCACAATGTTTTCCTTCACCGTTTGTCAGTGGTGTCTAGATAATCTTAGAAAGTACATATAACCCGGAATGAGTCACATTGGTACTTGCCATTGGTAGGTTTCGAAACCGACCCGAGCCACCACGACATTGCTTAAAAGAAAGTGTGTCATTAATTAAACCATTTTTTCTATGTATAATATAATGAAACCGTATTTATCTCTAACATCTAAAGTCTAATACAGGATGAACTTACATGAATTTTATCAATATTTATCCTGATCAAATACAATATTGTTATATTATTTAGATAACAGGATTTTAAATTAATTTGAATAAGCACATGTCGTGCCTGTTAGATAATAACAAATATGTGTACCTACATTATAATGAACATAGGTACTTAAATATGCTTAACTTGAAAACAATTATGTACCAGTAATACTCATAATTGGTAGTTTTGATAATTTTATTTGTGATCTCAAAATGTCTGTTTTCCTGTCCGTTATAACAGGTACAGACAGATATAACAGTTAGTTTACATTGTAAAATATTCATGTAATACAATTTTAAATAATACACAAATATTACAAACAAAATATTGTAGGGTGGCACTAGATGATAAATTCAATTTCACTTTTCACAATTAGGTACTATGTAAATTATGTATGAATTATTATTTTCTATTGATCATAAAACCCCAAAAATTTTTACAGCATAATCCAGTACAAGTACCTAAATGGTTCTTCATAATAATAACACATGGAGTCAAGGGCATCTGTGTGAAATGCAACGAGATAAGATTGTAGTAATAACGCTGCAAATATTTTAGTTCTGTATTTGTAAAGCTACGTAAATATACACTGAGGAAGGACTTTACTTTAAATTAATCTTATTTTCTTGCAAATAAAGAATATTCATATTTGTTCATCTTTTAGTTATTATAAAAGTGTAGCCTTGGATATTACTTCCTTATTGTATCATGAGTTTGTAGTAGTAGTTGCTAGCTTAAAATATTGTAGTCTTCGCACTGGGCATAATATTAACGTAACTTAATTACTAAAAATATTCTTTTGCGATATTACTAAACACTACAATTGAAAAATATCAAATAACAGATGTTTAAATAAATATCACACAAATGTTACAATGCAAACAAACAGTTGTTGAGTATTGATACGAATATGAAAACAATAACAAACCTCATTAGATTGAATCTCCCGAGATCGTACATAGTCCACAAAGTTATATGACGTTGACAAAATTTTGTGCTGTTGTGCCGGAGTCTCCTCCTCACTATCACTGTCCGAATAACACACAAAGTCCTCTGGCTTATCTGGTTTCCTTTGCTGTTCTAACCTGTAAACAATAATAAGTAGGTCAACACTTCTGAACAAAAAATATTTTATATGTCAACAAAACACTGACTAAATAATACACACCAAATATTAATGTCATTGTACCTCTATCTAATCAGTTTTTTACTATCATGCTCATATTATATTCGAGACTTAATCACACAACACTACATCAGTGAATGATCACGAACAATTGGGAAATAATTAACAGGTACATGCAAAACAAGGTTTCTTAACTACAATGTCAAGCTTAACAATTTAAAACTAAGATAAGTTACAAGTTCTCAGCTTAGTAAGCCAAAACAAATGAAAAATAACATGCACAAAAAAAGAACAAGGCACCTGCCGTGGCTGCGAGGTGCCAATGCCCTGTGAAACAATATTTATTTACCTCAATGCCCTGGCTTTTGCTCGTCTTTCTTTTATCCTACTTGGTATGTAACAGGACGGGTATCTACCCTCGATCGCTCGTCTGACCGTCTGCGCCATTTTTACTGCAGTCAAATGTTTCAGTAATCACCGTTTAACACACGGTCAACTAGTCACTTTCGTTTTGTTCGGCTGTACACATACCAATAGTACGACATCTTTCATTGTAGAATGGAGTCCGAACATTCACATTTATCTCTATTCACACGTTAACAGTTTGCACAGTAACTAAACATATTAAATATAGTTTGTTTATAAAAATACGCTATGTATAAACTTTCGAAATATAATAATAACTCTTTATTTTAGATATTTTGTAGAAAATACTACGCTGACGGAAAGCTGCCTGTCATTAGTGTTGCTATATTTAAAAAATATTTTTCACTCAGTTTATAAATTGGTAGAAAGGTAGTTATTGGTAGTTTGTAAAAATATTTAACAACTCATAATAAAAATAAACCAATTAATAATATTAGAAAAAATATTCTTTTTTATTTTAGTACTTTAACATTGAGAACTATTTTTGATATTCGTGAAAATGCTTATAGGTAGCTTTTGCACTTAGTATTATTTCGCAGCAATAATTAATATTCGTTGTGGATTGTGGTTTGTGGTACATGTGGTTATACTTCCAATGTAAATTCCTTTTTATTGCTAAAATATTAAACGTAGGCACTAGTAGCACAATAAATAAAACTTATGAAAATTTACGAGCATTTTATGATTTTAAAATCCGCAATATATTAACTTCTGTAGGTACATACATACGTATAATGGTGTTGAGTGGCTAAAGAAAACATCATATTTTCTGCAGTAATGTTATGATGGCTTCATCTCATCATCAATATACCGCGTGTAATTTCACGTTGTGTGATATTAGGTATTGAGAGATGGGCTCTCTAAAATCAAGGGACTCAAAAATACGTAATATCTATTTTGCTTTTGAAATAGAAACAGCAGTTAGAGTTCGAGTGGTCCTTAATTGTCGTATGATTGTGATCGAGTGATAAAGGAGGCAGTCAAAAGGTAGAGCACAAATTAAAGGTAGACCATAGGTACCTCTTTACCTCATACTTATGTTACCCCATAAAGGTCAAATGCACCGTGTACACACGGCTACGCATCGAGCTTTACATAACCAGTATAAATTAAACGTTAAATGTGCGGAAAGATGATGCGACGCGACACTAGGATAAACTGGTTTTGTATAGATTGATGTGTGGTCGTGTGTACATCGTTAGTGAAGGTTCCTTCAAGAATTTTTGGCAGTCAATATAATAACAAATTCTAATTGAAAGTCGAAAAACTATAAACAAATGGTAAATTCCTACTACAACTGAATCAATATAGAATGCCGCTAGCAATTCAGTTCCGTAATGCACCACTAGATTAGTATTCGTGACCAGAGACCACACGGCACCGCCAATAAAAATGAAATATCGCACCTATTTAGATACGGTACCATTTAATTCAATGCTGGCGAATGAAATACTGCTCGCTGTATAGTGACCTGACTTCATTTTGTCACTACATCTATTCAGTCCGCGGGTGTCGTGAGTACCGAACTGGTGACTTTAGAAACCTTAGTTCAAGTTTGTTTTTTAAAGTAATCGAAAAGAGACCGCGTTCGGCGCGCTGATTGGTCGGCTCTAATGAACCAACCTAACAGAGCGCCGAACGCGGTCTCCGGTGACGTTCTCCACTAACTCCATTATAAGACCTTATTTCAGATGATTAGATACTACTTTTGTACATACATAACATCACGCCTATTATCCCCGAAAGGGTAGGCAGAGGTGCATACAGAAAGTAAAGTAAAGAACCCGCTTTCCACTATTTATGTTATGAGTCCCATGTAATAGGGGGTGAGCCTATTGCCATATACCGGGCACAATTCCAGACTCCGTGCTACTACTGAGATTTTTTAAAAATTAGGGCAAGGGCCCGGCTGTCGCAGTTGCGACCACTCGGCCAACGAGCCAGGTTTACTTTTGTATAAACATATTTTGGGGACAGTACATCAAGGTACTTATATATAAAACAAACTCTAAGCTCATACTCGCCTTAGAGCAGGGTAAGGCTTTCTGATAAACCTGGTCCTTTTATACTGGTACCCTCAACACGCCAGGGCATCTTTAATAGAGAATATTTAAGGTTCAAAGTCGAGCAGTAGACTCTCCAGGGTTGTTGGTATTTGATGATGAACTAAAAAATTGAAACAAATAAATATTCAGAGTGCCAAGCACGAATAACTATCGCATTCGTAACGTAATAGTATCGAGCGCGTTCGGCGCTCTGATTGGCCGGCTCAAGTGAACCAACCAATCAGAACGCTTAACTCGCTCGATACTGTTACGATACGAATGCGATAGTTATTCGTGCTTGGCCCTCGGAACAGTAAGTGCTTACAAAATCACAATATCGTATATGATAATAGTACCTAGAATGCATTTTGTTCTGTGCATTACTTACCTAATGCATTTACATAATCTGACGTTCGAGGAATGAATGCAATCTTGGCGCAACTAGGAAGGCTTCTTAACATAGTTTGTACGATATTATATTATTTATCACTAGCTTTTACCCGCGGCTTCGCTCGCGTCACAAAAGAATAAAAAGTAGCCTATGTGACATATACCAATATACACAGTGCCATCTATACCAATACTTTTGTTTTTCCCCGGGAATATCAATTTTTTCCGGGTTAAAAAGTACCCTATTATTTAATCCGAACTTCTAACTTTACGTCTGCAAAAATTCAAAGCAATCGGTTGAGTAGTTACGGCGTGAAGGTGGAACAAACAAACAAACTCACTTTCAGATTTATAATATTAGTATTAAGGATAAGGATTAGTAATGATGTTTCAAATAAAATATTCAATACAATCTTACACTTTTTAGTTACTTGCTTTCAACTGCAGAATTCATCATCGGTCATAGAGAAAAAATAGACTAAGACACTGTCTATAACTTACTACTATCTATAGATATAATTTTTTTTTTGGGTTAATGATCGAATTGCTTCTCTCGCCTGGGTTAGGTGGAAGGGAGTGTCAGACTCTTACTGACTAAAAACCACCCCGTTCCTACTCCTGCACTTCGGAGCCGGAGTCCCGGTTACCCGTTAAGTTCTCCGTGTCGGCATTAGCCCTATTGGGCCCCATCCGTGGTGGTCTGATGGCTGTTTGAGTTACGCAAGGAACGCGATGCGCCGCACTCTCGGGTCTGGTTCTGGTTGGGCGGCGAGCAACCCATGCTCGCCGTCCGCAGGCCCGTGCTTACGGTGGCCGGAGATCGTCCCGCGATCCCCGACGCTCGGAGAGTCCTTCGCGACGGCTGGGTTGGGAAGACCTGCGTCAGGCGGTAGGTAAAGACGCCTTAGCGTCTTTCAAGCCACTCCTCAAAGAGAGGACCAATCTACAGATATAATAAAAAAACGCAACATACAGACGAATTGAGACCTTCCTCCTTTTTTGGGAAATCGGTTAAAAATCTTACCGATCATAAAATAGTAACACACAAACATATTTTCTCATTTATGTTATGACTAGCTTTTACCCGTGGCTTCGCTGGCGTCACAATAAGATAAAAAGTAGCCTATGTGACGTATACCAATACACACAGCGCCATCTATACCAACACTTTTGTTTTCAATCGGTAATATCAATTTTTTCCGGGATAAAAGTACCCTATGATTTAATCTGGACTTCTAATTTTATGTCTGCAAAATTTCAAAGCAATCGGTTTAGTAGTTACGGCGTGAAAGTGGAACAAACAAACAAACAAACCAACAAACAAACTCACTTTCAGATTTATAATATTATATAGTAAGGATATTCGTAAGGAATGAACGGAAGCATTAAGGATTAGTATCTACATAACTACGGTTTGATGTTACATCTCTCGAATTTGTAACTGGGATTTCTACGGCTCGGTGTATTTCGTTTGTTGATATAATCGTACACCTACCTAAGATTATGTAACTGAAATCTATCTGATGCCCTACTTATTTGTTAAAATAAATTCCGTGATACATTAGTGAAATAGAAAGCGAAGAGCCGTAGGTACCCTTTTATCGAACTGGGAATAAAACTTGAAACCTCTTGTTCCACTAGTTTAGCATTATGTAAAGTCAAAGTCAAAATCATTTATTTCAATTAGACCAGGAAGGCACTTTTGAACGTCAATAAGACGATGGAAGTGAAGCTATGTGCTCATTCTAAGACGTAGATTCCTATGGAGAAGAACAAGTAAGAAACTCCACAGGTTGTATTTTGTAGAGATAGGTACTTAACTGATTAATATTATTTTTGGCAATTAAAATAATACCAAAACACCGTTTAATACGTTTAGTTAATGATTCACTGAAACGAATGCGATCCTCAAAGGGAATTTTTAGAAGCAATAAAATTGTTCAGCAGTAAAAATGGTATGAAATCGTTCTCAGCTCCCAAAGCTCAGTAAGCCGTGTTACACTGCCTCGGCTCAGGTGCAAGAATCTTTTATACGGGATACGGGATACGGGATACGTTGCTTGAATACCGTTTGTGATTCGAATAAGAAAGATGGCGTCAGTAAAATGTAGGTTTGGATACCTTTGTAGTACCTATGTATGTGAACGGTTCATGTAGTCTATGGGCGATTAAAGTGGAATTTTATTACGAGTTTTATTTTTTCACTTCATTAACCGATTAAGACTGAGCTACAGTTGAAAATAATACCTACATTAGACAATACCTATTATTGTATTTTTGTCGCAGAGAACCTAACGGGTTACAGGGGCTTCGGCTCGACGTGCAAGAGAAGGAACGGGGTGGTTTTTAGTCAGTAAGAGTCTGACTCTCCCTCCCGCCTCACCCAGGCGGGAGTAGAAAGTCGATGATTTTCCCCCTAAAAAAAAATTGTATTTTTGACAAAATAATGACCAATAAAAAAATTAAACAACAGACAGTTAATAATAAATGTACTAGGTATAGATAGTGAGGTTCGGTAATTGGTGGGTATTACCTATTTGCCGGTAATGCAGTGGAACAATAAATTTTATTACAGCTGCATGCTGCCTGCCATGTTGTAGGTATTTTCATGAGGTCATTGGCATACTGCTATGCGGTTGGAAACCAGTGTATTGTTCCCAATACCAAAGAGTTCTGCGAATAAAAAAGTTCTAACGCCATTAGCGCGAAATGTGTAGGTGCTGTGCCTGGCAGGTAGCAAATATTTGAATTTAGAACAGTTTAGTGCCGAGAAAAACAGATTAAAAAGAAAATGATTTCTTTTTTAGTCTTTTGGTCTTATCAATTTATTATTGACGTTTGTACACGTAATAGGAGATTGATGCCAACAAATATACCTACCGATATTTTTGTTTTTCAAAACGTCTGTAGGAATGTATGAACACAAAACAAGAGGCAATAACGTGTCCGTTCCACATATGAGACTAATAACATTAACGTGTCGAAATGAGCGACATACATTCACATAAATATTTCATATCTGTGTCTACATTGCCTACTAAAAACAGGCGTTGTTATTACCTACGTGATTACTCAAAAAATAGGTCATGTCTTCAAAAAGGTAGGTTGGTTAGGAACATAAATTTTGTAGGTTGCTTGTGGACTGCAGTATGCCAAGACGAGTTGCCAGACGTTTTGCTGGAATCGTCCAATCAACGTTTACGAGTTGTTGTAAAACTGCCGATATTTAGTTTAGATAAGCAAGTATTTTATTTTAAATAAATTGTTGGATGATTATTTAGCATTTATAATAGCTAGTACCTAATGAAATCAATAGATAAAACATGAGACTAGTGTAATTAAACATTAATGTAACAGTCATTTGATTCGATTTTTTTTGTGGCATAAGCCGGTAAACGAGTAGACGGATCACCTAATGGTAAGCAATCGACGTCGCCCTTTGACACCTGGAACACCAGAGGCGTTACAAGCGCGTTACCGGCCTTTTGTTTGGGGATAAGGAGTTTGAGGATCGTTGGGGATTCAGGAATTGGGGAGATTGAGGTTGAATTTAAAAATTCGTGTCTAGCAATCGCGTTTGTTGTCGTATGTTGCTTGTGTGACCATTTGCCTGGTATATAACCACACTGTCAGGGTCTAAAAGATATAATTATATTTTTTTATGGCATAATCCGGTAAACAGACGGATCATCTGATGATAAGTAAGCAATCGGCGTCCCCCATGGACACCTGGAACACCTGGAACACAAGTGCGTTACCGGCCTTTTGGGGATTAAGAGTTTGAGGATCGTTGGGGATTCAGGGATTGGGGAGATTCTGGAAGGGGAGGGTAATTGGGCCTCCGGTAACCTCACTCACACGACGAAACACAACGCAAGCGTTGCTTCACGTCGGTTTTCTGTGAGGTCGTTGTATCACTCTGGTCGAGCCGGCCCATTCGTGCAGAAGCATGGCTCTCCCACACTTAAAAAAATTATGTTATTAAACTTAAGTATTACGACTAAACTTAACACCGCTATTTCTGGCAATAGCGACTAATAAATCAACAACAATATAGGTACAATACAATACTGTACAAACAAACTATTGTTGTGAACAAAAAAATCCGTCTAACTTACTTAATACGCAGGTCGAATTCGGCCTTGAGTTTCGGCTCTAGCCGCAGTGGCTTAGGAACTTTTCTCTTAATCAGTGTTCTAAAAATAGGTGTCAGTGATGGACTGGAGACAGGCCGACACCTGCCCTCACTAATGTGGTTAAGACCTGCGCACTGAGAACATTCAATACTTCTTTTTTTTCGTCTTATTGAATTTGTTACTTAAGTAAAAAGAGTAGGTTTTGATTTGTCCGTTTTTAAACATACCCTTCATACTATCACGCCTTTTATCCCCGAAGGGGTAGGTAAGTGCACCACAGAGATAACACCCACTTTTCACTATTTGTGTTATAAGTCCCATGTAATAGGAGGTGAGCCTATTGCAATATACCGGGCATATTTCTAGTCTGGGCTACTACTGAGATTTTTTTTAAAACCCCGTTATACTTTGTCCAACTCGGGAATCGAACCCGAGACTTGTTGGCCGAGTGGTCTCAAGTGCGACTACCGGCCGTTTTTATACACCCATTATTATTCCGGAGAGACTCCTGCTTACTCTCTTTACGCCGTTAATATCATTAGATTTTGATTTTTCTATTTACTAATAAACTACACGATGGTTATATACCTATTAAAAAAAAACTGTCATACTATTACTAAATAACTCACTGTCCATACAATTTTTAATTCCCACATGGAATCATAGATGGCGTTAGTGATAAGAATTTATGCTAACATTCCAAGTTCTTGGTAAAAGACTGATTACATTTTAATTGCTGTGAAAGTCGGAATCTTCGTTAATACTGATTGTTTGGTGCTAATGACAGGCCTGAATAAATTCTGCACAATACGAAACATCATTAAATATTATTCGAATTCTTGTTTTTGCTGAAATTCTTTCGGTAGGCTTAATTTTGTTCACGTAATTAGAACAATATGTCGGTATTACACTGTTTTTGCTGAAAACAAAATTTGTGTTCGTCTCTGTAAGTAAAATAAGTAAGTTCGTACCTATTTACGATTGCGGATATCAATCTGTGATAATGTAGCCACATCCTATAGGTTTCCACATAAATATTTACGTATTTCTTACAAATGCTTGGAAGCTTGTAAACAAGATTTGTTTACCTACAGTTTTTCCACAGACTTTTTATAAAGTAGACAGTAAATGTTCCGTGCAAAATACTGATTTGTAACCGTCTGTATAAGACGTAGTGCCGATCCAAAAATAGCTAACACGGCAAAATTACTTATATAAAGAAAATATTCCCAAAAAATTACAGGTTTGAAAAATTACATCACATTATGAATATAGTTATCTGATATCACATAGAAAGGTAGTCACGCGATTTACGACCCTGTGTGTAACCGCAGAGAAACTAAGTTGGGATATTATGTTATAAATATTTTATTATTCGACAAAATTCAAGGTGACGCTGTTTCAGATCGAAGTTGATAAGTTGACGAATATTAATATCCAGGTCTTGCTTCATTTCACTGTCTCATTGGGGTTTTACAAGCATTCATAATTTTGACATTCTTTTATTTTGTTTTTAATTTATATAGGTATCTATTTGATACATCTCGCTTGCAGCTGTAGTCAAATGCCATTTAGCGCTTGTCTACATGTAGAATAGAAAACTAAATTATATGGAACTGACGTAAATTTTGACACTTGTCAGTGTCATCCCCATACATTTAGTTTTCTACCTATCTCGATAGACAAGCGCTAAAGTGGCATTTGGCTAAAGGCACTGGTGGTAAGCGATGATGCGGTCTACGATGGAGCACGTCGTCCCATAAGCAACCTATTCACTCGGGCCTTGAAGACACACAGGTTATACCGTTCAGGAAACACTGACTTTGGCAAAGAATTCTACTCCTTAGCAGTGTATACACAAGGAAGCTTGATGCGAAATGTTTCGTGCGTGTGGGCTGTAAAACTATTTCATTTCATGATTCTGATATATATATGGATCTGTGAATTATAAGTAATTGCATCTTATTTTTTTTTAAGGGGGATAATCATTCAATGTCTGCTCCGACCTGGGTGAGGCGGGAGGGAGTGTCAGACTCTTACTGACTAAAAACCACCCCGTTCATTCTCTTGCACGTCGAGCTGGAGCTCCGGTTAGGTTCTCCGCGACTCCGAATCCGCATCGGCCCTGTTGGTCTGATGGCTCTTATGGTATAAAAATGACGCTTGGTGTTAACTTTATCATCATACCAATGTCACTTTCCTCGAGTAATATACAATTGCAAAAAATCCAGTATAATACCTTTGTACGACGAATGAGACCTGGGAATCGAACCCAAGGTTTGTATAAGAGCAATTTAAAAAAGTACCTAATCCTTTTTTCCAATAAGTATACAGAAACGTTTTTAAAGTTTCCCACACCTACCTAGTAGTAAAATATTAGGCATATTGGTACATTTCACTGGCAAAAAGGTAGGACCTCTTTCCGTTGACCTCCTCTACTTTAATTTTGAAGTGTATCTCGTAGGCGCTCAAAATATTGGCTACATCCCTCCAACCAGCTCTTGTCATTGGAAGCTAGCCAGACGATCGCGAAAACTATATAATTTGCTGATCCAACGTCAGCTTCTTAGCAAGTCTGCATTTTGTTCGAAAACTACAACAGTATCGGTAAAAACCGGTTTTTATTATCTGTTGCTTTTTTATTTTTACACTGGCAACATTAGTTTTAGTTTTTACTAATAAGCAATAAGCACCCGTATTTTTTTTTTAATTTTCAGAGTACATAATACTCAATTCGTATCTAGTTACAATTACGCTGGGCCTTTTATAGTTCTAAAGGCACACTGTAAGAGCTATAATACTGTTAGAAAGCCCTAATTATGCTAATGAATATGTCGGGCTCACTTTCATTATACGCAAGTCTATGGAATTAAAAGCAGCCTACAATTTGTTAGGAGGCGTGCTTTTACACATTGTTGTCAAAAGCATTTCGTAATGAGAAATTTTATTGTTAGCCAGTTAAGTCATACTTAATCTATGCCTTCCCAGACTATTCGCGGGGAAAATGGATACGCGATGATACTTATTATTTAAAAAAAGACTATATTTCAATCATGTTCAGTATGAGCAAGTATTAGGTACTTTAGGGAACATATTTTGCCACAGCATATAAAGAGATTTTTTTTAAGGGGGAATATCATCCCATGTAATAGGGGGTGAGTCTATTGCCGTATACCGGGCACAATTCCAGACTCCGTGGAATTGTTCTCGGTATATGGCAATAGGCTCACCCCCTTACATGGGACTCATGACATAAATAGTGAAAAGTGGGTGTTACTTCTGTGTGCACCTCTGCCTACCCCTTCGGGGATTAAAAGGCGTGATGTTATGTTATCATCGAATGACTGCTTCCGCCTGAGTCAGGCGGGAGGGAGTGTCAGACTCTTACTGACTAAAAACCACCCCGTTCCTTCTCCTGCACGTCGAGCCGGAGCCCCGGTAACCCGTTAGGTTAGATACCTAAAGCATTCAGTGGCATAATTTTGCAGTTCACTACTCCTTATAAAGTTACACAACCTTCTTTCCAACCCTGTTTAACACGAACATTATAACTTAATTCTGACCAGTTTCTGTGTGTTTTGTATTATAATCGTGTTCGGGACACAGCGGCGTCGCTACTTTGGCGATGCGCCAAAAAGGACATTCGTTTCTGACGCTAAATGAAAACGTATGAAACTTATAATAGGGAATATAGTCGAGCAGTAAACTTTGGCCTTTTGTGTAATTGGACAAAGAAAACGACATTAATTATATTTAAGTTAGATATTGATGGAGGCTTTATGATAAGACAACCTACCTAAAGTCGCGTAATAATAGAATTATTCTGATAATTTCTGCGATGTTGTTATCCTCTGGTTAATAACGTTACGATCTCCGGCCACCGTAAGCGCGGGCCTACGGACGGCGAGCATGGGTGGCTCGCCGCCCGACCAGAACCAGACCCGAGCGTACGGCGCGTTGCGTTCCGCGCGCGCCGCAAAGAGCGTTCAGACCACCACGGATGGGGCTGAAGCCGATACGGAGCCGCGGAGAAATTAACGGGTTACCGGGGTTCCGGCTCCGAAGTACGAACGGGGTGGTTTTTAGCCAGTAAAAGTCAAAGTCAAAAGTCAAAGTCAAAATCATTTATTTCAATTAGACCAGAAAGGCACTTTTGAACGTCAACAATAAAATTAGAAGTGAAGCTATTTGCTCATTCCAAGGTGTAGATTCCTATGGAGAAGAACGAGCAAGAAACTCCATAGGTTACTCTTTTTCAATCAGGTTCACAATACAATTCTCTAGTTACATAGTTTGCTGTTTGGATTGTGCGAGAACAATGTAACACTAAAATTTAGTCAAAGTGATTGAAAAAGAAAATAACCTTAAAGACAATAAATAATACAGTCTGGAGCTGACCAGTCCCAGTTGACGGCGCCCGTTCACGAACATGACACGTACACCAGCACCGCCCAAATCAACCATATTGTAGGGAATCGAGCGATCCACTGCCCGCGCCACCGCCAATGAGATCTTTGAGTGAGCATGACAACTCCACGCTGACACTCCCTCCCGCCTCACCCAGGCGGGAGGAGTCATTCGATGATTTTCCACCCTTAAAATAATGATTAATAACGTTTTTTTAAGGGAGTTTTTAAGTTTTTTTTTAGTTTAATGAAATTTTAGGCACAGTTAGCAAATAAGATAGGAGCCAAACGTCACTACATGTTATCATAATTATAAAGACTATCAATTCAATAATTCTATTCGATTGAAAAAGTTATTGGTTAATTCTTTAATTCAGAAACAAATGTAATATAAGTTCCCTTCAAAATTAAATCTAAGTCTACATTACAGGTGTGACGAGTTTATAAGTAAGTTATTGAACCTATTACATCACCTTTTCATTTCATCCAGTTAGTAAAAAGGTTTTCTTCAACTTTATGGTTTCCAATTTGAGCTGCTAGCACCTGACACACCTTCTTCACTTCGTTGGCAACGATTCAAGTGTTCGCAAACGATACTCATCCGTCTCAGCTCAGGTCAGGCCAGATTTACTGGCATGTCACTGCTACTTGAGAGAATTTGTTGTCACAGGAAATTCTTTTAAAATAATAAGTAGGTTACTTGTAGTAGTGTACCTCAGTTTGAAAGTTTTTTGAATTAGGTATATCTGGAAATTCAATTATTCAATCGATTGGAAACATTTTCACGCTATCAATGTATATTTGATAATATAACATAACACGCCTTTTATCCCCGAAGGGGTAGGCAGAGGTGCACATTATGCCACTGTACAATGTAACACCCACTTTTCACTATTTATGTTATGAGTCCCACGTAATAGGGGGTGAGCCTATTGCCATATACCGAGCACAATACCAGACTCCGTGCTACTACTGAGATTTTTTTTAAAACCCAGTAATACTTTGCCCGACGCGGGAATGGAACCCGAGACGCCTTTCCCCGCAGTCGCACTTGCGACCACTCGGCCAACGATGCAGTCATATTTGATTGCAGGAATATTTAATGTATATTTTATTTTTTAATTTTGTAAGCATTACCTTACTAAAATAGGTAACGAAGTCAAAATGATCTAATTAAATTGAAGCAACGTCGCAGTATATTCTTGTTTAACGTAAGAAGAAATAAATCCAAGTTTCGTTTACCGAGAAAACAGGTCCGTACGAATAGTAATATGTGTCCTTGCCGCCTAAGCAAATAGACCATTTCTGATTGAAGATACATACATATATACATACATACATATTGTTAGACAAGACAGAACAGATAGAATTTCGTGATTTCTGTTTATCTTTAGTTAGAATTGTTTCTGGTCAATTTGATAGAAGAATTTTGATAGGACTTTTGCTTATACCTAGGTGTTAGCACCTAGGTATAAGCAAAACTATTAACTTGTAAAATACTAACCAAGAAAATACCAACATTTGAACTGTAATTTAACCTTTTGAACGCCAGAGCAAAAACGCATGAACTTGCCCTCAACGCCAGGCCACAAATTCACCGCAAATACCTACGAAAAAAATAGGGATTCCAAAACTTCATCGATAATCAATTTTATTTTCATTTTCGTCTTTAATTTCGAAATATAATGTCCTTATAACATTGAAATTTAATTCAACATTACATTTCTTCCTATTAAAGTAATAGTTATACACTATTTACAGACTTGTATAATACCGTAATAACAGATATGAGACTACAATATATTTAAATATAATAACTGTAGGTACAACACTATTCTTGATCTGCTGTCTTCATATTGTGACCATGGCGTGGACGGCCCGCCATTTTAATAACTACTTCGCTTCCGAAATAAGGATGTGGCAACGTAATATCTCGTTTATCGATGTTCTAGTACAATATTATTTTATAATAAATGAAACACGTTTTTTAAATCAGATTTATAATTTCGAATGTAACAGGTACTTAAAAATGTATGATTGAACTAGGTTAAGAAGGTAAATAAAAACTATGAAAAAATAGAAAATTTTAATAAAATGTTATACAGTATGTACTATGTATACATGTTTTTAAATATTAAGTTCTATAAACCTGGCATAAAAAGTAACAAATTAAAACAATTAACGATTATATATAATTATCACAATTACCAATCAGTCTTATACTAATAAATCTTTTGAATAATAGAACAAAATTATACAAAATCTACAATGCAACCTGCATTCTGATCATCTAATTCGCTGGGTGCAAAGTGGGTGGTGAGGACAGTGAAATCGATCTCAGCACGCACCGTGGCTAAAAAAGGAACTTTTGGCAGACTTTATTCCACGAAGTTATAGGTAAATATGGAGCCCACACTTAGAATAAAAGTTTCGAGTCAAATATTAATATATTCTTCGTCATCTGAGACTCCTTCTAATATGCGAAGAAATTCTTCCGTAGTCATTAAATTCCCACTCATTATAATAGTCACTTAATATAAATCTTGAACTCGATATCACAAGTAAATTAATCATAAATATTATTCATTCACTTCACTAATTTCTGGTCGCCGCGCTTGTGACGTCACGATATTGTCGTCTAGTCGTGACCATGGCGTACAGGGTACTGATAATTCGGGTTGCGTTAGGGATGCGCTTGAGTTGGGATTAGTGAATATCGAAATTCGACCCAACCAAATTTTATTTTTGACTATGTAGCTTATTGAATGATTTTTAAGACTGGTTTTATAAAATTAATGCTGCTTTATCCTAGTACCAAATTATACCTAAAATAATATATTCCAGAGGAAAGTTTCGAATCGATCTTTGATTTGAAATAATGATATTATCCAACATGCGCTACATCACTAGCGGCCACGCAGTTATGACTCTGGCGTGTGAGGACATTCTTTTTTCAGAGTTTATTTCTTTCTTTTTAACGTAAAATTTCTCAATATTTATAATGCAATTTAATTAGTTTTATGGAAATAAATAAATTTTGGACCTTCTATTTTACAGGTATATAAGTAAATAGGCATTAAAGTAATGTTTAAATAGTTTATTTCGTGTTTTAATGTACCGCTGTTTTTGTCACATATTTGTGTCGTTGGCGCTCAGGGACAGTTTTCGCTTGTCACGTATTTGTGACCCTGGCGCTCAAAAGGTTAAGGTTATGGAAATAAAGGCTTTTTTATTTTATTTTATTTTATTAAACTTTTTTAGACATTTAAGATATGAAAATTATTTTGTATAAGGATTTCGGTGCTTACTCTTGAAACCGATCTCAATGTCAATGCAATTTTAATCCATTATAATCTCATTAATTATTCAATATCAACACTATACAACCCCTATCGTAGCTGTTACAATACATTCAGAGTACGGAATATAACGCCAAACTCAAAACCATTTAGTTCATTCAATGTCCAAGCAATACGGATACAATAGGCGCTAGTAGCAACTCAAGAGTACGAAATTTCACAATATCTATGTCGATTGATCGGAATTGGATTCAAAAGCAAGCCCCATGATTGGTTGAAAATCACTATTATATTTGATATCAAAAGCCTTAGTGGCGGGTTTTGAAATTGAATTTAAAAATTAATTCAAAACCCAATATCTCTTACAGAGTAATTAAGCTGTGATCATTAGACCAACAAGATCTTGTAATGAAGATGTCAGCTTTGAAGTATGAGGGGTCCACAAAGGAGTTTAATAACTTAATGGACAGAAAATCTAATCTTAGACAAGGATTGTAAATGATATTATATTCTCTTTACTCACTGGTTATAGTTACTAATCATGTGTTTTACTGACGCCCACACACATCTTCTATTTCGGGAGATAACGATAAAGTATAGAACAGGCTGCTTCAGTACTTTACCGCTCCATTTCCTTCATAAATGATGTAATGAAAAATATATAAGAGTTTGGTAAGTGCTTTGGATATTTTCAGACTAACTAGACAATGGTTGAGTGGTTACAAGTCTACATTGTGTTAAACTATAAAAATGATAACTATTTATAACGTACTTTTATTTCAGATCACGGGACATATAGCCCTCAAGAAGTTTTAGTGACAATGTCGACAAAATAAATTAACCGCAGTGACAGTGATCTTCAGTAAAAATGTTAAACAAACATTTTAATGAGACAAGCCCGCCACAACCTACCAAAACCGCAACTCCTGTAAGCCAGGTTCATTTGATACAACCATTAAAACACCGGAACACTGAAGTCCAGCGCGTCCCAGGGACATGAATCATGAGTCTTGGTTCCCGCAACGAAATGTGGAGGCCTTCCCCAATCCCTGAATCTCCAACAATCCTCAAATTCCCATTCCCAAAAGGCTGGTAACGCATTTGTAACACCTCTTGGTGTTCCAGATGTCCATGGGCGACGCCGATTGCTTACCATCAGGTGATACGTCGGCTCGTTTACCGGCTTATTCTATAAAAAACTAAATACGTTAAACAGGCATAACCAAACACTTTCACTACAAAAAACTAATCCGGGAGTTTAGACATTTTTAACACGGCAAAAACTTTATAACACACTAGCTTCTTCCGCGCGGTTTCACTCACTCTGCTCGGCGCCTATTAATCGTAGCGTATTATTTTATAACCTATATAGCCTTCCTCGATGAATGGGCTATCCAACACAAAAAGAATTTTTCAAATCGGACCAGTAGTTTCGGAGATTAGCGCGGTCAAACAAACAAACAAAAAAACAAACTCTTCAGCTTTATAATATTAAGTATAGATTGTTCTATCTACCTGTACTCAACCGCAGTATTTGTATGCCATATAAAAAAAAAACAATAAAACAAGAAAAGTCAAGCTTCCAGGTTTTCCGTTCACAATCTGATATAACATAAACCCACTGGAGGTTGTCACGGTTCGAATCTGTCTTGTATACGTATTCTAGATTGTTAGATTGAACCTCTTGGGAGTGTGAGGTTTTGTATCGTGCGATATCTGAGAGTTTTAGCGTCTCACCTTGGTTGTGGGTGGAGCTTAAAATATCTGGTTTCTAGGTTTTAACCTCTTCTATATTTCACCTCCTTTCACATAACATAACATAACATAACATCACGCCTTTTATCCCCGAAGGGGTAGGCAGAGGTGCACCCGAAGGGGTAGGCGAGCCCTTTCGTCGTGGACATGCTGCCACCCGGTCTCTTTTATTTTGCTTTTTTTTATATAATGTTTTTTTTGTTTTATTGTTGTTTTTTTTTATTTTGTCTGATGACGAATAAATTTATTTTTCTTTCTTTTCTTTCTTTCTTTCTTTCATTATACCACTGTACAATGTAACACCCACATTTCACTATTTATGTTATGAGTCCCATGTAATAGGGGTGAGCCATATACCGGGCACAATTTCAGACTCCGTGCTACTACTGAAAATTACTTAAAAACCCAGTAATACTTTACCCGACCCGGGAATCGAACCCGAGACCCCTTGCCCGGCAGTCGCACTTGCGACCACTCGACCAACGAGGCAGGCAGTCAAGAGGCCAAGTTGGGCCTCCGGTAACCTCACTCATACGACGAAACACAAAGCAAGCGTTGTTTCACGTCGGTTTGGTTTTCTCACTCTGGTCGAGCCGGCCCATTCGTGCCGAAGTATGGCTTTCTCACACTTAAAACAATAAAATTAGTGTGTGTATATGAAACCCAGCATATCAATTTCAAGTAATCTATAAGATCATTTTAGTAAAACTTATTGAATAAAAGTACTATCCAATACATAATAACATTGTAAAATGCACAAACAATATCATAATCGCAGAATAAGTATTCAATAAACGCTTGAATGTAATCATAATATTTTATGCGCATTTTCTGGAATATTAAAGAGCAGTTTCACCTCTTATGGTGGAACAAAACACATAAACTTCTGTATTGGAACATCACAATGCTTTTGTAAGCGTTTCACTCGTAAAATATATTTGGAAGTATTTATGTATAAATTGTATAGAGAGGTCCGTAAATAAAACAATTATAATCAGTATCGATTGCCACAGGCTCAATGTTTTATTTACGTGTTTGGGCCCTGTTGGGCGCCATCTTGGATTTTGTTTACGCAAAGATGTATCGGATCTAAAATGTTGTTGATATATACCTAAATACAGATTCCAGAGACTTTAATGTAAGAATATTATAATTTGTATTGTAACTTTCGTGAGACATATTAAATAAATTATTATGTTTTCGGCTTACTCACGTAATAATTTGACGAGGACTCAACTAGTTCAAGCCATGCTAGAGGCTCGTATTCATGAGCAGCATTTCGCGACCCGCGACGCGGCGACAGTTGCCGAGTTCCTCGTCTAATTATTACGTGAGTAAACCGAAAACATAATAATATAATATTATAATTGGTTATTACAATGGCAACTTATAAAATAAAGAGATATGTATAATGCACCAAACATTGCATTTTCTTTGAGTATTTTTCCGTCTTCATACTGGATTTGTGGGTAACAAACCTTATCAATAAACCAAATATAAATTGTAGCCTATTTCACAAAACATAAGGTTCATTTTGCCAGCAACTGTATATTTACAAACTCAATTCAGAGCTACTTTTATTCCACTCGACCGCAACTTTAAAAAAACGAGAAGTTAAGAGCCAAAATCCTTTGATAAAGTTTTTATTATCTTCCTTTTTTAGCCCAATGGTTTTTAAAGAACACGCGACAAGAGAGCGGATAATGATAAGCAATTATGGAACTTAAAGTTTTCCTTACGACTAACTTACGAAAGGAATTTTAGCTACAATTAAATACTTTAGAGTTGAGTTGTTTTATCGAAATTATCTCCATTTTATACTTTGTTAAGTTTTTATTATTCCTACCATTTCATTTTCTGAGAAAGTTTGACAAGGTTTCAGGGAGTTATTTTATTTTATCTATACTAATACTATAAAGCTGAAGAGTTTGTTTTTTTGTTTGTTTGTTTGAACGCGCTAATCTCAGAAACTACTGGTGCGATTCGAAAATTCTTCCTGTGTTGGATAGCCATTTATCGAGGAAAGCTATAGGCTATAAAATATCACGCTACGATTAATAGGCGCCGAGCAGAGCGAGTGAAACCGCGCGAAAGTAGCTAGTACTAGATAAAGTCTGGTTAAACAAAATGTAAAATTTTCTTTAAATAATTTAATTAAGCTTTATATATTTTTGTAGTTTCTACTAATTGCAGTCCGTAAACCTAAACATAACAAATATTGTTTTTGAACATTAACGTAAAGGACACAAAAACAAAACTAACAATTATAATTCAAACAGTGCCTAACTAAACGTATTTCTAAACTGGCAACATTGATACACAAACGTTAAAGAGTAAAGAACGGTTTTATCGGAATTTTACGGTTATGCCAGCATTATTACTTGTTTGTTTATCATTGGGTCCCGCTCGAATAAACTGTCACGATTCACGGATAAAGTTTAAATTACGAAGGATATTCTTCCATGTTTGTTTTAGTGCTTTATTTTACATGTCCTAATAAAATTTGTATTTGTTTAGGACACCTGAATAAATTGTAACGCAATTAAAATAGGCGCTGGTGTACTCGTAATTCTGATAAATTGAATTATTTTGCGGAATTAAATTGTCCTATGAGATAATGTAATTTTTGGCACTGTGAAAGAGCACTTGTGCCTTCGTTTCAGACATGTTTCTATATGGTTAAGATGTCTTTTGGCTTGTCATTGAGGATATAGTTAAAAGTGCACAATACCTATTGACATGATATGAAAAACCTTCAAGAAAAAGCGTATTCCTTTTTAAAAGGCCGGCAACGCACTTGTTACTCCTCTGGTGTTGCGGGTGTCCATGGGCGGCGCTGATTGCTTACCATCAGGTGATCCGTCTGCTCGTTTGCCTCCTATTCCATAAAAAAATTAATAAGAATCGCTAATCGATTAAAATGAAATGTGCTCCGAAATACATTTTTAATTACGTGCCTACAATATTATTGGAAGTGTCAGCTCTAATACATAACACTAGCTGAAAGCATAAATAAACATACAAAAAATTAATTTTTTGTAGTATCGATTCAACATTTATAGCATTTTCGAAGTTCTAGACAGATTCATAAGCTCCAGATAAGTCTAAAAATAGTTTTAGTCTAGTCCCAGGCAATTTCGCATAGCCTGGAGGAAGCAAAAAGTATCACAATGCGGTATTTCTGCGTCAAAAATGCTGGTAAAATTTATTGTCGACTCTATATAAAAAAAGTATCAAGTTAAAGTTTCTAGGATTCAGCCTACTAGCAAGAAGTTCGTAATCTTATATCATGGTTAAAAATCGTATTGTTACGTAACCTAAAAAGCATAATTTTCCCCATAAGTTTTATCGTAGTTGGAATCGACCCCATAAACCATAGGAACGTTACACCATAGCCGAAGGGTGTTGTCATCGATCAGCTGACGACCTTGCGGGGTCAACGACCGCGGTATCTGGGTCGTAGGGCAGTGGTAAAGGGCATGGACACACTGAGGCGTGTAATCATTTCCCTCGGCTAGGGAAGTGACGGGGAGTTTCTTTTGAATTAAAAAATATATGGGGAATTTGTATTGTATGTAGGTATGTAGATTTTTCGTGATTAATCAATCGTGTTAGGCAGTTTTATCGTAACGTGATTTTGGTGCTTGTATTTTTCTATTACTTTTTTTTTCGATATTATTTCTATCCTTTTAATTCTAAAAAATGTCCAAGACTAGTCTATTGCAGCCACGTTGCGAAGAACACTGCTGTAACTATGAAGTTTGTATTTATATTAAACAAATTGAATTGAAAAAACATTCACCACTAGTTAGGATGTCAAACCTGTATAACACCGTAGCTTGTAAGTCCATGGAAATTGATATTTTCTCCAATAAACTGGGGAAATACAAATCCCTGCTTCACACATGCTCTATGGTACATAGGTGCTGAAGTACCTATACGTTAATTTATTGTTTTTTTATTATCATTGTTTTCTGTTTTCATCGTTTGTTTTGTTTCTTGATTTAACAATTTTCGATTTTATATTCAAAATTACGATTTATTTTGTTTGCATGTCGTGATCTCCTATAATTGGAGAAGCACAAGGTATCTGTTTATTGTATTACACTGTGCATGGTCGTGGTGGCCGGGAGGTTTAAGACGCCTACTTCTCATGCATGAGGGTGCGGGTTCGAAACCTACCAACGGCAAGTACCAATGTGACTTTTCCGAGTTATATGTACTTTCTAAGATTATTTAGACACCACTGACAAACGGTGAAGGAAAAACATCGTGAGGAAACCTGGACTTATAATTTCTAATTATAAGTTTGAAATCGCCAACCCGCATTGAGCAAGCGTGGTGATTAATGTTCTAACCTTCTCCGTGTGAGAAGAGGCTTTGCTCAGCAGTGGGCATTTATAGGCTGTTGATGATGATGATGTTAAGTGTATTCTCTGTTGGAGATCCTTTTTAAATAAATAAATTGACATGCCTCAACAAGAACTACTACAAAATAAAGTATGGTTTAACTGCCGACGGAAAACTGTTGAAGGTAAATCCTCCGCTATGGTGGGCCATACCTTGTCCCCCATGGCGTTCAAGGTGTTAAACTTTTTCTAAGCAAGTTTAGCTAAAACTGGCAATAAATAGTCGACTATTAATCATGGTATTTGTCTCGGGGATGATATTCAACCCTTGAAGGTTGGGACTAAGGTACCACCGCGGTGGTGTAGCCGCACCTGTCCTATGGTGAGAGTACAGGTACTGACAAATGTATTAGTGAGGTTTCACAATTTTTTTTATATGTGATGTCTCGTTTTACCATTTCTGTCTTTATTGAAACAAAAAGTTTCCTTTTTCTTGTTAAGAAGCACTATTTTTATGGATTGTCAGTATGCATATGTACCTAAGCATCATGTTAGACTATAAAGTTTTTTTTTAGTAAGTTTTGTAATTAGTATAATGCGTCAAGCGTGTCTTTGCATTATTTTCACATATACCTCTACGTACAGTATTGGAATATGTATCAGAGACATTGTGGAACATACTTTTTTAAAAAGAGTAACGAATGAAGTTTCTTGCTCGTTCTTCTATATTCGAATCTACATTTTGGAACGAGCTCCTAGCTTCACCTATCTTCACTGACGGACTGACTGACAGATTATTATTCATTTTATGTTTGTTGAAGAAAAGTACCAAATTATGGTTTAATTGAAATAAATGCTTTGACTTTGACCAATATCTCGCCTGGTGTTAAGCGATGATGCGGCCTACAATGGAGGACGTCATCCCATAAGCAAACTATTCACTCAGGCCTTGAAGACACCCAGGTTATACCCTTCAGGAAATACAGACTCTGGTAGCTAGTTAGTAGTTAGATTTTAAACAATATTCTTTTAAATGTATGTTTTTTTAACCTTTATCTCAATTAATGCTTAATTAGACACTTTTGAATCGTTAAAATTTGAATTGTGGGTCTGTCTGTCTAACAGTGAAGCTAGGCGCTCGTTCCAAAGTGTAGTTTCGAATAGAGAATAATGAGTAACGGACTCCATCATTACTCTTTTTAAAAAAATGTTTCTATAACTAGCAAATAAACAGTCTTGTTTAGTTATGTGTATTATTGACGTCATTTGAGATATTTTCGGAAATGTAAAAATTTTAGGTTGCTAATATTATTAAAGCAGTTAAAAAAAATTTTAAGAACTGTTATGAGTAGTTATAATAAAAGTTGTGAATATTGAATAATTTATTTGTGCTTTCATTTAGGAGTGTTTGTAAAGTCTAAATTCAATTACAATACAAAGTTTTTTAGCATAAAATATTAAGGAATTAATTAAGACCTACGCCTTAGATTTCGTAGAACTTAAAACACAAGTTTCGTGAATAATAAGAGAAAACTATGAGATTTCTTTGAAGGCAAATATTTCATTGTCAAAAACTTTATTTCCATTGAAATTTTAACCAACGTTTACCAACTGGGGACAAGAGAATGTATTGAAACAGAAAGAAGGTATTATAGAGATAAAAAATGAAAAGTTTAGTGACTGCCGGTTGAAATCCTGTTAATTAATTTTTCTAAAAGTAATTAATAAAATATTATATTCAGTAATAAAGCATAACATAACATCACGCCTTTTTATCCCCGAAGGGGTAGGCAGAGGCACATTTCGGCTATTAATGCCACTGTACAATGTAACACCCACTTTTCACTATTTATGTTATGAGTCCCATGTAATAGGGGGTCAGCCTATTGCCATATACCGGGAACAATTCCAGGCTCCGTGCAACTAGTGAGATTTTTAAAAACCCAGTAATACTTTGATAGTTGACTGTTGGACTATGTGCCCCATCCTCTGTTAGAAGGGATTGCCATTATCTCCACAATTGGCAGGTGTTTAGAGAGCGTTGCTACCGCCCATCATTATCATCATCATTATTAACAGCCTATAAATTTGATAATTAATAAATAAATTAAAATTTGGGAGGGCCATGCTACAGCACAAATGGGCCGGCTCGACCGGAGTGAAACAACGCTTGCAATGTTTTTTGTCGTGTGAGTGACGTTATTTGAGGTCCAATTATAGCCAATCGCGAGATTTGTACATACATACATACATACCAGTGTCCAACTATAAACCTCCTCTTTTTTGAAGTCGGTTAATGATATAACTGAAACCGCTTTTGTCACCAAGTGTACGACAAATCGATGTCTTTTGTTTCCTACATTCGACCCCCATGCTGGGTTGACCTTTACTGATAATAGATAACACGTGTAGACACACGAGCAAATCAACGCAACCCTAAATTTCCTAATCTCCTTTATCAATTCTCAACCGTATCTCTTTGTAATAAAATTTAAATTTCATTGGTTAGGTCGGTGTATGTTGATGTGCGTCTACCCATTTGTCGTGGTGTCGACCTGCGGAACCAACCTGTCCTTGCTTCATTAAAAAGAAAAACGATATCAGCCTTATTCTCTGTGTACCTACTAGGGTTTTGTTGGAAACTGGTTTCTATTATTATTGTAAGTAGGTAAGTAATTATTTGTGTGGGTTATTGTAATGAGATGTATCATTAAATTTTGATATTTAAATACCGAGCATGTGGGTAAAGCTGATGGTCTATGGTTTTATACTGAGTGTAAATTAAACTGCCTCGTTGGCCGAGTGGTCGCAAGTGCGACTGCCGGGCAAAGGGTCTCGGGTTCGATTCCCGGGTCGGGCAAAGTATAACTGGGTTTAAAAAAAAATCTCAGTAACAGCACGGAGTCTGGAATTGTGCCCGGTATATGGCAATAGGCTTACCCCCTATTACATGGGACTCATAACATAATAGTGAAAAGTGGGTGTTACATTGTACAGTGGCATTAAGTGCCGTAATGTGCACCTCTGCCTACCCCTTCGGGGATAAAAGGCGTGATGTTATGTTATGTAAATTAAATAGGATCGTACTGTAACATTACTCCGACTGCAAGATGTGGACATTATCTCACAAAAAATTTCGCAATTATAATGAAAAAAGTAAATTCACCTAACTGCGAAGTATATGGTGAATTCAATGGTGTTTATCATATGCTCGTGGAGGATGTTAAATTTAAAATGGCGAGGAACTCACTGATGGAACATTTTAATATAAAAAATACGATATGAGATCTTTTTCTAGTATTTTGTCAGTCTTTAAGCAATGCAGCACGATCTATTGTAATATTGTTGCGACAGTGATGCCCTTCAGGTATTTAATAACCTTTAATAAATTTTTAGTAAATTTAAAATGTTTTTCGATAGATAAGTTCGAGTAACGATGAGGCTGACGTAGCCTATTGGTTAAAAACCCCTAAAAGAACTAAATGTATAAGGTAGAGCTGAACGTGTACTTAATTAAGGCTTTGATTTCTGAGTGAAAGGCATCATTAGCGGTTTTGATATGTAGCTTCCTTGAACATTACTAATTGCTTCCAGGCTGTCAGATTTGAATCCAAACATACTTAATTTTACACAGACAAGGAACACTGTTAGTATCTTAATAAGAAATTACCATCACACGAAAATACGTAACTCAATTGAAGAACTTTTTCATATTTCCTAATGAGTTTTCAGAGTCAGAAGTTCGCAGTCTCCGTATGAAATTCAGTACTCACACGGCGGAATGTAGGAGCCTCAACTACTTGAAAGATTTATATGCAAAACTTACATCTGTAATATAATTTCAGAAAACGGAAAAGAAAGCTTTAATATTTTATTATGTCTTTGAAAATGTAATAATAATAATAAATAATTTTAAAACTAGTTGTATTTTGACCATCGAAAATGCAATTTAAACTACTATTTATGTAATAAACCATCTGTTGCCCGCGACTTCGTCCGCGTAGAATATGAATTTTAGAACATAACATTTTTTTGTATCAATTTTCCAAAGTAAAAGTAGCCTATGTTACTCCTTAGTACATCAGCTACCTGCCAATAAAAATCTTGCAAAATCGGTCCAACCATTCCAAAGACTAGCCAGTACAAACAAACAGACATACAGACAGACAGACAAAAATTGTAAAAAATGTTATTTATATTCATATACATACATGTAGTAAAAAGCGGTTATTTTAATATTACAAACAGACACTCCACTTTCATTTATCTGTGTAGATGAATTTTGAACTGTAAATTATGTAATAGAGAAAAGAAATATGAAGCTGAAATTCGACTTATATTTCGTCGCAAGCTCCACTACGCTGATAAGCGCTACGCCGTAGCGGTCGTAGCAGGCGCTACGGAGGTTGTCGAAAATACAGACGTAGCACTAAGTACATTTTTTATTAGCTTGTTATTAGAATCATCTTTTATTTCCAAGTCGACTAAAACATAATGTTATTTAGTAACTGTAGTTTATCCCATGTACCACAAATTACATAGTGTCTATTGTTCAAAAATCTAAGCAACTTCTTTATTTTAACAAGCTCAGTAACACACGACACGTAATAAAACTATATTACATTCTAAGAACACAGTATCCATTAGTGTACACTCTACACTCGTCGTCTTGTCACAGAACTTTCTGGAACACTACTGCAGTTATTTCATTAACCATTTGTGATGTATTAAAAAGGTTGCCCTAGCATCGCGAGGTCCTTATTACTGCGACAAGAATTTCCTTGAATTATACCTCTATTTTGTGGACTATGAAGTATCTTTTGATAGGTATACCTTTGAGACTATTTCTATTCACTGATTATTATTATTTATTTATCTTTATATCACAAGGTAAGTAATTATCTTATAATCTACGGCCTACAAAACCTGCAATGGTTTGGTTTGAAGGCTGGATATAGGCTGATCCAATACCACATCACTGAACTCAATCTTCGGTCCTTCATGTCTTATCATGTGTGACTCGTCCGAATGGTCGCAAGTGCAACTGTCGGGCAAGGGGTCTCAGGTTCGATTTTCTCTTCTCAGTAGTAGCACGGAGTGTGGAATTGTGCCCAGTGTATGGCAATAGGCTCACCCCCTATTACATGGGACTCATAACATAAATAGTGAACCTCTGCCTACCCCTTCGGAGATAAAAGGCATGATGCTATGTATAAGAGTAACGATGGAGGTTCTTGTTCGTTCTTCTCCATTCGAAACTACACTTTGGAACGAGCGCCTAGCTTTACTGACAGACAGACGGACAATTCAGTTTTTGACGTTTCAGAAGTGGGTATTTACGGATTAATTGAAATAAGTGTTTTGACTTTGACTTTGAATAACATAGGTTGCACAATTAACATCTTACTTCCAAGAAAACTTCAACATCACAACACCAACAGCAATAAATAAGAAAGATAACATATCTTTCTCATTCTCATAGTAATATTTCTCCGAATACTAGCCAAGTTGCCAGCTCTCTGACGTCACATTAACTATTCAAACGGTTCCTACTGACTCCGCTTTGTGCAGTGCCGTACCTCGTCGAGTTATATAGATCTGGGAGTACTAGGGTACCATGAAATGTAAAGAAGTTGTGTTATACGGTAGCTCTCGTCTTTTGAGATGGTTAGAACCATAACGATTGTTGCAATTTTGTTGCAGTTTTATTGATTGACTGCCTCGTTGACGGAGTACTCGCAATTGTGACGGCTGGGCAAGGGGTCTCAGGTTCGTTGCCCGGGCAAAGTATTAGTGGATTTAAAAAAAATATATAAGTGTATACTATAACGCGAAAAGTGTACATAATACGTTTTTTACACTTGTGGCGACACATTTCACAAATCAAGAATGACGTCACAAAAATCCTACATCGCACATGCAAACTTTAAATGCAAATTAACACGGATAGAAAATCCCAACGAACAACTGTTGGGCAGAAAGCCCGCCAGGCACGATCACCTCGCCTGGTCGGACGATCCTCCTTTTCCGATCTTAGGGAACTATACTCTCTGTTCCCTAAACACTTCATAATATAAAATGTATATATGTGATCACGACTTTCATGTAGGACTATTCGTACGACACACCATGCCAACATGTCATGTCGTCACTCAATCGGGTCATCGTACGGCCTCCAAATTGGTCTGTTAATAAACTCGTCAGCCATACTTCAGCGATGTACTGCCAGATATTTGCCTAATAATGCGCTATCACTTCGATGGTGGTATGCTCATAATTTATGTTGAGTTCTGACGGGTAATTTAAAGGGTATGTATGTATGTATGTATGAAAGAGTGTGTCATAGACATGTATTGATGTATAATTCTCAAAGAGTAGGATGCAGGACAGAAGTAGGCTAAATGGGTCCACTAACAAAGCATACAATGATAGCCATGACAGGTGTTTACCATAATTTTAACATTATATAGTGTAGTTTAATATAAAAATGGCCACGATATGCATTTAACAAAGATCAGGATATTACAATAAAAAAAGACGTTAATGTATTTAAATGTGTAGAGATTATGGTATGTGTGATTGTTACGTTCAGTATAAGTAGTAAAGTAATAAATATTAGATCACAAAAGTATGTATTTTTTTTTATGGCTTAAGCCGGTAAACGAGCCGACGGATTACCTGTTGGTAAGCAATCGGCGTCGCCTATGGACACCTGGAACACCAGAGGCATTACAAGTGCGTTACCGGCCTTTTGGGGAATTAGGAGTTTGTGGATCGTTGGAATTCAGGAATTGGGGAGATTAGGGAAGAGGAGGGTAATTGGGCCTCCGGTAACCTCACTCACACGACGAAACACATATCTATATTTTTATTTATTTATTACGAGTAAGATGAACTGATGATTATTTCTGCCACCATTCTTTCGAGTTCCTCACGGTTAAGTAAGTAATAAGTTTTCTGTTTAAATATATACAATTTTGCTGTTAAAACTTGTGTCTAAAGTTCAATGTTTAAGGCTAAACTTTTGGCAGGCACCGCTGACTTTGTGATGATGCTGGAAAATTGATACTCAAGTCAAAAATCTTGTTAACTTATTGTTCAACCCGGCTACTACTTATAAATACTACTTCTTCAGGTGTCAAACTTGACATAAGGACAACTGTACAATACAATAATAGACAATTAACACAAATATAATAATACCTATAACTAAGTATACATAACATACATAACAATACGCCTTTTTATCCCCGAAAGGGTAGGAAGGGGTGCACATTTCGGCACTTAATGCCACTGTACAATGTAACACCCACTTTTCACTATTTATGTTATAAGTCCCATGTAATAGGGGGTGAGCCTATTGCCATATACCGGGCACATTTCCAGACTCCGTGCTACTACTGAGATTTTTGAAAAACCCAGTAATAGTTTGCCCGACCTGGGAATCGAACCCGAGACCCCTTGCCCGGCAGTCGCACTTGCGACCACTCGGCCAACGAGGCAGTCGAAATTTATGTATATAATCTACCTCTAAATACATATTACAATAAATTTTATTTATTTTACAAGTATAATATTTTTTGCTATACTGATAAGTAAATGAACTAGATAATATTTAGGTTTCATAGTTATGCTGCCGTGCCCTAACCGGGTTTCATGTTGAATCTGAACCCTATTACACGTATTGTATACATGATATAATGCAATAAAAATGTATTTATTTTATTTTTCAACTTTTTAATGCACACAAAATAAGGTACATAAGGCGGACTTGATGCCATATGGCATTTTCTCCCAGTCAACCTTTGCATTAAATATAGAGTCAGCGAAAATAGCCCTGTGTAAGAAAAATAAAATAAATAACTAATAGTAATAATAAATACTATATAACATACTGTATAAAAGATAAATAATAAACACAAAATATGTACATAAATAACTATAAATGTAATTATACTATAATATAATTGACGAAGGCACAAACTCAGCGTTGTAGCGCTTGAAATTTGAATTTGAACATACAATAAAAATGTATTTTGTAGACTTTCAATCAGAGAAAAGCATTTAGTTTTTTTTCTATAAACATTTTATTGTGTAGACAGCATCTGGTCTTTACAAGTTGTTATGAAATGGAACGGGCACGGGTTGTGCTCGTAAATCATAATTGTGGGTCCCGGTTAGTGTCGTGTATTCTCATGTAATTTGTACTTTGTGGTAGATGTTATTAATGATGCTATATCATTAAGTTATGAAGGGGTAGGTAGAGGTTTTGAATATTCAATGTGGTGATTGGTTTTTTGAGTTTAAAGGTGGAAACGGTGTTGACAATTTGCAAGAGATCTCAGGTTCGACTCCAAAGTGTACCTAATACTGGGGTTGTTGATTTTTGAGCAGTTAATGTATTGAGAGACGTTATCTCTAGTCTAACTATCATTAGCTGCACGGTTGGTGCGGAGGCTGGGCAACCGGCTGCCGTGTTCGATTCCCGCACGGAACATCAAAGTCAAAGTCAAAGTCAAAATCATTTATTTCAATTAGGCCAGAATGGCACTTTTGAACGTCAACAAAAACAAAAATTTAAAGTGAAGCTATTTGCTCATTCCAAGGTGTAGATTCCTATGGAGAAGAACGAGCAAGAAACTCCATAGGTTACTCTTTTTCAATCAGGTTCACAATACAATTTACTAGTTACATAGTTTTGCTGTTTGGATTGTGCGAGAACAATGTAACACTAAAATCCAGTCAAAGTGATCAAAAAAGAAAATAACCTTAAGGACAGTAATACAGTCTGGAGCTGACCAGTCCCAGTTGACGACCATCACTTTGTGTGATCCACAAATTGTTATTTCGGGTCTGGGTGTCATTGTGTATGTGAACTTGTATGTTTGTAAACGCACCCACGACACAGGAGAAAATCCTAATGTGGGGCAAAGTTTTTTTAAGAAAAAGAAAATCTAACTTATTGTCAGTTATTAAGTGAGTTCCAAGTGAGTGTCTGTGTGCGAGGCTTTTGCTTGTTATACACAGTGAAATCTATTTCGTTTTCGTCCCGAAATGAAATGGTTCTGTCTTGGTAATACAATAGTGATACATAGAAATAAAATATATAAAAAAATACTGGTAAACCATTGCAAAAAGCAAACTTGGAAAGCGCATACGAAATCATAGTACATTATCAAAACATCAGGCCATGTAATTCTCAAAGAGGTATTTCTTCTATGCGTGCCTTCATATTAAGTGTAGTATTTCATGTGCGTATTTCCATGAAATACCTATTTTTTTAAACTATACAAAATTACATCTTTATTTTTTTGTTTTTACTTTATACATCGCATGTACTCCTTGTGGCAAGTTGTATTACGGTGGGATAGAAAACTAAATAGATTTCAAGGTAATCTACGTATAAACACGCATGTTAACGACATGCCATTAGAAATCGCTAAAAACATGTATATTTAAAGGAAAAAGAACTTAATTATAACATAAAACAAGAGTGACATTTAAATTGATTAAATATTTCAACAAGTGGGAAGTAGGTCAGATTCGTTAAGCTTCTCAAATTAGCTGTGGACACAATCAGCGAGGCTGTGAGAGCATTGATACAGACAGCTTCAATATTTGATTTACGACTTTATTAATTTGTTCGGAGAGTCGATATTTCATCGTGTTTCAAGCGTACTTTTTGGTCGTAATTTATATAAGTCCTGGAAAAATTATAATCATATTCTACGTTTTTTTTTTACTTTTTTCTAAGAAATTGAATTAAAATACAATGACGTTTATTGTTGTTTAGCAGTTCAGCTCATATTATGTTCCGTAAACTGAAATAATGGTTATTCCATAATTGTGATAAGTATCTTAATTAACTAAGTGTGGGAAAGCCATGCTTCGGCACGATTAGGCCGGCTCGACCGGAGTGATACCACAGCCGAGCAGAAAATCGACGTGAAACAACGCTTGCGTTGTGTTTCGTCATGTGAGTGATGTTACCGAAGGCCCAATTACCCTAGTCCCCGTCTCCCGAATCCCCGAATCCTCCACAATTCTGACAATCCTCAAATTCTCAATTCCCAAAAGGCCGGTAACGCACTTGTAACACCTTGGTGTTTCGGGTGTCCATGGGCGACGCCGATTGCTTGCCATCAGGTGATCCGTCTGCTCGTTTATCGGCTAATGCTATAAAAAAAACTAAAATCGCGAGTTACTCACGTGAATATACTGAGAAAAGCTCTACTAGTTTCTGCTGGCTGTAGACTACGCGACATCGCCGCGACCGCGCACGCTGCTTATGAGGAAGAACCCCTCTGTGGTTCGACACTAATACAGCTTTTCGCAATATATTCACGTAAGTAACCCGCAATTTTAGTTAATTTAGTATGTCTCACGATAGTTATTATAAAAATATATGATACACATCTTGTTTGAAACACTGCACTTTAACTATTTTTTTTGGACATAATATAAATACAATAATAACACTATACAACATTGAGGCCGCTTTATAACCCACTCTTACTATAAAAGAAAGATCTCCGGCTCGAAGTGCAGGAGTAGGAACGGGGTGGTTTTTAGTCAGTAAGAGTCTGACTCCCTCCCGCCTCACCTAGGCGGGAGCAGACATTCGATGATTTTCCCCCCCTTAAGAAAAAATAAAAAAACTATAAAAGAAAGAAAAAAACCACTCTTTGAGCGAGATACCAAGAGGCTTAAAGCCATTGTTTTGTCCAGGATCATCTTCGTAAATCCCTCATCTACTCCTAACTTATCCGAAAAGCTTCAAAATTAATTAATTGCTCAAAAAACTTGTATCCAAACCCCTAAAAATGCGATTAAGAAAAATTTATGGCGTTAGGAAAAATGGCGGGTTTGTTATTATGAGTATAATTTTTGTGGAGTGACGCACGCGGCTTGCTAATGGGATGGAATCGATATCTGGGACAAAAATGGCTTTCCGATATTTATTAGTTGGTGTATGGTATCTTAAATTGAAATATTGTTATGAATTTTGAGGGTTGATATTGAGAAACACCATTTTCGGAAATATTTTCAGTACTCATGATAGATATTGTGTAAAATCCAAGTTTTATGTTTTAACATAACATAACAACGCGCCTTTTATCCCCGAAGGGGTAGAGGAAGTAAGTAGGCTCACCCCCTATTACATGGGACTCATAACATAAATAGTGAAAAGTGGGTGTTACATTGTACAGCGGCATAATGTGCACCTCTGTCTAGCCCTTCGGGGATGAAGGCGTGATGTTATGTTCATTTCTCACTCTCTTCAGTTGCAGACTTCATTTTGTTTACTTTGAAATAAAGACTACATTGTATTAAGTTTTCTTAATGCAAGTTTCAACTTAGTTTTTAAAGCAAATAACAGGATTAATAAGGCGTTGCATTGTCAACTGAGTAGTGGACTTTCTTTTAATTTCCGTTTTTGTTAAGCGCTAAGTGTTAAGTGGTTTAGTTTTATAGTTAGCTGTTGTTAAAGAACGAGAAAAGTTTACATTGACTAGCGATGTATTTACACCTTTGTATTCCAGGAAGAAGTCATTTAGTGATGGTACTGTAGAATACATTTTACATTTTGATGTGTGCCTATTTTGTGTTTTTTATATGACACTAGCGGATCCAACAGATGTTGTCCTGCATATCCACTTGAATGTATAAACAAAAAATCATTGAGCTGTTTTGCAGCATAGTTCAGCTGTTTAGGATACACAACCTAAACATCGACTGCAGCGCCATCTGCCGGGCTGATTTGTGAATCTAAACCATTCCCAGATCCCCTTGAATACACACAAAAAAATTCATCAAAATCGGTCCAGTCGTTTCAGAGAAGTTCAGTGACATACACACTCACAGAAGAATTATATATATAAAGATGTATAATTTTTTATTGACTTTTGTTTTGACTATTGTATGCCCAACGTCGGTGCATGGCTGATCTATTTAATGGTATATATTTAAGTCCTGTATTTTGTACAAACCTGTGGTCCACAATAAAGAAATTTTAACTGTATATTGACTCTCCTCGTGCAGTAAGAACCGACAGACATGGGCATAAGACGACCCTGGAGACAATAGGAACCTTACTATGATTAGATCCCGTGCTATGCTATAAATCTGACAATATTATAATGTATCAACGTGTTTTTATGCGTATTTTAGTTCTTTTTTTATGACAGATGCCTGTAAACGAGCAGACGGATCTGATGGTAAGCAATCGGTGTCACCCATGGACACCTGGAACACCAGAGGTGTTACAAGTGCGTTATCGGCCTTTTGGGGATTAGGAGTTTGATGATCGTTGGGGATTCAGGAATTGGGGTGCTTTCAATTAATGATATTTGTATCCTATATTTGTATACTATTTAAGTACACTGTAGGAGTGATAACAAAATATATGTAATCAGCTAGGTATAATTTATTGCGAACTTCAACAAATATGACCTAAAAAGGCGAATTTAATTTTGAAATCGATGTGATTACGTAATTCATTACAAGTGGCGGTGGTGGTGGTGGTAGGGGGGGATGTGGCGAATATTGCCAGGTCTCGGTTTTAAGGTCAGAGTTCAGGGCAGTGGTCGCTTCTGGCTATATCGCTGGTCGACGCTACTGGGTGGGGCCACGAAGTTTATAGAATTTCGCATTGATACTTTTTTTTAAAGAATATGGTCTGCATACCATCTCCGTACCATAGTTTGGTGGTATATGGAATAAGAGATCTTTCATTATACTTATAAAGCCCTATCAGTTTCAGCCCCACCAATTTAACGCTGGCTTGACTCCTAATTAGAATTTTCTTCTGTGTCGTGGGTGCGCTAACAAATTCATAAATATTGTACCTAGATCTGCAATAGCAATTTGTGGTATACACAAAAAATTGTTTTGCGCAAAAATGAGCAGTAGCTTGCCCAGTCACTGTGTCAGTCGAGCTACCATATATAAGTACATACTCCGCAGTTTTCCTAGCCCCAACATAATATTTGATTTGATATGGCAGTGTATCACGCAAGCCCCGTATAAAGCTCCCACAGTCGCCTGGGACCCAATATTTAGGTTATTAGGTGTCAGACGCACCTCCCAGCTCTATTTGTATCCCGGTTTTACATATTCACACCGAATATTGTGAAATATGGTGCAATTACTTTTTTTTACGGCATAAGTCGGTAAACGAGCAGACGGATCACCTGATGGTAAGCGATCGGCGTCGCCCATGGATACCTGGAACACCAGAGGTGTTACAAGTGCGTTACCGGCTTTTTGGGGATTAGGAGTTTGAGGATCGTTGAGGATTCAGGGATTGGGGAGATTGGGGAAGGGAAGAGTAATTCGGCCTCCGGTAACCTCACTTACACGACGAAATACAACGCAAGCGTTGCTTCACGTCGGTTTTCTATGAGGTCGTGGTATCACTCCGGTCGAGCAGAAAACCGAAAACTATTCGTGCCGAAGCATGGCTCTCCCACACTTAAAACTTACTTATTTGATTTTCAGTTTGAATTTCAGATAGTTTCAAGTAATCTTTAAAAAAACGTTGCCCCACACTAGGATTTTCTCCTGTGTCGTGGGTGTACTTACGAACATACAATTACACATCATAAGCTTAACTACTTATAGGTTTGTTAACATGAATTAGTTAATATAACTAGTATCACAACGTGTAGTCTAAGGAAAAGCAGGTAAATAAAGAAGATTAAGATATTGACCAATAATATCGTCTTTGACAGTTGGATAAATTGAGTGTACACAAATAAAATACACAACAAGGTAGTACTTAGTGTACTTACTAAAGGGGCCTCTAGGCTCTTCCTCTGTGGCTCGAAACTAGCAGATCTTTGCTCAGTATATTTACATGAGTAATCCGCGATCTTTACTGTATCTGGTTGCGTTTTCCCAAAAATAATTTAATCAAGAATGTACTCAATAATAACCTCCTAAGTATGAATTGTTAATAGTATCAATATCAGTGAAGCAATTTATACGTAAGAAATTATTTATTTATTTAATGCACTAACTACTACCATTACAGATACATTCCAATACGATAGTGTAGCCATCAGTTTTACCACATCTTTTAGTAATTACTTATTACCTAATTATAATTAATAAACAAATGTACAAGTTCACCCTTATAATATCTACGTAGGTTACCTTATAATATCTGCCAGAATTCCCTTTGAAAATACCTCTGCTGTGCAAATGACATAAACAATGCAAATAGTTCCACAGACCAAGTTTGTCGTTGTCTATAGAATAGAGAGTTTGTGCTCTATGGAACCTCTGTTTTAGACTAACTGGCAAATGAGGTTGCAACGTACACGAAGGAGTATTGTGACAGAGATATCGTAGGAAACTTTGTATTATAGTTAAATTAGTGTTTTCTTATAGTTATGGTTGCGTCATCTCATGCGAAGTTTTAGAAAAAAATAAATTAATGCAACCATTGACTGTAATAGCTGGATATAATATTTTACGTTTGCAATTCTACCTTCTTATTATTTTAGTTTTTGTTCTATCTGTGCCGAGTAAATATTTCATGTTCCATTTTAAACTGACGATATAAAACAAAACATAGCAATTTATGATTCGTAATATTAGCCCCTTGACTACTGACAGAAAACTGTTGAAGGTAAATCCTCCACTAGCGCCGGTCACTTCTACCCCCCCACAGCGGTCAACGAGTTAACTATTTTATGAGATGACTTACAAAATTTTGAGATAATGGTAAGTAAATTGTAAATCTTTATTAAACCGCAAATATCACAATTCAATTTAATCTGTACAATATTGTGGTGTGGTATTAGACTCGATGTTAAACACACTTGTTTTTTATGTGTAAAACTAAGGACCCACCCCGGCTTTGCACGGGTGGTATATTATACATATAAACCTACCTTAAGAATCACTCTATCTATTAAAAAAAACTGCATCAACATACGTTGCGTAGTTTTAAAGATCTAAGCATACATAGGGACAGACAGACGGCGGATAGCGACTTTGTTTATACTATGTAGTGATAAAACTACAAAATACAATGGCATTTTATAAAACAAAGATTATAAAGAAAGTAGCCCAGTTGTTGTAGGTGCATTATGACAGAGATATACAGGCTCGGATTACTTTGTATTTATATCTGTTGCTGTATATAAAATGTTGCACTAAGCTAAGCTACGAAGAACAAGGTAGCAGCTATGATTAATATTTGGTAATATAATGGCTTGAATTGTGGTTTTATTTGTGTTATTTATAAGTTTATTTTTGTAACAAATTGGAGAATAAGTATTGATAGTTGACACCGTAACAAAACGATGAACGTTTGCGTATAAGCCATGTTTATATTATATGACTGCCTCGTTGGCCGAGTAGTCGCAAGTGCGACTGCCAAGCAAGGGGTCTCGGGTTCGATTCCCGTGTCTGGCAAAGTATTTTTTTTAATTTATATAACATAACATCACGCCTTTTATCCCCGACTTAATGCCACTGTACAATGTAACACACATTTTTCACTATTTATCTTATGAGTCCAATGTTATAGGGGGTGAGCCTATTGCCATATACCGGGCATATTTCCCGGAATTACATACTGAAAGCACAAAAAATAGTTGAGTTTTAAGTCAACTATCCCATTGTTTAAACTGAAATTTTCTTTATGCACCTACCTAGATACTTTGTAAGTGAAACTAGTAGAGAATATTCAAAGCTATTTCTTGGCTTTATTCCAAATGGAAATGGAATATGGAATTACGGTTGGTTTTCCTAAAGGGTCCATTGTAAATCCACTTTTCTGGGTAAGCCAAAATTTAAATATAATATATACCAATTATGATAAACTAAAAATGACGAGTTACTCACGTAAATATACTGAGAACAGCTCTACTAGTTTCGGGTCACAGAGAGATTCTTTCTCATGAGCAGCGTGCGCGGTGATGTCACGCAGCTTACTTAGATAGTTATTATAAAAACTTATCAATTTTAATGTTATCATAAACAGAATCCCGTCTGTAATAAATAATTAGTGGGTAAACCAACATGTTCGACATAATGACAAACAGGAATTGGAAGCTGTACAAAAATTCATTGAGATTATTTCGTTCATATAGACTGACGCGACGGACTTACTTTTATAATATACTAGCGGACCCAACAGACGTTGTCCTGCATATCCACTTGAATGTATAAACAAAAATTCATTCAAATTAGTTCAGCTGTTTAGGATAAATAACCTAAAAACCACTGCAGCGCCATCTGCCGGGCTGATTGTGAATCTAAATCATTCCCAGATCCCCTTGAACACACACAAAAATTTTCATCAAAATCGGTCCAGTCGTTTGAGAGAAGTCAGTGACATACACCCTCACAGAAGAATTATATATATAAAGATAAGGATTATTCTAATCAAATCAAATGGTTTATTTCGGTTGCAAACATGGGTTATAAAATATACAAAAGGTGTTTAATATTTATAGTATGGTTCTCCACATTTTGCCATTATGGCATGCAAGTATTTCCTAATCAATTTATCTACAAGTTTAACTTATACAACCTCATACAATATACATTACCAATAAATTAAGAATTGAAATAATTATAATTATTGAATGTCAAGAAAGATGAAATTAAAGGTATCATATTATTAATAAGTCAGTAAGTCATCATTAAGAAAGTTTATTATTATTACTCCGAAATCATACGTGACATTATCAAGGCCACAATTCTAATTACTCTCTTCATAAAAACAACACACTAACCTAACAATACATAAAAGTACTAAGCTAGGATTTTCATCTGTTTACATTTCATTACTGCGTAGTCCAGTAGGGGTTGGTACACGGAGCGTGCCGAGCGCGCAATGGATGGCATTATCTCGTGTTAACTGGCGATGTGATAGATAAGCACTGCTTTGACCATGGATTAGGATATTATGAAGCCTGTTGCTTTGAAATTAGGTCATTGGAGAAAGGATAGTGGTAGATATGCTGGCTACTTTGTTCATTGATAATTATTGATTATTGATAATTTTTAAATGTGGGAGAGCCATGCTTCGACACGAATGGGCCGGCTCGACGGAGTGGTACCCCGGCCTCACAGAAAACCGACGTGAAATAATGCTTGTGTTGAGTTTCGTCGTGTGAGTGAGGTTACTGGAAGCCTAATTACTCCCTGCCCCTCAATACAATGCCTGAATCTCAACATCCAACATCCCAACATCCCCCAAAGGCCGGTAACGCACTTGTAATGCCTCTGGTGTTCCGATTGTCAATGAACGATGCCGATTGCTTACCATCAGGTGATACGTCTGATCGCTATAGTATAATAGGCTTGAAAATTGAAACAAAATAAGCTATATTCTAGAATAGTTAAATAATATGCTTAGATTAAGTATATGTGAACCAAACGGAAATAAATATATTTGTTTGTTTATTCTAAAGTTCATATTCTACGCGGACGAAGTAGCGGGCCGCAACTCATCATCAACAGCCTATAAATGCCCACTGCTGAGGAAAGCCTCTTCTCACACGGAGAAGGTTTGAGCATTAATCACCACGCTTACTCAATGCGAGTTGGCGATTACAAACTTATAATTAGAGATTATAAGCCCAGGTTTCCTCACGATGTTTTCCTTCACCGTTTGTCAGTGGTGTCTGAATAATCTTAGAAAGTGCATATAACTCGGAAAAGGTCACATTGGGACTTGCCGTTGGTAGGTTTCGAACCCGCACCCTCATGCATGAGAAGCGGGCGTCTTAAACCTTCGGGCCACCACGACATTTTTACGCGGCAACTAGTAACACATAAAACGTGCATGTTATTTCAAAAGTGCAATTCGAATAATAAAAAACGCAGATGGTATTTTACGCAAACAATATCAAAGTACAAACTAAAATCATTTAGAAGGTACAAACGATGCGGTTACAGTAACAGTTCCAAGCAAAGAGGAATTGTTCAGTGAACTGGAGGATGGCAGTCGTCTACAAATTGTTCCCGCTTCGTTAAATTCTGTACAACCGACATACAATGTTCTCGAGCAATGTTCAGATAACATTTGTTCTTAAGACAGTATGGTTCGTCTTGTAGTCTGGTAGAGAGAACATTTTAGACGGATCTTTGTGTTAATTTTTAAGAATTAAGACGGTCAATTAATGCTGCACTGTTCCCTGTTAGCTCCTCGTAAAAATAGTACACTTACTTTTTATTTATTTACTTTATACACAACACACAGAGAATACTTATATAAATAAATTAGGGGTACATAGGTACTGCATATTTCGATAGAATCTCTTCCTGCAGTCCTGCGACAGGAAAAACATAAAAACTAAGACACTGTGTGTAACACAGTATAAACAAATACAGCAAAAATAACCAAAACTTAAACCTTAAGGCTAACCTGTACCTAAACAACATACACAAAATAAAACCAATAATTTATATATGTTACTTTGGTTGTCTCTTTAAATACCAGGATGATTTCAAATTATATGCTGTAACGTATTATAAAATCTACGCAATATTAAAAAAAAGATCACATCAGATCAGAAACCGCATAGTTGCTTTCTTCATTATTGCAAGTACAAATCAGCGTTGATTGTACCCATTTTAGATGCGTTTTTAAAATTCTTGGATTACGCAGTCTAAGTTCTGTATCACGTACGTGGGTAAGGAAACCTTTCCGTCAGTATAATTATAAGAACTGCTAGCTTCTGCCCGCGACTTCGTACGCGTAATCCCCGTTCGTGATTTTCGGTAAAAACAAAAAAAAAAAAATTTGTCAAAAGTATCCTACGTCGGTCTCCTGGCTCTAAGCTACCTCCCTACCAAATCTATTCAGCCGTTCTTGAGTTATAAGTGGTGTAACTAACACGACTTTCTTTTATATATATAGATGTATAAAGGCATCATATCATGTCTATTCCACGGGAACAACAAGCCCACATTAAAATCATCTATCAACACTTTTCCTTGAGACATATTCCACAGCTCACAATAAGAAATATGCCAGAAACTCCACCTGACTTGATAGCAGTTCCTCCACGATGACGTAACTACTCCGCAATGTCGTCGGTGCTTTGAACTCAACAGTTAGCGCAGCGCACACTGCGGTGAACTGCGAGCCTTGAACTTACACATAACCTTTACTTATACGTAACTTAAGATATCATATTGTATGTTATGTTAAGGAATAGAATAGAACAAATATTACTTATAGTCTGCTAGAACATTTTCTTCTTTAACTGATGCATAATAGGGTAGACGACTAATTTTTATTTTAATGTCCGTCTGGTAGGTTATTTAAACTGTCAAACACCAAGCGGTCACCGGTGACCGCGACCTATTGTTCTTTAATTGTGTCTATAAAACCGGTACTCGACGAGTTAAAAACATTAGATACGTATTTTTTATTTTCTTACGGGAACGAATAGTTTCGAAGATATATTGATTTGAAATGTCGCGTGACGTCACTTCTCAGTACATTTTATACTAAGAAATGACGTTTTAGCCCCCACTCCTAAACTCTGATTCGATTTATCTAAGTATTGTTTTATTATATGACAAAATAAAACATTAGACACGTATTACGGATTAATTATATTTTTAATTTTCATACCCTCTCATCATCCCCATTCTTGATTCCATGATACATATTATAAGTGTTAAATAACTTAACATTATACTTAGTCTTCGAAGTTGTGCTCAACGTGTGTCTAAAGATACAGTTATTGATTTCGGTTCATAGTTATAGTAACTAATAAAATAAAAACTAGTTTTGACAATGTAGCTTTTACGCAGTTACAGCGATTTTGACATAATAGAGGATACAGTACTAAAAAAAAAGTTATTGTTGTTTACTTACTATTTAAAGAAGTGCTGGTTGTACGCTGAACCGGAACCCGTAATGAAGTTAAATACGTGATTAACATTATTTAATTTACTATGTCTCACGATCATTTACTTAGTAACCACATCATTAAGTCAACACCTCATCACACACACATAGACAGCCTATCAAATAAATCTTAACATTCAATTATTCACCCTTCAACCCTCATACAAACATATTCCGAGTAAATATTTCCTGCAGGAGTTGCACGGGAGACGCATCGACGTCGTTACGGCTAGACATCGCGGCGCGGCACACAGCCAACTACACTCTCATGCTGTAGGGATTAACACTATAATAGAACAACTGGAACATGACTAGAATAGACAGTGCCAGTAAAGGGTTTTGTTGGACGAAGTGCATGGAATTTTTCAATTCAAAGTAAATTGCAATGTGGCGGCGATTGAGAGATATGAAGAGACTGACGTAAAAATGGATAATATTTTTTATTTATATTTGATGGGGCGACGTTTGACCACTATCTCGTCTGGGGGTAAGCGATGATGTGGACTATGATGGAGCACGTCGCAACCATAAACAACCTATTCACTCATGCCTTGAAGACACCCAAGACACCCACCCTTCAAGAAATACAGATTTTGGCAAAAAAACTCCATTTCTTAGCTTGAAAAAATTACATTACAATGAGTAGTTTAAGTAAAACCTAGTTGTCTCAATAAAATATCTTGTTAGAAACCCTTTCTTTGATAATCGAACTTCCGGAATTTATACATCATTTTAAAATATTATTTCGCCTAATTATTATGTTTAATTTACTTCGTTGTATTTAAATCTAATAACAATATTTAAAAGGTGTTAATTTATTTATTTAATATAAGAATTTAGTGGTATCGTACGCACTACTTCCGGTTGTATCATTACGTTTTATTTAAAATATCGTTCTATGCAGCTTCCGGTAGAACATACATGAAGTGGGGAGTAGTGCGCACGATGGTAAGGCAGTCGATGTCGATAAGTCGAAGTGGACACAAGTGTTAAAGTGATTTGTGGAAATCTATAATAAAAGTATTGGCTGATACAGATTGGTTTCATTATCCCTGAACGTTTATAGTTCAGAAGTGGGATATAATCGATATAACGACAAATAATCGTCCTCGGTGAAGGATTCAACGCCCATAGAAGGTAATGTAATATTTTTCTCAACTTATTATTAGCTCAAATAACGAAACTTTAACTGTCAATAAATAAATGGTTAATAGCATTCTAGTACCCACAATTTGAGTTTTAACATACATTTTTTTTTTCATTCCTCCTTTTTCCTTCTTCTTTTCGTGTAATATTTAAAAGATGATTAGTAAGATTCTATTAGGTAAGTAATCAATTAAAGAACATTGACTTTTTGTAACTAATTTATTTCTAGCAACAATGACTGGCGAAAGAAAGTCTCGAAGACGCAACAGGGAGTCTAGCTCGTCACCAAGTGGCTCTGAGCCTGCTGTGCGGAGACGCCGCACTTGCCGAGACCGTGACGAGTCGAGTGGATCGAGAACAAGCGAGTCGAGGAATCGTTATGCACGTCATAGAAATCCTGGTTCGAGGCGTCGGCGTGATGCGTCGCGGGTGCGTGATGCGTCGCGGATGCGTGGTGCGTCGCGGGAGCGTGATGCGTCGCGGGTGCGTGATGCGTCACGGATGCGTGTTGCGTCGCGGGAGCGTGATGCGTCGCGGGTGCGTGATGCGTCGCGGGTGCGTGATGCGTCGCGGGTACGTGATGCGTTGCGGGCACGTGATGCGTCGCCAAGTCGGGAGATGGCTCACGGTTGCGAAGCTTCATGCAATCGTGAGATACCGCCAAGACATAGTCAAGACATAGCCAGAGCATCATGTTCAAACGCTACGCCAGCAACAATGGTGAGTCCTTTTCATTCTAACAAAGAATTAGATGCTAATACTAACGTTATAGTTTCGGTTTTTAAAGAGCTCATGCAGACCATGAAAGCAGATGGGGGTAATGAACGTTTTCCGGTTTTGAATGTGATACCGGAATTTGACCCTAGTAAACGAACTCAAACAGTAGAAACATGGATAAATAAAGTAAACGAGTGTTCTCAAATATATAATTGGACCGAAAGGCAAACCCTCCACTATGCTCTTCCTAAATTAGCGGGATTGGCTCAGAAATGGTACCAAGGCCTACCTAGCATGTTGTTTTCATGGTCTGAATGGCAGAACAAATTAAAATTGGCATTTCCAAGTGACCAAAACTATGGTCAACTATTAACGGAAATGCTAGCTTGCAGGGCTGAATTTGGCGAGTCCTTAGAAGAATATTTCTATCAAAAGGTTGTCTTGTTAAATAGGTGTAATATACACGGTAAAAATGCAATAGACTGTATTTTGTTTGGGATTGAAGATAGGTCCGTCAGAACAAGTGCAGAAGCCACACAATTCACGGAACCTGATAAATTATTAGTTTATCTCAGAAATATTAGAACTACTAAGAAGTATAACAAGCCAAATTCATCCCTGCGGGCAACGCAGAAAACAAACAATCTAAGACATTAAAAGGACCTCAAAATGAGCATGACGGAAACAATAGAACTATAGGCTGACAAAATGCTATAATTGCGGTGAAGAGGGGCACCCATATTTCAAATGTAAACTACCAATCAAGCGTTGTGACAAATGTCGTCAAGTAGGGCACTTAGCTGGTGGATGTCCAGGCACCAAAGAATCTAATACTAATAATAAAACAGTTTTAAGAATCGCATCAGAGCCCGATAGTGACTCTAAATACTTTAAAACTGCCGTTGTAAATGGTATGACTTTAGATTGTTTTATAGATTTCGGAAGTCAATGTTCCATGCTGCAAGAATCTGTGGCTAAGAATTTGGTTTGCTCATGGTCTATATCAGAACTACCTGTATTGAGAGGTTTTGGGGATAGTGTTGTAAGTTGCTTAGGTAAATGCAGTGTTGAGATAAAAGTAGATTCAGTCATTGCTATGGTAGAAACCCTTATAGTGCCGGATAAACTGTTACAAGTTCCTTTACTCTTAGGACAAACATTCACGGAACAAGAACATGTTGTCGTCGTAAAGACTAACAACCAGCTTAAAATAACCACGAACATAACTAATAACGTATTATTATATGTTAATGACTCACTCACCATACATGGGTATACCCTAGTGAGTATTCATACGAAACCGAGGTTTACTGGCGACTTATTTGTTGAACCTTCTTTTTGTCAGGATACTCATAAACAATACGAGATCATTCAAAGTGTAATACAAGTAAATGATGGGCAGGGAACGATTGTTGTCAAAGGCTTAAATTCTGGATTCAAATTGCTGAAAGATACTTTATTGGTTCGGGCTCTTCCATTAAGTGAAGCACAGGCACTAAATATTGGCAGAATAGAACATTGTCCAGATAATACAGTAACACCCCAAATTAATCTCTCATTGGTACAGGTTGATGACGATATTGGGTCTGAACATAAGACCAGATTAATGAAACTGCTTAATGAGTTTAGGGACTGTTTTGCTTTTTCGGCTAAAGAACTAGGGTGTATAAGTGGTACAGAAATGAATATAAACCTTAGCGATACCACTCCTGTAGTATACAGACCTTATAGATTGTCGTATTCGGAAAGGCATGTAGTTCGTGACATGATTCAAGACTTAACTGACTCAGGAATAATTAGGCAGTCATCGTCAAATTACGCATCCCCAATCGTATTAGTACGCAAAAAGAACGGTGACCACCGTCTCTGTATTGACTTTAGGGCACTTAACAAAAAGACCATAAAAGAACACTATCCTATGCCTCGTATAGATGATCAATTAGATAATCTATCAGGTCATAGATACTTTACTTCTCTTGATCTCGCCTCAGGATATTATCAGATCCCAATGGCGGAATCGGCAAAACATCTAACAGCCTTTGTGACCCCAGACGGTCACTATGAATTTAATCGCATGCCGTTTGGACTAGTTAATGCGCCATCAACATTTCAAAGAGCTGTTAATAGTATTTTAGGGAACGCGAGATTCAAGGAGGCATTTGCTTACATGGATGACGTAATTATACCATCCAGAACCATAGAAGAAGGGTTACATAGATTACATGATATATTAAGCCTTTTCCGATCTTCCGGCATCACACTAAATTTATCAAAATGTAATTTTCTGAAACAATCCATAGATTATCTAGGTTTTGAAGTTAGTGCATCTGGAGTAAAACCAGGCAGAAAGAAAACCGAAGCCGTGGATCAATTTCCTAGACCAACAGATCAACATAAGGTCAGGCAATTTGTAGGGTTAGCGAGTTTCTTTCGTAAATTTATAAGAGGGTTTTCAGTAATAGCAAAACCACTAACAAAACTCTTAAGAAAGGACTCAAAATGGCATTGGGGAGAAGCAGAAGAATCTGCATTCTTAAATCTAAAAACGGAATTAGTTAAACGACCCACTCTCTCGTTTTACAATCCCGAATTTGAAACACAGTTGCATACAGACGCGTCTAAAGTCGGGGTTGCTGGGATCTTAATGCAAAGGCCAAATAAAGAGGTTTCCTTTAGTGCCGTGGCATTTTACAGTAGACAGACATCCCCCGAAGAGGCCAAATTCACCTCTTACGACTTAGAGACGCTGGCGTGTGACGTCGCTTCAGAGATTTAGGGTTTATCTGTTAGGGATTCATTTTACAATCGTTACCGATTGCAATTCACTACGTGCAACCTTTGAAAAGAGAGACATACTGCCTAGAGTTGCACGATGGTGGAGCATTATACAAGAATTTGACTTTGAAATAGTTTATAAACCAGGCACAGGTATGACTCATGTAGATGCTCTGAGCCGAAACCCTATTCCATCAGAAATAACAGAACTAGAAGTAAGACGAATTGATACACATTGGGTGGCTACGGTACAACAAAACGATCCTGAGTTGCAAAGAATTATAGCTATATTAAATGATAAAGAAAATGACAATATTATAGACATTAAAAATAATTTTGTTGTGAAAAGGGACTATTATACAGAAAAACAGATACCGGTGATCGTTGGGTTGTGCCGAAAGGCGTTCGATGGCAAATTTTGAAGTCAAACCATGATGAAATTGGACATTTCGGTCTTGATAAAACGTTAGATATAATTAAAAACAATTTTTGGTTTCCTAAAATGAGACGATTCACTAAAAAGTATGTCCAGTCATGTTTAGAATGTGCTCACTCCAAAATACCAACTGGGAAAAAGTCAGGCCAATTACATCCCATTGAGAAGGTGGAACAACCATTCCATACTATACACATTGATCATTTAGGTCCCTTTGTTCGAAGTAAGCACAAAAATGCATACTTATTGTTGATTATCGACGCGTTCACGAAGTTTATAATAATTTTTCCTGTTAAAAGTACTAAATCTGTCCATTCCATCAAAGCTATTAAAAATTATTTTCATACATTTAGTGTTCCAAAACGTGTTATTTCCGATAGAGGTACGTCATTTACTTCTAAAGCTTTTCGTGATTACTTAAATTCATTAGGGGTTAAACATGTCATGAATGCTGTAGCGACCCCGCGGGCCAATGGTCAGGTCGAACGTTATAATAGAAGTGTTTTAGCAGCATTAACCGCTTCCAATTATGGCAAACCTGAAAATGAATGGGATGAACATATTTCAGAAATTCAGTGGGGGCTTAATAATACACTAAATAAGGGTACTGGGAAAAGCCCTGCTCAGGCACTGTTTGGGATTAATTTAGTTAGTACCTCAAATGCATTATTACAGCTTAACATTGCAAACGATACCGAAAGTACAACCTCCTCGTTAGAGGAAACTAGGCAAGAAATCTCAGGGTATGTTAAGGAAAATCAAAAGAAACAAAAAGAACGTTTTGATAAGGCTAGGAAAGAAGTGAAGTAAAGTGGGAGAACTTGTAAGGGTTGAAAGGGATATTCCATCAGTAGGACAAAGTAGGAAATTAGTTCCAAAACTTCGAGGTCCGTATCGTATAGCAGATGTACTCGATAACGACCGATATGTAATTGAGGATACACCGTTATCTAAAAAGGGAAATAGAAAATTCAGTGGCATCTTTTCAGTAGATAAAATCCACCCCTGGGTAGTTTTTAATAGATCAGATTCAGAGTCTGAGACGTCGGATAATGACCAGACAGATTAAATTGCGATTGATTGGTAGTGATACTAGTACATTAACATTAAGCCTAAGACCCTACCTGGGAATATGTTTGAGGTCCCAGCTAAGACAGGTGTTAAGGATATGTCTGAGGCCTTGACATCTTAAGTTAAGTGGCTTATCTGGGAATATGTCTGAGGTCCCAGCTAAGACAGGTGTTAAGGATATGTCTGAGGCCTTGACATCTTAAGTTAAGTGGCTTATCTGGGAATATGTCTGAGGTCCCAGCTAGGACAGGTGTTAAGGATATGTCTGAGGCCTTGACATCTTAAGTTAAGTGGCTTATCTGGGAATATGTCTGAGGTCCCAGCTAAGACAGGTGTTAAGGATATGTCTGAGGCCTTGACATCTTAAGTTAAGTGGCTTATCTGGGAATATGTCTGAGGTCCCAGCTAAGACAGGTGTTAAGGATATGTCTGAGGCCTTGACATCTTAAGTTAAGTGGCTTATCTGGGAATATGTCTGAGGTCCCAGCTAAGACAGGTGTTAAGGATATGTCTGAGGCCTTGACATCTTAAGTTAAGTGGCTTATCTGGGAATATGTCTGAGGTCCCAGCTAAGACAGGTGTTAAGGATATGTCTGAGGCCTTGACATCTTAAATTAAGTGGTTTATCTAGTTATAAGTATTAATCCAGCTAATGGTTATGATTATAATGTATCCTCAATAATTCAAGTATTGTGTAAAATTTAAGTTTAGATATATTTTGATTGTTGATTTCATTACTTTATACGAAAATTAATTTTCCCGAGACGGGAAATGTATCAGGAAAGGCCGACTGTTAGAAACCCTTTCTTTGATAATCGAACTTCCGGAATTTATACATCATTTTAAAATATTATTTCGCCTAATTATTATGTTTAATTTACTTCGTTGTATTTAAATCTAATAACAATATTTAAAAGGTGTTAATTTATTTATTTAATATAAGAATTTAGTGGTATCGTACGCACTACTTCCGGTTGTATCATTACGTTTTATTTAAAATATCGTTCTATGCAGCTTCCGGTAGAACATACATGAAGTGGGGAGTAGTGCGCACGATGGTAAGGCAGTCGATGTCGATAAGTCGAAGTGGACACAAGTGTTAAAGTGATTTGTGGAAATCTATAATAAAAGTATTGGCTGATACAGATTGGTTTCATTATCCCTGAACGTTTATAATCTTGACTGTAATCATACCATCACCTATGGTCGTAATTTAACTCAATAGGACCAGTTACCAAAAATGAAATAAAATTTGAAGTACCAGCAAAACTAACCTCGCAAACAAAATGTTACAAAACATATTAAAAGACATTAAAATATGTGCGTTCATTATTTTTCTTTGAATAACACAGCGCAGAATAAAGTTTCTCTAATAAAAACTTGGTAATTAAAAACTGGAATTAATTAGACCATCATCTACGCAGCGCTGGCATCCATATTGTTTTAAGTCAACATAGTTTTACTATGTCAGTTGGCAGTTAGCCAAGTAACAAAGTAATCCAGTGTCTGTTGTTTTTACAAAAACCTTAAAGTTTTAATTGCACCGCGACACGAGATTTACACGTTGCTGTCGAAACTACCGAAAAACCAACAAAAAAGTTTCGTTTTAAATTCCTATGCCTCGCTTTTTTTTAAATACTGTACCATAGACTAAAATATTTTTCAATTTGGAACTAAATGGATTTTCTTTATGGCCTTATATTTTCTTTTTGGTATTTATAGCAGAAAGTTCTTGTTAGACAGTTTGTGTGGATAAAGGGGTGTTTAAACAGATGAGGATGGAAACAGTTTTTAACTGTGCGTCAATTTTATTTTATTATAGTTTTTATGGGGAAGATAATAGATATGGATATTTTGTGAAAACAGAGTGACATCACAATTTTTTGGCTCGGCAACTTCATTACTTTATATGCACTTATCAGCACAAAGAATAGAAGACACAAAATAGAAGTCACCAAATTTCCAAAAATCAATATTAATTTATCTTCTATTAACTAAAGCTAGTGGCGCCTGCATAGTTTAAACCGACACATAATTAAACACTAAAGCCTAACCATCGAGATATAACGACCGACACTATAACTTCATGAATATAAACTGTGTACATAATCCTTATAATATTATACCTCTACTTAGAATTTACGTGTGATGTATGAAGCCTGTAGCAACCTGAGCTTGCTACGAGCTACGAGCTACGGGCTACGAACTACGGGCTACGGACTACGGCGTAGCGCTCTTCACAAATAATTGCGAGCCATTCTAAGCGTTCACTTTGCGTTATTATTAAGGTTTTATGATGGTTGAGCTTTACGCTCGGTTGAGCAATATATAGTTATGAAAAGATTAATTTTACTTGAAAATCTCGAGATTTATTGTAAGGTTATTTTAGTTTTTTGGGTAACAATTCGTGGTAGTATTTATTTTGGTTTTGGTTTTGTAGATGTACTCATTTACTTCACGATTTCAAAAACTCTTTTATTAATCGGTGGTATCTGTTTCTGATACTGAACTAATTCGAATCTTAATCAGATGAACTATATAATCGAAATATATCCTAGTTCTAAATTAGTCATAATGTGATCTGTCTTCTTTATTATTTAAATATAATTGAAATAAAAACGAAAATCTCGTAATTGCAATAACTGAAAATGACTACATCAATCAATGTAAGACATCTTCAGGAATAAACGCTAAAATAACATTTTAAACCTTATATCAGTTGCAGTGAATCTAAATTCAAATTAAAAATGCACAGACTTCCCTGTGTTCAAACAACTGCAAATTTTATTACGTCTGACGGCACTTGACGTCTGCAAACTTGAATGGTTATGAAATCAAATATATAAGGAGTATTGAGACCGTCTGTATGTTTGCAAGTCAGTAGACTGTGTTACTCTAACGGAGTAATGTTAGGGCATAATAATCCCCTGTTAATTTCAACTTTAATATCTTGTAATAAAAGTGAGAATGACTTGACAATGTCGTGCATCTGTTTGGTGCCCATAAAATGTTTGTAGTTGCAAAGAAATCTTCGAGTAGTTACAATGTGTTTAATATTTCATAGCATATCATTATTTATTTTTTTTGCATTTCTACTTATCAAAAAAGAGTAAACAGGGACAAATATTACATAACATAACATCACGCCTTTTAACCCCGAGGGGTAGGCAAAGGTGCACATAGAAGTAACACCTACTTTTCACTATTTATGTTATAAGTCCCATGTAATAGTGGGTGAGCATATTGCCATATACCGGGCACATTTCCAGACTCCGTGGTACTACTGAGATTTTTTTTTAAAAACCCAGTAACAAAACAAATATTATTAAAATATATAACACAGTCTTCTTGTCAGTTATGAGCTGGTCAGAAATGACATACCCTTTAGTATGACTTAATTACTAATGTTGACCTATAAAACTAATGTAGGATTTGAATTTAAATCAACTCCATCGAGGCAATTCAAATTTCAAAACGAAAAATGTAGCTGTTACCAAGCCCGTAGAAATAATAATCCCTTCAATTACTTAAAAATCAAATGGCCCCTCGATTTGTATAATCAATCCCTGAGTTAAGTAACTTCTTAATTACCAAGAAGCCGTTATTCAAATAATTTGAACAATGGATTTCCTAAGGTATCGGTTGATTGGACAGAACGATTTTAGTCAAGGACAATTTCAATAGAAAATCTAAGTATTATAGAGAATTTACTAAGTGAAATCTTACAAGGTTTTCCTTACTTAACATAATATCACTCATTTTGTTTCCCAAGAGGGTAGGCAGTTATGGGCAAAATAATCTAATCTTTATAAGATACCATGTAAGTCATCTTGTATCATCCTTCTCCGTATAAGAAGAGACTTGCTCAGCAGTTTGTTTATGATGTTGTGTAATAAATGTGAGACGAGGCCAGTACAGGCCGTGTTGTGGGTTCAAAATTGTATTCCTAAAATTTTAAGTAGAACCCCTAAGAAGATCCCTTACTTAATAGGCATATTTGGGTTGCTTGACCAATGAGATCCACCTAAAAATAAGTACTAAAACTTCTCTATCCTTACTAATATTATAAATCGGGAAGTGAGTTTGTTTGTTCCGACTTCACGCTGTAACTACTAAACCGATTGCTTTGAATTTTTGCAGACGTAAAGTTAAAAGTCTGGATTAAATATTAGGGTACTTTTTATCCCGAAAAAAATTGTTATTTCTGAGGGAAAACAAAAGTATTGGTATAGATGGCGCTGTATGGATTGGTATATGTCACATAGGCTACTTTTTATCCTTTTGTGACGCGAGTGAATCCGCGGGTAAAAGCTAGTTTGTATTATAAATGTAATGAGGTACTTGTAATGTTTGTCTGAACCTTAATTGCTGAAGTTAGTGTTGCGTATCAAGAGGTTCTGTTGTTGGGTCCCGCAATAAAAATGCTAATGGAATTTTCTACAAAAGTCACCACGTAACACGTAACATTCTATTATGAACGCTTTCCTTCGTGGAAATGGATAGATTTTTTGCTAGTCTTTATTAGTACTGTATAATAAATGGTAGGTATATTAATATGTATCAATTCAACATGAAGTTTTACTTCAACCAAGCCCGACTATTGAATGAATAGGGTTTAAATAAATTCGTGTATTATAATCGCCTTTATTGTTGTCTTACGTTTTCTCCTCATGTTTTGTGTGAATACTCATGATCCGCTTAGTGTAGACACGCCACATCCACGTAAGGTTTAATATTTCCTATTCTAAAACTTGATAAAATAAATATTTCGAAGAATAAACTCTACGAAGACTAATTAGAGTAGCATTTAGATGTTACATGAAGGAGAAAAAGATATAGATAATCATCAACAGCCTATAAATGTTCACTGCTGAGCAAAGCCTCTTCTCACACGGAGAAGGTTTGAGCATTAATCAGCACGCTGGCTCAATGCGGGTTGGCGATTACAAACTTATAATTAGAAATTATAAGCCCAGGTTTCCTCACGATGTTTTCCTTCACCGTTTGTCAGTGGTGTCTAGATAATCTGAGAAAGTACATATAACTCGGTAAAAGTCACATTGGTACTTGCCGTTGGTAGGTTTCGAATCCGCATTCTCATGCGTGAGAAGCTAGCGTCTTAAACCTCCGGGCCACCACGACATTTATAATACGACATAGATATACATATAGATAACATTATGTACATATTACTATGTATTAATTACTTATTATTCACCACGTTCCAGTTAGTAACACCGAAACAATATCAGTACAGCGTCCTTGAAACCTCATACTTCTAGTTACCGTGTACTTGTTCCGTCAGTCTGAAGTGTCTCTAATGTGTTTGCTGTCGATGTCGCAGCTGCCACGCTCCCACGTCTAAGAGGTGCCTTACTCGTGTCCTGAGTTATATTATCAGCTCAGATTGTGCTCGAAACAGGTCTAGGTTTTGTGTTTCAAGTTTTATGTTTATGTTAGTGGAAGTTTGTTTTGTGATAGCGGTTTTAAAACGTTTTTGCTGCTTGTCTTGTCTTTTTAAAAACGTTGCCCAACACTAAGATTGTCTCCTGTGTCGTGAGTGCGTTTACAAATATACAAGTTCACATATACATCACACCTAGACTCGGAATAACAATCTGTGGATCACACAAAGAGTTGAGTGCGGCCTGCTTGTATAATGTCGAACTGAGATTTTGGATCACATTATGCCCAAGACGATTTTGACCTCTGCTTTGTTTGAAGCCTGAAGTTTAGTAGTAAAAAGTGTATTTTCACTAGAAAAGTGCACCTTTATAAGGTACGGTAAGTCGTAAACTTATCGTGGATCAAAAGACGAGACGATATATTATTATTATGTTGCTAAACCACACTAAATACTTTTCTGCAAAAAAAACGAACTATATTGAAAAAATATGCTTCCTACAAAATCATAAACACATAGTTCTTACATCCACATCATCCTAACGCTATCAATTCTCAGAATATTACGGGCCTCCAGTACAAACTGTTGGTTTGCGAAAACACTGAAATCGATCGTTTATTGGGCGTCTATCATAGGACGGGCAGATTTATGGGATCCCCTTTTTACTTGCTTTGAGATAGCTCACACGAAGGTGCTTACTACGGACCATTAGGCCACGGTACTTGGTTCTCAAACAGAGTTATAGCCTAAATGTAGCCTGTGTACGTATAGTCTATTAGTATAGGCTGTCATGGAACCTTTAGGATCGAAAAGGGTTTTATGTACACGTCTAGAGTAGTGTTTAAACGTCAGGGTCTATTTCATGACTGAAATAGATACTTTTACTCAATATACTAGGTTAGGTAACCTAGAGTTGAGTTCTGTTAGTAATAAGAGTTGATTTCATTTATTTATTTATTAACATAACATCACGTCTTTTATCCCCGAAGGGGTAGGCAGAGGTGCACATTATGCCACTGCACAATGTAACACCCACTTTTCACTATTTATGTTATGAGTCCCATGTAATAGGAGGTGAGCCTATTGCCATATACCGGGCACAATTCCAGACTCCGTGCTACTACTGAGATTTTTTTTAAAACCCAGTAATACTTTGCCCGACCCGGGAATCGAACCCGAGACCCCTTGAACGGCAGTAGCACTTGCGACCACTCGGCCAACGAGGCAGTCTACCAGCCAATAAAGGGTTCATACAAAAACGAAATTTGTTAAAAATCTTCCAACGAAACGTGACCATTTCCAATACTCAAATACAATATGTAGGACAAGTATAGACTAAAGAAAATCCTCTTTGAAACCAACGCCTTTGCCCTGAGAATATTTTCTTTTGTATTGAAAAACTGGAATGGTTTATAAACAATATTGACCCGTCGATTGACCTTGAAAAATACACCGAAACTCAAATAACAGTCGATGTTCTCTAAGCCACTACATTCTCGTGAGTACAATGAAACTTCGGTCGCGATTTACTCGTCTCTCAGGACACATTGCTACAAATGGAATGAAAGTAAAGCGAAAATGTAGAAACATTGATTTCATGAGGATACACGCTCATATTTACTTCAATTACCGTGTGTAGTATTTTATAGGTAATTTACTTTAATAGTTTAACTCTTTCTGTCTTAGTGGTCACTATAGCTAACCACCTTTTCTTAGAAATTCGATTTTTGAATTATGCTTAAATTTTTTTTTCTTTGGTTTTTAGCATTTCAGCATCTCGAGATCAGATGGCTGGTCTTTTTCTCGATCAGAGGTTAAGCATTGCCATAAAACGTGGTAATGCTGCCAGCCTTCTGGGTACTTTCCCCACTGACGTTGATGCGGACGAATTTTTCGATGATTTGTGTAAATAGCTATTTTTAGTTTTCTTTTATTTAATTTTTATCTTAAGTTGTATTATTTAGTAATAGTTAGTATTTATTTCAGTATAATTAATTAAAATATGTTCGTAACCAGTTAAAAGTGTGAATGAAAGAGTTAAAATCATGTTATGCAGAAAGAAACCAAAGAAAGCCATTTAAGATGAGAACAACCATGTGACGAAAGTCAACTTTTACCAATTGAGATCATGACAGGGTATGAAAAATCTAATTAGTTCGTAAGTTAGGTAACGAAAAAATATTAGACACGTATTTTTTATTTTGTCGTGTAATAAAACAATACTTAGATAAAACGAATCAAAGTTTAGGAGTGGGGTCTAAAACGTCATTTCTACGTATAAATGTACTTAGAAGTGACGTCACACGACATTTCAAATCAATATATCGTCGAAAGTATTCGTTTCTGTAAGAAAATAAAAAATACGTGTCTAATGACTTAACATAATCTACCAGACGGACATTAAAATAAAGATTAGGCATCCACCCTATTTTGTTATGAACCGTATTATAATTAAGCTGTATGCTAACCTATCACCATAATATCAATAGTCACAATTTTGTCTAGTTATATCAAGATGGAAAACTCAACAATACATTACTCGACTTAAACATTGAAGGAAAAACTTAATCAAGGCAAAATGGACCATAAAAATCTTGTTTTACTCTTACATTGAATCCATATTTTACAAGCACTGTCCATTTAAAAAGTAAAGCACGTTTTTGGTTAATAACCTCATTGGTATGCAATAAGGAGGTTGGAGTGGAATCCATGATGGCTGCAAGCGGTTAGCCGCGGTACTGGCCGGTTTGTGGCTGGACGGAGTTATTTATTTAGCAGGTTACTTGGAACGGGGGTTTGGGTATAAGTTTGTGGGATAGGATTTGGCTTTTAAATGGGGGCTAGATTAAATGATTAAAAGGGCCTATAGTTCGAACATATTTTGTCAAAAATTATAAACCACCCTGTACACACTATAAATACATTAAAGTGATTTGAGTTAAGTTATATGAAATGTTTATTCAACATTGTTTTGTGGTTTTAAAACGTTCGGGACACTTTAGCATTATTATTACAGATTTTCTTTGTGTCTTTATCCCAATCCCATCTTACAGATGAAAACGACATGACTCCCTCGTTGACCGAGTGGTCGCACCTGCGACTCCCAGGCAAGGGGTTTCGGGTTCGATTCCCGGGTCAGGCAAAGATTATTGGGTTTTAAAAAAAACTTATGTAGTAGCACGGAGTCGGAATTGTACCCGGTATTTCGCAATAGGCTCACCCCCTATTACATGGGACTCACAACATAAATAATGAAAAGTGGATGTTACATTGTAGAGTGGCATAATGTGTACCTCTGCCTACCACTTCGGGGATAAAAGGCGTGATGTTATGTTATATTATATCGGAAAATTAGGCTCCACGGTATGATTGAGAATTATTAAATTAGAAAACCCACATATATCTGAAAATCAGCAATTGATAGTTTGGATTACGACAGCTTGGCTATTAAAGCAATTTATTACCTCCCATAGTGTATCAACTTTATATATAAATAACGAAGAAGACCTCTTAAGTTCTACGCTTATTTGAAGCAAATTTAAAAATGTTTTACTTTATACAGATTTTAATACTGAACGTTATAAAATGCTCAAAGAATATTTATTTAATAAAGTGCAAAGCAAAACGTTGCTGGGTATAACAAGAGATAATATTTACTATACACTAGCTTTTACCCGCGGCTTCGCTCGCGTCACAAAAGGATAAAAAGTAGCCTATGTGACATATACCAATACACACAGCGCCATCTATACCAATACTTTTGTTTTCCCTCGGGAATATCACATTTTTCCGGGATAAAAAGTACCCTATTATTTAATCCAGACTTCTAACGTTACGTCTGCAAAAATTCAAAGCAATCGGTTTAGTATCTAGTTACGGCGTGAAGGTGGAACAAACAAACAAACAAACAAACTCACTTTCCAATTTATAATATTAGTAAGGATAATGGTAGCGACAGATGAACAACACTGTTATAAAATGCAAGGTACTGCTAGAAGAAAGATAAAGTTGTTTGGTTTAATGTCTTCATTTATAAAATAGACAACACACATCGATTTGTATAACATAATATTACATTATCATGACCGTAATTCATTGTAAGGCGAGGCGAGTGGTGAATCTGGTAGTAAAGAAAAAGGTTGGTGATGTTTTACTAGTTAAATTGTTAATTTAAGCAATAAAACTTTGATAAAACTAAGCTAAAACTGTATCATCATCAACAGCCTATAATGCCCACTGCTGAGCAAAGCCTTTTCTCACACGGTTTGAGCATTAACGCACGCTTGCTCATTGCGGGTTGGCGGTAACAAACTTATAATTAGAAATTATAGGTCCATGTTTCCTCCCGATGTTTTCCTTCACCGTATGTCAGTGGTGTCTAAATAAGGTTTCGAACCCGTACCCTCTTGCATGAGAAGCGGGCGTCTTAAACCTCCGGCCACCACGACATTATGATCAAAAAAATTCATATGTGTAAAACTGTATACACATATGAATTTTTTTACGCAAAAGGTCAGATATGAGTTATGATTTACTCACAGTAATAAGCACTACATTGTTGTTATTTTTATGAGCAATGGGGTCAAACAAGCAGACGGATCACCTGGGGATGCACAATCAGCGCAGGAGGCAGTTCATATTTTTATAATAACTATCGTGAGACATACTGAATGAACTAAAAGTTACGAGTTACTAACGTAAATATACTGAGAATAGCGTGGTCGCAGCGATGAGTGGCTCTTCATGAAGAAGAGAGTGTGACTCGAAACTAGTAGAGCTTTTCTTAGTATATTTACGTGAGTAACTCATAAGTTTTAGTTAACTCAAGACAGTCAATTTGATGGTAAATGCTCAAATATTGCAATAATTACCTATCTAAGTCTCTTTCAAACACAGGGTAGTAACGACCACTATCACAACTAATTCCTTAGCAATCCCACTTAATATACCGTGACCTACTTTCGCTAAAGACATACTAACATCACGTATTAATCACATTAGATGTTAATCTTAGAGCAACGTCTACTAAACTTGTATCACAACAGCTTGTACTTATCTAGATTAAGTTATAGTTTACGTGGTCTTAGTTTAACCCCTCGAGCGTCCTTACGAGCACCCGGTGGATCATAAGAAAAAATGCTCCATACTGCTTTCTCTTTTATAAAATCTATTATTAATGTTTTGTTTTTATTTTGACTGTATTTTTTATTTCTATTGTAATGATCCTTATTTTCGTGTGCCAATGGCCAAATAAATGCATTTTCTTTCTTTCTTTCTTACTTTTTCCAAATGTCACGTGTGCACCCGTTGGATCATAAGGAACGCGGGCGCTCGACGGGTCAAATTTGAAGTGGGTTTTAGAACCATTTGAGTAGCTGGTCGAGTGGTGAAAGGAGTCAATTGTGAAGGAAAGAGGTCTTAGTACGATTTTGCTTATGCACCCACATCATATAGTTGATTCAACTGGCCAATGGGAGTGCCGAACGCGGTCGTTTCGGATACTTATAACGTAAAACCAAATCGTACTAAATCCTCTAGACTCGTGTTCGACACTAACAAGATTTTGTTTCTTCACATTCATACAAGTGAGGCATGGTAAAGCAACCAGGGTATAACCTGGGTGTCTTCAAGGGTCCAGTGAATAGGTTGCTTATGGACAGATGTGCTCCATCGTAGGCAAACGTAGTCTATCGTAGGCCGCATCATCACTTACCACCAGGCGAGATAGTGGTCAAATGTCGGTCCAGAAAATATAAAAAAAAACAGGTATGATATGAGACTTAAAAGACAGCTGAGCAAAATAGTTATTGATATCTACATTAAATATCGAAAAGACCTGAAACATCACCAAATTATGAAGATAACTGTGTTACATAACATAACACATGTTATGTAATTCACATAACATCACGCCTTTTATCCCCGAAGGGGTAGGCAGAGGTGCACATTATGCCACTGTACAATGTAACACCCACTTTTTACTATTTATGTTATGAGTCCCATGTAATAGGGAGTGAGCCTATTGCCATATACCGGACACAATTCCAGACTCCGTGCTACTACTGTGAATTTTATGAAAAACCCAGTAATACTTTGCCCGACTCGGGAATCGAACCCGAGACCCCTTGCCCGGCAGTCGCACTTGCGACCACTCGGCCAATGAGGCAGTCAAATAGACGAATTCTGTTCTATTATTTTCTATCGCACCTCTTCGGAGAATACTAGACAAATAGATAACAAGAGGCTTACTTACAACCACTGTACTAAATACTAAATAATGCCTTACAAAAATATAGCACAAATGATAAGAAGAATACCCACAATTCTAATGTAATTACATAAACTTTCAGACTTCTAAGAATCTACTCTCAGATCTGAGGTAACGAGCCCTAATTCTTAAGTCCGGACTTCTAATTACGAGAGTGGTGACACACATACATAAGTAATGTAGTAGGTACTACATAGGTAGGGTATATGTCGAGTGTAGGTTCATCATTAGTGCTAGAGGGGCTTGTACGAATTTTCTAGGCTGTTGTCATGTCTAATACTGAGTCAAATAAAAAGTGATGTCAGTATCACTTCGTTTTTACCGACTTCAAAAAAGGAGAAGGTACTACTATGTTCGGCTAAATGTTTTTTTCTTTTTTGTTTGTTCACCAATTACTCCGCCATTTGTGAACCGATTTCCAAATTTCCATTATTCGAGGGCTGGGCTCGCTGCCATTGCAGCGGTAAGTCCCCTCTTTGAGGAGTGGCTTGAGAGACGCTACGGCGTCCTCACCTACCGTCTGATGCAGGTCCTCACCGGACATGGAAGTTTCGGGAGGTGCCTGTGTCTGATGGGGCGGGAGGAAACGCCCGGGTGTCATCACTGCGAGGACCGCTCTGAGGACACGGTGGAACACACTGTAGCGGAATGCCCTGCGTGGGCTGAGCACCGCCGTGCCCTCAGGAAAGTGATCGGCGATGGCGACCTCTCGCGTCCGGGCCTAGTGCAGGCCATGATGCGGAGCGAAGGGGACTAGGATGCCGTCTCCTCCTTTTGCGAAGCAGTCATGCTGGCTAAGGAGGAGGCGGGACGCGTGAGGCAGCGAAGCGCTGCCTCCTCGCAACCCAGCCATCGCGAAGGACACACCGGGCGTCGGGGATCGCGGGACGATCTTCGGCCACCGCAAGCGCGGGCCTGCGGACGGCGAGCATGGGTGGCTCCCCGTCCGACCAGAAAAAGACCCGAGCGTACGGCGCGTCGCGTTTCGCGCGCGCCTCAAAGAGCCATCAGACCACCACAGATGGGGCCCAATAGGACCGATGCCGATTCGGAGTCGCGGAGAACCTAACGGGTAACCGGGGCTCCGGCTCGACGTGCAGGAGAAGGAACGGGGTGGTTTTTAGTCAGTAAGAGTCTGACACTCCCTTCCGCCTCACCCAGGCGGGACCAGTCATTCGATGATTTTCCCCCCTTAAAAAAAAAGCCTTGACCTTGTCTTGATTGACCTTAAGTTATTCATAAAGAAGAGATGCACCTATTGAAACAAAGGCAATGAGATAAACGAACAGATTGTCTTGTAAAAATTTGCATAACAAGTTTGTGATGCAATCTAGTGAGCTGCACAAGAAAGATTTATTTATATTACCCTGAGATATTTATTAAATAACTACGCTTTTAATTTGTAGTTTCTTATGCAAGCTGGGTGGCCAACGAGCAGATGGGTTGTCTGATATTACACTATTATAGTCGCCCATTGACATGCGTAATATCAAATGAGTAAAATGCGTTACCGGCCTTCGAGAGTATTAAAGGTCTTCATCCAACGATTATAACATAACTATAATATTTAAATCATTGACTTAATCACTAAATAGTATAAAACAAAGTCGCTATCCATCGTCTGTCTGTCCCTATGTATGCTTAGATCTTTAAAACTACGCAATGGATTTTGATGCAGTTTTTATTAATAGACATAATGATTCTTAAGGAAGGTTTATATGTATAACACATGCATATTGCATCCGTGTGGGCGGGTCGCTAGTGATTGAATAAGGCAAAATATCTGACAATATTTATTTTAATTCAAAATCACTACATACGTCTTGAATTCAAAGCTTCTTAGTCTATAACTGAGCTGTAAAGTTGAATAATTTAGACGAGTTATTACTCCTATTGAGGTCATAATACGACCCCTTTAGGCCTAAGACCAGCCACCATTTTGGCATAAAGTTAATTAATCCTGCCGATAAGATCAGAGGACCCTGCAATCTAGATGTAGCTCGGTTAAAATTCGGTCTAGACCGAGACGGTATTTTGAAGGTCTAAGATGTACACGTAGTATGTTTATGTGCTGTATAAATTAACTAGGTTCTGCTAGCGGCTTTGCCCGTAGTCGATACCCCATGGTATTACACTACTGGACTATGAAACCTTCTTTACAAAAGAAGGATTTGATTACCAGTCTCAACGGTTGGCTATGGAGCCGCGGAGGACTTGACGGGTTGCTGGGGTCCAGCTTGAAGTGCAGGAGTAGGAACGGAGGTTTTTAGTCAGTAAGACCCTGACACACCCTCTCGCATCACTCAAGTCATTGGATAATTCTCCTCTCTCAAATAAGGCGGTTGTAGATCACTGTCCAAATTCTTCAGGTTTATCAATGAGTGGTGATGCCCGGTTTCTGTCAAATGTTTCTAAATAGGGTAATTTCCTAAATTTTATTTTAATGTCCGTCTGGTAGGTAAAACTTTAGACACGTAATTTTTATTTTTTCAGAAAATTAAATACTTTTGATGATATATTAATTTGAAATATCGTGTGACGTCACAACGTGCCACATTTTGTAGCACGTTATGACGTAACAGCCTCCCACTCTTAAACTTAACGCCATTTTATCTAAGTATTGCAACTTAATACGGGAAAATAAAAAAATACGTGTCTAATATTTTTTCATTGTCTAACTGACGGACTAATTAGATTTTTAATTTTGATACCCTGGAAACTACCCAATTGGCACTTACAATATCCGTGGTAAGAACAGGGATGGTGTCAATTGTACTCTTCTATCATCACTCAGCACTATTAAATGGAGTAAAGGTATTAAATATAATATTTATCTCTTTGCATACCTCTCTGGAGGATAACAAGAGTCAAAAACTAAAAAGTCCTGTTTATGTAACCTCTTTTCTATATCTATGTGCAAATATACATAAAATATAACACGTATATTAACATAGTGACCTTCCACCCCAGGCCGGCCGATATTTGGAAAGGGCTTAAAGAGTCAACCCTTTACAATCCATGTTCGTATGAATATTCTAATTTATATTTGTTTATTCAGTGTGAAATCACTTTCCAAATTATCTATTCATATGTAGCTTGTATGTGTTCTATGTATGAATTTTGATAAGTTTTCTGTTCAGAATTTTTTATAATTTTTTATCTGTATTTTTGTATTTTTATGGAATGGAGCGGTAATAAAGCAGACGGATTTTTTTTAATATTTTGTTGGACCTACGTTTGACCACTATCTCGCCTGGTGGTAAGCGATGATGCGGTCTACGATGGAGCACGTCGTTCCATAAGCAACCTATTCACTCGGGCCTTGAAGACATTCAGGTTATACCCTTTTTTATGAGGGGATAAATATAATGACCACCATAAAATGCTTTGACACCCTTAGTTTTGTAACCAAAAATATCTACTTAACACCAGAAAAATAAACTAACTCAACTTTAAATTGTATTCGACCACCAAATTTAGTAAATGATCACCAAATCTTGATAGCTTAGGTTTTTTTTAAGGGGGGAAAATCATCGAATGACTGCTCCCGCCTGGGTGAGGTTAGGTTAGGTTAGGTTTTTTTTTTAAGATGGGAAAATCATCGAATGGCTCATCGGTTCTCCGCGACACGTTAGGTTAGGTTAGGTTTTAAAATGTTGGTTTAATTTTGGTGATCATTTACTATTTTGGGGTTACTCATGATTTACTTGGAGTCATTTTACTTAAATAGGATAGCAAAGTGTTAAAACTTCGGTTATAATTTTACGTTAAAATGCGAGTTTAATTTTGGTGATCATTTACTATTTTTGTCTGCTATTTGTTACTATATCTGGTGCTAAGTTAAACATAAGCCTTTTTATAACAACTATCGTGAGACATACTAAATAAACCTTTCAGGAAATACAGACTCTGGCAAAGAATTCCACTCCTTAGCATGATTATGTGATGGTAAGCAATCAACATCGTTCCTGTACACCCGCAATACCTGAGGAGTTATAAGTGCGTGGCTCTGAAGCCTTAGCCTATATTCTGTTACAAAATAAAATAAAGTAAACTCAAGATTTTTTTTGGGTTGTTTTAAAAATCGAAATTAAAAACGACCTAACATTAAAATGTTCAGTTTGTCCTTGTCATAATACAAACTTAAAGTAATTTAATTCAAAAGGATGTATAGTAGGAAGCACTTATCCCCCGATTTTGGACAGGATCGTAAAACAAGAAGGTCTAAAGTTTACACCCTTCGCACTTTGTCGAGTTTACAAGTTGTGTCTAGGGGCCCAAACTGTTGTGGTAATAAACTTTGAATTAACCAAATTGAGTGTTAATTACACAAGATTGTTGGTCTAGATATTGATAAATTCCACGGAAATGAAAATTTATATGTATTAGTTACCAAATTAGTTAATGATAGTAATAGGCTCCCCTATTACATGGGACTTATAATATAAATTAACTTGACGGGGGGTTCGATTCCCGGGTCGGGCACAGTAGGTACTATTGGTTTTTTTAATCTCATTAGTAGCACGGAGACTGGAATTGTGCTCCGTATATGGCAATAGGCTCACCCCCTATTACATGGGACTCATAACATAAATAGTGAAAAGTGGGTGTTACATTGTACAGTGGCATAAAGTGCCGTAATGTGCACTTCCACCCTTCGGGAATAAAAGGGGTGATGTAATATCTATGATAGTTTACAAAATGATAATATTTCTTTAACATTTAGGTTTGGCTTCTATCATGAAACTGTGGAATGATCTGTCGTCGGCGGTATTTCCGAACCGATACGACCTTCAAACCTTCAAGAAAAGAGCATACTCCTCTTTAGAAGGTCGGCAATGCACCTGTGACTCCTTTGGTGTTGCGGGTGTCCATGGGCGGCGCTGATCGCTTACCACCAGGTGATCCGTCTGCTCGTTTGCCTCCTATTCCATAACAAAAATCATTATGGGAGCAGTCTACAAATTAGTTGCAAAAATGCATCTTTACCTACCCCCACGAAGATATTAAAAGCATGAAGTTACGTCATGCACTTTGCCTCAAATATTGTTTGGCAAGCAGGAACCACTCGGCAACGAAGCAGTCATTCCTCTAGAACATAACATAACATCACGCATTTTATCCCCGAAGGGGTAGGCAGAGGTGTACATTATGCCACTGTACAATGTAACACCCACTTTTCACTATTTATGTTATGAGTCCCATGTAATAGGGGGTGAGCCTATTGCCATATACCGGGCACAATTCCAGACTCCGTGCTACTACTGAGAATTTATAAAAACCCAATAATACTTCGTCCGACCCGGGAATCGAACCCGAGACCCCTTGACCGGCAGTCGCACTTGCAACCACTCGGCCAACGAAGCAGTCATTCCTCTAGAACATACAAACTTAAATTCACTTAAAAATCTCTCTTGTTCTTCTAAACATAAGTTTCATATTTAAACGGTAAAAATCCTTGTTAAAACTACGTATAAAGACATAAAAACATCGCATAGAGGTATCTGAAAAAGCTTGTATTAATATTTAGTACTAGCTTTTACCCGCGGCTTCGCTCGCGTCACAAAAAGATAAAAAGTAGCCTATGTGAAATATACCAATACAAAGCGCCATCTATACCAATTCTTTTGTTTTCCCTCCGGAACATCAAATTTTTCCGGGATAAATAGTACCCTATTATTTAATCCGGACTTCTAACTTTACGTCTACAAAAATTCAAAGCAATCGGTTTAGTAGTTACGGCGTGAACGCGGAACAAACAAACAAACAAACAAACTCACTTCCCGATTTATAATATTATTAGTAAGGATAAGGATGATAATGTCTTGCTTGGCTACAGCTACAGTCTACATGCCCTAGTCTACTTGAGTGCTAAATATTCCTAAGGGTATGTGCTTGGTACATGTTAAAAACTTTTGATTGGTTTACGCTGTTTTTAATAGTGGTTTGGTAAATTATGATTGGCTGTAGAAAGCCTGGTAGGATATTATGGTTGTCTTTTCGATTTTTAAATACTTAGTTAAAGACGGAAAGAAGGTATGACGATTAAAATGTAATTTATTTTTAGTAAAAAATGGAAAACGTTTAAAATACATTTAACTAAAATCGCGGGTTACTCACGTGAATATACTGAGAAAAGCTCTACTAGTTTCGAACCACAGAGGGGTTCTTCCTAATGCTCTACTAGTTTCGAGCAGCGTGCGCGGTCGCGATGTCACGCAGCTCACTGGCAGGCGTTGCCGCTCGCATCGGTGTTGCTACTTGCGCTGCGAGCCCAACGCGCCCTCTACCGGACACCACGAGCGTATGCTTCCAACTACATAAAATACATTTTATGTATCGTCTGTAAATTACGGTGGTTGTTTTCCTTCATTTAATAAGCAGGCTGTAAGCTAACATGCCACATCTGAGATGTAAAAAAAAAGAATTAAAAAATGAACAACTAATAATAGCGCTTTTAACATGGAGCCAAGACGGAAGTCTCCCAGTCTCTAAGTAATACGCGAAAGGAAATGTCGTCAGTAAGGCGAGTATGGTTAATTATGATTTACCAAGTTTATTCTTCAACTGGAACAGTAATTATTTCACGAAACTGTCTCGGGTAAAGTTCTTTGACCTCAAACAATGTTTAACAACATTCTGCCTTCTTCTGTGTATAATTTTTTGCGACTTGTGATAAGTGTGGGAGAGCCATGCTTCGGCACGAATGGGCCGGTTCGGCCGGAGTGATACCACGGCCGAGCAGAAAACCGACGTGAAACAACGCTTGCGTTGTGTTTCGTTGTGTGAATTAGGTTAGGTTAGGTTAGGTTACGTTCGCCCGGTGCCACCACTGCGTCCATTGCGGGGAAGACACGGCGCAACACACGCTCGCCGAGTGTGTAGCTTGGGAGGAGCAGCGCCGTGTCCTCACAAATGAAGTAGGAAGCGATCTGTCGCTGCCGGCCGTAGTGCGGAAGATGGTGGTCAGCGCAGAGTCGTGGGTCGCGGTGGTGTCTTTCTGCGAGGATGTGATGACGCAGAAGGAAACTACGGAACGGGAGAGGGAGATCTTACTGACTTCCTTTCCCAACCGCAGAAGGCGCACCGGGCGTAGGAGAAGGGCCAACAACGCCCTCTTCCGGCCCCCATGAATGGGTCCAGGGGCGAAGGACTTGGGGGAGTCGAAGGCGTGCGCGGGTGTCGGCGTGCGCCTTTGAGGCGATGCACGTGGTGCACTGCTCCGTACAGGTGACGGGGCCCTGACTTACGGGCCGGCACTGTAATGCGGGGCTGCGGATGAATTTGGACTCCCGTGGCCCCGCACGCACGTGCGAGGAGACACTGGGGTGGTTTTAGCCGGTAACAGTCCGGCACACCCCTCCGCCCCTCCGCCTTTCCCCAGGCGGAGGTAATCCATGAGGATTTCCCCCCCATAAAAAAGTACGCTGCTCATGAGGAAGAACCCCTCTGTGGTTTGAAACTAGTAGGGCTTTTCTCAATATTTTCACACGTGTAACCCGCAATTTTTAGTTAATTTAATATATGTCACGATAGTTATTATATTAAGAAATTGTCTCATAAACAAAAAACTGTACTCTGATTAATTTTTTCATAAACTACGTTTAAATAAACCGACCTTAATACCCTCTTTTTTAAGTCGTATAACCAATATACTAAAACCTTCAAAATGTAAGGAAAACATACATAACATAACATCACGCATTTTATCCCCGAAGGGGTAGGCAGAGGTGCACATTATGCCACTGTATAATGTAAGACCCACTTTTCACTATTTGTGTTATGAGTCCCATGTAATAGGGGGTGAGCCTATTGCCATATACCGGGCACAATTCCAGACTCCGTGCTACTACTGAGACTTTTTTCAAAACCCAATAATACTGTGTAAGGCATACTTCTCTGAAAACCGCATCAAAATCAATCGTGCAACACACACAAATACATACAGGTCAAATTGAGAACCTCCTTCTTTTTTGAAGTCGGTCAAAAAGGACCAGAGTTTTTAACGTCATTTTTATATGACACATGAATGGTATTATTCAGATAACACACAAAGACATGTTAACACACTAAAGACCTACCTAACATTCAGTAACACTTTGAATACAGTCTCTCATTACATTTTATAAAAGAACGAAAATTATCTTCACTCCAATACATTCTCCTATACGATATAAATATAGCAAGTTTAGCATCTGAAGAGGTACTATCATAAGAAAGGCTGTTCCACGCAGTGAGTTTCAATGGCAACGGCGGGAGACGTTACCTAATGGCGCGTAAGTATCGAGTTAGCAGTATTTAGCTCCGCCATTATTTGCATTAAACTTTCAATATATTTTAAGTACACTTGCTGTCGATAGATGGCGTTGTTTGTTACATTTTGTTGAGTTGGAAAGGGTATAAGGTATTTTGAGTTTTGGATTCTTGTGATTTTATTTGATGAGATGTTAGTTTAGTTAGAGGTGCAAGCAGAGATGTAGCTCCTGAATATAAAATAATTTATCAAGGTATTTTTTTTCCCTGACAAGATATATACAGAGATGAATATGAATTAAATTATCTCCGGACCCTATTGACATCGGGTACATAAGACAGAAAGACTTTCTTTCATTCTCTCAGACATCAAACATAAAAACTTATCTGTATATACTTAATCTACTTATACAAAAGCAGCGATTATTTAGCACTATTACATTTTTTACCGATATTTATTTATATTGCATACTACACTACTACTACTACTAGACTGCCTCGTTGGCCGAGTGGTCTCAAGTGCTACTGCCGGGCAAGGGATCTCAAGTTTGATTTCCGGGTCATTCACCCGGTTTATGACAATAGAGTCACCCCCTAGTACATGGGACTCATAACATAAAATACTAAAAGTGGGTGTTACATTGTACATGCAGTGGAATTAAGTGCCGTAATGTGCACCTCTGCCTACACCTTCGGTGTTAAAGGCGTGATGTTATGTTATATCCATACTACGTTGTATAGAAGTCGTTAGGATGAATAGCAAACATTATCAAATTTTCTACACTACGGATTTTCCTTCAGCGTAATGAAATGGATGTGTGTGAAGTGCTGACGTCATTAGTCTTTTAGGGTTAGGTTCCCTTGGATACAGAGCGAGAATTATGTTCGGTGGTACTTAGATTGCTTTTTGCATTTGTTAAAGAATTTTGAACTTTAATATATTTTAAACTTGCATTAAGGTATTGGTTTAAAAGCTACATTAAATCTTCCTTGTAATAAAATAAACGGAAGAGACCAATAAATTCTGTCACATATTATTTTCGTTTTTTTAAAAAAAGACGTTGCCCCCCACTAGAATTTTCTCGTGTGTCGTGGGTGCGTTTACAAACATACAAGTTCACATACACATGACACTCAGACCCGGAACAACAATCTGTGGATTACATAAAGAGTTGTTCCGTGCGGGAATCGAGCCCGCGACACTTTGTGTGGCAGTCAGTTGCCCAACCACCGCGCCAACCGTGCAGTCAATATTAATTGTCAATCAAGTATATTTAGACCAGAAACAGACCCGAGCGTACGGCGCCGAGCGTCCCGAGCGCGCCTCAAAGAGCCATCAGACCACCGCAGATGGGGCCCAACAGGGCCGATGCCGATTCGGAGTCGCGGAGAACCTAACGGGTTACCGGGGCTCCGGCTCGACGTGCAGGAGAAGGATCGAGGTGGTTTTTAGTCAGGAAGAGTCTGACACTCCCTCTCGCCTCACCTAGGCGGGAGCAGTCATTCGATGATTTTCCCCCCTTAAAAAAAGCTTATGGTTATAAAAATACTCTAGAGTATGTTATACCAATACATTAAACCCTAGAAAAGGGTCTACCTGTCTAAAACATAACAGGACTATTACTTTTTTAGTCAAACACAGATGTAGTGTGGCAGGTAATGTCGCGAGAGTTAGTTATGGAACCAATAGTGCGTACTAGTTAATGGCTTTTCCACTCAATTTATGTCTGTGTCACATATTTTTATAAAGATGTTTAGTATCAAAAATATGTTGTGATTCTTAGACGATACATATAATATTAGATGTCAAAAGTGAGAGAACTTCATGAGTAGGTACTAGTACTAAACTTGTAGCAAAACTTTGTGCTAGTTTTGATTTCAATTCGTTTAGTTTTGGGCCTTCTATAACTTCATTCATACGGTGAAACAGCAACTAAATCATTGTTTCACGCTAGTTTACTATACCTTATGCTTTAATATAACTACGGTCGAGTTGGCTCATTCGTGAAGAATATTGGCTTTCCATATAAGTTTATGAATGGAAACACGTTTGAATTACTGGAGACCATTTTAGCAGTTAATCTGGTGGCCAACAAATTATTTATTGAAGGACAGCTAACGACATTACACACATCATATTTAAAATAATCGGTTTACAATAATAATTATTATTACATTTGCCAATGTAACAATCAATTACAAGCTAACACATCATACACAGGAGAAAAGCTGTTATAAGCCTTTTTTTTTAACGGGGGAAAATCATCGAATGACTCCCGCCTAGGTGAGACGGGAGGGAGTGTCCGACACTTACTGACTAAAAACCACCCCGTTCCTTCTCTTGCACGTCGAATAGGAACCGCGGTAACCCGTTAGGTTATCCGCGACTCCGAATCGGCATCCATGGGTGGCGCCGATTACTTATCATCAGGTGATCCGCTGCTCGTTTACCAGCTTATCCCATAAGAAAAAATAAACATAATCACACATAATCACATTATCAAAGTAGCATTTAAGATGATTAAAAGTCTGTCTGTACCATGTATCTACCTGTTCCAGTTGTCGACAGAATGTGTTAGTCTATGAAAAATTGTGAGCGACACTTATGAAAATAAAACCACACTGAAAACCTGGAAACACATTTCATTTCTTTAGAATTCAGTTCGTGGCGAGTTTTCATGAAAAACGCATTTCACTCTTTTTCATCTATTTTTAAATTGTAGTTTCCCAGTGCGGACGGAAGCTTTTTCAAATTAAACAATAAATTGGATGTAGTATAGTGCTATTGTTGAGTTCAGTTAGGTTAAAATACATATGTTATTAGTTAAAAAATGAAATTGTGACACGGGAACCATTATTTTCAGGCTCTAAATCTTTTTAACATCAGTTACTATTCTTGGTTAATGATACAAACATTATATTTATGCAAACATATTTTTTTTATGCTTATGAGCAGTAACGTATAGTCATCCCTCGTATATGGGGTACGGCAAGCATGGGTGGCTCTACGTCCGACCAGAAACAGACCCGAATCGCGGAGAACCTAACGGGTTACCGGGGCTCCGGCTCAACGTGCAGGAGACGAGACGAGAGACGGAACGATGTGGTTTTAGTCAGTAAAAGTCTGTCACTCCCTCCCGCCTCACCCAGGCGGGAGCAGTCATTCGATGATTTTCCCCCCTTTAAAAAAAGGCCGAAACAACAGACTGTCACGTAGAATAAAAAACAGATACATAGTAACATTTATTATTTAAATTCTGCACGATATATATATTTTGGATTTCATAAACACGTAAATTATTATGAAAAACCTGGTTAAAATATGTATTTACTAATTCTTAAAACCGTGGTTTATATAACTAATGAGTTTGTATAAGTTAACAAAGTGCGAAGCATTGCTTACTAAGCAGGAACATTAATCTACTGGCGCTGTGCCTCCGAAGTTTGGAACAATACTCTTTTGAAGAGGTACAAGATTACATTACGTTCCTGTTTACAGTCACTTGTCTGTGATAAAAAGTCACTTGATATTTGGGTGAATGGAGATAAAACATTAATCGCAAGTAATCTACCTATACAGATAAATAAAATTAGAGTGTCTATCTCTAATATTAAAATATCCATTAATCTTTGCGACGGGACTTTTATTGACAGGTAGCTGAGGATAGATAGGATGAGGATAAAAATAAAAGGAGTAAAATAGGCTAATTTTATTATGAAAATTATTAATTCCTAAAATTCATATTCTTGTCGGATGAAGTCGCGGTCAACAGCTAGTATAATATAAATTATGAATATTGAATTTATGTAGCTTAGCGATTAAACTTATTGCCATAATTTGTACATTCAACTGATAATGTTCTCGCATACATTTTTCAGAAAAGTTTTGAATAAAATAGGATCAGATTGTAAGACAGTAGGTGAGTTCGTTTAATCATTGAGAAGAAACAATGGATAAATTGTATTATTGAAATTAACAAAAAGGAGTACATATGTGACAAAAAGTATTTTTATGATAAATTAATTATTTTTAAACAAAAACTTCTGTACGAGTAGGCAGAACAAATAAGTTGTCAGTGCAAAAAAAAAATCGAACACGTCAAATTCGCGCGTTGAAAAATTGAATTTAAAAAAAGAATAGACCACAAATTGCATTATAATGGCGATAGTTCGTAGTTCATAGGCTGGCCAATGAGCGTGTTTGGAAATCAGCTGTTGAGGAAATCGCGTGTTGCCGCACTGCGACGGGCGATCGATCGCGACCGCGGCCGCTTGCACGCACTGCCCATTACCGCCTGAGGAATACGGCTACCTTCGTAAATCGGTCGGGTTATGCGCCTTAGATAAGGAGTGAAGAGATCTGACACGTCTTTGATTGTTCACTTTTAGTGCCTAATTTTCTAGATTCCACTAAAGAGATTTGTTGACGGTAAATTATTTAACACCTTGTATCTAAAAATTAAATAGTTACTTGGAGATAAATCAATAATTCCACCGTTTGTTTAGAATAAAATTGAACTTGTAATTGGCTCTTAATGAACACTGATATAAATTTTTAAAAGATTCGTATTACGAAATTCTTTTAGTATTTACTTCAACTAATATAGCACCTCATTATAGGATTATTATCCAAGATATACAAAATATTATCAACAGAATGGGTTACTTTACAAATGACTAAAATGATAATCACAATACATTGTTACATCATTCATAACACCACTATCTGTTGGAAGAATGAACTAATTTTAAAACTATAATTAATGTGATAATCACCTCTTTAATTTTTTAGTCTGTGGTACAAATTCAAATTTGGAAGGCGCACGGAATGGCGACTTGGCGCGGTATAAGTTAATTGGGCTCTTTGTATGGGGACGATTGTTTCCAGTTAGACTTTAGATGTCATTTATGTTTCACTCGTGTCTTAGTTTTCTGATATTATGAGAGTAAATAAACTAAATATATGTTAGGTACCTATCTGTTTACTGAATAATACTTATTGAACTATACTGTATTATACATATTACACAGGTTTAATTCCTAATGAATAAAATAAATTTTAGTAAGTTATTAGTATAATGCGTCAAGCATGGCTTTGCATTGTTCTTACATATGCGTACAGTATTGAAATATGTATCAGAGACATTGTAGAACATACTTTTTTAAAAAGAGTAACGAATGGAGTTTCTTGCTCGTTCTTCTCCATTCGAATCTACTTTTTGGAATGAGCACCTACCTTCACCTAGTTTCACTGACGGACTGACTGACAGACGATTATTTATTTTATATTTGTTGAAGTTTCAAAAGTACCAAACTATGTATGTAAACTATTAATTGAAATAAATGCTTTGACTTTGACTTTGACTTAAATTGGTAGGAAATCAACCATGTAAAAAAATATTTAATAACATCGGCATGGCCTACTTATGTTGCCCAAAAGAACAGAAGCTTTTCGTCCAGTGATAGTAAAAAAGATATTAGTACCAAACCGTTAAGCCAAGGTTACTTGGTATGTAATTAGGGAAATTGGAGCACCTATTCATTAGACCTGTGCGTGTAGAAGTAATGTCAAGGAAAGAGGCCATTATCGAGAAACTATAAGAAACTAATATGTGTACAAATTTTTATTCATGTTTTTAAACGCCTTTACATTCTAAATTCAAATAATAAGTAATAGCGTACGTAATCTTTTTTAAATTTCAAATATGGAACATCTTTTTTCTTTACATAAATACAACCAAAGAGTTCGTATAGGTATGCAACCGTTTTTCTAAAGGGAACGATTTCTATTTGTATTCACTCAGAACTTTTTTGTCGTCAATTTTACGGTCTGTGGTATCGTCCTACCTTGAACCGGTGTCATAACGATTTGTATTGTAAGAAACGTCAATATAATGGTATTTTGATAAAATAATATAGCTCTAATGGCCATTGAATAGAATTATGATGCTAATAGAAAGTTGAATGCACCGTTTAAATGCGGAATAATAACAGAAGTTATACTGACATCTGCCAATCTGGTAATGGCCTGGTATTTTATAAAATCCTTATGGTTTGTAATGAATTGTTGTGAGTTTTCTATGGAAATGTATTTATTTAGTGCATTAGCCTTTTTAGTGTGTTGGAGGAAGATTATGATAAACTGCTCTTCAATAGATTTGTAACTTTACAGTTTTTGCAAAAGTCGAAATTGCGCATCAATGAAGAAGTATGATTTGCACAGGTTTTATTAGTCTCTTGCTACAGTTCAGATATGACACTTCTGAAAAATCAATTCCTCATTGATCATCATCACAATTTGTAGTCATTAAAACAGTATTTTTTTTTTGTTATCTCATTAATTCACTCAGGAAAGTGGAAACTATAGTTTTTTCTTCTTCTCCTCTTATAATATCTTCTGATTGACTTCGTTGCGGGAACCAAGACAGTTATTTATGTCCCTGGGACAGAAGGTGTTTTCATGGTTGTATCTACTGTAGATCCTGGCTTACATGAGTTGTCGCGGAGAACCTAACGGGTAACCGGGGCTCCGGCTCGACGTGCAGGAGAAGGAACGGGGTGGTTTTTAGTCAGTAAGAGTCTGACACTCCCTTCCGCCTCACCCAGGCGGGAGCAGCCAATCAATGATTTTCCCCCCTTCAAAAAAAACAGGATTTGCAGAGGTTTCGGGAGGTTGTGGCGGGCTTGTCCCTTTAACAAATAAATAATGTACTTCCACTCAATAGAGCGTCCAAATCGATATCAATTAATTCATATTGATGCATAAATTTTCAAATGAGTGAGCCGGCTACATTGGTTGGACCACAACGTGATGACGCGGAATCAAATGAATACAGAGTACAGTAATTTGATTGTTAGGTATTTGTGAACGCGTCCGTATGAATATAATAATTATTGTATTTTAATTATCTATGATCGCTTCATTCTGGGTATTGGTTAATTTGAACGATTTATTTGACAATGTAGATTTATTGCATTGTTTTATGATACGTATGCATCATTAATGCCATGTCACTGACGTGGATTGAGTGTGACTGAGTGAATATGAATCTACTTACTTCAATTTTAGTTTTTGGTTTGATCCCCATATCGAACATCACTTTCAATGCAAGTTTTTCTGCCACAACCCTTTGGTAACCAAAATAATAGCTTGTATTAACCATGTCTCAATATATTTCTATCAAAGTACATAGGTAAAAACTAATGGTGTTGTTCTTTTCACCATTTTATATAGGTAAATAAAAGCAAGGTGACTACCGCAATACCAACCTCGTTAGGCAAACCAGTGAAGGCACCATTAAACTCACTAGCACAAATTTCCATATTCGCACCGCTTGCTCAGCCGTAACGCGTGTTTAATTATCTGTGGCTCCGTCGCAGATTATAAAGAAAATAGTTAAGCTGATGAAAATATGCGATTCGTTATCTGTGGTCGTTTATTATTCGGTTGACAGCGCGGGAGTTTTATCAAACAGATTTAAATTGACTTTTTCCAATAGTATTTAAATTAATCGCGATCTGAAAATGCATTCCGGTGTTGACTGCAGTAAATTAAAATGGGTCAACGTTTTTTAGATGATATATGAATGAGTAAAATTAATGATACCCTTATCTACTTTTATGTGTTTATACTACACATCAATTTATGCATTATTATCTTGAAAAAACATTTTCCTTTTATGGATGTTTCACACATTATTGTGATCACTTACTAAACTTGATCTTTGGTGGTTTTTAACCGACTTCAAAAAGTCAGTCAGTTTGACCTATATGTACCTATATACGATTGTATGTATGTGCGATGTGACGATTGTATGTATGTTCGTGCGCGATTATGTCGAGATTAGCTGAATAGATTTCAATGCCATTTCCAGAAAAGCGTTTGGAGGTTTTAGTCAAAATAACCGACTTAAAAATAGTGGGTGAAGTCGATTTTTTGAAACGCAGTCTATAAAAGAATACTAACATTTGTCAATGAAGAAACAAAACATTAAACGCTGTCAGTGACAGCAGCCAAAAGTCACAATGGCGAAAAAAAACTAAAGAAAGAGACAACAATATAACAACGTCCCAATATTTTATAACAATGCCTAGTTATTTGTTTGAGAAATATTAATAAGGTACAAAACGTTCTGTTCCCGACGGTATTGTTCAGCTTGTTCTAAGTTTGCAAGTCGCTGCCACGCCTGCTGCTGAAGTAACTCGAACTGACTAGAATTTATTATTACTTCTAGAATAAATTAGGATTATCTGGAATATTCAGTTTACTAGGAGTATTTTGATATTTGTTAAAAAGAAAGATAAGATTAGCTTATGTCGAAATACTCAAATGTTACTCAATGCGGTAGGCGACAACTAGTCAAATTCAATACTTTTATCGAAACGTCAAAAACGATACTGTTCTATGAATTTTGTATGAAATACCATCATAGTGCCCAGTATATGGCAATAGGCTCACCCCCTATTACATGGGACTCGTAACATAAATAGTGGGTGTTGCATCGTACAGTGGCATTAAGTGCCGTAATGTGCACCTCTGCCTACCCCTTCGGGGATAAAAGGCGTGATGTTATGTTATGTATTAAAAATGTTGTTAGATTTTTTTTCCATAAATAATAAATTAATGACTTATTTTTTTAATATAATATAGTTGTGTGATATGATTAAACACCTACTTTTTTAATTTGTAAACATAATTATGCTGAAAGGTTTCCAATTCACTTCCACGACACATAAATATATCTGTAATACAAAGCCTCATAGCTACTGCATAGTTCGGTGAACTGAACTGAACTCAATGAATATTATTACAGAATACAAATTGTCAGTTATATCGCTCTGTTTGTTTGTTTTACTTCAAATTTGCATTGCGAAATGCAACTACATCATCGGAAAATGTATAGAAGAAGCTTATGTACTTTACATAGGTTCATAGCATCACTCCTTGTAGTCCTTGTAGTCTCCATGGGAGTAGATAGGAGTGCATATACAACGTAAGTACCACTTATCACTAATTAGTAAGAAACCACAAATAACAATAATGGGTCAGTGTATAGCCATATACCGGTCACGTGCTAAAACTAAGTATTAAACTCAATCTGGCCTAAGAATCGGATCTGTGATCCCTTGCTCAGCACACGATCGACGACGCAGTCTCTAAATTTTCTTTATGTAGTTACCTGTTTAAAACGATTTTCATGAAAAGAGATCGTAAGGAAATTCTTCCAAAATGATAGGTTTAGAAACAAAATAAATTCTCAAGCTATCAAATACAATAATGGGGATGATGACAGGGTATGAAAATTAAAAATATAATTAGTCCGTAAGTTAGGTAATGAAAAAATATTAGACACGTATTTTTTTATTTTGTCGTATAATAAAACAATACTTAGATAAAACGAATCAAAGTTTAGGAGTGGGGGCTAAAACGTCATTTCTTAGTATAAAATGTACTGAGAAGTGACGTCACGCGACATTTCAAATCAATATATCTTCGAAACTATTCGTTTCTGTGAGAAAATAAAAAATACGTGTCTAATGTTTTGAAATAATCTACCAGACGGACATTAAAATAAAAATTAGTCGTCTACCCTATTGTCATAATTCCAATTAAACGATATAGTTTGGTTTTGTGAAAACATTAATGGTTGGGAGTCAACGTACTGAGTTACGTACACGCTATGTCGGTTTGAGCTTCTGACCTGATATTGTCCGTGCCTATGTCGTACTATTAGTGCTAAACTCGTAGACAGCTCGATTGATATAGATTGAATTAGGTGATGCCCCAAAATAGTCTGTAATGGGTCATCATTAATCATTTACGGGTAAATTCACAGCTCCTCAAGAAAAGCGGTTTGCCGTAATCTCCAGCTGGGTTGGAAGTCAGTTGTATATTTACTGTAGATCCTGGCTTACAGGAGTTGCAGCGGTTTTGGGAGGTTGTGGGCTTGTCCCAAAAAAAACCGGCTTGGAGATCGCATTAAAAGCACCAGTTTTAACAGAGAGTCTCTACTAAATATGAATCCTTAGTCTGCTCTTGGATACCCTCAGGAAAAGTAGGGATGATAACAAATATATTTTAATTTGCAGTCACCATACTCACCATACACCACACGCACAAAGCGCTTCGCATCAAGCTACCTTGTATGTACGGCTAAGGAGTAGAATTATAGGCCAGCTTGTGTATTTCCTGAAGGGTATTTTTTTAAGGGGGGAAAATCATCGAATGACTGCTCCCGACTGGGTGAGGCGAGAGGGAGTGTCAGACTCTTACTGACTAAAAACCACCGCGTTCCTTCTTCTGCACGTTGAGCCGGAGTCCCGGTAACCCGTTAGGTTCTCCGCGACTTCCTGAAGGGTACAACCTGGGTGTTTGGAAGGCCCGAGTGAATAGGTTGCTTATGGGTCGACGTGCTCCATCATAGACCGCATCATCGCTTACCACCAGGCGAGATAGTGGTCAAACGTCGGCCCATCAAATATATAAAAAACACACTTCTTAATATAAACTCCTGACCTGGAATTGTCTGTGGCCATGTCATACTATTAGTGCTAAACTCGGTAGCCACCTCACTGTCGATTGATATAGATTGAATTAGGTGATCGCCTAAAATAGTCTGTATTGAGTGAACTGTAACAAGGTACTACTATACCAGCGCAAAGCCCTGTCTTGCACTTGCTGAACTGGTCCCATTTCACCGCAGACTTGGGGCATGAAAATGTGTCCATTAGTATTTATTAACTAACTATATAATTTGTACATATCACTAGTTTTTAGCATGTGAAATAGTTTTTTCTTTCTATTTTTTAGTTAGGTACCTATACATTATAAGAGGTATATACATGTGTATCATGTCGCGGAGAACCTAACGGGTAACCGGGGCTCCGGCTCGACGTGCAGGGGAAGGAACAGGGTGGTTTTTAGTCAGTAAGAGTCTGACACTCCCTTCCGCCTCATCCAGGCGGGAGCAGTCATTCGATGATTTCCCCCCCTTAAAAAAAAATACATGTGTATCATCATCATCATCAACAGCCTATAAATGCCCACTGCTGAGCAAAGCCTCTTCTCACACGGAGAAGGTTAAAGCATTAATTACCACGCTTGCTCAATGCGGGTTGGTGATTTCAAACTTATAGTTAGAAATTTATAAGCCTAGGTTTCCTCACGATGTTTTCCCTTCACCGTTTGTCAGTGGTGTCTGAATAATCTTAGAAAGTACATATAACTCGGAAAAAGTCACATTGGTACTTGCCGTTGGTAGGTTTCGAACCCGCACCCTCATGCATGAGAAGTAGGCGTCTTAGACCTCCGGGCCACCACGAGCTCACATATACATGTGTATGTATATACATATATATTCTCGAGGTTGTTCAATACAAAAATCGCTTTTAGCGAAGTAAAGTTAAGCTTTAATTTTATACTTAGTTGGTTTGTAGTATCATCTTGTCTATGTAAGATTGATCTGTGCTATTTGGTCACAGTATAAAGGAGAACGGCAGATTTTGTACCGCTTCGCTAAAAAAATATTTGTCATTAAAAAATTGGGTCGTTATAGAACCTCCTAAGTACGTTATGTTAGCATATTTAATAGATTTTTAAAACATGGGAAACCCTAGAAAAACTGATATTCAATAATGATAAAAATCAATCCACTAAACGTTTCCAAACGTTAAAACACATCGCGATTGACGTTTACAAAGTTGCCATGCGTAAAGATAAAATCAGAGCATATTGAATGTCGCTATTTCATAAACTCATTTATTTTAATATCTATCAATGAAATATTTTCCTTTTCATTTCAAACATTTTTATAAGTAAATATAAAAATCTACATCCAATCTAAATCTACGTTTACATGGATTATTAATGATAATTAACATTTTATCAAACTTGAATATTATGGCAATGTTGAACTGGCATTTCTCTTGATGACATTGACAATTAATTTGTCAATACCGGCGCATTGCTGTTTGTTTCAAATGCGATGTTATGATGTGTTTGTTGAATTTGAAGTTATTTTATTCATCTGGTGATACGTTGAGTTTGGCAACCGTTCCTCCGTAGCCCAAATTGGTGTTATTGGCATCATTGTTGCTACAATTGCGAAAAGACACTTATTTACATTATTTTGTGCATAGTGTGTTGTAATCTGTCGCGATGATGAATTTACAGTGCATTAATTGCATTCAGAGTTTGTCGCACATGAGACGGTATGCTCTAGGAAATGAGAGTAAAGATTAGACGTGGTCAACAATATCCCATTGCGGACTTATCCTAGAGATGTAAGTACCTAGTTTACCCGGATAACATATCGAAAGTCACCATGTTGCCTGAATAAAAGAAGGCGCATAGTGTTATCTACCCATAATGTATCATTTTATTCTAGATCTCTCCTACCAACCATATTTGCAATGCTTGCTGGCAATTGGCAATGTATCGGGATGTTGCTGAAAGTATGTCCAGCAAACAAATTGGTCATCGGCATGTTTGTGTCGTATATGGCTGATTCATTGCAAGGATAAGGTGACGCAGGGTTTTAATTGAAGGCGCCAAAGAACAGGACTAAAGACTGGCTCATATAGTATTTGATTGGATTCAGCCACAAGAGGTAATAAAGCATAATTTAACCATACTATTATCATTTACAGTGTAATCTAAGGTCAATATCATATTCTAATAATATTACTTATTTTAGCTTACTTCCCATGATGAAGATCATGTTCCATACTGACTGAGAGACCATACAAGAGTCGAAACTATAAAACCACAACCTGACATACCACCTCACAGTGTTCACTATCAGGAAGTAATGTGTTATGTAAACATGGACTAAGCCTCATTTTAACATTGCCATTTGTAGAACAGATGAGGCCGGAAGATGTTGTTCGGCTTTCAGAGCTTCAACAAGTATGCATTCTCATTATAATGTACCTACATAATTATGTATCTATGTGGAGTATATAAGCGGTTTATAATAGGTTATACTCATGTTATAATTATAATTTATTAATTAGCATGCTGTTTGAGCTCCTATGATCTGTAATACAAATAATGTGATCTGATATATGAATAACTATAATAAATGTTATAAAATCAATTAATGTAATCAAATATTTATTTTTATCTTTTCCATTTTAAACTGTCAAACACCAAGCGGTCACCGGTGACCGCAACCTATTGTTCTTTAATTGTGTCTATAAATACGGTACTCGACGAGTTAAGGTAGGGAATCAGACATATTATTATAACATATAAAACTAAAGGAAAAAATGTACTTTTGTTTACTTTATTTACAGTTACCTTACTTGTTTACAGCAATTGATGTCTGCTGTACCTATGACACTGCCTGTTCTCTTTTTAGATGAAATAGTCCTAGAAACAACCTGAATACAATGAAATAAAAGAATTTTAAAATAATACATTTGTTTTATTTTAACCTAGTAAGTAACTATAAATTCTATCTTGATAAAAGTGATTTTAAGAATCAATCTATAAAATAAATGCCATATTTAATTTAGATAGCTTTAGTTTTATACCAAAAATGTTCATTTTCATTTTACATTTTCTTTAGTTGTGATGTGGTGGCCTGGAGGTTTAAGAAGCCCGCTTCTCATGCATGAGTGCGGGTTCGAAACCTACCAACAGCAAAGTACCAATGTGTCTTTCTTCCGAGTTATTCGTATATTAAATAATCTAAGAAAGTACAAAGACACCTCTAACGAATTGTGAGGAAACATGGGCTTATAATTTCTTATTATAAGTTTGAATTACCACCCACATTGAGCTAGTATGGTGATTAATGCTCAAACCTTCTCCATGCGAGAAGAGGCTTCGGTCAGCAGTGGCCACTTATAGACTTAATGATGAAAATGTTGATGATTCTACTAATTTGACTTACTTATTAGAAATTAAACCTTACACGCGTGCTAAGCAACCAGTTTTCAGAAGAAATACTTTCTCAAAGAGCTAAGCTTAAGTTTAAATCTAATTAACTTAAAGACTATTTGTATATCAGGCCTCGAATCTTGATTTTATACATTAAATCTTGCGTCTGCCCGCAAGATTCAAGGTGAAGTGAGACATTAGTTTTATCATATCCGCCACAAGACTTCCACTGCTAAATGTAGGCCTTCTACCCAATGACAGTCGCTTACATTATGAATTTGCATTTTCGTAGGCACCTAAGAAATGAAAAGATTGTGAGGCATACTCTTTAAAACTCTATTGGTACATCATGCTTGCTGAATTAACAGGATCATTCCTAATAATACAAAGTAATAGTCAGTAGAGTAGCGAGCAGTATTTAGATTTTGTTTTTTGTAAACAACCACTAGAGAGCACATTGACATTTTTCCGTTAACTGTCATCTGTCATTTGTAATAGATATTTTGCTTAACGGTGGCTCTACACTTGACGTTGCGTATTAGTCGTGTTCGGCCAAAAAAAAACGTGTGGAAGATTTATTCTTCTTTGTTTGCTCTATATTTGCACGCCATTACATATAGGGAACTATTTGGACGCCATTTATACGTAGTCAACAAATATTTTAACAAATGAAGCGACTACGCAATGTCAAGTGTGGTACCACCTTAACGTACCTTTTGCACATTTTCAAAGTGAAATAACTTTTGAACCCCAAGTTCTAAAAATATGTAATTTTTTTCTAAACTTCATAACAAAAATATCTATCGTTCAGACTATTCACTTGGTTAAAACAATGACTAATACAAAATTTTATAGCGGTACAAAACTTCCATACAAACCTGCCATTCTCCTTTGGTTCTTTGAAGATAAATGAGATCAAGATTTCTGTTCTTTTCTGATAGTTAATTGTGTTTCAATCTAAGCAATAAGGTATAATTTTTGTTGTTTTCTTTTTTTTTACTTTCTTTTTATTTAATAGTTTAGTTGTAGTTAATTTTAAGTTGTAAATATTTATGTAGTTATATAAATTATGTTATTTACTTAGATGATAATAAATGAAAGAGTCATCTAAGCAAATAATAATTATAATATTACAGTTTACGTGGATTGGTGATATTAGACGATAGACATATTGATTTGCTGTCGACACAATAATACAGTTAAATACTCATCCCTATCTATGTTTTCACCAGATTTATGCAAAATTATGCCATTTATAAGTGCATATAGTACTGATATGGTGGCTGGACAACCGGTTGCCGCGCAACGTGCTTTGAGTTCGATTCCCGCCCAGAGCATCTGTTTGTGTGATCTACAAATTGTTGTTTCGGGTCTGATTATGTGAACTAGTATGTTTGTGAACGCACACCCGACATTGGAGAAAATGATAGTGACGGGCAAAGTATTCTTAAAAAAAAAATTGCATAGCAAATTAGTATTTTTTTCGTTGTCTCTCTAATGTTAATTCTAAATAAATCCTAGATCTTTTGTCGGCAATATTGACAAATATAATTTTACATAATTTCATTTTCGATTTATTTTAGTATTTAGTTACTCATTTTTTCCGACCAAATTGAACTTTTCTCGCAACAATCTCGACTCCTATTATCCAGTGATAATCAAACACATGGTACGTTTATATCAAGTGTTGGTTGACCTTAATAGTTTGCCTGGTGGATACTTTTTGCAGACGTGTCACAGACAGGATTACAGGCGCGAACCTTGGTCTTCAAACGACACCCTCTAGTGTAATGACCGACTTTTTGTTACATTTCAGAGACTGTCAAGGACTACTCCTGTTTACCCCCTTATTGTTACGATAAGTGATATTAAAGTTCGTATATTTTGTCATCCTGTCTTTTTCAGTTAGCTAGGAATTGTTTTTTGATTTCTAGATGTTATGTAAACACTATGCAACATGTAACGTAATTAACGCACACCCTCAAATACCCCAATTAGAATGTTATGTTATAATCATAATACATACACTAAATTTTTAATTTAATATGTAAATGTATGTAAGGATGCATATATGGTCTTGTCATAAGGTTTATTTTTCTTTATTTTGTATTGAATGATAGAATTTGTATGAATACAAATAAAACTACGATTTTAAAAGTCTTATTGTTTTCACTTACGGTCCATTTCGATTTGTTTTAACAATACAGGGTTAATATGACAATAATTTCCGTAGTTTTAATTATTTTTGGGATAAAAAATTACCTATACCTACTAAAAATTATATAAATCGATTCAGTTAACGATTCTGAATAAACTATATTCAGGATGTGCGTTATTTAAGTTACATGTTGTATATAGTTTAAGGCAAAGATGTGTTAAAGAAATTCTATCTTAAATTATGTTCTAAAAATGGAACCTCTACTGAATAAAATAACTTACAATTATATATACTGCTATTGAGATTTTAGTCTGCGCTATTTTGAAGACAATAATGCTATTGTTTACAACGCCTTCTTAAAAATCAATTTAAAAATAACCAGAACGGACATTCTCAGTATTGTGATCTAAGAAGTGTCAACGTATGGTGTCATGAGAGATATCATTAGTGTTTAGACTGATTTATAAGTGTCACGCGATCTATTAGGAATTTGATGACACACCTTACACCCTAAAGAGCTATGTTATAGGCGTTAATATGTGTTTGCTAATAATTTTATTAGACGCTACGAATCCTACTTAGTCTGTACTTGCAGAATATTAATCCTGTAATCGGCTATCGTAGCTTATATACGGTTCAATCGGCTTATTAGTTACGTCTGATCTCTATATATTATTATTTATTATGGACGTATTAACTACTGCCCACTTAGTTATTCAATATTCATGGTGGTTCATCCGAATTGCGTTGTTTTGTTTACTTGTAGAATATTATGTAGATACTGGACATATTGGTATACTATATAAAGCTAATGGAGATGTTGTTTTTTAAGTATCTTACAAAAAAAGTGTAAATAATTGACAGTCAAGATTGGAATCGTGTGTTCTAATAAATACCAGTGCCTTTAGCCAAACTCCACTTTAGCGCTTGTCTACAGAGAGAGTAGAAAACTAAATGTATGGGGATGACACTGGAAAATTTACGTCAATTCCATACAATTTGGTTTTCTATTCTACATATAGACAAGCGTTAAGTGGGATTTGACTACAGCTGAAATTTGAATTTTTTTTTTTTTTTACCGCTTGAATCGGTATAGACTTAAAAGAAAATAAATTGTGTCTCGCGTGGATCCGCGTTTATGCACACGACGGGTTAAAAGACGTAACTTTGTGTGTTATATCATGCTAAGAGTCACTTCAAAGTTTAGCCATTATTGAAACCATAAGCACTCCTTCATCACACAAACAACCATTTACATAAAAAATAATATGTATACTTCACCTACCTGACATAAAAACATGCTAAACACTCTTCAACTGGAGCTGAAAAGTCATCGAACTTTGAGCTGACTTATCAAAATGGTTGTGTTCAGTTTATAGGTCAGCATAACAGATGAACTGGCATTCAGCCAGTAATCCAGGACCAGCAAGTTATGAACAGATAAGTAAACGGTTCAATAAATGGCCCAACAAAGGAGAATTGGCAGGAGAACAGAATTGTCATCAGGATGGTGTGTGTTTTTGTTAGAAGTTTATAATGACTTCATATCGAGTGGAAGTATGTTTTATTTTTTTATGGGATTTTTAAGGGGGGGGGAGTCATCGAATGACTACTGGGAGGAGGAGACGGCATCCCAGTTTCCCTCGCTCCGCATCATGACCCGCACTAGGGCTGGACGCGATTTTTTATGGGATAAGCCGGTGAACGAGCACACGGATCACCCTGATGGTAAGCAATTGGCGCCGCCCATGGACACCTGAAACACCAGAGGTGTTTAAACACGTTACAAGTGCGTTATAGGCCGTTTGGGAATTGGGAATTTGTGGATTGTGGGGGATTCGGAGATTGGGGAGACTGGTAATTGGGCCTGTGGTAACCTGGAGAAAATCCTTATCGTTTATAACATTTTAAACAAGAGAAGAGTAAGAGTCTTGTGTGGTTAATGGCCAGTTTTTAAATGTCCGACACTTAGTCACTGGAGCCTGGAGTTTAGAAAGGGAAGTGTCAATCTTTTCCATAAATAAAAGCCGTGATATAATGACGTGTATTGCAATTGTTATTAAAATGTCGTATTCTTTATACGCCTTGGAAGCTCATCAATTAATCTGGAAAAAAATCCTGTCAATATCTATTGAACATTTGAAAAAACCCGATGACAAACAATGCATACGTGAGCTGGGAACTGTACCAGCACAATATATATAACTAGCTTCTACCCGCGGCTTCGCTCGCGTCACAAAATGATAAAAAGTAGCCTATGTGACATATACCAATACACACAGCGCCATCTATACCAATACTTTTGTTTTTTCTCGGGAATATCAATTTTTCCGGGTTAAAAAGTCAAAGCAATCGGTAGAGTAGTTACGGCGTGAAAGCGGAACAAAAAACTCACTTTCAGATTTATTATATTAATAAGGATAGGAAGGATAAAGGATAATCTTTAGTAATAAAATTCCATTGACTAAACTAATTAAACAGCGCATATTTTTCTAAGACTTGGGCACTAGTTAACAATTCAATACCTACCTCTGAAATATCTTGTAGAATTAAGGAAAATGTGTGGAATATTGTTATTAATTAACCTAATAGTCTAAGTGGTTTACCTGAGCAGTGGCACTAATAGGAATGTGCTGACATCACTGTGGTATACTCAAGTAATTACATTTTTTGTCCAGAAGGACTTAGAGCTTTGTTACGACTATAAATAGGAACGGACCCATCATAATCAACATCAGCTCGTTTTCGTCCACTATTAGACATAATTATTAATTTAAAAGAAAATCTGTATAGAACTAAGTAAGTATCTATGAGATGCTACTTAAGACATGTCGTGCTAGGTGAAATTATTCATAATCTATAGCTAGGTATAATTATTTCATTATAAAATTGATAATATAATTGTCTTATAAACTACGTTTAAAAAGACCGACTTCAATCCCCTCTTATTTTGAAGTCACTACACTAAAACCTTCTCCTAATTGTAACAAACGCTTTTCTGAAAACTTTATCAAAATCGGTTCAGCTAATTGTGAGATAATCGCGCACAAACATTAAAACATACACACATACATACATACTGGTTAATTTCTTTTTTTGAAGTCGATTAAAAATCGTTCATCAGTTAGCGATGCTTACCACGAATTTTACATAGTTACTAAGCAAACCTTCACATAGAATATTAACAGAACAATATGTGTCAACACAGGCGTGTATATTACGTCATCGTAACTTATTATGTAGATTATCACTGCCTTATCACTACACTTGATGATGCATTTGCGAATTACAACACTGATAGTAGATAAGTGTGTGTAATGCCCCAAATTATTGGCACCACAATTAGAAGGTCAATGGTTTCATATAAATGTGTTTTTTGGTCTTTTGATTTTGGTCCTTTTGGTCCTAAAGTTCATGTTAGGTTGATGACAGTGGCTGTTCTTGTAGCGGCCCAGAGGTTTAAGATGCCCGCTTTTCAAACATGAGATTGCGGTTTCGAAACCTACCAACGGCAAGTACCAATGTGATAATTTCCGAGTTATATATTTAAATTGCTAACCCACATGAAGCATGCGTGATGATTAATGCTCATACCTTTTCCGTGCGAGAAGAGGCCTTTGGTCAGTACTGGCCAGTCAGTCTTGTAGGCTCTTGATGATGATGATGATGATGATGATGACAATGGCTTAGTAATCTACTCCAGGGTAACGTGTCGCAGGCTCAGTTCTTTTATAAAATAACTATTTAGGTGATTTGTAGTTGATACCCTCGTGACATATTAATAACATCTAGAACATAACATAACATCACGCCTTTTACCCCGAAGCGGTAGCAGAGGTGCACATTATGCCACTGTACAATGTAACACCCACTTTTCACTACTTATGTTATGACTCCTATGTAATAGGGGGTAAGCCTATTGCCATCTACCGGGCACAATTCCAGATTCTGCGCTACTACTGAGATTATTTTTAAAAACCCAGTAATACTTTGCCCGACCCGGGAATCGAACCCAAGACCCCTTGCCATGTCGCACTTGCGACCAGTCGGCCAACGAGGCAGTCTAGAAATGGTCAGTAACATATAGAAATGGTAACGTTTTAAAAATAAATCTACACACTCCACATCGATCTCATCGATGAACATTTAATGAAACGCGCTAATATCGGAGAGTCCTTATCTCCACATTAGCATAGCAGACCGATTCATCTTTCCGTCCACAAAAAATACTTCAGTAAATTTTGTAGTATCAAAGGACCAGATACTAAGGACCACAAAAGTAAGTTACTCTAAATATTGTATTGAAACGAACTAGATTTTCAAAATGTTTACTGACTGGTTTATTTTGTGTTAGGGATCGTTTTTTGGGTTATCTTAAATAGAACACAGAATCCCAAAATGATTTTTCTTACTATTAGCAGACGTGATAGATTCTGCATTTCAACATGCTACTGACAAAAGCTTTTGTGTGAATTTTCTACAAATCTGCAGTAGACTGTTTTACCTTCCCCAATCTCCCCAATCCCTGAATCCCTAACAATCCTCAAACTCCTAATCCCCAGAAGGCCGGTAACGCACTTGTAACGCCTCTGGTGTTCCAGGTGTCCATGAGCGGTGCCAATTGCTTACCATCAGGTGAATCGTCTGCTCGTTTACCGGCTTAAGCCATAAAAAAACCTAAGAAAACATTTTATGACGACATATTTAATAATTTCCCGCGGCATCAAGTAGTATGACTCATGTCAAAATCGACTAGAGCAAAGAGTTTAAGGCCATCCTCCTATACACCATAAAAACATACATAGAAAATAAACATAAAAGAATGTGTACAATGGGCGGTCTTATCGCAGAATGCGATTTCTTCTAGACAACCTTTGGGTGGAGCCAGTATTCAGGAGTTGGAAAGAGGGGGTCGTCTAGTGTACAATAATTAAAACAATACATACAATATAATACTATCTATACCTACATACCAAATAAATATTATATACAATTAAAATAGATATAACTACTATACATAAGTGAGTGTGTGTGTGATTATATTCTTATTCCTAGCAAAAGCTTTCATAAATGCAAGATTATATTATTTCCATTCGTTGCAAACGCCTATAGAAATCAAGCTCTCTTGTCTAAGTTTATAAAATACTAGTTTATAGATTTTACTTACAAAGTAATTAGTTAGTACTGAAAACTCTTCTTAATGATACTTGATTAACGATTAGGTACTAATACTTTAAGAATATACTTGGTTCTATAAAACAGTTCCCCAGCACTTAGCTAAGTAATTAGATTATAATTTGGCTGTATAAGTGAAATTGCTTAGTCTAAGACCGATTTTGGATGTTTTTATAATTTGGGTAGTTTTGGTGTTAAGTAAATAGTGAGTCTATTTAGAATTAGTGATAATTGAGTGTTGATTATTAGAATAATGTTTTTGTTAACGAAAGAAGTTGACAGTGTACCTACTACCAACTTCCTTTACACAAAAATTAAAAATTGGGCGATTCCATTCTCCATGCTACTCCTGAAACCATGAAAAACCTCATAATACTTTACCTCATAGTAATACGAGAGGAAGGCAGAGATGCACATTACGGCACTTAATGCCACTGTACAATATAATACCCACTTTTCACTATTTATGTTATGAGTCCCATCTAGTAGGTAAGCCAATTGCCATATGACGGGAACAATTCCAGAGTGCCACTACTCAGATTTTTGTAAATACCTGGTAATACTTAGCCCGACCCGGGAATTGACCTTGTCCAGCAGTCGCACTTGCCGCCACTCGGCCAACGAGGCAGGCAGGATTTCGCCTATGCCTAAAATTTTATGCACAAAATAATAATTGACGCGTTAGAGTACATCGAGAGGCGTGCCAAGAGACTCATCAACAATAATGTGCTTGTGAAGGTTAGGCTTCAAAGCCTCGAACACAGGCGTAAGGTTGCAAGCCTTTTGGTTTTCTACCGGATACATTTCGGAGAGTGTGCGGGGGAATTGCGCAACTTGATTCCCCTTAGTCCTTTCCATCATAGTACCACAAGACAATCGGCGAAGCGTCACCGATTCATGGTAGATATCCCAGCCACACGCACGAAGCGCTTCGCATCAAGCTTCCGTGTGCGTACTGCTGAGGAGTGGAATTTTTTGGGTGGGTGGGTGTCTTCAAGGCCCGAGTGAATAGGTTGCTTATGGGTCGACGTGCTCCATCGTAGGCCACATCATCGCTTATCACCAGGCGAGATAGTGGTCAAACGTAAGACCCATGTATATATAAAAAAAATATAGTTTCTCAAACTGATTTAAGCAAATAAACATGGCAATCTCAAAAAAAAAAATATCTTCTAAAAACTCGTTTCCCCCATAAAAAAGTAGGTAAGACACCACCAATTTCCCTAACAGAATTTAGTATGACATCTCCAGACGGTACCATTAATCACAGATGCTCGTAAACGGCCACCGTTGGACGTGGGTCTACCGAGCAAACCATAATCACAGACGGTATTAGGACGACACTGACTAATCATTATGGATGTAACACGGTATTAGGCGATAGGTTATGTTATTAGGCCACATAGGAGACACTAGGAATAGTTAAGCGGGAGATATAAACCGAGAAATCTATTTCGTTTTCGTCCCGAAGTAAAATGGTTCTGTCTTGCTAATACAATAGTTTTACAAAGAAATAAAATTCCACTTCTCATGCATGAGGGTGCAGGTTCGAATCCTACCAACTGCAAGTACCAATGTGACTTTTTCCGAGTTATATGTACTTTCTAAGATTATTTAGACACCACTGACAAACGGTGAAGGAAAAACATCGTGAGGAAACCTAGGCTTATAATTTCTAATTATAAGTTTGAAATCGCCAACCCGCATTGAGCAAGCGTGGTGATTAATGCTCTAACCTTCTCCGTGTGAGAAGAGGCTTTGCTCAGCAGTGGGCATTTATAGGCTGTTGATGATGATGTTTTCGGCTTACTCCCGTAATAGTTTGACGAGGAACTCGACTAGTTTCAAGCCATGCTAGAGGCTCATATTCATGAGCCGCATTTCGACCCGCGACGCGCGACTGTCGCGCTGCTACTGATTTTTGACTTCCTCGTCAAATTATTACGTGAGTAAGCCGAAAACATAATAATTTATTTAGTATGTTTCACATAAGTTACAATACAAAGAAATAAAATGTTTAACAAAGAATAACTGGTGAACCATTGCAAAAGCAAGCTTCGAAAGCGCTTACGAACTCACAGTACCTACATTATCAAAACACCACGACATGTAATTCTCGAAGAGGTATTTCTCGTCGGCTGGTTAGTGCGATGCGAATAAGTCTACTTTACGTCTAGTGTTTCATGTGCGTATTTACATGAAATTGTTTTTTTACCTAATAAAAATGTCATCTTTATTTTTTTGTTTTTACTTTACACATCGAAAGTACTCCTTGTGGCAAGTTGTACTCCTACGCGGGACGGATGTTTGTGTACCTAAGGACCATAATTGTCATCATCATCAACAGCCGGTGTCAGTTTTTTTTATGGGATAAGCTGGTAAACGAGCAGACGGATCACCTGATGGTAAGCAATTGGCGTCGCCCATGGACACCTGAGGCGTTACTTACAAGTGCGTTACCGGCTTTTTAGGAATTGGGAATTTGAGGATTGTGGAGGATTCGGGGATGCGGGAGACTAGGGAAGGTGGTAATGCCTGCCCACGCTTCGTCTTCTGATCCGTAGCGCCAATAACTGGCTTATAATAATAAAATGAATAGCGGTAACTATCGTATTTTTCTCGAACAAAACTGTACATAGATAACGATAATGAATAACTACAGAGAATTTTCTCCGTATGTCGGCAAGTGGAGCAGTTGGAACAATATTACTGATGATACAATGCACAGGTGTCGATAGTGAGAGTATGAGGCGAGATAATTGATGTGGTATCTTCTAAATTATACTGACTTTTATTGATGTAGCTGCGAATTTCCTCAATGAACGAGTTTTTGCTAATTACAGACCATATCCACTGCACTCATATTGTTAAAGATATTATTTTTTTCTATGTATAAGACAAAAAATAATTGAATACGAAATGTTTAAGTTATTAAATAAAACGAAAGTAAAAAAAAGAAACCAACAAAAATTATACCCTTAATTTAGGCTTCAAAGTATTAAATCTAGTAAATTTAGTAAATCTTTTATTTTATTTATTTATTTACTTACTTACATTTACCATTACAGGATGACCCAATGTGATAAATGCGAACTATTTAATCCTAACTTATTACTTATAACTAATTACAAACAAAGCATTCCTTGTGAATTCACTCAGAGAACAGTAAAATAAATCCGTCTCACTCGCTATGAGGTTATATATCTTTAACTCGTTGAGTACCGTATTTATAGACACAATTAAAGAACAATAGGTCGCGGTCACCGGTGACCGCTTGGTGTTTGACAGTTTAAGCAAGTATACCGGTTAATTTCGCCTAGTTCCAAAATTTTTTGATTAGCTCTCAAATTATTATTAGCTGGTATTCCTCAAACATACACATGTCCAGAGTAGAAAACACAAAAGCACTTCAAATATTATAAGAATGTAGTTTAAATTTTAATAACTTAAAACAACTCGAATCCCAACCACTCGGCAATCACAAAACGTAGCAACGGTCAAAAAGGAAAGGACAGAAAAATATTAACATAACATAACATCACGCCTTTTATCCCCGAAGGGGTAGGCAGAGATGCACATTATGCCAGAATGTAACACCCACTTTTCACTATTTATGTTATAAGTCCCATGTAATAGGGGGTGAACCTATTGCCATATACCGGGCACAATTCCAGACTCCGTGCTACTACTGAGTATTTTTTAAAACCCAGTAATACTTTGCCCGACCCGGGAATCGAACCCGAGACCCCTTGCCTGGCAGTCGCACTTGCGACCACTAGGTCAACGAGGCAGTCAATATTAAGAAAAATATTAAGGTTATAAAATAAATTAAAATTAAAACAAGTTGTTACAGGAATGTATTGAAGGTCCAATCGAAAAACGGTGTTTTATTTTTTAAAATTATCAAAAATATTTAATGTTCACTTTACAGTTTAGAGTTTTCACGGCTGTCATATATGAAATATACATTTTCCGAACGCACGATAAATAAATCGGGTACGTTTATTGATGTTATAATTATTGAAATTGCAAATTACTTTAATATTGTGCTCGAATATTAATTACTATCAGAGGACCAATGCATTCCGCTATCTATAGTAACGATTTATTTATTAACAAATACGAGCGATACATTAATGCACATTAATTACAGCTCAATAAAAATGTAATACCAGCTAAATAAATTGCTCTGGTGTAAATGTGATAAAATGCAAAATGTGAACAATTGCAAGTTGTGAGCAAGTGCAATTTACTAACGTTGTGGCATTTTTTAATTCCAAGCTCAACTAAATAACTCGAGCGAAATAAAAGGTAAGGAAGAAAGATTAAAACATTATCTCCCTTTCATAAGGACCCTCGAGGAAATAACTCTAATGCGGGAAACGCAAAAAGCGATGAAAATTAAATAACCCTGCTTAGTCCACTTGACGTGGTGGTTGTAGGAGAGTGATAAACGTCAGGGTAACTAATGGGCCGTGTCATTGCAGCCCTGTATGTACTGCCACGCTGCTCCGTGTCTCTGAGGACCGGCCTCGCTGCCCACGGCCTCCCTCGCCGGCTATTAATAGAGCCTTCTTTAAAATAAAGTGACCAACCGCTGTAATGTCAAGTCATTCCGATTATATCATTATCGATTGTAACAACCATGGCATTCTGTCGAACAGCTGAGCCACCGGTCCGAGGTTATTTAGCCGGGTTGTTTAGACGCAATGCAGATCACGTGTGCGCTGAAAAACCTACAGCGGCTTCTGTATACGCCCTACGACATATTCCATCTCTATCTTTCGCATAAAAGAAATGTTAAGTTAGAATGAAAAGACGGTTTTGGGGTTGAGTCGAGTCGCCGACGCGTCTGCGTGTCGCGCATATCCAGCGGTCGATGCCGGAGCGTTGCGCGCGCAAATGTCTACCTCACAGGCCGTTCGAATTCATTCCGATCGGAGTTCTCGTGCCGAGCGGTCGATTCATACGCTAGCCCTGGGCGAACCGTCGGCAGTCGCGCCGGCGCCGCCGTCGGCGATGGACCACGACGAGGACAGGTCCTTGTCTTTGGGGACGGAGGTATCTGCCTCCGTGCCCCCACCGAGCCCTCTTACGGGATGTTATTTGCTCGCGGTGATCGGGGAGCCCCACACTCACGAGCACAAGGAGATTATTCTGCAGCGGCTTGTTAAAGGTAAGCAGAACTGTTTGTTGCCTTATTCGGAAAAAGTCGGAACTGTCAAAGTGACAGCTGTCAAATTGGGAGAAAATTGAATTTGCCGGCGAGCGTCTATTGTGGAATTAGAAACGTTATTTTTTAGCATCACAACACGCACTTTCTCCATTGATTCTTTCCGATGAAAAATAACAGTTCCGATGTTTTCTGAATGTTTATTATTTTACGTAAGCAATGTGGAATTTTGTTGATTTCCGTGTGAAAATTCGGTGCAGTACAAGTAAAAAAAGTAACATCTGTGCAAAATTTGGAGAAATGTGATGTAATGCGGCAATTATGTAGATGGTGGTTGCGTTTGCCGGTTGGTCTATTCTCCCGTTACGTCACCGGTGCCGTAGTTTGGGCTAGGACGGTAATGTCAGTAAATAATTAAATGAAAAGACTGCGGCAAACATACCGCAGGACAATATTTATATTACGTAATACTTTTACTTTATTTTCACTCGTCGACTTCCCAAGTCTATAAAAATATTCAGCCTGAATGGCTTGAACATGAAACAAACCGGCTTTATTTATAACGAAGAAAAGCCGGTCGTAACAAATTTATGAATGTTGTAAAACTACTGATGAATTGCATTGATTATATTATTAGAATGCTTGAGCACGAACTAATTAGTTATCTATCAAATACTAATAGTAAAAGTGTATTGCGGTACAATACACGGTATTAAGATTGTTCAGTTAGTTTTCTCTCATTCAGCTAATGATTCAGTTTTCCTCTGAAATCATTTGCTTGATCTTTTACGTTTGAAAACGAATGTTTCATGGATACACGTGAAGAAATCAAGACGCCGGCTGGAGATAACAAGGAGATATGTTTAAAGTATGATTCAAACGATGATTTAGTTTGGTTGGCGACACTTCATCATGGATTGGAATGCAGTAATGTTAGTCACAAAATGACACGAAAAGTCACTACTGGACTATTTGTAATATTGGCGTAATCTGTTAGTTTAAACAGATGTTTCGTTTGAACCGCAGCATCTTAGGATCAGTTAAATGGTTTGCTAACTGTTTGCCGGCAAGGAGGTCATTGTGATGCGCTTCGGGTTGCAGAGGTCAACCGACGGACTATTGGAAATAGGAAGCCATGTTAGATTAAGTTAGGGAATCGTATCAGCCTAGTAAAATAGAAATTTATGTTTTGATTGATTACCGACGAATTAAGAGTTTGCGAATGCTTTTACTTTCCTAATACGCATTGCAGTATCAACGATACTATATCACAAATAACTCACTTTTGTGACATTTTTCAGTAACCAAATTACTGTATTTAGTAACACGATATCAAATGTAAAAAGACCTATAAAAAGAACACCCATTTTACGCGAAACGATAAAAAAATGATGCAGGTTACAGATAATATTCGCGTATCAACATTATCGGAAAAATAAATAAACAATTCACGATTACGGAATACTTATCCGATTTGCGATCGATTGGGAATTTTTCGGAATAAAAACAAAAGCATTTTATGCGTTTTTCAAATGGATTTACGGAATCCACGTGTGAATTTCTTCCGTAATTCTGACATAATTTACGCGAAGCGGCATTTTTTCGTATGAAAAATTAATTAATGTTTGTCACCAGTCTTGTTTTCTACTGGAAAGTAATAGGTATATGATGTATGTAGCCAAATATACTCTAAGTGGATGACGTTAAAGCTTTTAATTAAATGAAACTTTATTCGGGTCAGCTTTTAGACCACTAAAGCACTAATTACGTAAGAGTACCAGTAACCTAAAACGGCGGAATGTTATGTCGCTTTTACACTTAATTATGTTTGGAATTATGTCATATTTACACTTTAATTACATAAGTGATACGAAATAGAGAACTAAGAAGTTTTGAATTTATACTTAAAGTATAATATTCCTCTAGGGCGCTTAACATCCTTATGTTACCAATGAGTCTTTTCATTCCACGGGAATCCTCTTGAACATCTTTTAACTTAAATACTGGTATAATCTCCAATAATCATCGGATAAATCTATTTATTATATAAGATATTTTCCTCTATTTATTTGTTCTATATGAAAAACCTTTACATTGGTTATAATGTACGGGTCCATACTAATTGATACACAAGTTTGATTGCCCGATAAGACCTTCAAACTTTAAAAAAGGATTGTCTTTTTAAAGGGCCGGTAATGCTCTTACAACATTTTTTTTTATAAGAGACCCTAATAACTTTATCAATAAATGATCACCAAAATTAAAAATCTTATACTTACTATTATATAAAGCGGAAGAGTTTGTTTTTTTGTTTGTTTGTTTGTTTGAACGCGCTAATCTCTGTAACTAAAAGTCTGATTTGAATAATTCTTTTTGTGTTGGATAGCGCATTTATTGAGGATGGCTACAGGCTATAAAACATCACTCTACGACCAATAGGAACAGCTCCGCGAGGACGTAGCTAGTATACATATAAATGAACAAATCAACAACCCAATATGATTAACAAATCGTAAGAACCTACCTCAATATTTTGAAATAGTGCAAAATGTCAAAACGTGGACTATAAAATACATTCGCCTTTTGTATTCCAAATCGGTTTCTTGACACCTCTATTAGAATAACACAATACATTATGTTCTTGCTGTATAATCGTTAATAAATAAAAGATATTTATGTTACAAACCAAATGTTTGTACTAAATATACCGAATATGTTTAGTTCAGGAAATGCGCTTATTACTTAAGTACTTAAGTCAATAATTCAATATCATAATTTGTTTGTAATGGTTGTACTTTTAAAATCGGTACGATGAGGTTGGCATGATCAGTTCTGATCATAAACCAGATTTTTTTTCAACGAATGTAAAAAAAAAATTAAGAAAAAAGTATTAAATTTTTCTGAAATAGTAGGCGGACCGAAGGACCAAAATTAATACATACATTATTTATTGACAATTAATTTTCAGACTGTAATAAATAAAAAGACTTTGTAAGACTGACGAAAAAAATAAAATTAATATTAATAATTCAAATCATTATTTTTTAAACTACGTTCAAAAAACCCGACACAAACCCCCTCTTTTTTGAAGTCGGTTCATTAATATATTAAAGCCTCTCCTACAGTTAAACTTTTAAGTGTAACAAACACTTCTCCTAAGTGTAACAAACACTTTTCTGAACAGCATCAAAGTTGGTCTAGCCAATTGCGAGATTATCTCGCACAAACGTACATACATACATACAGGTCAAAATAAAAACTTCCTTTTTTTTAAAGTCGGTTAAAATATGATTGGTCCTTGGACTTGAATTTAAAATTGAAATTTGACTGCCTCGTTGGCCGAGTGGTCGCAAGTGCGACTGCCGGGCAAGGGGTCTCGTGTTCGATTCCCGGGTCGGGCAAAGTATTACTGGGTTTTAAAAAAATCTCAGTAGTAGCACGGAGTCTGGAATTGTACCCGGTATATGGCAATAGGCTCACCCCCTATTACATGGGACTCATAACATAAATATTGAGATATATATATATACAACATATATATTGTGATAAATAGTGAAAATTGGGTGTTACACTGTACAGTGGCATAATATGCATCTCTGCCTACCCCTTCGGGGATAAAAGGCGTGATGTTGTGTTATGCTCCTTGGAGTATTATTGTATATCTATCTAAATAATATTAGTTAGTAATGTAAAGTGAAGTACTATGTTATCACCACGCGTCGATGATGCTTCAAGTGGTTCGATGAAATCGTAATTAACTGCCGATTATGATGCATACCTTTCCTGTACCTATTTGAAGTCCTAGAATAGGAACTACTGGACAGATTTTGATGAGAAGTGGAATGATAACAGTTTTGGATCAATACAAAAACTTACATTCTAGTTGCTTGTTCAACATTGATGCTTAACCAGATGACAGGTAAAAGAAATTACGACGCATACTTAATAAAAAAGGTCTTAACTGTTGTACCTTTGGTTCTGTTTAATCTTAACTTAATATACATAATTATTATTTTACTAGCTACTTCCGCGCGGTTTCACACGCTCTGCTCAGCTCCTGCTTGGTCGTAGAGTGATGTTTTATAGCGTATAGCCATCCTCGATAAATGCGCTATCCAACACAAAAATAATTATTCAAATCAGACTTGTAGTTACAGAGATTAGCGCGTTCAAAGAAAAAAACAAACTCTTCCGCTTTATATAATAGTATAAGATTATTAGGTTTCTATTACTTGGAAAACTTATCGGTCTTCAACACACAATTCGACAAAAAGTTAAAAAAAATCGGATTTATACAGCTTAAAACAATATCAAGGATTTCATATGCAATTCAGATTCTTATAATAATTATCGTGAGATATACTAAATTAACTAAAATCGCGGGTTACTCACGTTACTCAGTGAGCTGCGCCGACGTCGCCGCGACCGCGTACGCTGCTCATGAGGAAGAACCCCTCTGTAGTTCGAAACTAGTAGAGCTTTTCTCAGTATATTCACGTGAGTAACCCACGATTTAAGTAAATTTAATTCATATTCATTGCCCATTCACTCCTATCTTATTAACCCTTTAAAATATCTTTACATCTCTGTGATTCTATGTCTAATCCTACATTTTGTAACTTATCCGAAATTTTGTAATTTATCAGACATTACCACACTGGATATCGGGAATGTCGGTAACCCCTTTTGGGGGTTCCGAACCGCATGATATTAGCCAACGGATTATAAGGGTTCAAATGAATGATAAAGTCGAATTCAGATTAATTTTGTTTTATAAAATAAATTATTGTAAGGAGAATATCGATGCTTGAATTTTTCACCGGCTTTTTTCATAGGTGTGTACATTAGTATTTTAAACATTAATTATGCAAAATATAATAGTTGGGGACTTCTTCTTCTCTATTAAGTGACTACACTAATTAATAATCAATGAGAAATTTACTGAACTAAAAAAATTGACGTATTTTTTACTAACCCCAAAAAAACTTCTTCTCCTCTTATAATATCTTTTGATTCACTTCGTTGCGGGAACCAAGACAGTTACTCATGTCCCTGGGATGCGCCGGACTTCAGTGTTCTGGTGTTTTCATGGTTGTATCTACTGTAGATGCTGGCTTACAGGAGTTGCAGCGGTTTTGGGAGGCTGTGGCAGGCTTGCCCCATTAGAAAAAAATGAAAAAATAAACCCAAACAATGTCATACATGATTTACAGTTATGAAAACCACACCCACATTAATAAAGAATCTCTCAAAAAATCAAGATGACGACAAAGAATTTCCGAATGAAGAAAGACACATTGATAAAAAAAGATACAGAGAAATACTATTTCATACAAGAAAAACGGCGGAAAAGATAAGAAATTGCGTTAATATAACTCGTACGGAAGAAGTGATGGCAGACCCGTATATTACCACTATTATGACAAGATAAGAAGTGCCTGCCTATTTCCAAAAGGGTCTTTGCTTGGAGAAAATTCTTTAATAAATGTTCTATGAGATGGTTGAATTGAGAACCTCTTTTGTTTTACGTTGGTTGAAAAAAAGAATAGTTTCTTTAAATATTTTGAATTTTGTCTCTGATGTTATAATATAAAGGGAAGAAAAATGGGGCTCATAGTTTGGTCCCATTTTTCAATTTGTTTCGTTATTTATTCACTAGTAAGAGATATGTAACCAATTGGAAAACGTTCAGTATTTCAGATTAATCAATAGCTAACTATTTACTTTAAATTACTGCATCTAAAAATTACATAATTCAAAAGATGAATAACACTTTTCCTGATTTAGGCGCAATCAGGAGTTGAGTGTAAAACTTCTACTATTAATACTCAATCAAGATAAAAAAACATGTCCTATCCTGTCGGAATTATAGTTGAGGACCATTCTTATCAAAAAATTAAAACGCAAAGTGCAAATTTTAATCTCAAGGTCTCAAAAACCGAATTCGCACGAGAAAGTAGGCATTTGAGTGCTTAGCACAGATATAGTGTGTTATCTATCGTGACATAATGATAACGCAGCGATAACATCGGTTGCGATTATTTGGCGGTATGTATAATACAATGCAACTAGTTTTATTATATGCAAGATGCCTTTAATCATTCAATATGGTCATAATTTTGATAATTTTTTGTCCATAACCTTTCAAAAATTATAATTTAGTATGTAGTTCTTAAAGGTTAGACGACTATTCAAAGGTGTACATTTTACCATGAGCTCCTAATCTATTGCTAATTTTTAGTTTATTCGGATTTTTTTTAAGTGGGGAATATCATCGAATGCCTGCTCCCGCCTGGGTTAGGCGTGAGGGAGTGTCAGACTCTTACTGGCTAAAAACCACCCCGTTCCTTCTCCTGCGCTTCGAGCCGGAGCCCCGGTTACCCGTTAAGACCTCCGCGGTTCCGTATCGCCATCAGCCCTATTGTCCCCACCTGTGGTGGTCTGATGGCTCTTTGAGACGCGCGCGGACCGCGACGCGCCCTACGCTTGGGTCTGGTACTGGTCGGGCGACGAGTCACCTATGCTCACCTTCTTTCTTAATTAGTTTTTAAATCACATCTCAAATCAACCAATTGAATAAGGAATATTGACTAAGTTACTCTTATCAGAAAGACATAATGTAAGATGTTAAATTATGTTGTAAGATGCGAAGCATTCTCCTAACTACAATACTTGACAAGATAATTCAAAATATATTCAACTATACACTAATTGAAATTGAACGCTTTGGGTATATTTTAGGTTTTGAATTATAATTAATACAAACCGTTTGGAAAGATGTTTCAGTAATTGAACTGTTATTTCGGCTTGCTTTTGGTAATTGTAAACGTAATTACAGATTGTCTGTTAATATTTAGACTATTGCTTAGCGAGATTTTGACTATGATAATATAATTTTATTAACATTTTCTAACAAATATACCTACATAGCTACTTGCGCGTGGTTTCACCCGCTCTGCTCGGCTCCTATTGGTCGTAGCGAGATGTTTTATAGCCTATAGCCTTCCTTGATAAATGGATCATCCAACACAAAAATAATTATTCAATTCGAATAAGTAGTTTCGGAGATTAGCGCGTTCAAACAAACAAACAATAAAAAAACCAAACTCTTCAGCTTTATAATATTAGATAGTATAGATTTAAGCCAAAATATCTCTCTAATACTGAATATATAATTTACAAGTGTTGATTTCGGAGATTTTGATACATGGATACAACGAGTGGCGTATAACTGAAGCCTTCCAAGTAAAGGCCGAGGGATGGCGTTGTATTATGAGATTACTCACTTACGCCACCTGGGGAAAATAATCCAAGAGTTGACGTTCGAATTCCCTACATTACCGTCCAGTTCATGCCATAATATTTTCCAGTTGATTTGGGAATATGTGTTTTACAGGTAGATGATTACAGTTCAATTTTCTCTGGAATTTGGCTGTTGTTCGATTCGATTTGTTGGTTTGATTATTTTGAAATGAACTTAATTGTGTAATTACTACTGTTGATATTTGTTTGCGCTGTAATTGATGTTTTAGTGTACCTAGAAGTTTCGATTGAGTTACCTCTGTACATTTCATTGGTTTCTTTACATCGATTTAGTTTGTAGTAATGTTTGATTTACTTTGATGTTAAGGGGGAGTTAATCTTTTGTTCTGAATTATAAATAGGTTGAATAGGTCGATAGAGCTACTAGTGTATTAGTTAAACAAGAAAAGAATTAAATTCATAGAACTTTGGACCTATTGCGGACTCAAAAGGATTTAAAATAATACTTGTACACATTCGACAGATAGACGTTAGACCACATAGTGAAAAAATTAAGGTATTTTTCCAATTTCCACTCTAAGGAAGTAATAAATAAGATCTTTAATAAGTAAATTTTCCGTTTTATTGACCAAACACTAATTAATGACGCAAGATGATTGTTTAACGTAAAACCAGTAGTGGATATAAGTTAAAAAGTAATGGATTAGCGGTACTTGCACAACGATAATTATAAAATTACACACACGCCTACTTTTTGTGACGTAATTACTTAAATACTTGATTAATACGTAATTAGAATTCAATTAAATAACTTTAATTTGTTATATCAAGTCTGTTGATAGATGGTCTACTAAATATCAATAATTCTTAAGACCTAATGACTCTTTAGAATTGCGGTCTTTTGTGGTCTTTTCTGGTCTACTTGTAAACGTTACTAAGATAATTATACTGGACTGACATTTCATTTTGAGATATCAAACGATAAAAGTTTTTCCTTTGAGGCTCGGTACTAATTTAGCTGGCGAAATCATCTGAAGATGCATAGGAGTGGTGAAAAATGTGGAAAAATTATAATGCTGACCAGTAAAAAGTTCTAGATTTGGTAAACAAGATAGTCTATTCTTTGTCTCGTTGGCCGAGTGGTCGCAATTGCGACTGCCGGGCAAGGGGTCTCGGGTTTGATTCCCGGGTCGGGCAAAGTATTACTGAGTTTTTTAAAAATTCTGAGTAATAGCACGGAGTCTGGAACTGGGCCCGGTATATGGCAATAGGCTCACCCCCTATTACATGGGACTCAACATAAATAGTGAAAAGTGGGTGTTACATTGTACAGTGGTATAATGTGCAACTCTGCCTACCCCTTCGAGGATAAAAGGCGTGATGTTGTGTCTATTCTTTGTTTTGAACAATACATATATTTGAAATATTAGACAAGTTACTTTTCCACGCTATAATTCTAAAATTAATTAATGATTAAAGTCAGTTGTGTGAACAAATTAACTCGTTAACTCAAAGAGATCGTTCAGCGTATAAAAATACTATATCTTTATTTATCTATCTTAGTCGATCTTTAACAAATAATAGCCGGTGTCTTTGTGAGACAGTTGAAAACAGTATCGCGTGCAAGTTTGTCACAGTCGTGTAGTTCTATAATCTCAATACATCACGGGCTGACGTATCTGATCATCGGGAAATTTATTTTGACAATAATAATAACTGTTGTAGTTTCTTAAACCGTGTGTGGCAATTACTGAGATGTTGAATCTTTGAGTTTTTCAATGGGTATGTTTGATAGATAGAATGTATCTTTTGTGTTTGTGATCTTGATGATACGTTCTAAGTCTTTGGAATAGTAATATAAACCAATAAACTTCTACTATTAACTAGACAGAGTAAGTCTTAGTTTTTGACGTTTTACAGTAATAAATTTGAAATGAATTCAATACCTTATTTAACACATTGCTAACTCTAAATCAGTTACTATTGATCTCTTGTAATACACCTCATTTCAACGATTCAATAGCATTTTTAGAAAGAAATACAAACAATTATTATTCCAAGACAACAATATATTGGACCAACATCTCTAGAGGCTCACAGTCTATAAAACAAGACAATCTGTCTACAAGTACTAAGCGAGCGGCAAAAAGAAAGCATGCAAGTAAGACAATAATTATGGCCGCTACATGCCGCGGCTATCGCGAGCTGTTTGTGCAGATTCTAGATCTGTTATCGAAGTATTCGAGTTGGTTTCAGTATTATTAGAATACGCTTGTGCCGTTGATTGAGTGGTTGTAGATGGCTAGAAGGATTGCTGGACTAGGTTTGATCATTAAATCGAGTTAAAATAGATTTAGAATGTAGAAGTGAGCAATATGTTTGGTAATTATTCTCAAGATGTTTGATAATGCTTCAGTTTTTAAAATTATGGAACCAATAAAATTATATAATTGGTAAAAAATAAGAAAAGTGTTGTTAGTACTTAGGCCTTAATATTGACCTCTTTAATGTACGTCTGCTCATAACTCTTGAACGACTGCTCTGAATTGGAATTATTGATTTTAATGCCAATGAATAAAAATTGTAAAGTCCAATAGAAAAGTTCTTATTACATCATACATGCCGACCTAATATGTATAATATGGGATGTAAAAAATACTACAATATGCAAAAAGTGCGTGTCACAAACACTTACATTCAGGACCCGAGAGAACCACAAACAGAGTAAACATAATTACACAAAACAAATAAGTAAGTACTGTTATTTTGTCATCAACATATCAAATTATAATTTTCCAATTAACTAAATACTACAGGAACGTTTTGTTTTCTGTTTACATTCAATTAATTTACATTTGAATCATCAAAGAGAGTTTCTAAGTTGGTTTTAGCTAAATGAGAGTGCGCTGCATCAGAAACTTTGGTTTGAAACGGTTCTAATTAAATCTGAGTCAGCACTTTTAGAGTGTACTGAACTAGGGAACATTGAACAGTTTGGTCCAGAATTTGATGATATAGTTAAGTGAATTGAAAAATTAATTGATGAATATAATTTTATCGGAAATTGTATGGATTAAGATGAAGTAGTGTCGTATTAGGTACACGGGAAAGATTAACATGTGTAAGATGTCTTGCAAATTTAGTAGCAGAAAATAAAATACCTAAGCACAATGAAACGAAAGCAATAAACACGAAAATTTGATTCTTTTAGGAGCAGTAACTTAAAAAACATTTAAAACTGGACAATGTTGAAACAAACCAAATATATAAACGACAACACCTATGTCTAAATAACGACTACTTAGAGACAAGCACGGTGTAAAAAATATAGTCATATAACATCTACCCAGACACTGATCCGGGATAATCCTAATCATTATCAATTAGACAGTCTGGCTAAAATTATCACCGGCTTATGAAGACGGTGGAGAGGTCAAGGTTAGATGAAAGTCATTGCAGACTGGAACGGTAATTCTTTATAGAAATTTCCGTTCATAAATTGGAATAGAAAGTCTTTGAAAGATGGACGTATTCTGGCTTTTGAAGATGATGAAGATGAAATTTGTTAAAAAATGTTGATTTTGGGAAGTTTATGAATTTGTATGTTTTGGCCGTTGAAGGGATCGGAATAGATTTCTCTCTGAAACTTGGGGTTCCTTGTGTAAAAGGTAAAAGTGGGTGTAACATTCATTAATATTGATATTACTAAATCATAAAACGTTACTTTAGCCCATACAGAGCCAGTAGCAACTTGCTGAACCAAAAAGACATTCAGGATTTCATAAATAATATCTTTCAATAGCCAAAGGATCTGAAAGGAGATAATAGAACAAGAATACAATTGAAAAGCTAGAATAGATATTCAGTATAGATACAATTTATGCTCGGGAAACGGAAATTTAAATGGCCAACCTTTAGAAATTGCGATAGAAAATTTAAATTTATGGGCACTTATTATATTTTAATGAGTTTGTTTTAGTTTGTTTGTGGAACTATGGATGTTATTGTGTTTTGGGCTTACATTTGTTATATTAAAAGTTATTAATTCAATTTAAAATATTGTCAATTAGGTAACACATTTTTTTATATATATGAAAATCATAGCGTGCCTACCATGTACTAGTTTTTTAGATTCGACTTTAGCTTAGGGTTCTTTTAAAACCCTGCCAGAGTTTTTAGTTAAAGATGATCTAATTTCTAGCTTTTAGGTATACGCATTTTAATTTAATAAGCAAGGAATAATAAGGTATGGAATTCCTTGCTGGAATCTGTGTTTCCCGACAAGTATAACTTGGATGTCTTCAAATCCCGACAGGTTGCTCATAGATAGGCGTGCTAGGCGTGTCCATCGTTGCTACCATCAGGCGAGATGGTGGCCCAACGTCAACCTATCATGTATAATAAGTCGCGGAGAACCTAACGGGTAACCGGGGCTCCGGCTCGACGTGCAGGAGACGGGGTGGTTTTTAGTCAGTAAGAGTCTGACACTCCCTTCCGCCTCACCCAGGTGGGAGCAGTCATTCGATGATTTTCCCCCCTTAAAAAAAATCACGTATAATAAAATAAAAAATTAAATATTGGTGATGATATTTTTGCTACCAGTTTTGAGTCAACATCCATACCATCATCATGATTACTATTAGTAGTGTTTCAGTTCTTACCATCTTAACGTAAATAGACATGATACAAGCTTTTAGTCACACCCACAGCCATATTTAAAACGTTTTTCTTGACAATTTCTAATACAAAGTAATTGTTTGTATGTTGTTAGTACTTTAAGTCATTTATTAGAAACTTAAGTCATTTACTGCTAACCATAAACATATTTCAAATTTACACAATGACTAGGTATGATATCAGTAGTTACAAATGTATTATTTTGCTAAAAATATACCTAAAAGTCTGAATTTCTGTCCTTTTGACCTACCGAGCGTTAAAACATTTTTATAATTTTAACTGTTTGTAACACTGAATATTAATCTTTGGTGTGGCAACACTAACACGCGATGGTTGCGTGTCAAAGTTAAACTAGTGTTGAAATATATTACCTCTGTTGAAAAAGTGCAAGTTTTTTTTAGATTAGAAGGTAGGTATAGAATATGTCTGTTTGAAAAACCGTAAAGTTTTTACAAACTACTTATTTTGAATGTCTATTAGTTTAATAGTTACAGGTTGGCATAAAAGAACACAGCTCACCTGATGATAAGTAGTTACTGTGGCCTTTGAACGCTTGCAACACTTGGGGCATTACATGTACCTTACCTACCTAAGGGTCGGCAAACAAATAGACAAACCTATTTACTCCCTTTTCGAAGAACCCCATATTGTAGCCTATTTATTGTATTCTAGCTTAGGAAAACCTCGGCAGGGAGTTCATTCCACCGTCGTAGGGTCCGTGGAGGAAATTCCTCTGAAACCAAGCTATACGGGACCATTTAGGCTCTAATGTGTAAGCGTGAACTCCCTGTCAATGGCGAGCGGTGCGATTAAAGAAGCATATTACGAAGGGAGAGATTTTGAGTTGGTTTGGCCAACATTAAATATCAATATTATGAATGCAATGAAGAAGAAATGTAAATAAACAAAAACAATTCATTCTGACATCAATTGATATGTGCCACATAAATACGTACCGAATACAAAATCTAAAAACAAAACAAACCAATCAAATACAGAATACAATAAAGAAACATATAAAGAACACAATAATAACAATAACAAATGAATATCGGAAATGTAGTAAGTAGAAGACGAAGAAAATGTTTCCTCAAGCGACGATAAAATCTTTAGAGGCAGTAACAAATTATTAGTACCACGAATAAAGGCACAAGATGTTTATGATCACCATTTACTCGGTATTTTCTGGACAATTTTCAATTTACTGCTGGGAAAATCTGGTTTGGTTGAACGGAAATTGGACAGAGTGGGACCTACGGGTGGTATTAATTTTGTTTTTGATTGGAGTGATATTTTTTGGAGTCTCAGACGAAGTGGAAGCAAGTCAATAGATATTAGCAAATTTTGATAAGCATGGTAATGAATCGGAGTCCTTCATTGATATCTATTCATAAACTTCTTCATTTTGTCACCCATTGTCATTGAAAAACTGACTGCTTCGTTAGCCGTGTGGTCGCAAGTGCGACTGCCGGGCAAGGGGTCTCGGGTTCGATTCCCGGGTTGGGCAAAGTATTACTAGAATTTAAAATATCAGTAGTAGCACGGAGTCTGGAAATGTGCCCGGTATATGGCAATAGGCTCACCCTCTATTACATGGGACTCATAACATAAATTGTGAAAAGTGGGTGTTACTTCTGTGTGCACCTCTGCTACCCCTTCGGGGATAAAAGGCGTGATGTTATGTGTCATTGAAAAAAAATTAGTGCGTTCAAACGGGTCAGACCTATTTCTTCTTGTCCACAAGAATGAAAAATGTTTACTAAACTTCCCATTCGATGAATTGTTACCAGACAATCAAAATCAAAGAAATGTTGTGTCTAGCAGCAGTGCAAATTGCATGAACAAAGCAAATGATTACACAGTAATAGCCTCTAAAGACAAATCCAAAAGCTCCATTATTGTCTGACATCTGCAACCACTTGTAGCTAACCTGTAGCTGGGTGATAACAATGCATAATAACGTGTCGCCCTCACATTGTCGGCGCTAACCTATTTCCCAGCCTCGTTTGTATAGGAATATAGGATGATGGACGACTAGCACTAGGCTTTAATAATTATTTCTAAGTAAGAAAGATAAATTTTTTAATAGATTATACTCTAGATGAAGTTTTGGTAAAGGAAGTGGATATTGAGGATCATAATGTTTGTTTAAAATTTAGGAAATATTTTGTATTCTCTCCTGGGCTTCTAATCCACTTTACCTTATATCTTTTCGTATGAATTATTAATCATTTTTAATCTATAGAACAAGAATCGAACATTTATATGTTATCTCTGAAAGTTGGTACATGACAGTCAAGTTAAGTCAATTTGGTGTGCAATCTCATCTTGTTCAGTTCAGTAATTTTGCATAAAAAGATTAACAAGCATCTATCATTACAAATATTTATTGCATTTCGATATCTGATATTTGTGCAGTGTTGCAGAACGATTTCAAATTTTATGTATTACACCGAATCCAAATAAAAGAGCTTGTTATTTTTCTACTTCAACTGTGTTCGAGTTGATCTGATCAAATACATCCGTAGTGTCTCCTACTAGGTCAATAAGTCAATAAGTCTAAAAAAATAAATGGTTAGGTCATTTCTATTTCTGTGTCAAGTAAATATTTGTTCAAGTGTGAATTATCACACGTGCCATTAGTCACGTTCGATGTCAATATGTTGTCATACTGCAATTCACATACTTGTCAATGTAGAAATAAAAACGGAATATTTGTCATAGAAATACAAGAACTGTTGGCTATGTACAGCTCTTAGCAGATCGTTAAACATTAAAAAGACCGACTTATACTGTTCAAAGGTATCTTTGTCAAAGGAAGATGAGAAAACTAAAGTTGAATTCAAAATAGATGATTCGTTTAAAAAGTGGTAGTTAACAGAATTATTAAAATGAAATGTTGCATTAAAAATAACTAAGCTCACTGTATTGTCAAATCTCGTCAATTCATTAATGTAACAAAATTATTTAAACCTGCATCACACATGTTGCCAAATTCATGCATCGTTTATTAACACAAACACGGTTTTTAATACCGGAAGTGTCTCGGCAATGACCTTCTCAAATTGTAAACATTACATCATGATAAGGAGCCTGTTCTGCAATCTGCAATTTATCACTTTGATGTCATAACAATAGTGATGTCATAATAAAAACAGCAGATTTTTTCGCACATCAAGAAGAAAATATTTGATGAGCGACGCATTTATCCACTAAGTCTGACGATGACAATGTCATATTTGAATGTTAAATTGGCTCTTATGTTCTTTTTTGAACATCTTTATTTTTAGATAGACGGTTTCCAAAAATGTTGATGATAATCATAAAGATAAGATTGATAATCTACCACCTTATCTTTACAGTTTTGGAATCTAGACAATTTTTGAGAAAGATAAATAAAAATGTTATTTAAGGCACATCAGATAAATATAGAAGACATCTACTTAGTTTATTTATTTTCTAGTCATTTTCTGTATTTCATGGTTCATGGTATGATCCTTGAACCTTAAACACTCCTTTTTGATAATAGTCATCAAGCTTGTCAGTGTAAAGACATTATTTTACGGCTACAGCATTGACAATTATTAAATGTTCTTCTTTTGGTATTGTTGTCGGTTCAGTCAGCCTCACCTTTTAATTGAACTGATTGTAGTACCACATATGTGCACTACCGTCTGAACGGGTCCGCTCAAACTGTTGTGGTTCTTTCCTCAAAAGCCCACTATAGAATGAACTTGCACGGTTCTCACAAACGATTTTTATATTTGTCTGGACTTTAAAAGAGACGGACTTCTGAGTTTGTTTCGGCGTTTCTTTCAGAGTAGTTAGTTAGGAAGTCGGCCTCATCTAGTATTTTTTTAATAGTGCTTTTTTGCCTTTGTAGCCTATTTTCACTTGTTTCACTTGTCACCTAGTTTTGGTTCATCATTGTCACCAATTTCACATAGTGCAAATACATAAACTTGCTCATTCATGATGACCTTAATGATGATTGTGCCAACTACATTCAATGATTTCTTATCATTCGAATTACCTCTATAATCAAGATTCGTTGATATGATAGAATTGGCATTTTTTGCTTCAATACGAAATTGATTTATAGTGTTATGAGTTATGAAATAGACTAGAGGTCGTTTGATATTTAGAAAATCTAGGCTGCCTCGTTGGCCGAGTGGTTGCAATTGCGACTGCCGGGTAAGGGGTCTCGGGTTCGATTCCCGGGTCGGGCAAAGTATTACTGGGTTTTTAAAAAAATCTCAGTAGTAACACGGAGTCTGGAACTGTGCCCGGTATATGGCAATAGGCTCACCCCCTATTACATGGGACTCATAACATACATAGTGAAAAGCGGGTATTACATTGTACAGTGGTATAATGTGCACCTCTGCATACCCCTTCGAGGATAAAAGGCGTGATGTTATGTAGTCAGACCATGTGCAAATTTCAGTGAGATATTTTAAACTGAATGGTCCTGGAAAAGTCTATCAACTTCTAGAATTTCTTAAAAATCAATCAATCAATCTGCACTTTTTAAGAGTATTGTTACATCTGCGAGTGAATCGTGTGTGCGTGAAGTAACATGATTAATATTATAAAACATTTTAGTACCCCAAAGAGGAGTATTTGACCAGCTCACCTATTCTTACTTTGGACCTCAAGTATACAAGACACTAACTTTTGCCACTCTCGAAGGTCAATATATCGACATTGACCTTCAAACAGTATCTGCACCATCACTCACACTCTAGCATGAATCACGCGGCTGCGCGCGGGCCGGAAACAGTACCCGTTTCCTTATATAACTTATATAGGGGACAATTAGGTTGGTAACCCGCGGTTTAGACGTTCATTGGGCTAGGTTCCCGTTATGTTACGTCATTTCTATGTAATTAGTAGGCTTTGTCTGTTTGTATGTGTGTCAAGTATTTAGTGGAATTATTTTTTAATTCTGGTGAAGTTTCTTGTTGATTCTAGTATTTAAAAAGGGAATGTTGTTTATCGAATTCAGATGAATTAGAGATACTTTTTTATTATTATAATAAATGTTATTTTTGTTGAAACTCATTACAAAGCACTGGTTTCTCTTAGTGTAAAGTGCATGGACAATTGTACAATGGTTACAACAATATAAATAATATTAAAATGCTTTAGAAATCGTAGTAGGTATATGACATTGCATAACTGTTTTCAATTGAATAAGATGTAATTACTTCAATTCATACATATTTTCAATAGGAAATATCTAATTGAAAATGGATGTAAACAACTATAAAGATCAGAAAAACACGTATTGGATTCTTGAATAGAAAATTGTCTTGTCGAGATTTGAACTTATGATTGCAGTTACCTGAGTAATGAATGAATTGTGTATTAAGGTCTCTGACCATATTACGTCATTCAGGATCGGCGACCTCAAGCTAAATTAGGAACAAGGAAGAATCACTTTATTTGCGGTTAACGCCATCTATTGAGACGAATTTACACTATAATTTTAGGTCAGTTGCGATTTTTTTTATTTTGACTGAAAAATAATAGGATAATAAGATAAATTGAATAAAGTACACAGCTTAAACATTTACTAAATATGTTGTTGTTGTTTTCATCGTAAACGTATCGTATTATTAATTGTCAGTGAAGATAAAAATCAATTAAGTTTGATTAATGACTCTTATAAATGCATGAATCCAAGTTTTCACGTTTTTCTACATTTTTCTATAATAACCGGCGTGGACGGCACGGCGCGGCGGCGGCGTCTGCGCATGTTATTTTTTATGTTCAAGCTGAGTAAATTTTATGTTATCTACGTTTTTATGTTGTTTTGTAAATAATCACAATTAGACCAAACACTAACTTACAGCCAAATTCTTATCATGTCCTAATAAAAAACTATTCTTCAAAAACCTAACCCAAATGTCCTAATTGAATTTCAAACTTTAAGAACAAAAGAATTAAGTTCATATTCCATCCATTGAAATACCTCTATAATAGCTATAGCCGCTTGAGTCATTAAGGAAGCTACGGTACCTAATTAGTCCTTAAGACGACACTAAATTTTGAATACCTACAAAGTGTCGCTCGAGTTGATACAATGTGAGCGCATCAAATAGAATTACTATGCAGCTGTAATCGCCCATGAATACCTGTATCCGTTATGGATGAGTAGCCTCACATCTCAGTTCCCTTGTTAGGTACATACAGGAGGTGGAGATCAGAAGGTGTACTAGAGAATATGTGTTTTCAGTGTAGGTTAATTTTATCAAGGGTATGGTTAAGAGCTACTGTGCCTTTAGCCAAACGCCACTTTAGCGCTTGTATACAGACAGAGTAGAAAACTAAATGTATGGGGATGACACTGACAAGTGTCAAAATTTACGTCAATTCCATATAATTTGGTTTTCTATTCTACATGTAGACAAGCGTTAAATGGTATTTGGCTACAGCTGCTGTTGTTTAGTCATAACCAAGGATTTGAACTCTGATAATTTGCAAGACACTTAAACTAGAGCTGCTTTAAGACAAGTAAATTGGCAAATAGTTGATAAGGAAACTATGCTAATGTCTGACTACTGAAAAATTGTTCCATTTATTTTTGAATCTATACTAATATGTATTATAAAGCTGAAGAGTTTATTTTTTTGTTTGAACGCGCTAATCTCCGAAACTACTGGTCTGATTTAAAAAATTCTTTCTGTGTTGTATAGTGCATTTATCGAGGAAGGCTATAGGCTATAAAATATCACACTACGATTAATAGGCGCCGAGCAGAGCGAGTGAAACCGCGCGAACGCAGCTAGTTTACAAATCTAAATAAAAATATATAAATGGAACTATTTGTTTTATTGTTTTGTTACTAAACATTCGTAGTGTCTCAGCATAGCCAAACTATAAGTTTTTGCGAAATAGAGTGATATATGAAGAATAGACAATATTTTGCTTCGCGTGATACTTCTGTTAAACCACTGTTCTGTAATCAGTTTGATGACTTGATTACCGTTACGCATTCATGCTTCTTATCCGCCGGGGAACGCTCAGGGAGGGTAAAACTAGTCTATAAACAATTTGTATTTAAATTCCATTTTGCAATTACTAATTACTAAGATGCATGTTATTTTCTATGCGATAGGTAAAGCAGATTGTGCTATTTTACTATTTTTGCTGGAGATATTGTGATAGAGGATACTAAGTCTACTTTGGACAGAAGATACTTACATATATGTAGACGACGTACGTATAGTAACAAAATGTAAAGTTAGAAAGAAGCTGAAACTAGATTATAATTATTTTTAATTAAATTCAATGATAGAAATGATTATTTAACCCTTGCTGTATAATTATGGCTTGTATTTAAAAAAAACGTATTGATAAAAATACAATCTACTTCGGCTCTACGCCCTGCATTCATATTGTACCAACCGATCGAACAAACACAATACCACTCAGACGAAACGCAACACCCCACTATGCACTAAACCGATACTGTCTGACCCCATAAGACCCCAAATTGCTTTAATGACAACATGCAAACACCATTGTTAGTTCCCATTGTGTCCCATATTATATAGACCTTAACACTCGCTGTACCGGTATCAAACAAAAAGCTAATTAAGGCTTGCTACTCACGTGTGTCCGCTACACTTCATCGCTAAGAATATCGGCTTATATTGTATTCATACGTGTGTAAGTTTTTTTAGGACTGTCTGATAAAATTGTGTTAGTTGTTTCTGTTTTGGACGTTTTTTGTTGATGCTTAAGGTGCTATTTCGCTTGCATAGTAATTTTAGCTATTAGATAGACAAAAAAATGGCAAAGTTCTTTCACTGTAATTAGAATTTTGGCACAATCGGCCTATCAATTTAGCCGTGAAAGCGTAGATAAATAAATAATTAAACTTTTGGATTTATTTATAATATTGAGATTGAAAGTATAGATTGTAAAGTCTCAGTAACATTACTGAGATTGTAAACGTAAAATAATAGATTGTTCATACTAAACATCATTGCCTCGTTGGCCGAGTGGTCGCAAGTGCGATTGCCGGAAAAGGGGTCTCAGGTTCGATTCCCGGGTCGGGCAAAGTAATACTGAGTTTTTAAAAATTCTCAGTAGTAGCAGGGAGTCTGGAATTGTGCCCGGTATATGGCAATAGGCTCACCCCCTATTACATGGGACTCATAACATAAATAGTGAAAAGTGGGTGTTACATTGTACACTGGCATAATGTTCACCTCTGCCGGGTAGGCAGATAATTATGTTATGTTACATTACAAAATAGGAAAATCTTGCCTTCAGGGATCCAATTTTAATATGCGTACTTCCTTGAAACCATGCATCTGAATATAATAGGCAGAGTGCCATTAAACAAATTACTTCAGACTGCCAACTATTTTCTAAGAGAAGAAAAAACCCCAGACCTCCATTACTATAATGAAACTGGCGTAATTATGATTGATACCTGTATTTTATATCTGTTATAAAAACCGCAACCTCGGATTACTTTCGTATACTTTCAAACAGACAGACAACACAGCTAGATTGTTTGTAGTTTCGATTTCTATACAAGGCGTTGTTTTAAAGCCGCGTCATTTTCTAGGAGGTAACTCGGCTATCGATTCTGGGTCCGAATCAATAAAAAAAATTGTAAGTAAATATTTTTCATTTTACTGAAATTATGGAAATATGTAAGTGCGAAGTACACGCCGTCGTCTTGTAACTAGTTTTATAACGCGGCTCAACACACACAAACTAAAACACGTAATTGATATTATTCCTAATTTTATAAAACTCCAATAAGAATCATTGCTATCGCTCTGAAATACTGTCGAACTTAAACGATTTATTATAGCCGTATTTTTAACTACTGGCCCGAAACTTTCTCTTAGATTGAACCTTTATGACTTCTGTGACATGTCCCCGAGAAATGTCACGGTTTTAAAACTACACATTGTATACGTGTTATACTGCTCTTATGAGAGGCATTGCAGTATTAGATAATAGTTTTTTTTAAATTGACTTCAATTTCAAGACCGATTTACCGATTGCAATGTATGTTTATCATGCTGTACCTGGAATGTCCGGCCTTTTGTGCTGCGATGCTACATGGACTTGTTTTTTTTACCTGTGTTCTTGTCTACGTGTGTGTCGTGACGTAATAAATGGTTTTTCTTTCTATCTTTTTCTTTCAATATCAAAATTAATATGTTGATATATCGTACTGAAAATTCCCTAAATATATTCATAGTAAAGTAGTCTCTAAATATCGGAAATAAGGTCTATAATCAAGTTAGTGAAGAGCTGTCACCGGTGACCGCTTAGGATCAGTTACGAGCCCTCTCAGGACATACCCTGACTACATAGTTAAGTACATTTTGCTAGATAATGATACTTATTTGAACTGTATGGTATGCTATATTTTATATTATATAGAACCTTGGACCTCTTTTTCTTCTGAAGATTTGTAAAAGATATTTTTAAAGATAATCCAAAAAATGTTAGACCGTTTTTTGATCGATCACTGCCGGTAAAAATTAGAAGCTAATGAATTTAATTAGTTTAATATAAGAAAGGTGAATTAATTAAGAAAGTATTACGCTAATATTGTTTTAATGAAATATTAGAAGAATGAAGAGCTTCTTTTAACTTAATTTTTATTTAAAAAGGAATTTCAGTGGTATTCAGATAATATTTTTTTAAAGGTATAGAATTTATCTGAATTCCTCTTAAATATTTTATAGGTATAAAAATATTATCTTAATTCCTTCGCATCTACATAGACGCGATGAGATTTTTTGTTAAAATTAAATATAGTTGAAAAATCGTCATTATCTTAAGTAAAGTTATTTATTAAATAAATTCTTTAAGAATTTTATCCAGAAATATGTCTAGACATCTATTTTGACACAGACACGCTTTCTAAGAATTCGCAACCCAAACAACGGCTGTCAATGAACACTTCTGACATTTATTTGACACATGACATTTCGAACAAATGTCAAATTTCACGCGCGAAATTTTGTGTACTGTACCTACTTATTCATGTGTTTTAGCAACTTTCAACTAAGGATCTTATGGTGTATAATTAATGCTACATTCGCCATTACAATGGTCTAAATCATGTATTGTAAAGAGTATACATAATAACATAACATCACGCCTTTTATCCCCGAATGGGTAGGAAGAGGTGCACATTATACCACTGTACAATGTAACACCCACTTTTCACTATTTATGTTATGAGTCCCATGTAATAGGGGGTGAGCCTATCGCCATATACCGGGCACAGTTACAGTACAATTCCAGACTCCGTGCTAATAATGAGAATTTTGAAAAAACTCAGTATTACTTTGCCCGACCCGGGAATCGAACCCGAGACCCCTTGCCCGGCAGTCGCACTTGCGACTACTCGGCCAACGAGGCAGTCAACAGAGCAGTGTAAAGAGTATAATTAAATATTTTTATTACTGTTAGTCGGACATGATAATCTTAAGTTTTCAAAAGACAATCTTACATTCTTAGCGTTTGTTCTTAGCATTGGGGTCGGTTAACATTCAGATATTTATGTTACCTACAATTCATTCTAGAATATTCTAGCCAATAACTAAGTTTGGTCTTTAATGTCTTAAGTAAAATACACAAAGTTGACCTCTATACCGATTTCAGCTTAGTGTTACAACATTGATCAAATCGTATAGCTTGTTAGCCAATTAGACCACTCGTGTGGCTTCGGACAAATTCGTGGATATTCGTCAATTATAAAAGATTATTCCGTCCAATGAAGCCCGTCAACCTTTAGCTTTATACGTGGGTTAAGTGGCCCTTTAGGAAAAATGTACACTGCATTTTGTTAGTTTGTTTGGTTTAGTTAGTTTGTTGTATAATCCTATAGGAAAATGACTTTGTTTAAATAAAAGCCAAAAGTAATATATTTGATGAATGATTATGATTAATGTATGTCTTAATCGTTTTAATCCAATAATACTTTAAAAAATATGGAAATCTTGTATAGGACAATTTATAAGCATCAGAAGGAAGAATCTGTGTTAGATAAATGTAAGAAAGCCATGTGTAGTGTGTGTGACACCTCGCCCTATAAGTAAGTAGTGTAAGTTAGATATTAAGACACTTAATTAAAGTTATTCATAAGAACAACACGTCTCCCTCATTGCTCCACATTGCATGGCGACCCTGCCAGTGCTGCCACGCGGGCAGCGCTGCGCACGAGTACAATTTTGGATATTTGTGTTTGTTAAAAATAAGTAAGACTATTCCTCTAAACTGTAAAATCGTGGACTAAAGTGCGTATGAGTGTTCGCTAAAATGTAAATAAGGAGAGATGTTGCTGGCTGCCGGGTGTCGATGCAGCCAGATGTGGACCTGCCGGGAGCGGTTGGTGTCCTGGAGGATGGAGCCGGGAGAAGTTGGCGACCAGGTAGCGTCTGAGAGAATCTCCGCTACCCTGGGTACGTGATGTAACCGGACTCGAAAGTACTTTGTGTTTAAATGTTAAGTGTATTAGTGTAGTTAAAAAGTGAAAATGGACACCAATATATAGAACTGTAGTAGTAAGTTAAACATAATTTTAATAAGGGCCCAACGTATATTATGTAATTTTAGGTATTTCACATAATTTTAAACATTTTATTTATAATATATGTATACATACACTAGATATAGTTCACGCCTGTTGACAATATTATTAGTTTTTGTATTGAATCATTTTATACTTACTTAATTTTGAATGAACTAATGTTAATCTTGCAATTTTTTGTTGTAAATTAGAGATTTTTTTTTAAATTTCGTAGTTCGCTAACATTAATCAGATTAAAGGAATGTTCTCATGACCATATAGGTAAATGATGTCATACCGAGTGTTAGATTGTATTGAAAGAATCATGTTACTCGACACCGATTAACAATAACAACTGCACTTTGGTTTTGTCTTATGAAATATATAAATTATTTGAATGAAATTTGATATTAGCTAGGCTTTGGAATGTGTTCATTGTTTGTATAAGTATGTAAGTTTGGTTTTTAGGTAGTTTGGAATAACTTGGTACACAAGTTTTGGCGTATGACTGAGGGCTGATCACCTAAGGACAACGTACCTAATATTTTGTCAACCAAGCTATTCAATTGGATTGTGTATGTTAGGTTTGATATTTGATAGTTGAAGGATAAGTTAATAATAAATATAATAGGTACACATGGTAAGGTACAGTTTAGTGTTCTTGTCCTTAGTTTGATCATGGTGTAGACGAGCTCTCTCTGTGAAAATTATTGGAGATCATAAGAATCTTAAATATAGACACTAAATTATGAAATGAATAAATAAATAAAGTAAGCACAATGATAAATAATAATGAGTAGATATAATGAAATAATTGAACAGGTACCGGAGAGTCCTGTATAAATATAATGTGCTTACATGTGTATGTTAGTATGTAAGTACCTTACGATGATAGTGAAAAGTTTTAAATAAAATATATTATGTGTACCTAGTTATAAAAGGTATAGAAGTTTAGGGTAAAGGAAAATGATAAATATGAAAAATAAATATGTACGAAGGATAAACTAATAATAGAATTTTAACAAATATTCTGTAACAATTGTCAACAGTGCGAATAATATTATTTAAAAATATTTAACAGTTTAAAAAAAATCTATTAGCATATTTTTTTTTTCAAAAAAACGGGGGAGGTGTAGTGTGTGTGACACCTCGCCCTATAAGTAAGTAGTGTAAGTTAGATATTAAGACACTTAATTAAAGTTATTCATAAGAACAACACGTCTCCCTCATTGCTCCACATTGCACATGCTTCTGCACGAATAGGCCGGCTCGACTAGCGTGATACCACCACCTTACAGAAAACCGACGTGAAACAACGTTTGCGTTGTGTTTCATCGTGTAAGGGAGGTTACCGGAGGCCCAATTACCCCAATCTCTCCAATCCCTAAATTCTCAATAATCCTCAAATTTCTAATCCCCAAAATGCCGGTAATGCATTTGTAACGCCTCCGGTGTTTCCAATGTCCATGGGCGGTGCCGATTGCTTACCATCATCTAATCCGGTCTGATCGTTTACCGGCTTATTCTGTAAAAGATACTTAATAAGTTATTTAATAAAATAAATGAATATTTACTTTACTGATGTTTATTTCTAGGTAAAAAATGAGAATGCCAAAATGAACGTTTCACCTACTGTTCATGTCAGTTAAGTTGTGTGTTTTACAAGTTAGATCTAGATTAGACTTCAGCTGCAATGCAGTGCATGTCAAGCTAGAATCTAGCTATTGACGTTTTAGCTTTAAATGGTAGCCGTTTTGCGGAACGACAAACGCTATTTGAATTTTGATTTAAAACGTTAGCTAACTCGTTGTAGTATGAAATATGTCTTCAGTCTTATGCATTTTCAATCAGTTTTCTTTGACCACGTTTTTGGTCGAGATATAAATGTTTTTAAATTATAATAAGTACATAGCTTTTGTTGCCTACTTTTAACATGGCCTCACATCAATCGAAGTGAAGCAACGCTTGCGTTGTGTTTCGTCGTGTGAGTGAAGTTACCGGAGGCCCAATTACCCTCCCCTTCCTCAATCTCCCCAATTCCTAAATCCCCAACGATCCTCAAACTCCTAATCCCTAAAACGCACTTGTAACGCCTCTGATGTTCCAGGTGTCCATAGGCGACACCGATTGCTTACCATCAGATGATCCGTCTCATCGTATACCGGCTTATGCCATAAAAAAATTGAAGTTATGCTAAGTTAACATTATCCTTGATCAACGTCTTCATAAAGAAAAATTACGATTTTTAATAAGTTTATTAATTCCGAAAATTCTTTTCGTAATTGCAATTTTTTGACATAGTACCTACGTAACCATGGCAAAGAAATCAACAAACACTTTTCCTTTTCTGCACTCGCCATTTCCGTTGAAGTTTTAAAATAACTTTGGTGATTCAATCCTAATACTCGGCGAGTCTGCGAACATTGGCAGGGATCCAAAGCCATCCTTGGAGGATAACGGAGTAGTGACGTCACAGGCCTAAATTGGTGATAATCTTGGAATTTTTAATATTTCTTTTTGATGTATTCTGTCTTCAAGTAAATTTAATGTTTAAGCTTTCTTTCTTAGTGTTTAAGAGTTATTTATTGTTGTTATTCTTCTTAATCGGACCCCTTTTAAACGGTTATAGATATTTTCTCGTAAATATTATTTATGACTAAAGACTGAAGTCTGAAATTGTTAGTCATGATATAAATTTTGACGATTATTCGTAATACGCTTGCTACATTTTTAAGAAAATAGTTTCTAGGATATTAAAAATATATTTAGGTATAAGAAATAATTTATGATGCATTCTTCTTCTAAATATATTTTTTAGCAATCAATATGATCGCTTCTTGTGAAATATACCCGCTACCTCAGATTCAGAGACGTAACGTATAGATCATTAAAGTAAAACAGTCACAGAAACACTTACAATCAAAAGATCAATACAATTATTATCATCAGGAGAAAGACAAATAAATGTTTTACAATTTAAAAAAAAAAACGTGAGTGCGTTTACAAACGTACAAGTTCACATACACGATGACACCCAGACCCGAAACAACAATTTGTGGATCACACAAAGTGTTGTTCTGTGCGGGAATCGAACCCGCGACACGTTGCACGGCAGCCGGTTGCCCAGCCACCGCACCAACTGTGCAGTCATTACATTCCCCTGCTATCCCAACAATACATATAAACATAATATTATAGCAGCTTACAAAACCTGTAGAAACACTTTTACTGTCCGGTGAAGGCCAACTGGGTCTTATCTGGTTGGCCTGCATCTGATACTAATGATAAATGCACTGTCTGCACTGATCCACCGTTCGTGTGTACTCGACCTTATGGTGAAGCAAAGCTTTATTCTTTTCAGCCAGTTTGAGGTGCGGTATTGAGTAATATTGTTTTTATTTTTTGATATTTGTACTTATCATGTTGTTTCTTTATTGTTGCGTTTTTTATCGTGGTAGTAAAGGTTTGGTGAGCATCAAAGTAGGATTTCTCAATAGTTATCATCATTATCAGTCATAGGAGGTCTTGCTGAATATAAGACCTTATTCTATGGTTTCTAGATCAAGTGATTAAAAGCGATCTGTATCTGACATCCTTTTATTTAGTCGTCTGTATTTAATCTTAACATTTTTTAGAATTGAACTTTTGCAACCTTATGATGGTCAGAATCAGAACCACGTAAACTAAAATCGTAATCATTAAAAAATATGTTCAAGTGCATTCTTGATAGCCAACCTTAGGTGATGCAGTCAGATCACAAATCTATAAAAGATCAAACATCCGTAACATACGATCACGCTTTTTATCCCCGAAGCTAGGCAGAGGTGCACATTACGGCACTTAATGCCACTGTACAATGTAACACCCACTTTTCAGTATTTATGTTATGAGTCCCATGTAATAGGTGATCAAAAGTTTATAACGCCTCCCAACCAATAAATTACAGTTATACTTTCAATTTTTATTTTAAAAACGGAACAGTGATTATGAATTCGATGCACGATCGCACCGTGTTGCGGCGCCGGGGCGTGTAGCTTGCAATCTGCCTGCGCGACGAATGTGCCATGAAATTATAAGCTGATGTACTGAACTGTATCTGGTCTTGTTTTCAAGTCATGTTCGACGATTTTTGGGTTGAGGAATTGATAGGTTCTATTTATCAGTGAATGAAGAAATAAGTTGTTGGCCAAGAATGATATGATAGGTACTTAAGTACCGAATTTTGTCAAAATTTCAATTCATGGAAGTCTTATTTTTCTTTTTTGTGAGGTTTTTGGTTGTCAGAAAAAGTAAGATTTTGTTGGTCCAAATCACATCCAGTCCACAATCTGAAACGTCAAAATTTTTAAACAAAAAATCGCGGTTTACTTAATTGAATATACTGCGAAAAGCTCTACTAGTTTTGAACCACAGAGGGTTTCTTACTCATGAGTAGCGTGTGCGGTCGCGGCGATGTCGCGCAGCCCACTGGCTAGCGTTGGCGCTCGCATAGTGCTACAGTAGAGCTTTTCTCAGTATATTCACGTAAGTAACCCGCGATTCTTAGTTTATTTAGTATGTCTCACGATAGTTATTATGTCAAAATTAAATTAAAGATACTAATAAAAAAGAATTCTTATCATTTATCAACTCAAGACGACACTTAAATTCAAGAACGTAAAAGTCGTTGCATTTAAACCTAATAAAACTTATAACTCCTTAACTTATAACTGTAAGCTCAATCAGTTTCAAAGGAAATAAAGAATATTTAACATTGAAAATCAAAGTCACATTAAAAGGGGTGAGAATGACGTCACTAATGGTAGCGTAGACGTCATGAACTGCCCTCTGGTAGAAACATTTTAAATAATTTATGCGAGGGAGGGGAGGACTTGTGGTTTCTGATACAAGTCTACTAGACTTACTAACGGCAGACAGTACCACAAACAAATTGTTTTATTAGAGCTGTTTTGTTTTAACTGGTTGCTGTTTTGTTGGATAAACGCTATTTGTAGGCTTGGGGTTTTCCAGTTTTAAAATTAGTTTAGTATTGGTTTAGAATGTGGATATTGTTTCTTTTTGATGAAAATTTTCAGGGCATAATACAATTATTGAAAAATATCAAGTAAATATCAAAATTGTAAAAATACCTCTGTTTTTAACGATAATTGGAATATTGATTCGGAAAAAGGTAACTTTTGATAATTTACGATTTAATTACAAACCTTCTTTCATTTGTGACAACGAAAATGAAAGTGTTGCTTATCTGTGGTATAGTCTATAGTCATAGTTATAGTCTATAGTGATATTTTATCTATGGTAAGTGGCCGAGCCCGCGAATTAGTAAAAAAAGATAAAGACACAATTAAACATTGTGTCAATATACCTTCACCCGTTTTACTTGTATTTCGTTGCCGTATAACATACTTAACAGAAAGTAACAATCACTATTACACTTAGCATACTAAAAGAGGTATTTTCTACCACCTACAAGAAGGTAATATTTCATAAAACATTAAATGGCCTACTAATGGTATTAAGGCCTCTAATACCCGTCTAAAATGGCCTTATTTGCATAGAAAATAAAGCACAAGGCTTAACATGTTCCTGTAAGACAAATGTTACCTTGTACCTTCCATTATTCAGAGAATGAATTGCAATTTTATTCATTTAATTGTTTATACATATTTGTACCTTTTGTTTGTTTAAATAGAGCTTTGTTTGTATTGTATTGTTTTAAGTTAAAAGTGTTTGTGTATGTCTAACGAGTGATATGTTTGTTTACAGGTAAGCTCCGTCTATTTCGCGTGCGGTCGGTATGTAGTTCTTTAAATGATCATTACATAGAATCTTGTGTCTGCATTCAGAGATTTAGAGACAGAGAACTACTAAAATAACTAAAAATCGCGGGAGAAAAGCTCTACTAGTTTCGAACCACAGAGAGGTTCTTCTTCATGAGCAGCGTGCGCGGTCGCGGCGATGTCGCGCAGCCTACTGACGTGACATATTCACGTGAGTAACCCGCGATTTTTAGTTAATTTAACTAGTATGTCTCACGATAGTTATTATAAAAACATAGAAAGGATTCCGTATTAGCCTCCTGGGCCGAGCAAAGTGATGGCCAAACGCCATCCTATTAGATATATAATATATAATATTTTTTTTATTAACAACGTTCAAAAAACAAAGTTAAAACCCCTTTTTTATTGATGTCGGTTAATTAATATAGGTACTAAAACTTTCTCCTAAGTGTAATAAACACTTTTCTGAAAACCGCAACTAAATGAGTTCAGTCAATCGTGAGGTCATACAGGTCAAACTGAGAACCTCTTTTTTCGGTCAAGTCGGTTAAAAAAAGTGTTATTAAGGTAAAAATAATTATGTGGTTTCGTAGGACACATTTCACAAAATCAGTTGAAGCTAATATCTCACCTTTTATTTATCAATTTAAAACTTTACTCGTTGAGTACCGTCATTATAGACACAATTAAAGAACAATAGGTCGCGGTCACCGGTGACCGCTCGGTGTTTGACAGTTTAATAAGAAATTAAATTAAATAAATATATACAACTTAAAATATAAATAACTAAAAACTAAAATATTTATACCTTAAAAAAGAAGCGTAACTACAAAATGACCAAAACATACTCAAAAATAACTCTCACGATAAATTCCCAAATCCCACAAATTATCACACCAGTTCAAACTCAAGAAGAATACAGATCTAAACTCCAAAAGTCTACACCAATCTGTAACAAAGTTGCTTACCATCAGTTCAGTAGAATGACCGTGTCAGTCGGCTGGGAGTTTGGCGAAACTAATCGTTATTACAACTAGTTCGATTCTGACGGAGTCACACAGGTCATTGCTCCGTAACCTTGTAGTTTTTGCACTACAGTCTTACTGGTTTATCTTATACTGTAGTGTGGAGTTTCGTTTATATTTAGCTTTAGTTTTAATCAACTGCCTCCTTGGCCGAGTGGTCGCAAGTGCGACTGCCGGGCAAGGGGTCTCAGGTTCGATTCCCGGGTCGGGCAAAGTAGATATTACTGGGTTTTAAAAAATTCTCAGTAGTAGCACGGAATCTGGAATTGTGCCCGGTATATGGCAATAGGCTCACTCCCTATTACATGAGACTCATAACATAAATAGTGAAAAGTGGGTGTTACATTTTACAGTGGCATAATGTGCACTTCTGCCTACCCCTTCGGGTATAAAAGGCGTGATGTTATGTTATGTTATGTTTTAATCGGTGTCTTGAGTTTAAATTCATTAGCAGGTGAGAAAGTACCTATAGCAAGCGGTTTTTATCAATGAGTGCGTTTTATCCGATTTTCAACCTTATTAGAAAAATAAAGATTGTAATGTGTTCATTAATTTACAGTTTGCATCATATTTTGTGATTCTTATGGCGTTCAGTGTATTCTATGTCGAGTAATGAAATGACAAAACTACTTGACAGATAACCTCATCTTGTGTTCCTATCTTAGGGTAACATCCCTAAGCAAATTCCAGGAAATATTACAAGACATCTTTCCCTTCCTAGACACATTCCCAGAAACCCTACAAAACACACCATAAGAGCTAACGACCCAATCACGCAGAAACATTAATACCGCATCCTCGGAGACTTTAGTTTGAAACCAATAAATCACCACAACCAATAATGGACGGAAATGATCGAAAACTCGAACAAAGCACCATTTGCCACAGCCGAGAACTGAACCCGGAACACGGCGGTTGGCATACAGCCAACGATAAGCGTGCCAGACTGAACCGTAACCAGTTTTATGAGTTTAGACATAACACTAGTTAACTGCACTCATCGGTATTTCGATTATAAGGTTTAATACTAACTGGATATACCTCTAATAACATCGCATCGGGGGTTCGATACCGGAACAAATAGAAATGAAGTTCTTTTTCATACGTCCTATGACATAACTTAACATCACGCCTTTTATTCCCGAAGGGGTAGGCAGAGGTGCACAAAGAAGTAACACCCACTTTTCACTATTTATGTTATGAGTCCCATGTGTATGTTGTAGGGGGTGAGCCTATTGCCATATACCGGGCACATTTCCAGACCCGTGCTACTATTGAGATTTAAAAAAAAACCCAGTAATACTTTGCCCGACCCGGGAATCGAACCCGAAACCCCTTGCCCGGTAGTCGCACTTGCGACCACTCGGCCATCGAGGTCCTATGTAAGACAGAATATACAGAGAACTTAGAGTATTCATTTTGAATGCCTGCCGGCTCTCAATTTTTTTTTAAACTCTAACAATTACTTGCATATTAAGTTTCATATCTTTCTCCCTTCTTCTAATGAACATCTATCAACCATAGGAAGTCCACTCCTGAACATAGTCTTCCCTCAATGACGTCCACGAGGCTCCGGCTCGAAGTGCAGGAGAAGGAACGGGGTGGTTTTTAGTCAGTAAGAGTCTGACACTCCCTCCCGCCTCACCCAGGCGGGAGCAGTAATTCGATGATTTTCCCCCCTTAAAAAAAAAGGCCGGTCGGATGCTCCTGTTCTTCTTATATTTTTCTCGATAAATTAAATATTAGCTATATTGTATTGAAGTTTATCTGGCAATTAGAGACTATTATGAAAGGTGTTACGTATACTATTGTATAGACAACCCAGTTCTCATTGATAATTGCTTTATCTAGAGACCGATCTAGGAGTGAGTCACTAGCTCTCGTAATAGGTTAATTTTGTACATGATATCCTTGCTCAGATTTAAATAAATTAAATGTTAATAGATACGTATTTTGTGTGATACATATTAAATGTTAATAGATACGTATTTTAGTGTGGAGCAAAGTTTAAAAAAAAAAAATTATTGACCTGTTAATAAGAATTGTCATTCATAACACTAATATTTTTTGTAATCTTAGAATTATACAAAGCTTAATTACAACTTATTACATACATGGTCTACAATTTTTTTTTAATAAATGTTGTCTACACAAGGCTTTCCTCCTATGTCGTGGGTCCGTTTACAAACATACAAGTGCACTTACACATGACACCCAGACCCGGAACAACAATTTTTAGATTAGACAAAGAGTTGTTCCGTGCGGGAACCTAACCTGCTACATGTTGCATGGCAGCCAGTTGCCCAACCACTGGGCCAATAATGCATCTGCAACGTATTTGTGATACATCCGGTATTGGAATAGAAAATAAGAATAATTTATTTGAATGTACTCCACTTACAATATGTTTTTTTTAATTACTATATTAAAGTAAAATTAAGCTAGACTATTAACTAGATAATAATACATTATTTTGCTTAAAACTATGGACAGAAAAATAATAGGACTAATTTTAATATTTGTCGCGATTTGCTTGAACTAGGTTTATGCAACCTGTGTTTGGTATTAGATAGAGAAGATATTAGGCCGCGTTGTCAGATAAGCATTAGGCTAATCGTAAGCTTAGGTACTATTTTATATTCCATGTTTAATCAATTAATCATAAAACCACGCAAACCGTACAATAATAATAACTAGCTCGTTTATTTGCATAATATTTTAAAATGTTTATTGAGGTAGGTCATCAACACGTATGTATCAAAATAAAACAATACGTATATCTTAACGGCTCATTACACGGAAGATGGCTGCCAGACGTAAACATTAGGTAAATAGTGTTTACATAACGATTACGTAGGTATCGATACTCGATCGATTTAGCTGGAACCGAATCGATTCACGATTACATCCAGTCGTATGTGGGACGAGTGATGTTGCTGAACTATCTATTTGTTTCGCATGTTGTTGGAATGTATTAGATTTAGTCGTCAGTGATAGATTGGTCATTTACAGATTAGTTACTATTATTTTTGAAACTAATTCAAGAGTTCCTCTGATAAAATCACTATTCATCAGCTGATCAATACAAGGTTAGCCTAGTATTTACGATAAACATTTAGTATAAATTATTCATGAGATATTATTTTATTACCAAATGAATAAACGCCAACGTCTATCATGTGTATATAGCAATGAATAAAACAGTACACGAATTCGACATTACAAAAAAAAAAGAAAACAAACAGCATCCCAGACAGCCTATTAAAAAGTTACAGTTCTCTTTTTAAATCTACAACCGCTACGCGTCAGCTGACAGATGGTTGGCGGCCATTTTGAAAAAAGTCCAGACAAACTTATGAGCTTCAGCCTAACTTTCACTGGCTCGAAACATTGTTATACAATTTCTCTTTATGTAAACAAAATGTACAATGCGTTTGTTTGTTAGTTAGCACTATTTCATAAGCCTTAGTCGTCTGTGGTATTTGCAGACGCCAAAGACTAATACATTTAGAACGTTATACTTAAACAATAAGGTTGTTAATCTAATAAAAGTGATTGTATAGGAAAACAATAGTAAGTATTTAAGATCTTAGTGATTTAGATACATTGATAGAATAGTTATATTGTTCTTCAATTACAATTACGTAAAGCTGTTGAGTCATAGTTTAATTATCTCTAAATTAGACAATGAAAATGATGATAAATATTTGTATTTAAAAATAAATGGGTTAGTAATACAAAACCCGATAGAGCAGCTTGAAAAAAGGTAAGGCATCCTATCCTCAAAGCCTAAATAAAATATGTCGTCATAAAACTGCAGCGCAAGTAAACATTGTACAATGCAATAGCCTTCTTTTATATCGTACTAACAAACATAAGATGCTACCAAGGTCAGCCAGTTACGTGAGAAACGAAAACAATACGAAAATATCGCTGCGATAAAATTTGCAAAAAACGTGAAGAAAGATCGAGGAATTGTTATAGAATCATCTAGAATAATGGGAAGGTTCTGGAAGACAGTGTTTGATGAAGATTTACTAGTTCTGGCCACGACTGCCAATTTTCTTAATTATCATTTGACTGCCTCGTTGGCTGAGTGGTCGCAAGTGCGATTGCCGGGCAAGGGATCTCGGGTTGGATTCCCGGGTCGGGCAAAGTATTACTGGGTTTTAAAAAATTCTCAGTAGTAGCACGGAGTCTCGAATTGCGCCCGGTATATGGCAATAGGGTCAACCCCTAACACATGGGATTCATAACAGAAATAGTGAAAAGTGGGTGTTACATTGTACAGTGGCATAATTTGCACCTCTGCCTACCCCATTTTACACAAGAATACTAATGAACGGGTAACATAACAACCTTTGTTCTGAAATTTTGATAGAGGTACTAGTTTGTGAACTGCAAGATTGTATTATAGCCTAATAATAATTTTAAAAAGACTTTAATGCTGAATAAAGTATAAAACACGTTTGTACAAAATCAGGAAACGGAGAAATACTAAAATAACGTGGGAAAAATATTAACGCTTAAAGAACTACGTTTATTTTTCTTAAATTGTCAGCGAAGTAGCGACTTTTTGGTGCAAAGCGCAAGATCCAAGAGCCGTTGACATTAAAGTGGTACTTGAGACGTTTTGACTTCGTTCCTGTAATGATGATATAACTTGGATTCTTCACTTGCAAATGTCATAATCATAAGTAAGGAGACACATGATGAATATCTGACTAAAAGGAGAGAAATCTGTCATTATGGCATCAACGGTCAGTCGAAGGTTACCCAGATGATAATACTGGTGTTAATCTTATACTATTTCTTATACTATTATATAAAGCGGAAGAGTTTGTTTGTTTGTTTGTTTGAACGCGCTAATCTCCGTAACTACAAGTCTGATTTGAATAATTATTTTTGTGCTGTATAGCGCATTTATCGAGGATGGATATAGGCTATAAAACATCACGCTACGGCCAATAGCTAGTTTCGGAATAAAGAGAAAAAAAATCGTGTAATATCCAAATAAATAAGCAGTTTAATTATTCATGTGATGTAGTTTTGCGTCAAACATGATTAGCTAATATATATGCAGCAAAACTACATAATTATCATTTGACAACGAGTTTTTCAGTCTTCAGTCTTTCCAATCTTGGACTTTGTACAGATCCCAAGTTATTTAAAAAAAGACTATGAAAAAAAGAAATATCTTCCTTTTCTTCAGGCCATTTTTTCATTTGACACTTACAAACGAGTGCTCTTAAAATGCTAAGTGCTATAACAGTAATCTCCGAACACCATGTAAATATGGCGCGGCCTTGGATCGGACTAAGTGCTTAAATTCGCTGTGATTCATATCTCCGTGCGTTTTGTGGCCTATTTTATAGGCGATCAGCGGTTTAGTATTAACGACTTAGTTTTTATACGGCCAAGGTCGAAATTTATATGGGTAATAAATTATTTGCAGGAACTTTTTTATTTGTTTTCTTGCTTGGTTTATGCGGAACCTTGGTATTTTAATGTGGACTCTATTTCAATGGCGCTAGGCATACTTTAAACACAAAATTAAACTTAGCATGAGAAAGGTTTTAAAAATGTACACCTTTAATAACTTTTATTCTTGTAGCTTAACTATTTGAAAGCAAGTTTATAAAGCTATACTTACAAGTAAATAAAATAATGTTCAATAGAATAATTAGAGGTAATTCCAGAACTAAACTTTATTAAAATAAAAATGCACGACTGAGCGATAAAACTATATTCACGGAACAGGGCGGAAGTACAAGAGAAAAAACATGACAACACAAGTGAACGGAGTGACACTGACAGTTAATACAAAAACGTCACATTACATTATGTTATCTGTGGTTTGTAATTAGTAAACTAATCACAACATCCTCTTCTTAATTGCAAACCCATAGCAGCTGAACAGTCTTCAGTTTTCTTCTGAGAAATTGGTTTTGTTAGCACGTCGGCGACCATATCCTGAGTGCCAACATAGCGGAGCTCGATGTCCTTTTCAGCAGCCCTTTCTCGAACAAAATGATACCTTATATCGATGTGTTTGCTGCGGGCACAATAAGAGTCATTACCTGTAAATTTAATTGCACTTTGGTTGTCACAATAAATTATGGTAGGTGCAATTGTAGCCTTCCAATATAGCTCAGACTCTAAATGCCGCAGCCACATAGCTTCTTGTGTGGCAGTAGCCAGTGCCATATATTCTGCCTCCATGGTGGATAATGCAACAGTGTTTTGACGTTTAGAACACCATGAGACAGCAGCACCCTGAAACAGAAAACTGTAGCCAGAGCAAGATCTCCGGCTGTTAATATCCGAAGCCCAATCGGAGTCACAGTAGCCAAACACTCCTGTTTCTTCTGCATTTTGGCTGAACTTTAATTTGCAATCCTTTGTTCCTTTTAAATACCGTAGTACTCTTTTTACTGCTGACCAATGTTGTACTTCAGGTTTGTTGTTGAAGCTACTCAATTTGTTTACTATAAAACATATGTCTGGTCTTGTACCTTGTGATAAATAAAGTAAACTTCCAATTGCTTCTTGATAAGGAATATTGTAAGCAATATTATTGTGCTCTTGTGTGCTAATCAATTTTAAACTAATATCACATGGTGAATGAACTGGATTACAATCTGTCAAATTGAACCTTTGTAGAATCTTCTCTATATAATTAGTTTGATCAATATAAATTTGATCCCTGGTTACATTTTGATTTATTCTCCAACCAATAAAATGATTCACAGGTCCAAGCATTTTCATATTAAAATTGTTTCCAAGTTGTTGCTTTATTTCTTCACCTTTCTCTATGTTGTTATAGAATATTAATAAATCATCCACATAAATCAATATGATGATAATGCTTTCATCTTCATTTTTATAATAAACACATGGGTCTACAGATGTGCTTTTTAATCCCAGCTGTTTCAATACAGAAGTTAGTTTCAAGTTCCATTGACGACTTGCTTGTTTTAAACCGTAGATAGATTTATTTAATTTGCAGACTTCTTGACCATGTTCATAACCTGGTGGTTGACTCATGAAGATGTCAGTGTCTATGTCACCTTGCAGAAATGCTGTAACTGCATCCATTTGATCTATGTATAACTTTTCTTTGACAGCCAATGCAAACAAATATCTAATAGAGGTATGTCTTACTACCGGAGCGAAGATCTCATTGTATTCAGTTCCTTTCTTCTGTTTGAAACCTTTAATAACTAATCTTGCTTTGTATCTTATGACTTTAGCATCTGCATTAGTTTTCAATTTATAAACCCATTTGCAAGGTATTATTCTTCTGTCTTTAGGAAGAGTTACTAATGTCCAAGTATTATTCTGAAGGAGTGATTCATACTCACTGTCCATGGCTTCTTTCCACTCTTTTGCATTCAGACCTGAAAGAGCTTCTTCCACAGTCTCTGGTTCCTTTAATAATACTGCTGAATTAGTTGGTTTTTCTTCTTGACAAAGATATGTATTAGGTTTAGTATTCCTAGGTCGGAGGTTCATTTTTCTTAATGGTATGGTATCTTGTTTAAAGTTCTCCGGTGTGTAATCTGGATCATTTTCAAATTCTAAGTTTGATAAGTCACTGGTGGCATCAAATAATTGTTCCTCTTCTGAACTTTCATTTACTAAAGTATCAGTATCACATTCATGTTGAACAGTACTTTCCTGTTGCTGCAGGTTAGTAAGCGGCATAATGACACAATTGTTTTTAACTGTGTGTTCCAAGAAGACAACATCTCTGCTCTTAAATATGCGTTTTTTATCTTCATCATAAAATCTGTAACCTTTAGTATAATCGCAATAGCCAACAAATATCATTTTAACTGATTTTGAATCCCACTTTTGTCGATTTTCCTTTGGTACATGAACCATAGCTTGACAGCCAAATATTTTCATATTTTTTAGGTTAGGTTTTTTACCTGTCCACATTTCATATGGTGTCTTGTAATCCAAAGCTTTTGTTGGGCAACGGTTAGTAATATAAGCGGCTGTTGAAACTGCTTCAGCCCAAAACATTTTAGGTAACCTGGAATTCAAAATTAGGCATTTAGCTCTCTCCACTAATGTGCGGTTCATCCTCTCGGCCATGCCATTTTGTTGAGGAGTATGTAGATTACTAGTTTGATGCTGGATACCAAATTTACACAGAAACAATTTAAAATCTTTATTTATATATTCTCTTCCATTGTCTGAACGTAATATCTTAATCTTTTTATTAGTTTCATTTTCAACTAAATTCTTATATTCTTTAAACTTTTCTAATGTTTCAGATTTATTTTTCATGAAATAGACAGAAACCTTCCTACTGTAATCATCTGTGAATGTAACGTAATATCTGGCACCCCCAATAGAACTCGTCTCCATCGGACCACATAAGTCGGAGTGGATCAATTGGAGCAATTCAGAAGCTCTAGTACCAGTATTATTGAATGGTTTTCTACACATTTTTCCTTCTAAGCAAGTTGTACAAAACTGATTGCCTAGTTTTAATAATTCTACCCCTTCTGCACTATCTGTTATTTTCTGTAAGTCTGTGAAATTGAGATGGCCCATCCTCTGATGCCATAGATTTATATCTTTCTCATTTACTGTCGATAGCAATGCCGGTGCTTCAGAAACATTGTTTAATACATACATGTTATTGCGATGCAGAGCTGTCAATATTAATTTATTATTCTGATAAATTCTACAACCATTTCTCTCAAATTTTACTTCACAGCCATTGTTTACCATTCGACTTACAGAAAGTAAATTTACTGTTAGTGTGGGTACAAATAGAACATCTCTAACCTGTATTGTCCGTATTATGCCATCTGAGTCAATTACTTGTAAATCCACCTTGCCACTACCTTTTACTGGTGCTGTTTTATTGTCAGCAACTTTGATGTTGTTGATTGTAGTTGGATTAACATCATACATCCGATCCCTATTGTTGCACATATGTAATGATGCACCGGAATCAATGTACCAGGAGTTTCCATCCAACTCTGCAGCAACTGGAAAAGCGGCAAAATAGCTGTTATTTTTACAATTATCATGGTAAGCGGAGCTTTTCTTTTTGTCTTTGAAATAGCATTCTTTACTCATGTGCCCATGCTTGTTACATACAAAGCACCGTGGGCCTTTGCCATGCTTTTTAACATGCGATTGGTTATGTGGATTATGATTAGGCAGTAACTTATGCATATTTTTATTATATGACTTAGCATAGAAAGCAGCAGAATCTGATACCTTAACCTCTTGCAATAACTTAGTTTTTACATAGTCAGCAGTAATATTCACACCAGAGCTCTCTAAAGCCATTATCATCGGTTTGTAGTAATCAGGGAGGCCAGCGAGCAGCAGTGTACCAAGCCACTCGTCTCCTACTATAAAATTGATATTTCGAAGCTTGTGAGCTGTCGATATTACCTTATTGACATATTCTTCGACGCTCGAGCAATTTTCTAGATTAGTGGTTACAAGATCTTTTAACAGGCCTACCTTTCTGCTGAGCCCGGAGTCATCAAATACGGATTCCAATTTTGTCCAAACCTGTTTGGCGCTCGTCGAGTCTTGAACGTGGACATAGTTCAGAGGATCAATTAGTAGAATGATTTTAGACTTCGCTTTCGTGTTTTTTTTGCTGTCCGATACATATCCTGGTTCGTAGGGTTCAATCTCCTGCCATAGTTCTTCATGCTCCAGATAATTTTTAACAGCGAATTTCCAACTTTGATAGTTTTCACGGCCAACCAATTTTTCAATGGTGCCGATTGATATTTGAGAAGATGCCATCATGTAATTAAATCTGAAATGCTGAAAAAGAACGTCGGTGTGGCCGGGACGCGGTAATGGCCGTTGAGATTGCCAACAGCTAATACGAATCTGATTGAATCGCGGTACTGTAGTGTCGAATTACTTTTACTGTATCCTAATGGACATACTGGGCCCATAACCTAATGTTCAATAGAATAATTAGAGGTAATTCCAGAACTAAACTTTATTAAAATAAAAATGCACGACTGAGCGATAAAACTATATTCACGGAACAGGGCGGAAGTACAAGAGAAAAAACATGACAACACAAGTGAACGGAGTGACACTGACAGTTAATACAAAAACGTCACATTACATTATGTTATCTGTGGTTTGTAATTAGTAAACTAATCACAACATAAAACAGTACAATTATTTAAAATACTCATATTTCGTATAAGTCTAATTGAGACTTATTTTGTACTAGGCTGCTTAAAGTAATCACGAAACAGTCAGAAAATAATGATAAGAAGTAGATACTCTCTTAACACGTTAAACACCACGGCAGTCACCGGTGACCGACATTAGCGGAGGATTTGCCTTCAACAGTTTTTTATTGGCAGCCAAAGCCTTAAAAACCACAGAACAAATAAAATATAAACAAAATAACACGCCACAATTTCACATCATTAGTATAGTCCTCTCCTTTCTTAAACTCCCATGATCTCGAGTCACTCATCACTTGTCCCACACAAAACAGCTATCCTCGTCCATAAAAATGACGCAAGAGACGATTTTTGCACATTTTTACGAGCATAGACAATTCGTCAGCAGACTGCAGAACTATTTTACATATTACTCTAATGCAGTCAGATGCATGGCGTCCATTTTATAAAGAACTGGCTGGCAATAAATTTGTTTTATAGCCTCCTGTTTGAAACGAGTTAAAATTTATTTTTGGAATAGATTTTGTTGACTTGAAACCTCTTTGAAGGAGATTTAGAGGTTGAACTGTTATTTATTAAGAAGTTTAGTCTATGTTAAGATTGAAGAAAAGGTTTTTCATACAATTTACTCGAGTCTCTCAAGTTGAGCACTTAAATATTTTATTTTGATGAAGTCTCTATAGCTAAGAATGAAGTCGAAGAATTTGTCAGAAAGCGTTATGACCCTGTTATTGGAGTCAAAGAGTCCTAATTTAAAATTCTCTCTGGCAGTCCCATCTTTGAGAATCTTATACTATGGTACGATGAAAATGTACTTATAAAGTAAATTTAAATGTTCTTAGGTACTCTCTATAGAAACGCCAGGAAATGTTGTAAACTTCTTTCTAAGAGCATCATACCATTATTTCTATATTTTATAGTATAGGTAGGTACGCTTATTTTCTCATGAGCTCCCCATTTTATTGGAAAAATGAAAGGACCTTTAGTACTGTCTTTGCTAATAACATGTAGTATTTTATTAATATTGCTGTCTCCTTTGCTAAGGAAGTTAATTTCCGATGTCAAATATGTACCTACTTACTTGACGGTTCAGGTAATTATGGAAAAATGTGTGAGATATTATCATGTAGTTTATTAGACCTAATAAGACTTGATATTAGTTGAAAAAATATCATTATTGTATGTCGTAAACAAAATAATAAGAATACGGATGACCATTTTACATACATAACATCACGCCTTTTATCCCCGGAGGGGTAGGCAGAGGGGCACAATATACCACTGTACAATGTAACACCCACTTTTCACTATTTACGTTATGAGTCCCATGTAATAGGGGGTGAGCCTATTGCCTTAGATATACCGGGCACAATTCCAGACTCCGGGCTACTACTGACATTTTTTTTAAAACCCAGTACCTAATACTTTTCTCGACCCGGGAATCGAACCTGAGACCCTTTGCCCGGCAGTCAATCGACCACTCAGCCAACGAGGCAGTTATGACCATTTTATACATACTTTTTACTCTGTGTCGTGATCATCGATCCGTTTCCGTCGACACTGCCTCTGCAGGACACAGGTCCGTCATTGAACGTGATCAGATCTTTTTACATACAACCAGCGCAGCTGCAGCTGGTAGGTGCCCTTCATTCATTTTTTATAAAACACTCTATTTTAGACTTTATTCCTAATAAAGATTTAAGGAAGAATTTTAGAAATATTCTACTCAATACCAGTTTTTGTAATAGTTCGACCTACAGTATAATTATAAGCAGATAGTTATGTTCAAAACCATTAGAACAATATTCTCCTGCCCTTCTCAGCTCCACTCGTCTAATGGTAATGAAGTTGTGACGGCACTTAGCACCAGCTCTCATTAGTTGTTAGTTTCTAGCGCTAGACCTAATTACCTAGGTCTGCAATATATTACTAACTTTAGTGTTATTGCGTATTCATGTCAGTAGCACTGTCTATTGTTTTATTTGGGTTTGGGTTTGGGTTTAGTCCTAATTTTCAGTTGAGGGTTGTTGATAATGTTTCTTTGTTAGACACGTGTGAGAGAGCCTTTGTCACGAATGGGCCGGCTCGACCGGAGTGATACCACGGCCGGTGTGTGCTGAATCGATGTGAAACAATGCTTGTGTTGTATTTCATCGCGTAAATGAGGTTACCGGAGGCCTAATTACTCCTCACCAGTCTCCCTAATCACCGAATCCCCCACAATCCTGAAATTTCCAATTCCCTAAAAGCCTCTGGTGTTCCAGGTGACCATGGGCGGCGCCAATTGCTTACCATCAGGTGATCCGTCTGCTCGTTTATCCAATAAAAAACGACACAGAGCTTTATGAGTAGCATAGACTCGAAGTGAGTGATTTTTGAGATAAAAAAAAATCTATAATACCTACCTACCTATTCTACAGTTATTGTAACTGATTTGGTGAACTGAACAAGTAATCAAGGCCTATTGATACATAAAGTGTTATTCTTGGTGTCACTTATTAATTTATTTCTATTATCAGGTCAAACTTCTAGATAGGTAAATTTCTATTGCACCCATCCTTGATAATTCAGCTACCAATAAGAATTATTACCCAACTTCACACACTATACTGTCTACCACAAAAACAGATTGGTAATCTGGAAAACTCTACATCTATCCTTAATGTCCCTTGTAATGACTACTACACGATAGATATGGCCCAAATAGCCCATTCCTTATAGTTTATAGGCTATTGTCGGACTTATAACCCCTAATCCACTAAGCCCAAAATTGCGTGCACAAAAAACTCTCACCAGCTACTAATTACGAACATTTTTTGATGAAGCTGTCGACCTAATTTGTTGTTTAATACCTGTACCATCGTAAAACGTGTTGTTGTGTTTCAATTAGGATTTTGTTACGAAGTTGAGAGTTCATTATGTTATGTTTTAAAATTTGTTTTATAAAATGTATGAGAGAGTTTTAAATTAAATAATTACCTGTCAATCTAACGTAACCCTTTTCATTTTATTTTAAAATTATGTTTTGCGTTCTGTAATATGTTAGCTGAAAATTATATTATAGTATGATTTTGGTCGCCATGTTGTCTTTCCTATATCAACTTAGGTATTTAATGATAGTTATCATATTGGTGTTTAAATTATTCTAGTCTATGCCTTTCAATATTTCAGGAAATCCTGTTGAAATTAATATGCAATATTTCTATCATATTTTCTTACCTAATCAAATCTGCCTCGTTGACCGAGTGGTCGCAAGTACGACTGTTGGATAAGGAGTATCGGGTTTCATTCCCGGGCCGGGCAAAGTATTACTGGGTTTAAAAAAAATCTTAGCAGTAGGACGGAGTCTGGAATTGTGCCCGATATATGGCAATAGGCTCACTCCCTATTACATAGGACTCATAATATAAATAGTGAAAAGTGGGTGTTAGTACAGTGGCATTAAGTGCCGTAATGTGCACCTTTGCCTACCCCTTCGTGGCGTGATATTATGTAATGCTATCAAATCTTCCATGCAGTCTGAACTATCAAAACCCTTTCTCCACTCAGCAAATAGCTTCACAAACATTTGTATCCACCAGGAACAGACCAATATAGTAAGTACAAACAAATCTAGCTATCAGAAGTATTGATCGCGTCCGAACGCCGCCCGTCGCGCCGTCGTCTCAGCTCGCTGGCAGACGCATCCACTTTAATATAGCGTACGACACGGACACATCAAGCTATATAACACCAGTTTACCACAGTCTCGCTTCGTATTATCTTTCCGCATGTTCAAAGGTCAGTTTATACTGGTTTTGTATTTCTTGATGTGACGCCATGTGGACGCCCTAAGTGACGTGAGATATGTATCAACTGAGTCCTGTGACTCATGAGGAAGGGGAGAGTTTCCTGGTTAAAGATTGGTAAATTTTGTTGGCGTAAGTTATTCTTTCTTTGTTTTATTTTTGGCCAAGTATAGTGAAAGGGGAAGGACGTTTGGCCAAGTATAGTGAAAGGGGAAGGACGTGATATACAGGAGTTCTTGAGCTTTTTTTCGGCTGTCTTCTTAGGCTTTCTGCAGCTGTAGCCAAATGCCATTTAACGCTTGTCTACTTGTAGAGTAGAAAACCAAATTATATGGAATTGACGTAAATTTTGACACATGTCAGTCTCATCCCCATACATTTAGTTTTCTACTCTCTCTGTAGACAAGCGCTAAAGTGGCGTTTGGCTAAAGGCACAGGTGACTAAGCTACACCGGTCATGTGTCTTTACTTTTACTTTCCAACATGTTGTCTGAAACTGGAGATCATTTAGTAAGTTGAGTAAATGTTTAAACTATGTAAATGGACAATTGTATTGTGAACCTGATTGAAAAAGAGTAACCTATGGAGTTTCTTGCTCGTTCTTCTCCATAGGAATCTACACCTTGGAATGAGCAAATAGCTTCACTTCTAATTTTATTATTGACGTTCAAAAGTGCCTTTTTGGTCTAATTGAAATAAATGATTTTGATCTTTTGACTTTTTTGACTTTTGATATTTGTCAATTTTAAAATTAAGTAAAATTGCGGGTTACTCACGTGAATGTACTGAGAAAAGCTCTACTAGTTTCGAACCACAGAGGGGTTCTTCCTCATGAGCAGCATGCGCGGTCGTGGCGACGTCGCGCAGCTCACTGGGTGATATACATATTTACGTGAGTAGGTAACCCGCGATTTTACTTAATTTGTCCATTTCAATGAAAATTATAGTAAAATGTGAGTGTCACACAATTGCTTTTGATTTATTGCATAACTTGAAAAAATTACCACGACATTAAGCATGTCAAAGTTACCTTTCCCCTCTTTCCTTAAAATTGACATAAATCTATCTGGATTCCACAATATTAAAGGAGAAATTGAAAGTGAAAGATCCCCACAATGGTCTAGTTACTTAAACACAAAAGTTAATGTATTCCGTATACCTGCGGATACTTAATATTCCGTCCACGATACGTAATCAAAGTTTCTCAGGAAGCTGACGTTGGATTTTGTAGGAAAATTGATTTATTAAAATGTATTCATAAAGGACGAGTAATGCGGTTCTGTAGTATCTAGGTAGCTAATCTTTGGGAAATTATAGTGATGGAGATAATGTTAGGTAAATACATAATCTAAGGAGTAAGAAGGTATATTACATTTTTTAAATTGTATTGTGAACCTGATTGAAAAAAAGTAACCTATGGAGTTTCTTGCTCGTTCTTCTCCATAGGAATCTACACCTTGGAATGAGCAAATAGCTTCACTTTTAATTTTTGTTTTTGTTGACGTTCAAAAGTGCCATTCTGGCCTAATTGAAATAAATGATTTTGACTTTTGACTTTTTTTGACTTTTATTAGCTACTGGTTTAACATCAAGGACCCGTGACAGCCCACTGCTCGGCAGCAGCTTCTTTTTATCAGGTTTTTGCCATTATCTCTATTATACAAATAGGTTGGAGAATGTACTTCACAAGGCTCAAGTTTATAAGATATTGTAGACCTGGCCTCATAGTAGCTTTTACGATTCCTGCGGGAATATGGGTTTACAAAAATATTCTATTCTTTGTCGTATATCGTCTGCAGAACTAAAAAGACTAAATAGTACAATTCTAATAAGATTTGCTAGACTAGTTATTATTGTTCTAAATTCAATTGAGCTGATATACACGATCGATAGATTTCAATAAATCATTTTGTCAATTACATTTTAAAACATGCGAGCATTTAGCCGCCATTTTGTATGTTGTAACCTGTCAACGTTCCTTTTCACTCGGCCAAGGTCCCGCGCTTATTGTTCTTTTTTATTTTTAAATATGACGCCTTTTTTGGACGTATGATGCGTGCAATGAAACGGGTACTGATTGTGATTATTTTTTTAATTGGGTTATGTAATTAATTGTGAATATGGGGTATTTTTCGTTTTTTTTTTTAGGGAATTTGCGATAAATTATAGGTTTCTTGGATTTAGTTATATAGCAATTAATTTTGTGTTACACAAAAATTGTTGTTATACATTTGATATTTTTATGTAACATCTCTATAAATTTACTGCATCACAGAAGAACAACCAAGAATAAGACATAGTTTAAAAAGAAACGAAAAAAGGCTAAGTCTGTTTTAGTGTGAAATATGAAATTTCAATCAATGAATAGCAAAAAAATAATATTGCCACAATCAGATAAGCAAATATACCGCAAGAATATCATTCAGTTCATTCATTCATTCATTCAAAACTCTTTTGTCTATACTCGCATTGTCTTTGAAACTACACTGTCTAGCGAATCTGAACAAAAAAACAATGGAACAGCTAACTAACATTTTTTTACACAAACAAGAAATATTTATGATCTAATATAAATTCAATGAGTTTTGTTACCAGGCGTTAATAGAAGCATTAGGTTGGCTTTTAACATAGGTACTTTCTCTATACAGCTTTTTTATTTTTTAAAAGATAGTTTATATTGTTATTTTACATTGTTTATTAAATTAACGACTGGTAGAATTACAAATATAAGTTAGTATATAATTCTATCATGTATATAATGTTCAATTTTATTTACGTAATGTTATTACTGAATTACTGATTTATCAAAGAACTTTTGATTGACCTAGTGAATTGGATAGGTAAAATACAAAGAAATGCCAATTTTTAGAAATTATTAGTAAGATTTGGATCCATTTCCTATGGTTTTACAATTAAAATTATAATAGTTATTAATTAGATATGTTCTTAGTAATTTACTTTTACTTTCGATTGAAACTATCGAATTACAAATTGATTTTAAATAAATAAATCTCTCACAACTATCAATTAAGCAAGAAACATAATATGTATATTTTGCAAAATCCTATGTAAAAGCAATTCTTTTCAATTAGCACCTATTAGAAGCAAAAACTAGAATTCTAGTGCTTCTCACCTATTACCTAACATGCTAGTATTTGCAATGTTCGATTGTAAAACAGAAGCAATTAGGTCTGTACTGAGTAATGTGGCAATGAATCATATTGCCAAAGGGTTTAGGTGTAGAATTGCTTGAATATGCAAATTAAATTAGACCTTAGTCAGTTGTGATGTCAGATGTGAAAATAAAATGACTGGACGGTCACGTAGGGAGGTATAGAATGAGTAAAGTGATTGATAAAGGTAGTAAATAAAATAAGAAAAACAACTACAATATGTTAAAAGAAAGTTATAACGACATCCAAGTACAACAACGTAGGACAATTTTGAGTTGACAAGAAGTTTCTGGACTTCTCTCAATTTTAAGGAAACTTCTCTGTAAGTAATATTTATTTAGTGTTAGGAATTCAATTACGAAAATTAACATAATATCAAAAATCTTTTTTTTTTATGGCATTAGCCGGCAAACGAGCAGATGAATCACCTGATGGCAAGCAATCGGCGTCGCCCATGGACACCTGGAACACCAGAGGCGTTACAAGTGCGTTACCGGCCGTTTGGTGATTAGGAGTTTGAGGATGGTTGGTGATTTGGGGATTGGGGAAAGGGGGAGGGCTCTGAATCTGTAGGTATTCTTGTATTACATAAAAACTATGAAACCAAAATTAGAATCTACTCCTATTAAAGTATCTTTCTACTTACGCCTTTGTTTTTAAAATGAAACTACTCTGATGTAACTTTATCCACAGTCGTCTCTGAATGATGATGTCATCGTTAGGGCGTAAATTTACTTCTAATTAGTGGTAATTATACTGATATAAACAGTCTGGTACCTACCACTCACTGAACCTCAGTAGTCAGTACCTAATCACGTTTATTATGACAGTCAGTTACTGTTGACTGTTGATGACTGCTTTTTTTAAGGGGGGAAAATCATCGAATGACTGCTCCCGCCTGGGTAAGGCGGAAGGGAGTGTCAGACTCTTACTGACTAAAAACCACCCCGTTCCTTCTGCACGTCGAGCCGGAGCCCCGGTTACCCGTTAGGTTCTCCGCGACGTTGATGACTGCTAGAGATATTTCAAGGCCTTCTGACTGTGTATGACTTTATTTACTCGTGTAAGATAGAATGGATGAAATAAGTTGTAGAGAATCCTCGGCAGTCCATGGGCGACGCCGATTGCTTATCGATGCTCGTTTACCGGCTTAACCCACAAAAAAAGTCAATGTTTCTAATAACATGAATTTTTTCATAAGTATTAGCGTTTAATTAGGTGTTTATAATGTAGGCATCGTGACCTTTAAAAAGTTACAATTCAACACCCAACAATAGTTTATTGACATTGAAAAAGAAAACGAAAGAAACTGACAATGAAAGTGAAAATACAACTTCACCAATAAAATCGGAAATAAAACTGTTTTAAAAGGAAAACTTCTAACTATATAAAATATTGATCGACACAGGAATGCCCCAAACTTTAGTACTGGCGCTCTGACTCACTACTGAGTCATGCGAATAAAAACATCCAGTTAGCACTGACACGCCCTGCCCCCAGGCAATTATGACGCTGTAGAACTAAACAGGAAGGTTGAATTGGATTGTAGGGCTCTATGTAAACTGGTCGTGTCTCACGCACGTCTCAGTTCTGGCCTTCAATCTATAATGATGTTTGTTGTCTTCGATGGTTGATGGTTTGTCATCACATTCGGCATTCACAGTGAGTTTGTCACGCGAATTGTATTTGGTGAAAGTCAGCCATCTGATATTTTTAATAATAACTGCATTGTTCTTATCATCATCATTTTGGAGTTCAAAAGAATCTACTGGTGATCAAATGCCTTCATTTAGGTTTTTTAAATATTGGCCAATGTTTTAGAACTCGAAATTGAGTTACCAAAACAATTAATGAATTCTGCTGTCCAACCATCAATGGCTAGTCAAAATTTTAGGACATACCCAGTAACAAAAAGTAAACTTAATTTAGAATATTCATATTTGACAAGCACCCGTCACTAGGGTCCAATTTCGCCAATTATTTTCTCTGCTCTGTATCCTAACTGAAACTGGACCCTTTGTACAAATTATGTCCAATTACTCCACTTCAGTTTGGCATCCCAAATATTTCTGTTCACTGAATAGTCACAGTTCAAATATGCGAGCAAAAGTAATGGGTGCTATTTGTTATATTGAAAAATGAGTTTTATTTTTAGACAGTTTAGATGGATATTGGTGAAGCTTTCAATCATAGACTTTGGTCTTTATTTTGAACTGAATAAGTAAGTATAACAACTCCACTTTTATAAGCAAATATGAATCCATATTCCACATTTTGCGAACGCTAATGTGTTTTACATCAAATACAAATCTCGATGGAAGTGGGTCAGAAAGCAATCAATCTTTCTTTTACTTCTTTGAAAGCATTCCAATATTTCTTTCAGCAAGTTGTGTAGGTATGCTATAGTTGATAGCGGTTAGGTACTGGGATTGTTTCACCCCGTATAATACCGTGTTCTCGATGACCACTCGAGGCTGGGAACAAGCAATAAGTACAACTTTTCCAATTGGAATTCGTTTGACATGCCCTGGGATATTGAATCCCGGACAAGTTCCCGGGATGCACGCAACAAAGTTCCTACATGTGTAACTTTTTGCAACTACGACTCTCAACCTCCGGCCGCTCGCTCCGGTCCCATTTACGAAGTAGTGGATGGAACTTTTTAATTTTTTTATTTGCGTTTTCCTGTTCGTATAAAAGTTACTCTGGAGCTATGTGATGTATGTTATGAGTGTTGATATGAGAACAATTGAATTTACCGTCGATCACAAAATGTGGTTACTACTAACAAATTGAATGAAGCTTGCAGATTTATCTTCAACGAAAATTTTTTGTGCGGGTATAGATTTGGAATTGTACACAATGTATGATAATAATTGAAGAGTCCTTACACCCAAAAAATATCAGGTATAAGCTATGATATTCAAAAAACCAGTGCCCATAACATTTTTGCAATCACTGCTCTATTATACTCTCTAGATTCTTCAAAGAACATATCAACGAAGCTCATTTTGAGAGCTATAAGAAATCCTACACGTCATGCGCAATGACCTCGTAAAGATGAAATAACTGCCGTAATAAAATTCGCAGTCATAAACAGTAAACTCCTGAACTTATTACGAGCGCATTATCTCATTGACCCATCCAATTATGGCCTGTGACCAATAAAATCATTATTCCTTCCACGTGTTTGATTCCCGACTTATTCAATTATTTTCTATTCTATTCTAATGTGCTATTTGGTTTTTGTTTTTAGAAGCGTTACCTCGTCGAATTTTTTATTACTAAGTCGTCCCAATTTAATTTTGAAATGAAATCACTTGTCATCTTCGGGCACAAGATTGATTTAATTTTGAAGTTTAGTTGGTGATGATTTAGTAAGATGGTTATTCAAGGGAAACTTTAAATATTCAATTTAAAGTTTTCCTTATTCGTATTCTAAGATTTCCAAATAAATGATAGAAGTCTAGTCAAACTAAAAATCCCAACAGATTAGAAAATTGTTTTGAACAAATGTGAACAAAATTTTGGCACACGCAAACTTACTATTATGTGGCATGTATATTCTGAACTATCACGACATATTCCTAGCTTCCTACCAAGTGGTAGGTACCAGGGAGTGATTGGCACTATAGTGATAAACCTTCCAACAGTTGTTAAATGTAAAAATATTTAGAGACTGACAAAAGAAGTGGTAAAGTAAAAAACCTATTTTTCTTCTAGTCTTTGTTATTCACTTGATGAAGCATTTTTTATTACAACAGATACTTACAAGACAAATGACTTCTCAAAACGATCTTGATGACAGATTTAGGTCTTAAGATATTCTTCATAAGCCACAATAACAATGATATCATTTTCCTTAACTTCATAAAGGCAAACAATACTAAATTATATTACAGTAGTCCAAAATTGGAATCAAAGTAATTTAGTCTTTATGACACACTCTGTATAGGCGCCAGTAGATGTATTCACCGTTAGATTTTAAACTGTAATGTCAAAGACTAAGGTTGAAAATTCATTAAAGAGGTTGTTGTGCTAAGTCAAATCTGGGTTGCAGAAAGAATCAAGCTAAATTAAAACAGATTTGGGCCTCTGTACTGGCTAAAGTACAGTCATGTTAGTACGAATTATGGTCAAGGACAATTCATGTCTCAGTTTATTTTTGTATCAAAATGTCTTGTGAATGCTGTACACTTGTACAGTACAGGTTTTGTATACGCTTGTTGCTTTTGTTCTTATGTGAAGTACGCATTGCTCCATCTTTTGGCTCATTGAATTCGGTAGTTGATGCTTATTTGAAGATCGTGAGGATTGCCTATTATTTTCTTTGGAGGATGATTATTAACATCAATATAGATTTTGAAAGCGCGGCACAATTTAAAAGGTCTTTTTTAAAACAAACAAGATTCGTATCTGCATATCTATCTATTTTTATTCATATTTCACCAGACCGACTTCTATTAAAACAGGAAATTAAAAAAGAACCAACACTCCAGTATTAAAATATCAACCTTTAAATCACCCTCACTTTGCCACATGACTCATACAGAGGGGTAGCAACTTTTAAGGGGTTTCAACAGCTGAATGGCCTAAAAGACCCTAATGAATGGTCAGAGCTTGTTAGAATGACTAGCGTGTCTGCGAGGGGAAGTGGACCTAGGAAGGGTTATTATTACCAACAAAAGAGGTACAAGTTTCAACCCTCTGTTACTGACTGATTACACACATGTTTGGACACATCTGATATTGATTGGAACATCAATATAAAATGTTCCGTTTTATTATTTACATGAGAAGTGGTGAAGACTGTTATTGACGGCGCTAATTTCGATTGAACTGCACCTGACGATATTTGTTGGGTAATACCATTGACAAGCGACATTTATTATTAATATTTAATGGTTTTATGAAATAGACTTCCGATGGTAGAAGTAACAGCAGGATGTATAAAATATTAATTGGTTATGGTCTGAATTTATAAATACTAAATGCGACTATTTGGCAAATACATTAATGTCTTCGAGATAACTATCAAATAAATAATAACTCACTCCAAAACATTCCTGCTACTACCATATTTGGAATATTTCATTCCATACATAGCAACTAGTATAAAAAGTAAATGTCATAACCAAAAACCAATCCCAAAATCCATACAAGTTTCAAAATTGTAGTGCACGCAGCGATGTTGGCGGCAAATTGTTGCAAATCTAATTTCGAGCTGTCAGTCTGCAGATTGCGCTCGTTCCTAACTCTGGGGACGCCATCATGCCGCAAAATCGGGACAAGCTGAGATTCAACAGATATGGGTCGGGATTGATACTAAAAATAGTTCGCATACTATGTTTAAGGATGAAATCATTACATAGGCTCTATCTACCATGATGAAGCAATAAAAAGTAATCTGACTAAAACGTCGCGTGACTTTTCACTATTTAGTCACAGGATAATATTAATTCTCTAAGACTTGCTTCTTTCTAAAGGTCACGATGAAGATTAAAAATGTCGTTCAAACTAGAAAAAATCTCTGAATCATCTTGATATATTTAGTCATACATGGAAGGTATAATTTTAGCTCAACATTTAAATGACAAACAGAGAAACACAATATCCTTAAATATTGTCCAATTGAAGGAATAGCTGGTAAACTAATTCCTTCAACAAGATGAGGTAAGATGTTACAATTTCTGCGAATAACAGTGAAGTCACCACTTTTATGCGGAGATCGGGAACAGGAGAGAATAAACAGATCCGTCTTGTATTTACTTTGGACATAATGACTGACATCTGTTGGTAATGAAAAAGATTCGCGACTGACCGCCGATAGAGAAAATCTTTTTGTTCTTTTGCGAGATGACCTTGCAAGAGAAGATAAAGTAGTTAGTATCAGTGTAGTTGATGTTACAGAGGTAGATTGTTTTGCTGTAGCTAATACTAATAATAAAAGTGCACTAAAATATTAACGTCAAAAAGAGATCATTAATTTGTAAAGCAATATCACCCTTCTAGACAAAAACACGTGTATATTAAACACCTCTCAAGTTAAATTTCTTTTGCCTATCTTCACTATAGAAAACAATCTGCTCTTCAAAACAAAACATCATCTATTAACGCCAATCAAATTATCCTTCACCCGAACAATAGCACCATTGTCGTCCGATGAAGTAATTATTTATCATTATTTATATCTACTAGTCTTTTAACAAAACCTTTTTAAAACACGCACAGATACTAATAGTGAGTGAAGCAATGATGACTCATTTAGCACCTAGCTAGACGGGCGCTTGAAACGTGTTGATTGGCTATTTGGAATTAGCAAGGAACATAATTGTTGATTGATTACCTTATTGATTGAGAAACTGTTAGAATGAGGCATGATAATTTAGTGTAGATAAGTAACATAAAATATTTTTGCTCTTGTATTTTGGGAACCTACATATTTAATTGTGGGAGAGTCATGCTTCGGCACGAATGGGCCGGCTCGACCGGAGTGACAGAAAACCGACGTGAAGTAATGCTTGCGTTGTGTTTCGTCGTGTGTTACCCTCCCCTTCCCCAATCTCCCCAATCCCTGAATCCTCAACTATCCTCAAACTTCTAATCCCCAAAAAGCCGGTAACGCACTTGTAACGCCTCTGGTGTTCCAGGTATCTATTGGGCGGTGGCGACGCCGATTGCTTACCACCAGGTGATCCGTCAGCTCGTTTACCGGCTTATGCCATAAAAAAAACATGATCCCAAAATGATGACTTTAATGTAGAAGAGAGGCCTTGATCGAGTAGAGAACGTCTTTTGCTTATTGATGATGATTATGCTATCTATTGATGAAAACAACGCCCATTTAATAACCAAAAAATCTTTTGTAACTACTTACAAAATATGTATACTAAAAATCCTGAATATACATACATCGTACACTCCCAGTAGTGGCCACAGTGCTCGTTAACTGACGTGTTTGGTTGACATAAAGTGACCATATTTGGCTGTGTTTCGCGACTGATTGCGAGGCCACTGTGGACCAGCCAATTTGTGAATTACGAAGTCAAACTACACTCAATTTGTGAACACTTTTGGGACAAATGTGTCAGTTTTGGCACTGAAAAGAGCATATGTAATGGCTTAACTAGAGAAAAGTTGGTGTTGGCTAGTGTAGCAAATATTAAATTGAGTCATTCAAAGAAAAAAAGTGTGATGAAAATGAAACACATGTCAATACATGTGTAGGTACAATTACCTAATTACTTATAAATACAAAAAGGATTACCTACAATTGAAGAGCTGTATACAAAATCGCAATTTAACACCAAGAAAGCATACCAAGCAAGAAAGATATAAACGAATCTACTCCAAATCATAACAAATGAACATTAGAGTCTCTTGAAACACACGAGGAAGACCCAAAAAGAAACAATATCTTCACACGAAGCTTCCTAACGGATCAACTTGGTACAAAAACTCGTAGACGTATAAAATAAAACCTATTTTCTTCTAGAGATCCACTCCAACACGTTTTACTGCTTGACTTTGAAACAGTTGGAGAGTATCTAAGTGCTAACGTTTACCTAATACAATCGTGGAAGGAACTCCGAACCTTTATGCTCCAATTATTTTGTACTTAGGGCCTGAGTGCCTCATTTACTTTCGGATATTCTTTGAACGAATTTCCACTTGAACATTTTGAATAACGCGCCAGTAAAGAAGAAAGGTACTGTTCTCCTTTTTAATTCTGTTCGTAGGTGTTATGTAGGGCTCTTGGATTTTCTAAATAAAGTCGGTTTATGATAACAATTTTGCATAATTTTACTTAAAACAAGAATTATCACTCAACATATTCAAATATGTGAACTTGTATGTTTGTAAACGCACCCACGACACAGGAGATAATCCTAGTGTGGGGCAACGTTTAAAAAAAAAAAACATATTCAAGTGAAGCAAGCCAGAGATGAGATACGTACTTCTACGTACGCGAAGAATCATTTTAGTAAAATATTCTATAAAAAAAAATCCTTCAAGAATCTTAACAATGCCTGAACCTAAATTTCCAATATTCAGAAGATTAGCATGACCTTTCAAGTCGTCTACTTTCTTCCCGTCAATATTCGCTGCTACCGCTCCTAATTCATCAATCATGTTTTTCTCATTACTTACGCGTTTGGTCATGACGTCATTAATTTCTGGAATACTAACGTAGAATATTTTTCCAAAAACTAAATCATTCGTGAACGATAATTCCTGGATTATGCTGCATGAAAACATTTCGTGAAAATTATTGAGTCAGAAGCGGCTTATCTGGTGCAAAATGTTACCCCTTGCGAAGCGTAACCTAATGTTCTAGATAAGAATGTTGTAAGCATCTATTTATGTAATGATTATGCTTTTGTTGGTAACAAGGCTAAAGATAAAAGATAATTTGACTTTATTCTTCTTCCATGCCACTTTGGAGATGAACAAGTTGATGTTAGTTATTGTCGTGTACATTTTAGAAGAAAGTACAGTTTGGAACACTTTATTAAAAGTAAAATTAGAGATAAGTTCACTTAAAACTGTTTTAGTAATTAATTGGAGTTGTAAAGGTGTTATTGTGCCAGGAGTCATAGGATATGTGTCTTACAAGCCTAGATGGTCTACACCTACACAATTACCAAAACCTTTAAAAGAAAATGTAGAAACTGAAGACGAAAACCAAACACAAGGAGAAAACAAAAATAAAACAGAAAACCCTTTCTTGAAATCTATACAGAACACAAAGAAAGATATTGTACACGGTAATAATCCGGTCTTCAACGTAGTACCGCACAATTTCCACCACTCCTTTGAACTGGTAAATCCAAGACTAAGGACAGCCTTAGCGAAGAGCTCGCTGAACAGAAGTAAATAAATATATTGCACAATACTCCTTCGTTTTACGCCTTTCTTTTAGTATCAAGCTTTCTTGTTACAGCTTTGTTATTGAAACTTGCTGCTTTTGCTTCTACAGTTTTAGTATTTTTATTATCTACGTCGATTTAATCTTTAGTATCTGGTATGCTGTATTATTATTCTTTTCACCGACAGAATGTTTATATAGACTGTTTTATTGATCTAATATTCCCTAACATGTTTGTTGAATTTGAATTCTCAGGCTAAATATTGTAATGTGAAAGAATATTTATTTATCAATTTCTGTCTTTGTTTTAGCGATATTGTGGGTCAAAAGGATTTTGAAATTCTTTGACAATTGATTCAATTTGTTTTAATATCGATTCTAATGATATGTAGTCGATAAATCCACATAAATATATGCGTTTTTGTTTTTGTTTTATAGAAGCTTTGTAAAATCGAGAAAGATCTAGAAGCAGCCCAGCTTTCTAGACAAAAGGTTGTCTATAAAACTAAATCAAGCACGTCTAGAAGACGTCAGCATAAATAGTGTTGTTATTATGAGCACATGAGTCAGTGTGTCTATTTCCTAAGCAGTCAGTTGTTTCTCTTCGGAAGCAAGCGTCACTATTGTTCCCTTGTCTTGTATAGAAACTTGTTGTTAGACGATGTTGTCATTGTGAGGAGAAACTAGGCAAGGGTAGATGATGGAGGAAAATTTCTAAAATACATACCTATATTTAATCTAGGTACTGGTTTCCTTATTCGTGTACTTTGTTAGACAATTCACGACATAAAGAAGGATCACATGAAAAAAGGTAAAAAAACTATAAAATAAAGTACAAACATGTTTTCGGAATTAATTACCATACGACCATTTGCTAAGTACTTACGAAAAAGTCTACACCTAAATTTTTGTCTGGATAAATCTGACAAAAACAATTCTAACAACTGGAATGGAGTGGAGCCGTCAAAAGTTGGACATAATACCTATAAAACCAGCTTAAAAATACGTAGCTTTTCAACCTAATGAGTCCCAGGGATTTGCGCCCAACAGTGAACATTTCTGCCCGGGACTGATCCCTAACAAAATGTAACTTTTAATTCAATTATGAAAAGTTTCGACGTTGAGACAGGTGTTCAAAATTCCGTCCGCCCACTGTCCACTTCAAATTAATACTGTCGACTACAAATTATGTTGAATACACAGTGGTTAAACGTATGAAAATGTTCGGACAAAATATTCTTTCCATTCATAATCAAAGCGGGCAGTTTATTGTTTGTTTTTTACGAATATTTTTATGTAACAACTTACGTTTGATTGTATGTAATTACATTCCAATCTTCATCGCTTTCTTCGAATTGATTCAAAAGAGATTTTATATTAAAAAAGTGAGATAAAAAAGTGTTCTGTTCAAAGTACAAACGCCATTTAAAATCAATTCTATTCGACACGATTCTGTCACGAAGTTGTCCGATAGTTTCCGATCGCGTCGACGATAAAATGAAATGATTTGTGCCAGTCGCTTCTATCTAGATAGCAAAGTTAGAAGCACTATTGAGATTGTTTTACTTCAACTGCCATGTTTAGGGACGGGCAGTTGGTACTATTGGTTTATTGAGAAGTTCTAGATTGAAATGTTTGATCAGAATGGCTGGTGATTAAATAATTTTGATGTTAATGTAGTTTGGTATGGATTTTTAAACTGTTTACTGCTGGATAACTCTTACGTGATTGAAATAGACAGAAATTAACTTAAAAAAAAACAGTGACAGAAATGTATCACCAATGACCCGAATATACGGAAAAGTTAAAGGAGATTACTGTATTGTTCAAAAATGGATTGTAATTTTTAAAATCTTGAAATTCAAACAAAACGATAAAACTAAACACTGTAAAACTACAACAGTTTACAGGTATAAAGTACGCTAGAGTAAGTCGAATCGTTGATTGATATATCTAGGTTAGTGTAATTCAAGTTCGACAATACATTTACGCAACAGAACTGGATTAAAAAAGAAATTTATCGCTACGTTACAATGATTATCGTGTTAAATACACATTTTTCTATTTGATACGCATCATTAACGATCCTATCTGATTGATTACTAGACAAATAGAGTTCCCCATCATAAATAAAAACTTAAACATAATTTGTTTACATTTGTATGTCATCACAAAAAAAGATGGCCGGCGAAAAATATTTTTCAAATTTTTGAATAAAGAATGCACGGTGTTCCGCGTGGATTAAAATACAGGCCGAATTTGGAAGCAAACTTTATGATGGCATTTTATTTTTGTGAACAAAATATTTTTTTAAATATTTCGTTAAAATATAGACAATAAAATAAAATTCGAACGGAATGTTCAACATGCCTCGCTAGGCCGACACTTGTTTCGTTTACAGCGAATATTCTGTTATATTTTTTTAAACAAACTAAGTAGCGTATAAATAAAAATAGATAATATTTAAAATATATATGCCGGAATACTGAAACGTTACTCAATTTTAAGTCGCGCTTAAGTATAGTTCTGTCTCTACACATTCTTTGTAAAATAATAGAGACAGCACGATATTGAAGCATGACTTAAAATTGAGTAACGTTTCAGTATTCCAGCATTAGTGTACTATTCGAGGGGTAACGGGCTATTTGGTTTAAGCGACATTTTGGGCGATATTGAGTTATATATATATTCGGAATCAGCGAATTTTTCTCCGTTGAATGATGCCGGTTTCATTAAAATCGGAGCACTTTTTTGGCGTTTCAAACAATTCTATTTTCATGTTGTTTCCAAAGTGGCAGTGTATTAAACGACATGGATTTCGCATTTTTTATTAAATTATGTACTTGAACCATACCATCATATTAATAACCGAGACATAAACCAGTCACCCTATCTCTAATGATTAAGTCAACATGAGTTAAAGCGTTTTTCTTGTTTCTAATTTTTATTAACAAGTAACTTGAATCATTTTGCCTTCCCACTAATCACACGGTGTAATGTCGCTTAAAACATTTGTCCGTCATCCAAATGCGTCATGGTACGTCTCTTAAACATTTCTAGCTGCCTCTATTTTCTACGCAGGGTGCTACTTAAACCAAATAGTTGTTTTCGTTCAGATATTTTGTTTAGTCATAAACCATTTAACCCTCATTTTTTTTAAATGCATGTCGTTTTGTACAGACGATAACATTGATAATGAATATTGAAACATTTTTCCAGTATTCATAGAAATACGAGTCGGTCTTTCAATCACTAAGTTTTAATATGGTACATTTCAATCATGTCATATGATACCATGTTTAATTCATCGCCCTGGTGTTAAAAATCGTTATCATCCAACTGGACTATCGTGCGCTGGCGCTCCAGTCACTCCAGAGTGCGCCGAAGACAGACCGGACGCGTGCACACCGCCAGTGTTTACGTAAAACGCTCATCGAAATTGAATCCTAAGTACTTTAATTTCAAGATGAACTCGCGGTCGTTCGAAGACTTTGGCAACAATGACTTTGATGACATACAATCTACGGCTGATTTAGCAACAGCTTTCGACGTTAGCGTCAAAACAATATTGGTACATTTGCGTCAAATTGGCAAGGTAAAAAAGCTTGATAAGTCCCACAAACTAAATGATCAACAGAGCTAAGTATGCATCGAGCAGTGCGAGGGGGACTGGGATGCCGTCTCCTCCTTTTGCGAAGCAGTTATGCTAGCTAAGGAGGAGGCGGGACGCGTGAGGCAGCGAAGCGCTGGCTCCTCGCAACCCAGCCACCGCGAAGGACACACCTGGCGTCGGGGATCGCGGGACGATCTCCAGTTACCGTAAGCGCGGGCCTGCGGACGATGAGCATGGGTGGCTCCACGTCCGACCAGAAACAGACCCGAGACCACCACAGATGGGGCCCAACAGGGTCGATGCCGATTCGGAGTCGCGGAGAACCTAACGGGTAACCGGGGCTCCGACTCGACGTGCAGGAGAAGAAACGGGGTGATTTTTAGTCAGTAAGAGTCTGACACTCTTTCCCGCCTCACCCAGGCGGGAGCAGTCATTCGATAATTTTCCACCCTTAAAAAAAATGCATCGAGTAGTGCCTTGCACTGCACTGCTCAATATACACACAAATGAAAGAATTTTGATTTGCATTGTCACCTCCGATGAAAAATGAAATCTGTGTGATAACCACACGCGTTTAGCATGTTGGTTCAATCCTAGTTCAGCACCTAAACAATGCCCTAAACGAAAACTTACCCCTAGAAAAGTGATGGTCACTGATGGTCTAGCGCTCGCGCTATTCTGATTCATCACAAATTCTTACCAAACGGAGTGAGCATTACTACGGATGTGTAGTGTGAAGAACTGAACACAATGATGGAGAAGCTGACACATCTCCAACCAGCACTGGTCAATCGCTAATCTCCATTGCTCCTGCATTACAACGCGCGACCTAAAGCTGCACAGAGACGGCCTCCACGTTACAAGAACTGGGGTTGTGAAGCTCTCCGACATCCCCTACTCACCAGTCACCAGACTACTTCTTTTTCCAGAATTTGGATAACTTCTTGGCGGGAAAAAATTTAATAACCGAGAGGCAGTACAAAATGCATTTGAAGAATTTGTTGCTACCCGTCCAGCTGATTGAAGAAGGGCATCAATAAACTGCCACTGCGTTGGCAACGATGCATTGATTGCATGGGTGATTACGTTGATTATACAAATAAAAAATACATGAAAAAATCGTTTAAATTTTTTCATACAAAACGGCAATTTCAGTAAATGACCCATTAATTTAATTGATTTTGCTGAAATATAATCGATATTCCTATTGAAACTGTATTATTACTCTAAATAAATACTTTGATATTGTGTTGTGTTTATTTATTCAATGTAAGCATCTGAGATTTTCGGTGATTGCGATATATCCAGGTTGTTTTATCAGCCATTAATCGCCTTAGATGTAAATAAACATAAACATTAAACGTTATAATTTCAATGTTATATGTCACATAAGTAAATTAGCCTGTCACTCATTTTAGTCTGAATTGGTAGTTAAGATAAATAGCTTGCTTCTATTAATTTTGGGTTTCGTCACTTCATATTTTTTAGCTGACTCTATAAATAGAGTGCATTGTCACTTAATTTTTTTTCCTTGTAGCCAATTGTAGTTATGAAGTCACTTAAATCGTTTTTCCTGACTCTAAAAAAGGGCAGATTGTATTAAGCGACATTTATCTTTGTAATTAAAGGTCCGCTTTATTTAGAATTAGCATCAGCAACTAGATAATTTAATTTAAATTTCAATGCAATTTACCCCGTTCCAATAACTGCAGAAATGTTTTTGTTACGATTTTTTTTTCCAAATTTCAAACTTTAAAAGGCTCTCCTGTAAAGTTGCAAAAATGTCGCTTAAACCAAATAGCCCGTTACCCCTCGTATTATTACTAAAAATACATCATATTCGTAATGACTATTGACATGCCGTTCAATAGTTAATAATTTTATTAATTAGGTAGTACAATTAGAACATTTCATCACGTTCAAGAAAAAACTGTAGAATTTCAAATCGAAACGTTTTTACAAAAACATACGTAACCTTCGTTTGCCAACGTAAACTGAAGTAAGCAATTTTTCACAGTTCATTTGTTCACGACAATTTTGACAGCACATGCAACAATCGATTCGATCTCGATTCTCGTGCATGTGCATAATTATTGCGTTACATCGATTTGTATTCGATAAATCGTGGTAATAAAATTGTTTTATTCGATAAATCATGCTAATGAAATTGTTTTATTCGTTTCAGGTATGTAACATAGCGGTATAGGTGAGGGTGGGAGCATTTTACGGAATCAAGTAAGTAATAAAATATAAATAGGTCTGAAAGCATAGTAAGAAATCCAATCCTATAGTAACGTAATAAAGGCGATAGGCTGATCTCGATTACCAAATTATTCTTTTTCTACCCAGGTGAATAAAACAGTTAATATAATTTTTACTAAGAAAATATTACACACCTCTAGCTTACGAGATTTCGTATTAAGTACTGTTTATATGTATATATGAAGTAAGCATAGTAGCATTATTATAATAGTACCATGCTGTTCAAAAAATTTGCTCTTATTTCTTGACACGCAACAGTTTAGCACACTGTGTTAGTAAAATGCTTGTAAATAATTTTTGTAATAATATTGTAAAAACTAACGTTCCAGCGGTGTTGCTGCTTTCTGTACCCAATTAACTAGAGCACACGCTAAGTTTTTGCGAAGCGATCAGCCGGCACACTGTGCAGGAATTATTTTATAATAGGTTTTACTGACGCCTTGTTCTCGTATTTTGACCACTGTGCAATTGCAAGGGCAAAAGGATTTTTTGAACAATAAGAAATAGAATTATCAGGAGACAGACTTAATCCAAAACACTTTTTTTTTTAAATACTTATATCTGAATGGTGAAAGGGTACTCGACTAAAAGTTGTAGTTAAATATCTTGCCATCTGTCTTTTAAATAAACGTTGGCCCACACTAGGATTTGGTCCTGTAGGTGCGTTTACAAACATACAAGTTCACATACATATGACACCCAGACTCGAAACAACAATCTGTGGATCACACAAAGAGTTGTTACGTACTGGAATCGAACCCGCGACATGTTGCGCGGCAGCCAGTTGCCCAGCCACCGTGCCAACCGTCCAAAAATCACAATTCTTTGTAGACAGTTTCAGGTACTTACCAAAATATCCCAAAGTCCTGACAATCTCTCTTATTAAGTCAGAATTTAGGTACCACATATTAAGGTACCGCTTATAATCCGATCTTTTCTAATATACAGACACCATTAACAACAAACCACAACCTCTATAAGACCAAGATGTAATTATACGGTGGCACTGAGGTACAATCAAGTGGTACATTAATTGGTACCTCATCTCCGTTCACAATGAGATTAGAGGGCATCACCCTGTATCATATGTGTCTACATGGTGTACTTGTGTCTAATGCTTGAGGTCTACAATCTGCATAGATTATGTGGAATTCTGTCTATGGTCGTCTGTGGCTGCGGTAGTGGGGGGTTGTGCATACGTAGCATTCCACAACAGTGGAATATTATTAATGTAGTGGTGAAGTTAGATAGAGTCCAAAATTATGAATTTAGATGCTTAAGTCGTAGGATAGTTACCTAGAACAATGGACTTCTGTAGGTGTGTACACAAAAGTATTTGCTTTAATATCAAACAAAAATCATGCCCTAAGAAAGTACGAAGGGAATAATTAATATATTATTTAAATCAACAAACTCGCTCTTGCTGATACTTATAACTTTACTACAACCATTAGAATTCGCAAGTACCTACCTAAGTTTCGCGTACGGATCTAGACGTTCTAAATGCGTGCGCCGGCGCATCTAATTTTGGCGACGAGAGCAACGTACGCGCGCGATCAATGTCAACGACCATTGCAAGGGACACGTAGGGCTAGAACATTGCTAATTAAAAGTATTTATTCACTGCTTATAATATGTAGGAGGTTGAGTATGTAGTGGTGATAGAAGAATGCATTTGTCTTTAACCCTACTGTTTCTGTAAGTGTCATATTATGACATGGTTAAGGGACTACACATTTGACAGGAATTGGTCAGCAGTACCCTTTGATAAACCTGAATCTGTAACTTTACAAATTTCAACGAAGGATGGTTGCCGATGCTGATATATATAGATGAAATAAGTTTTGTGTTACTAGCGCCATTGTTCGTCTCCTGTTTTTTTATGGCATAAGCCGGTAAACGGGCTGTCGTATCACCTGATGGTAAGCAATCGACGTCGCCCATGGACATCTAGAACATCAGAGGCATTACAAGTGCGTTACCGGCCTTCTGGAGATTAGAAATTTGAGGATCGTTGGGGATTCAGAAATTGGGGTGATTGGGGAAGGGAAGGGTAATAGGGCCTCCGGTAACCTCACTCACACAACGCAAGCGTTGCTTCACGTCGGTTTTCTGTGCCGTGGTATCACTTCGGTCGAGCCGGCCTATTCGTGCCGAAGCATGGCTCTCCCACAAAAGACTCTTCCCGTCTATTTTAAATCTGCTTTAATTTTTCGAGTATTTTAGAGCAAACAGAACTGACGCCTTTCATTGACGCCTTTGATAGGATGTATAGGAAACAACTCTTAAAATTTGTCAGTAATACTATGATACGTATTGATTTCATATACAAAATACAAACTTAATTTCACCTTATCAGCTACAAAACATGAAATCCATAATGTAATTGAATAAAACTTCATCGAAGCGAGCAAATAGGGTGAATGTCGCCATTTTACGGCAAACAGTTACGTACCTTATATATATGTGTAATACAACATAATATTATTTGCACTCGGCTGCGTGTGACGCGCAATCCAATTTCCAGGCCATCAGACTATGTACTACGTTATGTACAAGTACATAATACCTAATGTATCTAGTAAATACGTAGGTCCTTGAGTAGTAACCTTTAAAGGAAATCTTTGTGACCTTTCAACTTAGGTGAATTGATCTTAATGACTTTTATTAATGTCATAAAGGTTTTGGAGATTAAATTTGGTAGTTTCCAGGGTATCAAAATTAAAAATCTAATTTGTCCGTCAGTTAGATAATAAAAAAATATTAGACACGTATTTTTTTTATTATGTCGTATTAAGTTGCAATACTTAAACAAAATGGCGTTAAGTTTAGAAGCCGGAGGTTGTTACGTCATAACGTGCTACTAAATGTAGCACGCTGTGACGTCACACGATATTTCAAATTAATATGTCGTCGAAAGTATTCAATTTTGTGAGAAAAGAAAAAATACGTGTCTAAAGTTTTATATTAATGTATCAAACGACATTAAAATAGAATTTAGGAAACTACCCTATTGCAACTTTCAAGTAGGTATCTATTTAGTTTCATTACGAAAAGTTACCTTAAATAAACGGTTTTAATTTCTAGAGCACGATTTCTGCATTTGGTTAATCATACAAAAACGAAACATAGGAACAGAAAACGTCATTCATTAATAGCAAACCAAACAAATCAAAGAGAATTGCCATCATCAATCATCATCAACAGCCTATAAATGCCCACTGCTGAGCAAAGGTTGAGCATTAATCACCACGCTTGCTCAATATGGCGATTACAAACTTATAATATTAGTAATTACTTGCCGTTGGTAGGTTTCGAATCCGCACCCTCATGCATGAGAAGCGGGCTTAAACCTCCGATCTCCGGCCACCGTAAGCGCGGGCCTGCGGACGGCGAGCATGGGTGGCTCCCCGTCCGACCAGAAACAGACCCGAGCGTACGGCGCGTCGCGTTCCGCGCGCGCCTCAAAGAGCCATCAGACCACCACAGATGGGGCTCAATAGGGCCAATGCCGATTCGGAGTCGCGGAGAACCTAACGGGTACGGGTACGGAAGGAACGGGGTGGTTTTTAACTTTTTAGTCAGTAAGAGTCTGACTCTCCCTTCCGCCTCACCCAAGCGGGAACAGTCATTCGATGATTTTCCACCCGTAAAAAAAAAAACCTCCGGGTCACCACGACGGAAGACAATTGTACGACGGACCTATTAGAAATGGGTTCAAAATTTAATAAACCAGTCAAAGGCCAATAGTTTTCAATAGCGCGTCATATTAAAATCGCCTCCAAGTCCTTATAAAATGCTAGTGTAAATCTTGAAGGCACCTCAGCCTTGCCACTCGGGCTCTAAGCAATATGATTTACATAAGAATTTCCAGTCAATATACGTAGTTTTTGAAAAGGAGGATTTATACGCTCGCGTGAATTGACAGGTTTTGTGGTACAAGGTAAAGGCGGAATAGGAATTGTGGTAGATACAGATTGAAGGTATAGATGTATATTTTTAAGCCTAGAACTTAATACAATTGTACTGTTTAGTTTAAGGTGGTTTAGAGAACAAGTTTATTAACCTTTTAAGCGCTTAGTTCAATATCAATTGCAATACACCTAGTGCGCGGCTACAAATCGATAACAACTATCTAAAGTAAATGAGAAGTGTAATCGTGTAAATAGAACGAATAAATCATGCATGTTCTCTCTCGCAGAAGACGACGCGACACGAGCATAAAGGACACGGAAATATGTTAATTATATTCTCGTTAAAGTAGGTACTTGATGTCAGACTGTAATCGACAAACACCGCGAGGACACCGGTGACCGCAACCTATTGTTCTTTAATTGTGTCTATAATGACGGTACTCAAAGAGTCAAATATGGTTCAATGTTTTTATTGTTTCTTGAATTAACTTTGCAGTTCTCAATCCGCCTTTATAGTTTTAATTTTTTTCATTTAATGTTTCTTGAAACAAGATTAAATTTTTATATTAGCAACCATATTTTTATATTCCTAACCCGCTAAAGCTTATGAATTGTGAACCAATAAATGGTATGCAGATTTCATTTTGAACTCATCGCGGGCGAAAGGCGATACTGAAATGAAAATTTTCCGCCTCTCACATACATTTATTGAAGTTTAACTTTATTTTGTATCGAAATATTTGAACAGTAATAGTTATCGATCATATGAAGGCCTATTTGATTATTTTTGTATGATATTCCAACATTTCTTTTCATGACTGCCTCACTGGCCGAGTAATCGCAAGTGCGACTGCCGGGCAAGGGGGTCGATTCCCGTGTCGGGCAAAGTATATCTGGGTTTTTAAAAAAAGATCTCAGTATTAGCACGGCATTTGGATTTGTGCCCGATATATGGCAATAGGCTCACCTCCTTATATGTAATAGGCTTACATGGGAATCGTAACATAATTAGTGAAAAGTGAGTCTTACATTGTACAGTGGCATTAAGTGCCGTAATGTGCATCTCTGCCTACCCTTTCGGGGGTAAAAGGCATGATGTTCTTTTTATTATTTTTGTATAATTGGCCATTTATATGGAAGTCTAAACGGAGTACTATATCAGGATAATTATTATAGTACTTACTTAGTTTTAAAGCTTAATAAGTAAACGCATAAAATCTATACTTATATATAATATTATAAAGCTGTAGAGTTTGTTTTTTTGTTTGTTTGTTTGTTTGTTTGAACGCGCTAATCTCCGAAATTACTGGTCCAATTTGAATAATTCTTTTTGTGTTGGATAGCGCATTTATCAAGGAAAGCTATAGGCTATAAAACATCACGCTATGATTAATAGGCGCCGAGAAGAGCGAGTGAAACCACGCGGAAGTAGATAGTATTTTAATACTTTTGCAACTAAGTTCATCTAATGATAATGTAGATAAAATAAGTTATATACTGCCGTTATGTGTGACATGGTAAGGGACAGGAAAACATAAAACGAAGACAGTTTTCCACTATGTAATTAATTTTAATAATAATCTTTATGACCGGTTTCACAGGCCCTACATAGACACTAACCTTAATTCGCTATAACAACTCACCGGTTATAATACATCTTTATTATTTTGCTATACCTGTCACATAAAATTTTAATTAGACATAGATAATATAATTTAATATACATTTCCTACATAAACTTTACCGTTCATTTGACCCTTTTAAGGTCTTCAATCTATACATAGATTACAGTGGTTACCTTGCCTCTAATAACTTGATATTTTTACATAGAATTTGATATTTCCACAACTGGCCTAGAATGTGTGATTTATTATTCAATTAGAACAAAGGAATGGGGATGATAACTGGGTATGAAAATTAAGAATTTAATTAGTCCGTCAGTTAGGTAATGAAAAAATATTAGACACGTATTTTTTTATTTTGTTATATAAGAAAACAATGTTTAAATAAAGCGATTCAAAGTACAGGAGTGGGAGGTAGCTACGTTATTTTAGAGTATAAAACGTACAAAATAGTGACGTCACGTGATCGTTCAAATCAATAAATCGTCGAAAGTATGTGTCCGTAAGAAATTAAAAAATACGTGTCTAATGATTTTTAAATAATCTACCATACGGGCCTTTAAATAAAAATTAGTCATCTACTCTATTACCGATATGATGATAATCAGAAATCGAATTCATACCTTAAAAGGTATAAAAAGAAAAAATATTCGCCTAAGATATAGGTACCTAAACATTAAACAACCTTCATCGATAAAAACTTTCGTACATTCGATTTTAACCTAATCTATAACCGTCACCCGCTTCAGTACATTCCAATACCCCGGGGGATTAAATAATCTTTTTAATTGTAAATCCCCCTCCCCCTAGACCCGTAAAGGGGTTGTGGGTGGTAGAGGACTGATTGCAGCCCTTACCGGATTAACTGGAAGTGAGCGTCGAGATTTGAAAGGCCTGTGTCTGATTGATAGCGTTAGTTTGGACCGGTTTGGGGTCTGGGGTCTAGAGTTGGGGTCTTATATGGTGTTAATTACGTAATAGCTATCGCGTGTTGCGATTGTCACTTTGAATTGATCAGATTTTTTGTTGGTTATGAGTTTATACTAAATGGATTTTTACTTTAACCTTAGCTTAGGTACAGTAGTTAATAAAATCTCATCTCTACAGATATGTGTTAATCATATAAATTACAGATCTCACTACTGTTTACCATTGACAAAATAATAGCGTTAAAAAGCTTAATAGCCTTTAACCTTCTTCATGTGTATTGCTATGTATAACAAGTGTTTTTTTTATTTTTTCTTTTTTTTAGAAAAACGTTGCCCCACACTAGGATTTTCTTCTGTGTCGTAGGTGCGTTTACAAACATACAAGTTCACATACACATGACACGCAGACCCGAAACAACAATTTGTGGATCACACAAAGAATTGTTCCGTGCGGGAATCGATCCCGCGACACGTTGCGCGGCAGTCAGTAGCCCAACAACCGCGCCAACCGTGCAGTCAGGTCAAAAGGTATATGTCGAAAGTTCAAATCTTTATACAAATACACGAGCAGTAAAAACCAACAACGTAACGAATCGAAAAATACACATAGAGTATACATTAGTACTTAAGATAGGCATAGTTTCCATTCAAATTTACCCTGAACCCGAAACATCAATTGAAACGCGGAAAGCTGAAAGCTCTTGAAACTGTATTTCATGTTAACGAATCTATATTGCCTAAGTTTAGACCCCTTTCCGGCCCATCCCATCGGGCGTCTAAGGGGTGGAACTCTTTTGTTGGTCCTAGGATGGAGTTTGTACCTCTGGGGATGGGGAGTTTATGGTACCCCATTTAGTGTTTAAATGTTGAAGTTTTAATGCTCAATATAGTAGTACTGGTTATTCGTTTGTGTAATTTCAATATAATTTGCTGTGTTCTTGGTGGGCGCTTTTGACTGTATAGGGCAGAGTTTTAGGTTCATTATGTATGTTTGGATTTTAAATGTTTTATTTGGTGTTAAATGGTACTGGATTGTTTATTGCGTAGTTGCAACTTGGACTGTAGGATATTAGGTTTTAAATTCGATTCTTGAGTCAAGTGATAGAAGATTTACTGATTTATGTATGTAAATGTATTGTCTGCAATAAAGTATAAAATAAATAAATGAGATTAAATATTGATTTTTCGGGTAGTGTAGTTAGAAGTGTTATACAGTTTGAACAATTTTTAGTTACAGCATGGAAGCTGTGCCCAGTTTTAGGTTTAGGTACTAACAAAAGCTGAGACTTCAATATCTCTAAACGTTTTTAACAAAACTCCCTACGATGAATTTACAAGAGTGTTCCACATCCCTTATTAAGATTTCAATAAGTTTAATGTACCTAAGTATAATTTGCATATCGACCGCGTACCGTGGAACATTTCCATTTATATTCCGAAGTACTCAATAAACGACGCAAATTGTATGAAAACGATAATGTTACGCACATACTTACACGCGATTATTGAATATTTATTATTTTATGTTATTTCGAATTGGATTTTGTGATTGGCTGGATTTGTTTCAAGTTAGAAATAATTTGGTCTGTGCACTTGAAGCAATTTGTAGGATAAGGCAGATATTATGCTTTTAAACGTGATAATAGTTGTTGAATAAATACCAATTACTAGTGTTTAATTTTTTTTATTAATTATTAGTACTTATATAAGTACATGAAATACAAACATAAACAAATAAGTAAATATGTAAACCTTAAAACAAACTAAAAGTAATTTACGAAATTTAATAAAAGAAAACTAAAAATGATTATTATTTACAAGGAGCATCAAAAAATTCGTCCGTATCGACGTCAATAGGGAAAGTACCCAGAAGGCTGCCAACATTGCCACGTTGTATGGCAATACTTAACCTCTGACCGAGGAACAGACCAGCCCTCTGGTTAAATAACTGACATAAGTCTAAGTAGAGAATTTTAAGATTCCCAATACTTTCACGTTAATGAAACTTTTGGCAACAATAGTTACAGCAGAAGATAATAATATATAATTAATGTATTGCAGCTGTAAGTAGGTATTGTACACGTATCTACTCGCATTTGGGGAGTGAAAGGCTATACAAAACTGCTTTAAATAACCATGTAGGCCACCATAAATGCGGGCCTGCGGACGGCTAGCATGGGTGGCTCCCCGTCCGACCAGAAACATACCCGAGCGTACGGCGCGTCGCGTTCCGCGCGCGCCTCAAAGAGCCATCAGACCACCACGGATGGGGCCCAACAGGGCTGATACCGATTCGGAGTCGCGGAGAACCTAACGGGTTACCGGGGCTCTGGCTCGACGTGCAGGAGAAGTAACGAGGTGGTTTTTAGTCAGTAAGAGTTTGACACTCCCTTCCGCCTCACCTAGGCGGGAGCAGCCATTCGATGATTTTTCCCCCTTAAAAAAAAGGCCACCATAAATACTATTTTTTTTCTAGCGGAATAAGAACACTATTATAAGTCATCTCGTCTCATCTATATGACTGACTAATAGTTCGCAGACACAAAATGGCGGCCCGACCGTTTCCGCCTCGAGCGCCATCTGTCGCAGAGAAAATTGTAGGAAAATTGCGTCTATTGTGCCTAGACTTTATTATAATTGCTTTTGTGTCTATTTCTGTAAAACTATTTGTAAATAGGTACATTATTTAGTTTTACTATGAATATATATAATGGAGAGTTTTTGGGGCTAGAAAATGACATTGTTGGCTTGTTGGTTGAAGTACCTAACGAATGGAGTTTCTTGCTCGTACTTCTCCACTAAAATCTATATTTTAAGACGAGCGCCTAACTTCACTGACGATTACAGACAGACTATCATTTATTTTTAAACGTTTCAAAAGTACCAAATTATGGTTTAATTGAAATAAATGCTTTTGAGTTTGTGTTTCATGTGACAATTATTGTACCTTCATACCTAATAGTTATTAATGAATCTTCTGATCGTGGATTATTATCGATATATTATAAATACACCATTAACGTTGTACCTCTATTGGGCTTATATTTTCTTGAAGAGCATTAAAAAAAAAGCTAAATAAAAGAGTTATTTTATAAAACAGTGTGTATTTAAAGAAAAATACTGTCCTTTTTAGGAAAATAGGTACTCAACATTATTTAGGTACTAAGGAAATAAATTAAATAGTATCCTTAGGTACTTCTAAATTGTGTGCGAACATCTAATATTGTTGGCAGAAATAAATAACAAGGAATAAATAGCATCAGGTTGAAACGGGTTCAACTGAGTATTGTGGCAAAAGGGTAAAGGGTACATTTGGGTTAATACCCTTTTTGGAGACTAAAATTGATGTTTATTTGCTTTGAATACTGGATTTTTAAGGCTTTAGGTACACAATTGTTGGAATCGTTGATTTATCTTAGTCAGAAGGTACGTGTAGGTATAATGGCGTTTGTTATTCTGACATGTTCCTAACATTAGATCAATCGCTCATTCTTCTCATACAACAAATTACTAGTTCGTTTCTCAGATCGGTCAAAGTATTATTAGTTTTCTATTTCAGAGTACTTGCATACCTATAAAGAAATTTTATATGCAGTGCTTTTCAATAATGTCCAAGATATGTAACTCAGTTAAAAATCATGATCTAATATTATGTAATAATAATAATCCTCCATGCCGGTTTCGACCGTTTCATGACTACTGGCGTCTATCATGGGCTCTCACGTGGCTGAAAATCCACCTTTATTTACAAATAATAATTAAAGGTGGATTTTATTCATAAGACCTGTAATATATTACCTTAACATGCAAATAAAGAGTTTGAGTTTGAAAAATATTCTTCCACAGAGTGGACACATGAGATCACCATAAACATATTAATAACTCATTGCCGATCCGTTAATTTATATTATGTAACGATTAACAACCACACCTTTACAAAAATAACATCCCTAAAGACAATTCCGTTTAAAACGAAAACAGCGCTTGTTTTCTCACTGAGCAAACAATGAAAGCAATAATGTTTCAGCTCCTCCAGCCTGTAAATATTGGCACGATGTTAGATGAGACCTAGGGACCTAGGTTCTAACTGAGACCTAAAAGCTTTGAGTTTACAAACAAAATGAGTTCACTACCAACTAATCGATGCTTTGTACACAAAGTGCTTATTAAAGCACTAAAGGTGCTAGTTTAAAACGAAAGGATTTGGTTCTTAAGTTGATGTTTTCATCTACCGTTTTGTTTAGAATGAGCCTTACAAATGTAGTGAAAATGAGTCACTAATGTCAATAGGTGTCGCGTAGAACCTAACGGGTAACCGGGGCTCCGGCTCGACGTGCAGGAGTAGGAACGGGGTGGTTTTTAGTCAGTAAGAGTCTGACACTCATTAGATGTTTTCGCCCCCTTAAAAAAAAATGTCAATAGGTTGCTTATGGGATGACGTGTTCCATCGTAGACCGCACCATCGCTTACCACCAGGCGAGATAGTGGTCAACTGTCGGCCCATTACTACATAGTATAAAACAAAGTCGCTATCCGCCGTCTGCCTGTCCCTATGTATGCTTAGATCTTTAAAACCATGCAACGGATTTTGACAAGGATTGATTAATAGATAGAGTGATTCTTAAGGAAGGTTTATATGCATAACACATGCATATTGTACCCGTGCGAAGCCGGGGCGGGTCGCTAGTCAAATATAAAATCTAAAATAAACACTGCAATGCCACTCAATTTAAGTCGCGCTTAAGTATATTTCTGTCTCTACAATTTTTTTATAAAATGACAGAGATGGCACGATATTTAAGTACAACTTAAAACTGAGATATTGGCTACATATTATTCAGGTCCCAGTAATTACCTATGTTACAAAACTAGAACTAAAACGTTTAAATAATGCTATACATTCGTTTACACAACCACCCACATAAATTAAAAGCGCCTGACAAAATCTTAAAGCAACAAAACGTAGAAGCGTTACTTATCCATCTCTTCTTTGTAGGCGTCTCTTTAATATGCTCCTTATAAACACCTAAAATAGCACCTACCTTTAATCTTAATTTAAACTTACTTCAAAGAGGTTTTAAGGCGTCATAAAGCGTTGAGATTGAGACCGACAGCCTCTGACGTCATCAATACCTTCCCTAGACCTTTTGTCAGTGATGGAGTACCTACAGCGACACATTAAGGTACACAAAACCAGTATAAACTGACCGTCGATTGTACGAACAGTCGCACAAAAAGGACCGTGATAAACTGGCTTCGTAAAGCTGTGTATACCTCAAACGATGTCTCGCCTTTATTAGTGTCGTCACAGGCACCTATATACCGAAGTATATAGGTATATAGGACTCCCTATTGTAGTCTGAAGGGCTCTCTTCATGTAATTGGGGACGCGTCTCACTAAAGTTAAAGTAATTGAGGCATAGTCTGCTAAATACGTCAGCCGTTTATTAATCTAAATTAATGACTGATACAGTATTTGTTTGAATATGTTTAATCGTTTATTATATTTAAACATACGTAATGGTTTTGTTATACGACAGTATCACCATTATCTCAGCATAATTCCATAAAGCAAAATAACTATTATACCTAGTTGCTATTATTATTTCATAGGTGTTACTGATCGCTCGTTTGTAAGTCTATTTTTATTTGTTAATAGTAAAATGTATGTATAAATTTCGGATAGGTAGGGCAACTAATTAAAATAAATAATTTACATTGTATCTATGGCCTGCATACCCTATAAAATCATGCTAAAACTGCATAGTCAAATACTTACATAGTTTTCTCACTGATTAACTCTGCACGAATATTCACTGACATACAGATATTTCCTAATTTAATTTGATAATTGAATATGGAAAAAGTTGCCACTAATGCCATCTGTCGAAAAAATACCGACAACGACTACTTTTCGATATTGGAACATAGCGCCAGCAGCGCCGCCACCCAGCTTTTGTGATATCTACCAAAAATGTTTGTTAGTGTGTATGAAAACTATGGGATGCTACTTCTTGGTTATCCGACTCATTTAAGAAGTCGACAAAACGTAGCGTTTGTTCATTGAAAATGGCTTATTAATTTTGGTCAACTTATTATTTACATTTTTATTTTCGACATTTTGTTTTGATTATGTTTCTGAGTGCAAGTGAATAAATTGTAAGAACAATTCTTTGATTATATAATGTCTAGATATAATGCCAGTTTACGAAAAGTGGCCCAAAAGTTTTGCAGTGAACTGTTCATTGCAATGCATTTTCTCGTCAAGTAGTACCAATCGTGTCACCTAGGCGTCGCTACGTGTATACACGCTACAAGTAAACAAAAAAGTACACTGCAAAGATAGCCACATACATAAAATTGTGCTAAAATTATAAATGACAGTTAAAAGTACTAAACAGATCACTTATCAATCGCAAAATAGGTAATTAAAAATTACATTATTCAAATTATGTTTTGACTAATTTCTAATTGCCGCCATATTTTATCAGTGTTGCCAATTTATTTTTCAATATTCCCTTCTCGCGAGTCTCATAAATAGGGATAAATTGACTAAAAATTACTTGCTTGTAAAATAAAATAATATTTTTATTATTAATTGAACTTTTATTAGGTACCTTCGCTTTAATGTGCTATTTATTCTAATCGACTTAAAAAAGAAGGTTGGTTTCGATCCTTCTTTTTAAGTTCGAATCGATAGAAGTTATATTATGTATTTTTGAAAAGGGTGCAACTACAATAACATTTTATAAATTGGTTTTATACAAATAATGTTAAAAGGTTTTAGTATCAATATTTAATTCTTTTCACACGAAAAACAAATTCCTTTATGACAAAATCTAAATGACAGTGTCCAATAAAAAAAAAACTTTAAATTTAAAATCAAATTCAAAGAGATGGTTACAATTTTTTTTTATATTACTTCTAAATAGTATAGATATTGTAGGAGAGTTTTTGTCGTAGCTGGTATCATTTTTGCTCCGTGTAATACAAGCCGCACGCACACACACATGCAAGAAATTTTGGAACGTCATTTTTGTTGCTATGCTATTCTATGGGGACGCTCTATCTAGACATTCATAATCAAAATAACAATTTTTATTGAATTAAAATATGGAAATGACCTGTTATTTTACGGAAAATTATGTAAAATTATAGCTGTGTGATTTGTGTTGTTCAATAAATTCAGTGTGTGTTGCAGAAGAAACGAAAATATTTCCAAAGGCGATTTTGCGTATGTCGTACCTATGTCCGGGCTAGGCGTAACTCATAAAAGGTAATATTATTCTTTATTTTAATAAAAATAGTAGGAACGTACTACAATTTGCGATTATAGGTAGGTGTAGTTTGTTAGTACTGGTTATATACCAATTTCATTACCTATGGTTTTCTAAATCCAGTCTATCCTGACCTAGATTTGTACAATTTGTCCGTGCTTTTAACGGTCAGTTTATACTGCTCTTCCATAGCTTGATGTGTAGCCATTTGCACTTTGCCGCTCCAAAGTAGGTACCTAGTTAATAGATTTGTAAAATAGATTCTAGTTGAAAATAATTTAGTTTACTTATACAACTTAGGTTGGTAGGTATGTATGTACCTACCTAATCACTCAAAATGATGAAATCTCGGGATTTAATGGCTTTCATATGTACCTACACTAGGTAAATGTCGCGGAGAACCTAACGGGTAACCGGGGCTCCGGCTCGAAGCGCAGGAGAAGGAACGGTGTGGTTTTTAGTCAGTAAGAGTCTGACTAAAAACCTCCCGCCTCACCCAGGCGGGAGCAGACATTCGATGATGTTCCCCTCTTAAAAAAACACTAGGTACCTTACCTACCTACTTACGGTAGTTAAATAAAAAATTGTTTTCATGGAATTAAAACAATTTTTTATTGTTTCCGAATAAATACATAAAACTCATATAAGCTGAAATCTGTTGAAACAAAGTAATGAATACCAGTTCGTTTATATACTTTTTTCGGTCTGAATATAGCAATGCAAATACCTACTCTCCAAAATAAAAAAGCAAGAGTTTTTCTTTCAATTAAAAATTCTACGTTGAATAGCGAACGAACAGGCGTGCAATAAAGCCTCTATTGATAGTGGGATCAGCAGACAAAGAGCCTTTATGGAGGGCTTCGCTTTTTAGACCCTATTGTCTGCGCGATATTAGTTTAGTTAGGATATAGAACTTAGTTTTAGTTCTTATTCTAGACTTTAAGGAGTGAAAATCATCGAATGTCTGCTCCCGCCTGGGTGAGGCGGGGGGAGTGTCAGACTCTTACTGACTAAAAACCACTCCGTTCCTTCTCTTGCACGTCGAGCCGGAGCCCCGGTTACCCGTTAGACTAGCTTCTGCCAGCGGTTTTGCTCGCGTTCCGTAAATAAAAAGTAGCCTGTTATTTCAAATTTTATTCCGATCTCTTCAGCCATTTTAACTTGAAAGAAGTACCTAACAAACGAACATACCTACAAACTTTGGCATTTCTAATACTCGTCGAGTACCGTATTTATAGACACAATTAAAGAACAATAGGTTGCGGTCACCGGTGACCGCTCGGTGTTTGACAGTTTAATACAATTGAATAGGTATATAGGAATTATAAAGAAATAATTACTTAAATAAAGAAAGGAAGAACAACAATAAAATAGATATAATAAACAGTATATCATATCAAAGTTTCTTTTGAAAAAATAACAATTGTTTCAATGAAATCGCCTTTGTGTGTGATATGTATGTATGACCCATTCACGATTATAATAATATCACTCATAATTTTTAATAGCTAGGTACATACCTACTTACATACAAAGTAAATTATAGTGCCTTTGTTATATTTTTGGGTGTCTTCAAGGCCCGAGTGTATAGGTTGCTTGTGGGACGACGTGCTCCATCGTAGACCGCATCATCGCTTACCACCAGGCGAGATAGTGGTCGAACGCGGTGCCTATCAAATATACCTATATAAAAGTATTGCAGAAATATAACAAAGACACTATAGGTAATTTGCGAGTTAATACAGTAATGTGACAGTTAACTGTTAGATTGATCGGCAATAATAGGTTATTATTTTATTATCTACTTTATATAAAATGTAGGTATTTATTAAAGAAAATTATACGTTATGGTGTTGTGTGACAATTCTAGCAATATAGTATAGCAACAGAATGAAGTACTTAGGATAATAGATATTATTTACTAATTCAATAATTAATGTGTGAAAGTTTAAAACATAATATTTTACGATAGGTAACTGTTTAGGCTGGTGGTTTGTTGAACGTAAACTTAACTAAACGTAGGTAGACGTCTCGCCTATATAAATTGCCTGAGTATTCTGCGAAAATAAAAATTTGAGTAGGTATTTTGTTTTATGATCGAATATTCCGTGAAAATGCTTTTTGTTCCATTCCAAGTCTTCAAAGAACAAAAAAATATACCAGTACAGAACAGACAGGCACTAACGCTATTATTACGCCTAATGTAATTTATTCACAGACCTATAAACCCGTCCTAACCTTCATATTCCAGTCTAGATCAGAAACTAGGCAGTATTTTAGCCATAAAATTATAATCCCGGTTCTTACCCTGTTTAGGCAATAAAACATCTATAAAATATTGTTCCAGAATAAGACTTTCATAGAAAAAGATAAAATCGTCAGAATCCTCAACAGTTATGCGGTACTAAAGTGGTATCAATCGAAATGGCGTTTTGTCACGTTTACATAAAGTTGATATTGCTGTAGCAGGTGTACTTTGGTTGTAAAATCAATCGGTACTTATAGTCGTAAAATTTACGACAGTTGAGAAGTACCTACCTGCTAGTGGAAAATTGCAAGTAGGACGTTCCTATTATTATTTTATTTTCTTTTAGATCACCTTATTTGGTGTCGTAGTTATAATAGTCCCTCTGAGTACGATAATGTCCTGGTTCTAATAATGATCGAGTCATAGAATCGGGTAAGAATTATTGAATTTGTTTCAAACGATCAAAACACCAGACGGTTCCGACGTTGGCAATCTGTACCTATTTAGTTACATTCTTTTGAAGAATGAGAATATTCGATACAGATATTATGTATTATGTACCTACTACCTAAACACCTTTTTTCTATTCTTCAGTTATCTACAACCATCTTTTCTATTTAAACCTTAATAAAATCTAGTTAAATACCTACTAAGCACCTTACTTCAAGTTCCTCCCATTTCCAATGGCGAATAAAATAAAAATAAAACCGTATTCGCTTGGAAGCAGAAAGCAATAAAGGGAAGTAGGTAACAAATTGATATTAATTGTCTACCACTGAGAACAATTACTTTGGGCGCGTCGATCCGTAGGTACCGATCAATTGACTGTCCTCTCTGCGGTTACACACTTCTTTATTCTTTGTCCTGTTTTGTGGTGTGTAATGAAAGGTTGTAAGGATGTAATATTTTGTGGGAGTTCGATATTTATGTGTCATTACTTCATTAGTTTTAGGAGGATAGTGGGATTTTTATTTTAGTTTCTTGATGGTAGAGAAACAGTACCTAATTGTTTTACTTTATTTCTATTGATAAAACGGAAAGAAATAGAAAATATGGAATTATAAAAAGCTTTCCATCTTGATCTGATCAGTGCCCCTTTGTGGCGTTGTAGAATGTTAGTCTAGTATCTTGCGCCAGCGTATACTTACTGCTAGTCGCGGGGAACCTAACGGGTTACAGGGGCTCCGGCTCGAAGCGCAGGAGAAAGAACGGGGTGGTTTTTAGTCAGTAAGAGTCTGACACTCCCTCCCGCCTCACTCAGGCGGGAGCAGTCATTCGATGATTTTCCCCCCTTAAAAAAGAAGCGTATACTGCCAGCGATAAATAAATATAAACAGACACCAATATACCATAATATAAATAAAAAATATTGGAACATTGTTGTTTACAACACATCTAAATTGTATTACCAATAACTATATAGTTACATTATAAATTATAGAAAAAATATACCTATCTTAAGTATCTCAGGCAAGAACTCACAATTTCATAAGAATGACAAAATTCTCATAGGAATCCCTCGCAGCTATAAACCTTAACATTTTTTATTATGGTTCTATAAAAGCCAAAATAAATTTATTGAGCTTAGAAAGTCAATCAGTTCTCCTACATGGCTTGCCACAGGGGGACCTTATTGGTTACAGAGGAGTTGAGTCTTTTTTATTTTGTGATTATCTGTAGCAGTACAATAAACTGAGTCTGAATTTCTTTCTCCGGTATTTGGAATTCAAGAAGTAAAAAGTGTACAAACATATGTATAACTATGTTATCAAAATACTATTAAGTAGGTATACATGTATGTGTTGTTGTCCATAATACAGTCAGATAATAATTGGGCGATGCAGTCACCATGAGACAGAGCGACAAAAATAGTGAGATAGTTATATAGTAATACTAGCTTCTGCCCGCGACTTCGTACGCGCAATCCCGATATTTCCCGTTCCCGTTATTGAGTTTCGGTAAAAAGTAAAAAAAAAGAATTGGTTAAAAAGTATCCCATGTCCGTCTCCTGGTTCTAACTACCCTGTTCTACCTCCCCACCAAATCATTTAAATCGATTTAGCCATTCTTGAGTTATAAATAGTGTAACTAACACGACTTTCTTTTATATATATAATTGATTAATAAGTAACTTTAAAAATCACCAGTAACTATCACAATACGTATGACTAAAAAAGTACAACTTGTACCGGTATACATTCTTTTAATACCTATTTATACATTTCTTCGTACCGTCCAAACAATATTTAATTCAGAAACCATAAAACTAATATTAAAATGTATCAATTTCTAAGCGGTTACAGAATCTGGGCCACGAAGCCCTTACCCCTCGAATATACGTAAATACTTAATAGCCTTATTATAACCCACCCTAATGTGGCCGATATTAGGGCACGCCACAATATGTTACGGATTATATCACGTATAAAAATGTTTGTTTTATAACTCTTCGATAGAGGTAAGGGAAATATTTAGGCAAATAGCTTTGTTTTTAAATAAATAAAAACATAGAATATATTTCATTAAGTTGTAAGCTAATGTTATGTGATTCAATAGTTCAGATTTAATAGTTATAGATTCAGTAGTGCCTTGTAATTAAAAAGTCGTTAAAACTCAATCATTCAGGAATAAACTGAACTATTTTTATTAGGTAGATACTAAAATAACTTTAGTGCCTATGTAAATATAAATAGGTATAGGGAAAGTCAAATCAGAATTGTTTACCAGTTAGTAAATCGGTCAAAATATATTCTGTTTTTGTCGGATCAAATAAATCTTCGTACGCCAAAAATCTGAGAAGTATCATCGACACACGGTTTATTGAATCTGTCGTCAGTTAACACCAATCAGGATCGTAGAGAACACGGCAAAACTGCTCCAAATCTGTCTTCGCAAAGCAAATCTCGATAGACCACGCTCAGATACGCTAACATCGTTATATCAAACCAGTACCGATATGTCGACACTACGCGATGTGCTTTGCCCGTATTATCCGGCTGACCCGGTTTCTAGTAACGAGGCGACATCTGCCGTATAATTGTGACAACTCTACTTGAATACGACCACCGTAAAAGAGAATTGCTTGATGCTTCGCTTTTTAAAAAGTGTGCTCTTTTTTACTGGCTTTTTTATTTCTTTGCTAGTTTAAATTTAGAACAACCTTAAAACGTTTTGGTGATGTCATTATAAAAAAAACGATAAATTTGACAAATTATTATTAGTTTTCAAACAAATACGGAATTCTATTTTTAAATCCCCGACATTTGCATTAGTTAAATGGCAAAGGCGACGTTTACAAAAATAAAATCCTCGAATTCCAATTGACGATCAGTCCTTTTTGGTCCTAAGATCCTAAAAAGACAAAATTGAGGAAAAATCTAAAAATAGAAAACGATGTGAAGGGAATTTGATAAAATCACACGCTCTTACTTTTTTTTAACGAAAAAGCACATCTTAGATTTATTCTGAAGTTGTTCCGCAAATTACCAAACATACTGTTGGAAGGCTTTTAAAATATTATATGTATGTATGCAGTAAAGAACATTTCCTTTAGGCTTTGTAAATGTATAAACTCATAAATTTTTTATGTCAACGAAATCACTTAGCGACTTTGTCAAGTCAAAGTAAAAGTTAGGCTTGAGCGAGAATTTTAGTAAGAGATTGAATTATTTTATCGTTTTGGTCTTTTCTGAATTATATTTTCGTTTAATTTGTTAGTCTTTCATCTCTCAAACCGTACCTAGTTCTGATTTACTAACCATTATTAAGCAACACAATTAATTTATACCATACCAATTTAAGTTATTTTTTCTTTAAATATCCTTGGAGCGTCTAGCTTTAAAATACCTTAAAAATCTTCACAGTTCACTTATACTATTTGTATTTTTTTAACATGAAATTTCAACTATAGAATCGACTAACACTTAAATTCCGGACGTTCAAATAACTTACACAAGACAAATATCTTCTACAATAGCCCGATAGACTTGGCAATTTCAAGCGAAGGCTACAAATTCGATAAACACATACATTTTCTTCCCTACATTCCAGAATGTATAGAACTCACAATTTCGTAGTGTCATCCCGGAGCGATTGCCGTGCGATACAATCAACGTTTCAATTTGGAACGCGAATCGCTTCACATGGCTGTCCCTAGGCTTTATTCGATACCAATTCGATAAAGAATCGATATTGGCTCTTATTACAATACTTACTCGGTTCAAGGTCTCTCGCTAATAACGCTTTTGGAACGTTTTTTTTCGATTACATGTACATATGTAGGACCAATTTGGTCGTTATGTTGTATGCTTGTATTCATTAAATTATTTATGTTAAATAGATAAGTCTATAGACAGGAAAAAGGAAAGATATTTATTTATACGAAGATAAGTACTGATATGAACTATTTGAAAAAGCTCAACTAATTTCGAGGCGTCTTAAATTAATAATTTCGGACTCATACGTTTTTTAATTCAATGAGATTATAAATAATAATAGTTAGTTGAGTATAACGAAGCTAAAAACATATAGGTACTTATGGATACATTTATGTATAAATTTTCGTGATAAGTAAATTTATAAAATTAACCAATCAATATTAAAATTTATAATAACTACTATCGTTTCTTATAGCATTTCGATCAGATTCCCTATCCTATTTAGATATGAGAACTTTCACCTTTACGTAATTTTTGCAAATAAATTGCTTTCGTAAAAATACGACGCTCGCTTATTTATTAGATTCATGGTAATTACGGAGATGCGAATCTACGTAAATGCTAAATTGAAAATTCTGAATTTGATCTTCCATTATATTTTGGGCTAAGTAATAAAGATAAGATAAATTAATCCAATATTTTTTGTAGGAAAACGATTTTAACATAACTTGACGTAGGTACTCGTGAAATTAGTTCTAGGTGAATCGGAAATGATACAGAGCCTCGGAAGACTTAACGGGTTACCGGGGCTCCGGCTCGAAGTGCAGGAGTAGGAACGGGGTGATTTTAGTAAGAGTCTGACACTACCTCTCGCCTCACCCAGGCGGGAGAAGTCATTGGATGATTTTTCCCTTTAAAAAAAAAACAAAAAAGATTTTCAGCGTTATCATAGTAAGTATGTATGTATGTTGTCTTTTTCCAATCTCCTTGGATTTTCTTATCCGACTTCTTAGGTATTTACTCTAATAAAAACCACGTCACTTATGAGCGTCGCCAACATTAAATTCATTAATAAATTGATTACGTTTCCACATATTTACATTTTCAGGATCTAATTAATTATCACCGTGTCTGTGGTCCATATCTTAATTGAATGTCGAAACGTACGCCAGCGCCATGGCAATTGAATTTTCCAACGAAATTATTAATTAATGAGCCAGGAGTGTGGTTACTCTCGTACGTTATGGCGTCACTATCTGATTCAATATTTGTTTAAAAAATATCATCATATTAATAAAGATAATGGGGATGATGACAGGGTATGAAAATTAAAAATATAATTAGTCCGTAAGTTAGGTAATGAAAAAATATTAGACACGTATTTTTTTATTTTGTCGTATAATAAAACAATACTTAGATAAAACGAATCAAAGTTTAGGAGTGGGGGCTAAAACGTCATTTCTTAGTATAAAATGTACTGAGAAGTGACGTCACGCGACATTTCAAATCAATATAATTATCTTCGAAACTATTCGTTTCTGTGAGAAAAGAAAAAATACGTGTCTAATGTTTTTAAATAATCTATCAGACGGACATTAAAAAAAAAATTAGTCGTCTACCCTATTGGAACATTGATCAAGTTTCATGCAGATAGGGGGGATGAGAAGTCCTAGCAATAATTTTGATTGAACCAAATGCTCTTTTGATAGTCAAGAGAAGTATCATCATTAGCAAATATCAAAGACATATCTTTAAAATAAGTGAAACCATACAAACGCGTATAGGTACAAGGATAAAACAAAGTATTATTAAATAAAAGAAAACACAAGTCATGGTAAATGATTCAAATCAAACTCAAAGAGAAAAAAAACAATAAATACAGTTCCATAATCTTTGAAGCTACTTAAGGGTTCACGGAAAGTACATTCGTCTCTAAAAATCATTACCATTGGGATTTCACAATTGCGAACAAACTACAAAGCTTTGATACACCAAACAGTCATATTGCGATTGTAAAGCTCTTTAACTTCATATAACTTTATCAAATGGATATGCCCTCGACAAAATTTAGAAGAATTTCCCCGCAAGTAATGGACTGGAAGTATTTTTCGGAATCCAAAGTGAAATTGCGATGGATTCCGAGTTTATTGCTCAAGTTTATTATAATGCAAAGTTTTAGAATTTGAGGCTCACTGAAGATGTTTGTGAGTGTAGACTTGGAAGTAAAATGATTCAATGTCAGTACATTGAAGTTCAGTAACTTACCTACTTATTTATTCATATTTGTAGGTTAGTAGTCAGCGGATCAAAGATCAAAAGACGGATGAACGCGTGGCTAATTTTGAATATTGGAAATAACTAATCCAAGCGACAAGATGGAAATTATCTATCCTATACTCCAAATTTAATAGGATTTTTCTATGATACGCACTTTTGGCTAAAAGTAATTTATTTTTATTTTGATTTGATTTCAAAGAGTCACGTCAATAACACGAAAAGCACAGCATTCCCATATTTTGCAGATTGAATTGACACACTTGAGCGTGTGACGTAATTTATCCTTTGATCCGTTTTTATACTATCCTTCATTTCATAATTCAATAATTGTTGAATACTATTGAGTTTATACACATGTAAGATGAGTTAGTGTTGTGATTTTTCGACTGTAGTATGCCTACTGCAAACAGTTTTCTTAGTTTTTCACTCCTTTTTACCAGTCGCAGTTTGGTGTTAGCTCCTGCAATACGTCACCACGATGTTTGGCTGAGTGAGATCATTAATGCTGGTCTGGGTCGCAGTCTTTATACGCTTCACTCACGGCGTCGGAGAACATCCATGAGTTCATTTGCTTTTGACTCTTTCTTCCACCACCAGCCGCTCCATTAAATCTCTATTTCGGGTGATTGTATTTGCACAGTCGACGATTTCACTTAGTCTTTATCAAATATTGTGGCGTATTAATATCTGCCCTTCTATATCTTCCATAAGTGTAGGTAAAAAGCATGTAAAAATAGATCTTAATGCTATTATTCCATCTCGACACAAAGGACCATATTTTTATTCGTCATCATTCATATAGCTAAAAGGATTCTCGCATCCCCGTAACAATTTCGATTTCTCAGAATCCAATTCCACTCGTCCTTGGTGTCGTAAGCACAAATTGCTTGAGAAGTGTGTCAAGTACTGGTTGGAGGTGCCTACACGACATTCGCAGGCTCTCAGCAATATTTAGTGACACTATACTGCGAACTTCTGACATTTAATCACGAGAAGATGTGTAGGCGCTTCTCAAGTGGATCTTATTCTCACTTACATACGATTTATATTTTATAAGCGAAAGGCGTTTATTCTGGTGTAATGTTCGGTTACTATCTGTTATAGTGTTTAAGAGACAGATCTCTGACGTAACAGCTTCGTACGTGAAGGCGAATTTGGTCCTTTTTCCGTATCTCTGCGATAATGGTCGAATGTGGTCCTTATGGCGTGAGTGAGCAAATAAGTTTGTTATTTATGTTCTGATATTCGATTTTCATGTTCTTTTTCTTAGTGATTTTAGGACTTTCGTGGAAAAATGTTCATTTAGTTTACGTAACATATCCTTTAATCCAAAAAAGGAACGTAACCGGTAAAAATTGGAAACAGTATACAAAATCTATTAATCGGAAAATGTGGACTACACATATAGGTAATACAAAATCATTATAGGTACGTCATACAACGCCTACGTGAAATATCAGATTTCTTAATATTTTCTTTTTATCTCAAACAAAAGGGGTTTTCTATTTCAAGCAACTTCCAAGATATTAAGTACTTGTCTAAACATTGAAATTCCTAACAATATTTACTTTTCAGTTTTCTCTTCGAGAGATGAAAGAAAAATAAGAACTGTTTTATCTTTTAGGTTTCCAATTAGATAGAGTAAATGGATCTAGACAAAGGATTCAGTTTGTGATTGAAAAACATTTAAATAATACGGGAGAGAATGATAACTGAATACAGATAGCAATTTATATCATACTTCAGAAATGCAAAGAAAATTCTAGAAAACTATGGTTGGAAGAAATTGAATTGAAAAACAAGCAATAGAGAAGAAATTTATACTTTTTATTACAATATATTTTCATTGTTTCAATTTATATATGAAATTATCATTAAATTACCGTTATTTGCTTCCAAAAATTTTACCTACACTACAATAAATTTCATCAGCGCCAATCAGAGTAATTTAAATCCATTCCATCGAGTTTCATTTCATTTTCTCCGTCATCGATCCAACTCGCTCTATTTTCCACATAGTCCTCGCTCAGTAACATTTTATCGTGACGTCCCCCGGGGGTAGAACGTAGAACATTTTTTGTTCCCCCGCTGGTAGCAAAAAATCTAGTCGAAATCAGGCTTTATTCAACTGTTTTAGTATTATCTTCGGCCTTTCGCCCGGAGACACAACATTTTTGTTTATTTTTATGAAACAGTGGGATTTGCGAAAATATTATCTGTATTTTTTTTGTTTTTATTTACTTGCTCATAGTTAAGTAAAGTTGATGGTTAGGTATATTGTTTTTGGTACTGTTGTATCTATTTTCTTGTATATTTTCTTCGATTTTATTTTTCTTTAGATAAACTAGTATAGGGTGAACAATGAATATCGAGCAGATTTTGATCTTTTATTCTTTGTTCGATAACCAGAGTCAGTTTTTTATGGAATGAGCCGGTAATCACGGATCACCCAATGGCAAGCCATCGGCGTCGCCCATGGACACCTGGAACACAGAGCCGTTACAAGTACGTTACCGGCCTTTTGGAGATTAAGAATTAGGATTGTTGGGAACTCAGAGATTAAGGAGATTGGGGAAGGGGGTTTATTGAGCCACACAACTCAAGCGTTGGTTCACGTCAGTTTTCTGTGCCGTCGTGGTATCACTCCGGCCGGTTATTCAGGCACACACTTCAATCAAATGTTGTAATAGGTAGGTACCTAGTCACATTACCATAACCTAAAACCGGTCTTTAACACTTGAATACATCATCACTAAGCCGAAGATATTTTGCATTTGAATAGAAGCACAGCCTTAGCAGCCTAGAAGTGAACTTAATTCAAAATTGTGTAAAGAATAATTTCTATTCGTATTATTACAAGTACATTAATTTATTTCACCGCTTTCAACGTACGTGACAACACAAAGGAACGTTAATGTTTTTGATCCATTAATTATATTTACGTATGTAGGTATATTCACATAAATGGAAGCCGCTTCGTGTATTCTCTTTTCTTTATATCCGTGGAGCCTAGCTTACAGAACAATAATAGCCTAAATTATACTGGATATTCAAATTTAGACCCTTTTTCATGGTAGTTGGGCTTAATTTTATTTGCTAATTTATATTGTTGTTGCCTTTGTTGTTTAAAATGTGTATAAAAATGTCGTGAACATTGTTTCATGTAGGTGGGACTTTGTTACTGGTTTTATTCCAAGGTCTTTAAACTAAATTATTTCTAAGAATTTAATTCTGTTTTCTATGTAGACAACGTCATGTAATGTGGAAATGAAAACGTTTTTCTGAATGAAACCGTACTAAACCGAAATGTTAAGATTCTATAGCATTCAAAGTGGTCATTGCAAATTGCGTCAGTACCATTAGTATTCTCGTTAACTCAAAATTAACCTTATGATTATGACACCACCATTTTTTTTTTGAGGGGCGAAAATCATATGACTTCTCCCGCCTGGCTGAGGCGGAAGGGAGTGTCAGACTCTTACTGACTAAAAACCACTCCGTTCTTACTACTGAACTTCGAGCCGGAGCCCCGGTAACCCGTTAGGTTCTCCACGGCTCCGTATCGGCATCAGCCCTATTGGGCCCCATCCGTGGTATGACATCATTAACATTAATTTTTCATATCTTATCTCATTACTTAAATTTTTACAAACAGTCCCCAGTCGCCTATTTAATTTATAGTCGGACATACGACTATTAATCTCACCACCTAATTACGTAGAGTGGTAGCTTTGTAGTCGTTATGAACTAATTTCAAGGCATACAGTCATGTCACAAAAATGTGACGCGTATGTATGTATGAATAGAGTGCTTCCTCATTAAACATGTCTACGGTATTAGGTAGGCGGGTCTATGTCGTTTATGTGACTTTTTATTGGAATGGTAATATGATTTGGAAGGGCTTTCCTATTTATTTTAGTTTATTTTATACAAATGTTGAGGTATCCAACACCTATTAGATTTTCGGTCAGTGTTTTGGCCTGATTTGACTATCTGTATCTACCTATCTGCACCTGTGTGTGTTTTACACAAGTACATACGTACGTCATTTCATGCATGAACATTAATTATAGCATATTTATTTGTTTATTTTTATGTTTCATGTATATAAGAACAGAGAGTATAGTTCCCTAAGATCGGAAAAGGAGGATCCTCCGACCAGGCGAGGTGATCGTGCCTGGCGGGCTTTCTGCCCAACAGTCGTTCGTTGGGATTTTCTATCCGTGTTTATTCGCTTGTAAACTTTGCATGTGCGATGCAGGATCCTTGTGACGTCATCCGTTGACATGTGGTATGTGTCGCCACATACTAATAATAAAGACGTATTGACTTAGTAAAACATTAAACCTTAGGTACAACAGTGTATATATTTACACCGGAATTCTAAGTAACGTTAAGTATTCTTTAAAGGTTCAATTAGCTCTGTCTAATCAGTAATTACTTTCACAATACAGAAAATAATTGACACAACTAACATTTTGAAACAAATCAACAAACATTTCAGAATTGAAGCTACAAACTTCAGCAAAGAGAGAGCAGACGTTTCTAATTGCCATTCAAATACGACATCAGACGTCGTACATTAACGTTTAAACTTGCATGAGAAATGGAGTTCCTATTCCAAGTAATTACTTGTGTAAGACTTGCTTTATTTCATGCTAAATTCATCTTTATTGCTCTAGTCTTTTGACTCCTTCTGTTGTAGATTATTGTGAAGTTAAAGTTTATGAGAAATCAGTTCTTGTGTCTCTAATTTTGGCTTTTCAGGTCTTTCCGCTAAATGCACTTAGGTACTTATAATATATTCAACAATATTAATTCAAAACCCTTGGATGTAATACGAGATTCTAAGTAACATTCCCGTAGTAACATTAGCTGTAGGACATTTTTTAATGGCGTGGTCCTCGGAGCAGGCTTACCACATCCCGCCTAAGGGCACCGCTTAATGGAAACGGACCGCAGCTCAGGATATTGCTGGAGGCTATATGACATTAGGAGATTTTTGTTACAATTAATAATACCATTTTCAAATTTCACATTTATATCCAACACGTGATATCGTCGGGGATAGTCCAAATCCGCGAAATCCTATCATACGAAAAGGCCGCGTATCTACAATAGATCCAGTTTTACAGGGAATGTTAAAACTAAATGGCTAATAAATAATAAAGAAATAAATTCAATGGATTTGAAGGTACGCGGAATTATCCAAAGTTAGTTCCACGGATTTTTTTTTTTAAAAACGTTGCCCCACACTACGATTTTCTCCTGTGTCGTGGGTGCGTTTACAGACATACAATTTGACATACACACATACCCAGACCCGAAACAACAATTTGTGGACCACACAAAGTGTTGTTTCGTGCGGGAATCGAACCCGCGACACGTTGCACGGCAGCCGGTTGCCCAGCCACCGCACCAACCGTGCAGTCATTTTAGAAAGAAAGAAAGAAAGAAAGAAAAACCATTTATTTTGCTACGACACACAACAAGAATTTAGAAACACCGAAAAAAAGCCTATAGTGCGTCGCAGCGCAAAAGGCTGGAGCTCAGCTTAATACCGTGGACCGGGCACTGAGGCTCGAGCTCACGGCGCTGATTTTCAGCACCAGCCCGTTATAATACGTACTAGCTAAACATCTATATTAACGCTGCTCGGAGTACAGCATGATGTATAATATAGTAAATTAATTTTAGGATTTACACTACCCCGGATGATATAGCATGAAATTACAATTACCTTTGTTGTTAGACTAAATAAACTATATCCATTCAAACAATTAAAATACCATTGACAATAAACAAACGAAAATATCCGCCCCTTTTTTACCTCAACAGCTAAAAATACCGCCTCTTGTACCCCACTCACCTATTTACGTACATCAGTAAATGTCATGTTATTTATAAATTCTTATTTTTGTTGCAGGTAACACTTACGGTGATTTACTACAGCCATTGTTATAAGAATACAACAACATTGTTTGGTAAGGTAAGTCTATTGTCGGCCATCTTGTGTCAAGGACTCTCAGCTGACTGTGGAAGTTTCTAGAAGACTTGAATAGATGTAGAAGATGGGGTATAAAGGTGTCTACAAGGCTCGAGTAAGTAGGTTAATTATGGGATGACGTGCTCCATCGTAGACCGCATCATCGGTTACCACCAATAGAGATAGTGATCAAACGTTGGCGCATCAAATATATATATATATATTTCATTTACACATCTGCTGTCTTGAAAGTCCTCACAATCATCAATTTCCTAACCTTGCTTACCATCAAGTGATGCGTCAGTTCGTTTACGGACTTATCCCATTACATAAAAATAAAGTCGTAGTAAAGGGAAACCTGGTTTTGGAATTAGGAATAGTAGATATTTTTCCGATCATTATTATATTAGATTCCGATAGTTATCAAAATTGTCAGGGATAGTATCAAGTCTTTTTTGAAGGGGGAAAATCATCTAATGACTTCTCCTACCCCGGTGAGGCGGGAGGGAGTGTCAGACTCTTACTGACTAAAACCCACCCCGTTCCTACGGAATTATGCTTTAGGATTTTTCCACTAAATAAATCCGTAAGATGTATAACCTAACTAGCTAACTATACGAGTATTAGAAGAATACCTTTATCTACCTAATAATGTTATTTATTAGGAACAACATATAGCCATAATAGGTAATACATAATACTACACAAACCTCTTTCTCCGAACAAATAAAACAACTCACTACATAAAATAATTTGCTACAAGACACTTATTGCTTACATAAAATGAAGTAAACAAGTAAATAAATACACCATTGTGTCTGTACGTACATATCTACTTCTAATGTATGTATGGTTGCGTGAGTCATGAGTATGGGGTATAAAAATATTTGTATGCCTTATAGATTTTCGTGTATAACTGTGTGGGTAGCCGTAATAATAATATGTAAGTGAATAAACATGTAAGTAGTATTCAAAATTATTACTCTGTTGTTGACGTTTCGTGTTATGTTAATAAACATTTGATTTTCGAGATTTGACTGCATGGTTCGCATTGTGTCTGGGCGACTGGTTGCCGTACGTGTTGTGGGTTCGGTCCCCGCACGTATCAACTCTTTGTGTGATCGAAAAATTGTTGTTTTGAGTCTAGGTGCCATATGCATGTGAAATTGTATGTTTGTAAACGCTCTCACGGTGCAGGATAAAATCCTCGTGTGGGGAAATGTTTTGAACAAATGATTTTTTTAAGGGGGGAAAAGCATCGAATGACTGCTCCCGCCCGGGTGAGGCGAGAGGGAGTGTCAGACTCTTACTGACTAAAAACCACCCCGTTCCTTCTCCTGCACGTCGAGCCGGAGCCCCGGTTACCCGTTAGGTTCTCCGCGACTTGAACAAATGATAATAATAAAATACTGACAAGCAACAAACGAATTATAGGAGTGTGAGATAAATAGGTAAATTCTATAATACTTTTACGAACTTTCAAATTTATAACACGAATATGACTATAACATGTGATTGCCAGACAAATCCACTTAAAATATCCCCAAAATTCTGAAACTCAATAAGTATTTCATCCCGGAACATATTTCCCATTACCAACCACAATTACCTCCAAAATGGTTCAGCCATCATTATTTGTTGGTAGGCTTTATAATAACAACGCTATTATCGTAATGGGAGGTAGTCACGGAAGGTACTTGCAATAATTTTGAAGACAACATTGCATAGGGAATATTTTTGCCCTAACGGTTTTTACTTCGCTACGGAAAACTTAAGAAGAGGTTCAGAGGTTCCTTTTATATATGTATAATAATCGGTGGCCGAGTGGTCGCAAGTGCGACTGCTGGATAAGGGGTCTCAGATTCGATTCCCGGGTCGGGCAAAGCATTACTGGGTTTTTTTTTTTTTTTTTTTTTTTTTTTTTTTTTTTTTTTTTTTTTTTTTTTTTTTTTTTTTTTTTTTGCACGAAAAGCACGAAAAGTGGGTCAGTCGCATTAAGTAACCTGTACAATGGTACAGTGGCATTAAGTGCCGTAATGTGCACAAACTAATGTGATTTTTATGAAAAAAAAACCCGGTAATAGGTACTTTTTCCGACACACAAATCAAACCCGAGACCCCTTGCCCGGCAGTTGCACTTGTGAGTGACCGCTTGGCCAACGAGTCACAAGAGACAGTCACCTACACTAAAATAAATCAAATTAGTTCGCGATCCATGAATAGATTTTGAAACTCATTTTTGTGATGAAAGGGTGTAAATTAATATCGGATTGAATTTATATTGTCAACCTGTGCAGTTGACAGATTAAAGTCTAGTTTCAGTCTAGTTTGAACCTAATTTTAATTAGAAATTAGGGAATGTTAATTACAAAACTCTTGCAAAAGTAGGTAATCTAAATTAGGACGAAGTTGGGAATTTAATACCCTGAAGTAAGCCACGAAATTATATTCTATCTTGACATTAATTCTGTATATTAAGGTGAAACTTTTTTGGCTATAATTATGAAATACATTTTTTTATGGCATAAGCCGGTAAACGAGCAGACAGATCACCTGATGGTAAGCAATCGGCGTCGCCCATGGACACCTGGAACACCAGAGGCGTTACAAGTGCGTTACCGGCTTTTTGTGGGATTAGGAGTTTGAGGATCGTTGGGGATTCAGGGATTGGGGAGATTGGGCCTACGGTAACCTCACTCAGACTCACACGACGAAACAACGCAAGCGTTGCTTCACGTCTGTTTTTTGTGCGGCCGTGGTATCACTCCGGTCGAGCCGGCCCATTCGTGTCAAAGCATGGCTCTCCCACACTTAAAATTTTATTCGTAACCCTATTTTGTGTATTGTTGTAGGCAAAGTTTCTACGGTTTATACCGTATCAGGACGTTATCGTCCTGAATTTAGTTCTCGAAAAATGTACCACACTCAGTTTTTGCTTTCAAGACCTTCAAACGTACTTAAGTCCATTTTAAATTAAAAAATAATTAAGCGTTGTTGCGAAAAACCGAGATTAGTTTAGGTTATGATGTGATATCCAATATTTTAACTGATTACTAACCTTATCAGCTTGCAATAAGTTTGAAAATCTGTCGTATCTTGATATGCTACTGACTCCACCAAAGTTTCACTACCAACACTACCTCTACTTAGAATATCTACGTTAAAGTTTTAAACATATCACCACTCCATTGAGATCTCAACTTTAACAGAAGAACAGAAAGTCCAGACTTGCATGGAGACAAGAGACTATGAAATAACTTCACAGTGACATAAGCAATTCACATGCTGAAGTTAGTTTTGAATGGTTGCCATGGAAACAATAGCTAAGGAGTTTAAACTAAGAATAATAGTGGTATTGTTTAGTTTTATATATTTGTATAGTTCATTGTACCTAAGGATAATAGTTTGAAAAGAGGATGAGTTTAGAATAAGAGAAGTAATGAGGAGAAATATAAATATAGTAAAGAAACTGCCAACAAGGATAATAAAATAGATTTAAAAATGTGATTCGCTACCGCCCCAGTGCCGCGTCGATTATCTTACAATTACTAAACTAAATGCTGTACTCAGAGACATTTTATCTATTCCTTAGAAGCGATATTGTTCCGAAAACGTTTGCTAAGGAATTGATTAAATAAGAGAGTATTAACTTAAAGTACTGTTAGTATGACTGTGTAATTAATAAACCCAATAATATAAGTGTTGTAACTGAAGTCGACACATCTATTCACAACTCCTTTACTAACATAATAGAAACAATACTTAACACTTCACAGTACACTACGATTAAATCTTCTTAAAAAGAAAACTCGACTCTCCAACAAGAGCCTCAAAATAACTCACAAGAAACATAATATTAATATTACAAAGTTAACACAAATTACACGCAGTAATATAATGCCAACATTACACACACGAGCCGGGAAAATATACCAAACAATTTATTGTACAGCTTCTTTATTGTTGCAAAAATTTAAAAAATTTCAACACGAAATCTTACTTAGACGTAAATGCGTTACTTTTACGCAATCATCTATCATGTTGGGGAATGAAAATTGCGTATGTTGCTGGTAAAGTTTGATCTTAGGTCATTTAAGGTCTTTCTAGATAATTTTAACTGATACGAGTTTTCGAAAACGTAGGCAGGGTGTTGTTAATTTAATCTTAAAATTTATAGAAATGCAAGTCAAATGTAGCATTGATTCCTTTTTTTTAAATCAATCTATTTTATTAAATGCAAACTTAAAACAAAAATAATACTAAAACCTAAAGCTGGATCTTATACCAATAGAGCAGAAAAATCAAAGTATTACCTGGAAAGTCCAAGGATTAACTTGATCCGGATTTTCGCAGTAACATATTACAGAAATTGAAACCGTAATAATCTTGCGGATGAATTTCGTCGGGATTCGGGATTGCGGGCAATTCTATCGTCCAGCCTGAGGCACTCGCCTGGATATCATCAAGTGCCTATAATATAATGCCTTTTACGTCGATTCCTTCATTTATACGATATTACATGAACATTTTCAGGCTTCGTATAGCAAAAACTGGCTAACTGAAAATGTTTCAGGATATTTATTGCGAGAAAATATTTTCATGATTGGAATTTGTGGTCTGTTGATTTATTTGTATGATATTTTTACTGTGAAGCTGTTTGTGATATTATTTATTGCTGTTTGTATTTTATTTTCAACAGTTATTTATAATAATAGCAAATAAATATTTCCAGTGTTTACAAATATTATGCCACCACTGATTTTTTCCAAGCGGCAAATATTGAAAGTCTTACGCTTAATAATGCCATCTACATGTAAGGCGAATGAATTAATAAGACCATTTCAATTTAAGAACGACCACATTCACTACATAGTTTCTTATTCTACATATTTGTTGAAGTACTTTTAGCCCGTATCTTGAAGATGAGCTCTTGAATTGACAACTTTTTCAATATCGTTACCGTTTCGGTGGAACTTTGGTGGAATTTTAACTATTTGGGCTCGATTCGGAAAGATTACATTATTAGAGAATGGGTTTGGTGATAAGGCTGGGAATTTACAATTCGGGGAGTGATCTAATTGTTATAAATTGTGATCTATAAACAGTATTGCTGTTACATAATTCGTAATCAAACAAAATTGGACAAACGTATACACTTAGTTATAATTAAGGTACTGAAACGTCTGCTTCCCGAAGAATATTTATATACTCCAATCAAGAATAGGTAACTACTTCTCCAACACATGTTAACTCAAAGAACTTAGACATCACATTTTTTATTTACGAATCCAGAACCAACTCTGCCCACTCCTTCGGGGATAAAAGGCGTGACTTTATGTGGTCCGATTTGAATAATTATTTTTGTGTTGGATACTGCATTTATCGAGGAAGGCTGTAGGCTATAAAACATCACGCTATGACCAATAGGAGCCGCGCAGAGCGGATGAAACAGAGCAGAACAACTTATAAGTAATAAGTTTCAGCCCACATGGTCCTTATATAGTATGTGCTCTCAAGTGAAGTCTAACAGATCTAGTTTCCGATACCAACTTCAAGTTGAAGAGTCTAGGAGCTTCGTAACTTGATAAGTTTATTACTGGCTGTACATAGGTACATACATTTATCTATATGTATGTACATATGTGTGTGTGGGTGAAGGATGTTGCCAGGCTTGAGACTTCGATGAGGAGTTTTAGTACGTGATGTATAAGTAGTTCAGTAGCGGAATGTAGTCTTAATCTATTTTGATTATGAGAACGACTGCTTAGCAAGAGTATCGAATTGATTTAAGAGCAATAGATATTTATCTCTGATTTGCTATCTTTTCATTTGACTAGGAGGTATGTACATTGTAAATTTTTGTCAATTATCACGCTCATGTGTGAAGAACTGTAACAGTTACTTTGTTTCGATGTTTAGTTGTTTGTTCGTTAATCACGCTGAAACTAATGAACGGATTTTGATGAAATTTGGTATACAGGCAGGTAATGGGCTGACTTAGGCGATAGGACTTTATATCAAGGAATCATATTCTACGCGGATGAAATCGTGGGCAACAGCTAGTGAAACATATTTTTTACAGACGTGCAAAGTTGCACGTCTAATACCATATATAACACGCCACGTATCATAACGGACTTCAAGACTGAACCACACCCAACTAAGCTACCCCCTGTAGCTTTAAAACTCCAATATCGACGGACAGGAACCTTCGTTTTCATTTTAATAAATTCTCATTCCAAGGTCCCAGCCAATCATTTATTCATCCAGACCTTTTGTAAGTAAATCCTATAAATTCGCACATCGACGTTTGATTCCCGAACAAAAGTGGAGGGTACAGACATAAATCACGTGATATTAGACAGTTTGGATCCTCATTGTCCGATATCTGATGTTTCAAGGTCAATACGAAGGACAGTTTGAATCTCTTGTTCAAAAAAGTTTGTACTGGTCTGTCTGATCGAGATATGGCTGTATGGACTATTGAGTATGTTTTGTTCATGAGTTATGAATGTAATGTGGTACATATTTCAATTTATCACTTTTAGTAAAAAGTGTCGTGATGGTCCAAAAGTTTAAGACTCCCCCTTCTCATGCACGAGGCACTTTCTAAGATTATCTAGGCACCACCGACAAACGGTGAAGGAAAACATCGTGAGGAAACTTGGGCTTATAATTTCTAATTATAAGTTTGAAATCGCCAACTCGCATTGAGCAAGCGTGGTGATTAATGCTCAAACCTTCTCCGTGTGAGACGAGGCTTTGCTCAGAAGTGTGGGTTAATAATGATGATGACTAAAAAGTGAGATAAAGAGTTGAAAAATTCTACAGTAGAGATACTTGCATTTAGTTACCTTCAATGATCTTTCGCTGTCAACCCTTAATCCAGTCATAAGGCATTATTGTCATAAATAATAAAACAAAACACTTCTGAAATAAAACAAAAACGACCTTCAGCTATAAAACAGCCTTCCAAACACAGCATAATCAACGAGGGCATCTAATAATTTCTCTCACAAAAGAAAAACAAACACCACAAAATATTAGGACCATTTGTAATTTTATTACCGACATCAATTTCTTGAAGGTTTGCTTAAAATATTCAAGCATAAATTCAGGATGAGCCACAAAATTATCTTCATTTCACCTTAATGTTTCAAAATGTGATGTGATTTTTGTATGATATTCAATTATGTAATTATGTTTTATGGCTTACTTACATTAGGTTTGACGAGGTATCTCAACCAGTTTCAAGCTATGCCAAGGGCTCATAATAGCGTTAATCGAAGAGTTGTCGATGAGACGTGACGTTCACCATGAAGTTTGTTGTGTAATGCTGCTCATGGCTATAAGCCTCTGTCTGGCTTGAATCTAGCCGAGGGTCCTCTCCAATTATAGGTACGTTAGACTTTACACGGCTATTACTTACGTTTACTAATTTCCTTCTCAACATCTCCAAGTGTTAAACTGCCGTTAAAAGCGATCTTGCAAAATAAATATTCATTAAATACAATAAACGGCTTCCAAGGAATTGTTTAGTAAGATTAATTATTATGGATCGCTGTATTTGAATCACAGATTTTGAATTCATGTAAACAGTTGAGTTTGTCTTTGAAATACAAGTGCTTACTAACGTTCGACTGAGTTGTGTTTGTGATTATAAAAGCGATTGTTTGACAATGGACAACTTAAAGTGATATTTGAAGCGTTCATTCCAATTAGACCTTTGTAAAGTCGATAACAGCATTTAATACGTAGGTATGTCTTTGACTGTATATTCACAATATGGTTGGCACCATTATAATTACTTTTAATAGATTATACTGTGCGTTGGTCATTACTATACTTACTTAAAAAACCTTTTCAGTTATTGCAGTGTACCTAATCAAGAGGACCTAAGTCGAAACTTGGAAATTAAATCTAAAGAACCGTTTTCTATATAGCTAGGATAGGAGCTTTTTCGAAAAAATACTCTACGTTCATTTATTTAGCTTACAAAATCTCGTGTAATTTCTTCAGTTGTGAACTCCTATATCTCTATATCTAGAAAATACTGGTTTGAGGTTACGTTATTAAATACTAGATGTTGGACAACTTCGTCCGCGTAGAATATGATTCCTGTTTTATACCATGGAAGCATTTAATTGGGATGGAATTTCATCAAAATCCATTCAGTCGTTTTAGCGTGATTGGCGGTCAAACATCTAAATATCCAATTAAATAAACTTTTATATTTATAATATAGTATGATGGAAACCAAAGACTTTGAAGATACTGCTTTAACCAGATTAATTTATTATGAATCGCTAAACTGAAATATTTGAATCGAAAATTCTGAATTGATGTAAACAGTTAAATTTGTAGACATTTCAGACTTAAATTAATGCTGTTGTGAACTATTTGAAAGTAGGTTAGTAAAGTATTGATCCAATAGAATTATGTTAAAGGGATTGTTTGTTAGTTTATATGTAACTGGTTCACGTGTTATTAGGGATGGGGGTAGTGACATAATTGGGTAGTGCTGTATTTGTGTATAATTGCAGTTTGTTAAAACTTTTGTTCGTTGAATTTTAAAAAGGCGCTTTTAACACAGACTAGTAGACAGTTTTGCTTTTCCTTAGATTAAGTTATATTAGGATCATTGATTAATCTTGCCATTTAAAACGTCCCGACAATTCTACAATTCCTCCACCACAAAATCCATTTTTCTCATTTCTATACTATAAAATATATGAAACCGATTTCAATTACTCAGTTCACGCCACAGAAGTGCGGTCGTGAATTATAGCCGATTGGATCAAGACACGACTAGACAAATGATAGCCGAAGATAAATCGTTCTCTACAATTGACGTTGGGCACTACTGTCAAGATAGACCTATAGAAAGTATTCCAGGATTTATGGATTAAACATGAACTAGGAATGTTCTGGAACCTAGAAGAATGGTTCCAGTATGATATATGGAGCTGAAAGAAGGAATTGGAAGGGATATTGATGGTTTTGTAGAAGAATGAATTCTGTGAGATACATTTTTTGCAACCGCTTTGAAGTATAGGTAATGAAATTCAGTCTGCTTACAAAATATGAAGTAAGATAATAGAAATTGCCATTTGGCCTTATGGTCATTCATACATCGACATTATCTGCTGGTAAACGAGAACTGCTGAGCAAATGATTCCGCCTTAGACGTGGGTTTGCCGTAATATCGGCTTTTAGCTGTGGCGGGGGTATAGCAATTAAGGTCACCAAAAATTAGGAGAATCCTCCATCTCTTGGGAACTTGGTCATGGTTCGGGAACGTGTTCACTGATGTATGTAGATTTGAACAAGAAGATTTGAAGATAAATTGTAAAAGAAAATTATTTTAACCTGAAATCGAACTTTTTTCGTCTCAACCACAGAACCGATTTAGATACAACGGAGACATAAATATTTTCACAATATAAATCAACACAAAAGAGCGATAACGTTGTTTAATAATATTTTCGGTTATGAACACCTTTCTACACGAGGTATATTTATTCAAATGAGATTAGCAACTAGCGCTCTTCAATCTAAATCTGAATTTCGGTCTCCCAAAGGGTATAAAGTTAATCTGTAGGTACATAGGTATGGGAGATTGTTACCGAAAATCCGAAATTTCCGAATTGTACATTATATTTTGTTCACGTATTTATTCTTGCGATTATAAGCCGATTCGATTTGAATGGTAATATATTTCTCTGCTCAGCATTCAGTTTGTCTTTGGAAAACATATTCGGAATTATAAATCTGTATTGATTTATCGTATTTTTGATTTTCGACGTTGTTTCAAGGTTGTTACGTTTGGTAATGATAGAATTGAAATTATTGTGGGTTTTAGAATCATATGCTTCCCTGGACAGCCTAGTGGTTGCTTACTCAATGTTAATCATAGTTTTTGAGCACATCTATCGCATAGTTTTTGAATAGTTAGTATGTAAAATTGTTAGTAGTCTTTAGCCACATTAAAAGATCATCATGATATAACATTCTCAAATCAATGAAGAAGTTTCTCTCCCATTTCTTGAGAAATGTAAATGGAACGACATACCTTAGTATGTCGTCAGGGTATTTACCTATTTAATACGTACTTCATAGACTTCAAACTCCCTCCCCACGTATGAGTCAGCCATCTTTAATTCATCACCTCAAGCGATACACTGCAAAACTTTGCTCCGAAGTTAAATTATAATTTGCATATTCGCATAAAACAGTTTAAAATTACATTGTATGTGCGATGAAGGCAATTAGCTGTTGATGAGGAGACTGTACGGTGTTGGAGATACTTTGGTGTAAATTATTGCTTGCTGCTTTATGGAGTGACAAAGCGAAGGGTATTTTATTTATGGCGTCTAAATATTTAGAGACTTGTAATATGTATAAGATGAACGATTTTAAAAACTAGGAAAAAAGAATCTCATTAATCGATTGAAAGTCAAAGTCAAAATCATTTATTTCAATTAGACCAGAAAGGCACTTTTGAACGTCAACAATATAATAAAATAAAAACTTCGTTTAAAAAACCGACTTCAAAAAACCAAAAACTAATAACAAACAAAAAGTCAAAACTAAAAAGCAAAAAATAACTATTATTAGTACTAATAGGTTACCCACCCACTGATAGGTAAGAAGTCGGTGCCATATTTTAAAGGGAAACAATCGAGTTTCTAGCTCGTTCTTTTCCATTCGAAACTTCACGTTGGAACGAGCGCCTAGCTTCACTGACAAGTCATTGATGTTTTAAAAGTCCCTAATTGAAGATTATTGAAATAAATGCTTTGACTTTGACTTTGATATATAAAAAATACAACGTATAAAATGTACATAAAAGTGACGTCACACGACATTTCAAATCATTATATCGTCGAAAGTAGGTATTCGTTTCTGTAAGAAAATAAAAAATACTTGTCTAATGATTTAAAATAATCTACCAGACGGGCATTAAAATAGAAATTAGGCATTTCACATAAAACATCCGTTGAACATAAAATACTACAAGCTTATTTCTTAGACATATTTCTAGAATTTCCATTAACAAAAGATATGAATAAGCCTAAGTATGGCCCGTACGGATCTTATTTCCATATCTGGAATAGGATCAGTGAACGGTTGAGTGACGTGGGTATGTTTTTCTTGCGATCTTATTTTCCCGTCATATTTTTGATAGGTAGCTTTTCATAGGAAATAGACTTAATCATATTTTGTTAAGAAAACTGTTATTTATATCAAATGGAAGATAATATGTCTTTCATTTCGTAAAAGGTTATGTTATCATGGACTTGATAAACATGTTACTTCATCTTTTTAACGTTTAACAAAAACAATATGGACGCTATATTAAAGTATTATTAGGGTTTCTCTTATCACAATTAATATCTCGGTTTAACATTTTCTATTATGTGGAATTTATTAATAACAATAATAGAGGTAATAACAATAGCCTTTTATTCCTAAACATAGGGTTAGGTACTGGAGGTCCCTAAGTTCGATGTGCCTTTTGGCATAGGCCTCCTCCAATTCTTTCCAATGCGTTCTGTCTCTTGCCACTATCAACCAGAATGGTCCCGCGGGATTTATGAATACAAATACAATTTAACTAAATAATAGAAAAAAGGCTACAATTGTAAGTAACATTCTCTTAACAACTTCGATAGCTAAAAGCCTCAGTATAATACATAAGTTAGGTACGTTAAATAATTAAGATACATTAATTATGTCTAACAAAATGATGGCAAAAAATTATTTCTATAATAATTTTACAAAAATCCCTCGGCTGACCCGACCCGAGATAAAAGCAATTCATCATGGCAACGTCGTGGATGTCCGCAATCTATCATACAGAGAGCAAACATTCAAACATCCAACAACCAGCCTTCATATTTGGTAGAAAAATATTATTTAGGGTTTTTGCAATATGGAGAATATGATTAAGTAGTTATTTCTGGACATGATTTGTTGTGTGTTTGCATATTTTTATGTGTATTTGTTCTTTTAATATCAATTCTTTAGTCTCTTTTGTATTGAACTGTTAAAAATACGAGTTTTATAGGTGTCAATTACAGAAATAAATTAAAGAAAAGTATAATAAAGATATTAGAGTCATGTTCACCAATAGTAATAACTACTTCATTGTTGAGAAGTCTCATATACCTCTACCTCAGGATCTATGTATATATATGACGTAATTTAAATATAATAAAATTGCAGAAAATGAACTAAGGTTCTCAGAACAGACTCAAAATAACAGCATTATAAATACCGTACGGGTTTACCAAAAATTTAGGAACAAAATAAAAATATCCTCTTCTCTGAAGAAGTAGGCGTAAACAAAAACAAAACATCAACACACATTCTATTATCATTATTTTCACACCATTTTCGTAACAAAACACGAGAAAGAACAATAAATAATAATTACTTTGAAAAATAAACGCTGAAAATGTTCCCTGGACTTCAGCCACAATTACGTGTAAGTCTTGAGATGTTCTCATCCATCTTAATTCTGGGAGCTTTCAGCGAACACTCAAAGCCTTCATTTAAGGCTCTGTATCTAGGTATTCAGGTCGTGTAAACACTAGGACTTTCTTCTCCCGCCCCACTTTGGTTCCAAGACTGGTTTGGTCCAAGTTTGACACATTAGCGTATATAAGAATTGAATTTTAAAAACTTCGGACATATTTTGTAGTGTATATAATTTAAAAATACATAGTGATTTATCTAAAAACCATAGGCTGAATTATTTTCTTAACCAAACGGTGTACTGCGCGCTGGTGCTCCAGTTTATATAATGCTGTGACGTCATAAGGCGGTATACGTTATTAAATATATGACACATTCGTGGTTAGAAGCATAATTTTTACATTGTCAGGAGTAGTCATTACATTTACAAGGTTTTAAGCCTGACTGTCATTTAGTTTAAAATCAGTGTTACGTGAGACAGTTTCTAAATAGTATCTAAACGATATTCGATACGAAATTAATTAATTTTTCAACTACCTACCCTCGTTCTAGGGACGTAATCACTGTTATTACATTCCTCGATTTATTTTCTTTGTAGACACTTTTTGATTAGCTTTTCTAAGAATCAATTAAGTTCTAGATTTTTATTAAGGCATCTGATTTAAAAACTTTCTAGGAAATTATTTTGAGTAACGTTATGAATTATTGAAGCGTGTTGAATTTATCACATTGCACACATTGTTTTACATAATATGACAATCTTTCCCTATTTAAAAAAAGACAAAGTATTGCAATCTCTGTTTTTGTAACTAGATCTTTTAGCTCAAAAGGTCATACTTTTTTAACTACAACCAAATTGATAACATAACATAACTGATTCAAATTAAATAACTCTATTTACAATTTTAGATTTCATTATTATGGAGACGGTAGCTTTTATTTGAAGGTTCATCATTTTATAACTCATGACTCGTTGTGACACGTCATTATCAGAACGACATATCACAAAACTATATCATTTCTGCTGTTAACATGAATCGCAAAATTCTTCCAACTTGCACCACTCGCCAACATTTCATAAGCACATGTTCAATGAGACACGAGCGCTAAGCTCCACTTGATCTAATTACATTCGTGATGTTTCGAATTTTCCAGAAAATGTCGTCTTAAATAGGTTACATTGAATTCTGTGAGTCTTCGGAAATGCCAGTGTTTGTTTTTATGAATTGGAGTTGAGAATCAATGGCTGAATATCTCTTTTAATTGCAATATTGAACAATTTTATAGATAGCTATTGAACTTTACGATCTTAACTTTCAAAGTTTCAATATATTATGTACATTATTTTTCTAATGATTAATCACAGCCACGTAGATGAATGTTAGAATATTGAAAATCACGCAAACAAGACAAACATAACACTAAAGATTATTGTTAACAACATTCATAAATATTGTATCTGTTGTTTGACAATGTCAAAGCATAAACGCAATTCAAGACTTTAGCGTCTTGTCGCGGAGAACCTAACGGGTAACCGGGGCTCCGGCTCGACGTGCAGGAGAAGGAACGGGGTGGTCTTTAGTCAGTAAGAGTCTGACACTCCCTCCCGCCTCACCCGGGCGGGAGCAGTCATTCGATGATTTTCCCCCCTTAAAAAAAGACTCTAGCGTCTTCAAATTTTCATTTGTACCTAAATTTCCAAGTTCTTGAGCTATAATTTGATGTAAGGACACAAAACTTTTGGCACTTTTATAATAAGTATCAAGTTTTCAACACAATTTTGAATACTTCATTGTGAATGAAAATTTAGATTCTTACTTTTTTATCCAGACTTTTGTGTTTAATGAACTTTTATTATACTTTTTATCTGTGTTTGCTTTAAAATATCATTGTAAGATTTCTTTTGTCTTTCATTTTCCATTCAGGTTGTTGTAATTTTATACAGGCACAGAATCTCACAATATATTTATTTCATGGAACGTCATGATGATTAGGAAGGTTATATTTTAGTAAAGATTGTTATTTTTTTACTAACGACCCGCCCCGGCTTCGCACGGGTGCAATATGCATACATATAAACCTTCCTTAAGAATCACACTATCTATTTAAAAAATCTAAGCATACATAGGGACAGACAGATGGCGGAGAACGACTTTGTTTTATACTACTTATGTAGTGATTAAGTTTGCTGACATTATGTCAGTAGGTATAGTTTCTTTTATTCATGTAGTTGTCTTGCTAGAATAAAGGTCAGTCAAAGTCAAAGTCAAAAATCATTTATTTCAATTAGACCAGGAAGGCACTTTTGAACGTCAGCAATAGAAATTTAAAAGTGAAGCTATTTACACAGCTACAGCTATTTGGTCAGCTACATAAACTAAGTGTTCTGTAAAATAAGGTTTAATCCATAACTTACTAGAGGACCTTCTCAATCTTCTGAATCCTCGAATTCCCAACAATAATCGAATTTGATGTACTTGTAACGCCTCTGGTGTTTCGGGTGTCCATGGGCGGTGTCGATTTCTTACTATGAGGTGATCCGTCTGACTGTTTACTGGTTTATCCCATAAAAAATAATACTGAAAATGTATGGTAGCAAAAAAAGAACAATGCGAAAATGGAGTCACTGTCTAACTTCATAGTCTTTAGATAAAACGGGGAATTCCAGTGTTTTCCTATCAGTAGATTCCGGCTTAAGTTCCTTAATCAAGATCAAAAGCAGTTTTCCAAGAACTTTTCCTAACAAAACCGAACTTAGTACTTGCACTTGTTTATAGAACTTTTACACGATTCTCTGTTCGAGCCATTATAAAGTTCGTCATTTTGCGGGAAACAGATTACGTTTCTTAGATGATAGACCCATATCAAAGTTTGAAAGCTTTCAAAGATCAAGATCGATTTTGTAAAAAAACATTTTATTGTGGCTATACTTTTGATACATTATTTTTGTTTTTTTTGGTTACGGTGATAACCGAAGAAAAAACAATACATATATATATAATTCTAACACTCGTTTTTTGTTTTATTTGTACATGTTTTCATTATATTTTTTTCTTATATACCGACAGCAAATATAGTCTCATGCATGTTGACTGTATGCTTTGTACGATTATAGTGTCAATTTCTCAACAATGGCCAAGAAAATTAGTGGCCTTTAAATCATAAAGGTCTACTAATTTTTCGTGCGAGTTTCTGGCCAGCGTTCTGATACCTTCTGACTGACGGAATAAGCGGTTCGGAATGCTGGAATGTTACTCACACATGCACATGTATACATGTTTATAGATTGTGGTGCAAACTACATAGCTCTTACATCCCGCCCCACTCAAGCAAGTACCACATGAAAAATAAATATGTATTTGTGCGATGGCCTAGATCAAAATGGTTAGTGTTACTGATGGATGTTTTAATCTGACACACATTTTTTACTAACCGACAATTCTTCTTTTAAAAAGCTAAAAAATGTTGTACTTTTTAGAATTTTTTTTTTCGTCTTTTTATTTGTATTCTTGTTTATTTGTGTGATGTGATGCAATTACTCATTATAACGTGAATAATTCATAAATGCTAAAATGAGTGGCGTAGTTTCCAATGCATGCATTAGAATTCCAACAGCGCACATACAAATACAAGCTTTAACCCACAAAACCGCTATCGAAACTATGAAAGCCACATCAAATCATTCAAAGTTCTACGTAAACCGAACCCCAGTTCGCAATATCAGACCAATAGCAAATGGCGTTGAAGATAAACTCCGAACTATTCGTTCACATCTCCATTCACCGGCTTAGCGCGGAAGCATTCAATCTAGCCACTCTTGTTCAAACACAGGCCATTCGGCGCTCGGTATTCGGCATTCGGCTTGCAAAATTCGGCCTAAAATGCTCCCAGCAACATCCCTACTTGACTGTTACATTCGACGAAATTGAATTTTGTTTTTCGAATTCGTTTTTTTTTCGTTGCTTCGTTTGGGAGATTAGTGTTCTATTTTCGTCTGTATTTTGTTTTAGGAATTAGTCTTACTGTTTTGTTAGGTATTTTCTTGGTTGTTAAGAGCAGTGCCTAAATTGTTACGGAGTGTAGCTATCAATTTATTACAAAGTTTCTCGTGTAAGTAGATATAAGAACTTAGAAAATAGCAATAAACATCAAAAAGATACATGCGTCAATACCTACATAGCAAAGGGAGAAATAACCTAAAAGCAATTGTTGGACAAAATCCAAGAAAATCGTCGGTCAAGCTGCTACAAATATTCCAAATCCTACATACCGCAACGAGATAAGCTACCCTTAAGCCATTTACGTTCTAGATAAAAGTAATACAATTTGAAAGTTGGCATTGTTCTAGCCTGTAAGTAAAGGCGCGGCCAGACGAACGATCGATATAAACACGCCACAGACGTCCGCAGTACTTCTACTATTTTATGCGATTTTATGGCCACTGACTTTTATTGATAATACATGGAGAAGAAGAAAAACAAAAGAACTGCTCGAATTTGTAGCGACATCTACTGTCATTGTTATAATTACTTATATGAGTGACAGGTGCCACTATGACAGATGACATGATGACGTTCAAAAAAATTATTGAATTAAAACATCTAATTTGCATTTAATATTTAGTTTTCCTTTTTATAATATGATGGAATTATTTACGTATTTTTTTGCGCTTGAAGAAAATACAGCCAAATTGAATTCCATTTTCTTTGTCGTAAGATTAAAAATTACATTATACTAATTTACATTTGTTCTTATTTCGTAAATTGAACTCGGGGATAAGGTAACGGAACCTTTTTAAATGTCAAATGAGACAAATGTTAAAATTACGATTTGACATTCGGTATGTTGACGTTGACAAATGTCAAATTTGATATTAGAAGTCGTATTCATTTTAACGAAGCTTCACAGATAGAATACGTAATAAGTGATTCGCCGTAATATCAACAATTGCGAGTTTGTACGGTATTAATAATGCAAACTGTCTTTTTGGTTGATTCATCTCCAAATGTTGTCTTGACATTTATTCCTTCCTTTTTTTATTCATTTATTTATTTTAGAGGTAAATTACATAACCTAATGCGTTAATGAGACCCTTTAAAAATATTTACATTTACACAGCTAACTTAAACACTTTTATTCAATATCACAAAATCCAGAAATCTCAACTAAAGTTATTCACTATACTGCCATTAACGCCAGAATAATCCACTTAGGACCCTCAAGAATTCTAAATTTATCTGGACCTCACCAAACTTTGTATTAAAACAAGGAACTCAAAACTCACCAACTTGAGTTTCAATAGGACCCAATCAAATTTAAGGGTCAAATGAAAACTTCTAAATACGGTAATTTGTAACTTGTTAGGGATTCGAGAAATTTCGGCACTCCTTCGGGTTCTTTTATATTGGTCTTCTAGACGTATATTAGTACTATTACTAAAGTGTTATGTCTAGGTTCGGACTTTGACCCGTATTATAAAGAATATTGCTTTGAACTAGAACAGATTTATATGGTAACAAGTTCGCTTTTAAGGTCAAGCAATATTCTTTTTTATATCAAAAAGATTATTGCCACATTAGGTTTCGATGATCAGACCCAATTTTTTTATAATGACGCTAGCTTTGACCCCAGATCTTATACTTTTCGAGGATATTGGTCTAGTAATTTGATTTGGAATCCTTTTTCTTACAACAAACATGAGATTGGCCTACAAAAACTTTCTTTTAAGACTGATTAAGTGAATTTGTCCTTACGAAAACAGCAATAATTAAAAATTAAACACTCATCTCAGACGAATTTCACTCAAAGGAAATTAACGTGTAGAATGGATGGCAAAGTAAGCGCTGCAGAGGTTTCAAACAGCAATAAAAAGTAAGGAATAGCTGCACCGTTTCCTGCACGCCTTCACAAATGTCCTTTAATTAACTTTTAAGGTGCTCGCGTTTTCCCAAGATTACGTGGTTGAGGCTTATAATGCTGAAATGTGTAATTTTGTGCAATAAACGCTTCCTTCTGAGATTTTAAGAACCCTTGAGTTGGTTTGCAGCTTTTTCATGGATAAATTTCGTCTGTCTTGACAACATATTTGCCATCACATTTTCTTTGAACAGATAAAATAAAAAATAAGCATTTTGTTCGTAAAAATATTTCTACGCAGATTAGAATTATAACTAGATTAATGGAAATCTACATTTAGTGAAGCCAGTATAAGATCAATATTTTCGTCTGCATAAGTATTCAGTCCCTACAACGCACCCTCTCCAGGATCACGGGCTTGTTAACAATATAACGAAGGCCAGCCTAAGCAACATCTTCATATATTTCAGGTCACGTCTCGACCTGATCATCTTCGCATTTAAAACCTTTGTCATAAATATATTCTTTACGTGTTTTGTTTCTAAGCATTGCGTTAATGTTAAGAGTATCATCTGTATTATTTCTTGGAATTTCGTTTATCAATATTTATATCAAGGACTACTGCCCGATTTTATCTTGCTGTAGGGTTTTATGCCTGATTATTTATTAATGTTATATTTCTCTCATTATTTCGTTTTTCTAGTAATCTTGTTACATAATATATCGTACGATATTATACTACTATATAACATTATTATACTCATCAGAATCCAACGCTTTGTCTTAAGACAATATCAATATAATTCATACGCAGATATTTGCTAAATACCGTAAAAAATGTTCATCTCGAGTAATTCTAGATGAAAACTCAGTAATACACAAGTAACATTACCCAAAACATGTAAATGAGTTTATTGAACCCAAATTCAAATTTAGGCACCCATTAAATACATTGTAACAATAGCGAGCTGATCCGAGCTGAGTATTGGATCATTAAGGGCGGCACGTACATCGTTAGAGCTGTTCCGATGTTTACTCGAGTTGTAAATTTGATTGTGAACCGATTTTATATCGATTCAGCTATTTAATGATCAGCTTGGGCTTTTTGGTTTAGAGGTGTCGAACATTATTGTTTCTTTTTATTTGAGAGATTGATGTCCATTTTCATGAACTTCTTCTATAAAACCTAAAATAGGTGACACTTAACGACATTCTGTTTTCATCAATTTATTATTGACACCTAACAGTACAACGCAATTGCGACTGCTGGGCTCTGGTCTCGGGTTCTATTCCCGGATCGGTTAAAGTATTGCTGGATTTTTATATAATTCTCAGTAGTAGCACATAAAATTGTATCCGGTATATGGCAATAGACTCACCCCGTATTACATGGGATTCATAACATAAATAGTGACAAGGCGTGATGTTACATTATGTAAAAAACAGTATAAGGTGATCCGTCTGCTAGTTTGCCTCCTATTCCATAATAAAGGGTTTAGTTTAGGCGTTAAGAAACACCAAATAATTGTTAGAGATGATTTGAGGGTGAATAGCGAAAACGGCCATTAAGTCCTTTATCATTAAAAGTGTCTGTCACTGCAATGGGTTCAGCGGTTGGTTTTATTCCTTCTACATAAAGTTCCAAATATATCTCTCTTGATATTGCACGTCCTTTGTCTTTATCCTAATTTTCTTCTCTCACAAAATGGAATCCTTCTCATCCATTATGCATTCCAGTAATTTCCACTGGGTAAACGCCTTTGCTGTTGCGATATATCAGTTTTCCTGACAGATTTCCTCAGGATATTGTTCTCCTGAGGAAGATTGCATTCCACTTCGTTCACTGCAGTAAATATTTCTGCACAAACATTTGCATCTAGTTTAGTCGCAGTTTTATTGCACTGCATTATTTTTAAAATTTAAATTTCATCTTAGGAACATGCTTTCTTTTGGACAAGTGTTATATTTTCTTATTTTTGCATCGCTATGCAAGTACCCATGCATACAAAAGAGTAGATACGCTTTGTTATTTTTTTTATTTTATACTTGATGGTCTAAATTATTAGAAAAACCTATGCTAACTCTTCTTGACATTTAGAGTTTTAGTATTTTACTCACCTTGGATGGACCTGCAATCTCTTTTGGTGTCTTGATTTTATCTTAAAGACTAGCTACTTCTGCGCGGTCTCACGCGCTTAGCTCAGCTCCTATTGGTCTTAGCGTGATGTTTTATAGCTTATAGCCATCCTTGATAAATGCGCTATCCAACACAAAAATAATGATTCAAATCAGACTTTTAGTTACGGAGATTAGCGCGTTCAAACAAAAAAACAAACTCTTTCTTGTATAGTATAGTATAGCTTTATATAATAGTATTAATAGTATAAGATTATTCGTGTTATCAGAACCTTATGGTGGATTAGAACCCTGTTGAGTTCTAGAGAACAGGTAGGCACAATTAATAAAACATTTTATACCATCAAGCTAAGTTAGTTACGAATAGGTACGAAAAAAAAAGGACTAAATCATTTAATCCTTTTACCAACTACTGAAAACTTAAACAAAAGAAGTCTATACGAGTAGAAACTAGTAAATTTTTCCGTAGCCCTCGACTAACTTGAAATGGTTTTACTTTAAATAAAACCTGTCAAGTGAAAGGCGCTTTAAACTTAACCTAAGTTGAAAGTTGCAGCCTTCGGCAGTGTTTCAACCGTTCAAAGAGAAAACTTTTATATAAAATTCTTCACTTTAAAACGTTTTGCTATGAAAGAAAAATGTGTTCTGAATAGAATGTTTTCACATCTTGTTTATACGTTAGGTGAATTTTCTTTATATTTTAAAATGAGTATGAAAAAGAAAGGCTAAGAAAAGAATTGGATTTCTAAGCTGTTGAAAAATGCAAAGTGCATAAATTACTATTAAATATCACAAAACTTAGAAACTAAAATGAGAAAGAGATACAACATCTAACCACCACTGAAAATGAACACCAAAATTATTCTTTCAAAAACAAAAAAAAAACAAACAGAACAACTCAATTAAATAAGTAATCAAACAAATGACAACTGCAAACTACGTTGTATCCCCAGTGGAACCAACAAACCTGATGACACTTCATAATAACAGCTCCAGAGCTCTCAGAGGTCGTAAAAACCGGTCATTATGGAACCGGAGATATAACCGCAAACATTTCAATAGTTTTTTCATCCGGACGAGCTGAACCGGACAAATAAAACCAAATTAGGACCAACAGTTAGGACTCGAGAGAGCAGTTACTTCCAAATAGGTGTCATTTTAATAACAATTACATAACATGTGTCGGTGGTGTATAAAATGATACTTTTTAACGTCTGTGTGAAACGGAAAATTAGAGAGAATTTTTTGAAGTACGTATTTTTGGAATAAACATATTCTGGAAGCAATAGATAGAGAAAGAGACGGTTAGGAATATGATTTAAAAAGTCAATCGAATACTTAAAGCTTAATAATTTTGTTTCAATGATAGGCAAATAAAAATTTAACGGTATATTTACTTTAGTAATATAATTCCATACCACAACAGGACTTATCAAAATAAATGAACTCAAATGTAAAAAGAAAAAACAGGAATTAAGCTCAATATCATTGTCAGCCCAGAGAATCATCCTGAATTTCCTCGTTTCCTAATAGAACTTTATCAACTACATTACCATACAAATCCGAATCCTTAAAAAGTAAACGTAAACCTATAATGCGTTGGTTCTTTTTCCTTTGTCACCTTAATAAGGTTCCATTTTGGATCTCCAAACCAGCGAAAATGACTTTGAAATAACTCTGTTACCGCTATTTAGGTACGTAGCTACGCAAATATACATCACTGGAGCCATTATGTGGTACAAGTGTGTCTTTGAGGCAAAAATATTTTAACGCCTCAATTCCCAAGAAGAGGAAGTTTCGGGAAATATTCGGGAGTGATCTGAACTTGAGATATTAAATGGGGCTACGGATCGAGCGTTTTTTTGTAGAATTACAAGTGAATCTTTTATGTGAAAGAGATTATCTGTAGATGTTTAGACTAAATTAGAACACCTTGATGTTAAACTGTTTTCATCTTATCATCAGTAGGCGCTGGAGTTTGAATAAGTCTAAATATAATTGAGACAAAGATTATTTTAGACTAAGACGAATCTCATCAATAATTAATGTCCTTGTTAATTTCTACATTCACAATATGAACAATATTGTCAACCTAACTATGAAACATGAAATTATCAAGAACCATGTATCCACAAAAATCCCCAAAATATTTCACAGTATAATTATAGCATTTCTCCCAAGTGTCCTTGTACAATCTAGCTTTGCTACTAATACCCCACCGTTGTCAGGGAACGGAAATTAAATCCCGCAGCCAGCAGTAAGGGGTCTGATAGGGGATTATTACGTCTAGCCCCTGTAGCACTAATTATGTATTTATTGTTCTTTTGTCCCCAACAAAGGTCGGAAGGTAAGGTCTTTCGATCGCGTCTTGATACGACCGTTTAATTTCATTTGGATAGGTTTGAAAGAAATTGCTTTTTTGTCGACAATTTTATTGTTGGATAGGTTCTATTTTATGCTTTTCTGGACCGATATTTCTTTTTGGAATGTTCTTACTAATTCTGAAATATTTTTAAGCCTATGTCTGGGTTGGTATAGCAAGATTAGAAATGTTTTGAAAGCAAAAACAGAATTTGTATTATATTAAAACATTTGTGAGACATACTAAATTAATTATTATGTTTTCGGCTTACTCATGTAACTGTTTGACGAGGAGCTCGACTAGTTTCAAGCCATGCTGGAGGCTCATATTCATAGCATGGCTTGAAACTAGTCGAGTCTGATAATTAATTTACAATTTTTATTTTCGCTTTTGAAAGTGTGAGCCGATCATTTCATAAGTTACGTTTTAATGATAGTAAGAAACGTATGCAGTAAAAATTGCAGTTAAACTTAAAATGTTAACCCAGTAAAATTTTACTCGCAAACACGAAATAAATCAATGAAAACCGCCGCTAAATCCATGATCAAATATAAACCATGAACTACACTTGACTTTAAACCTTCCTACATTGCACATAATGTTCACTTAAACCGCTAAAATCCGCTCTTTATGGCTCCACACTAGAGGTGGAATAAATAAAATATCTTCGTCTTTTATTCATTGTCTTGAAGTAGGAGATCTTTATAACATTTTCCACCTCTACCCATCCACAAATGTTCTTATAAACTTTTCTTATATGTTACGAATAAATAATAGTTTTCGTGTAAAATATTATTGTTTGCAACCGCAAATATGAATATTATAGCGTTTTTGGTGTAAAAAGTACTTTGTTGGTTGGGATGTATGATCAGTTTTTGTTTGCAATATATGTACATATTTTTAAGTTGAATAGGCACATGAATATAGGTAATTCAGTTGTAAGTGAGATATGTACGTAAAAATGACAAAATATGTACTCAAGAAAATCGAGTTATAAAGGTTATCTCTTTATCATTACTCATTATCTAAGCTACATCGGAACTTATGCGGGCTTCACATACAATATGAAATCTACCAGTAAATACATTATTCAACATACACCAACACGCTAACAGAGTTCGCCCAATAAAAAATGTCGAGCCATAAAAGAAAAATCTCGGAACTTTTTCATTTATGGCTGGCAACACTGTATAGACCGACGTCACTTTATTAACTACGACGCGTCTCGCTCTCGCATTGAATTATGCAAAACGTCGCGTTCAACGGTTTTAATTTGAAAAAAGTAAATTACGGGACTGGGTTGCCAGTGGGGATATTAAATTTTAACGGGTAAAAAACGTTAGTAGCGGTTTTCAAGTGAAATTTCATCGTAAATATGATGCTAAATTAATTAGCGTCACGCGAGTATGGAAACGTTTAATATTTCGCATGTATGTAGGTTTTTAAATGGGAAGTTGGTTCTAAGTTGCATGTAAACACTTTAATTAGACTTCTTTGTTTATGCTGCCAGAAGATGTAACAAGTCAATTAAACACAACATACATTATTAAACATTTACTCTAAGGTCACACATATTCTGTATACTGTGTACAAGATTCTTTGTCATCTTGAATAACATGAGAAGTAGCGTAAAGTCCACTACTTCCATTCTGACGTCCATGGATAGAATAAAAAAAAAATTAGCTTCATACGCACATGGATACTGTAGCATCCAAAGCGACGAGTTGTGTTTAACTCCATCTACTTTAAAATACGGTATTGTTTGGTGAGTTTTGATAGATTAATCTATACAGCTGATGAAATAGTTCATTCGCATTTTTTTTTTTCGTATTTTTTTTCTTTATCCTACCCATTACGGTTCTACGTCGAAGTTGCGTCGTCGCGCACAGCACAAAAACTTTAGTTAAACTCAGACACACCTTCAACTTAAGTATAAACGTTAAAAGAAGATAGCTAAGACTTAAGTAGGTACAATACATAATGGAGAAAAACAAAATTATAATCCGCTAAGTCTCCAGCGACAAGCTTTCTGAAACATCAACACGAAATTCAAACAAACTTACCTAACACAGGAACTTTAACATATATCTACATAAGCCTTAAGAAATACTTAAACCTTATACATATGCCTAACAGACCTATGAGGTTATGACACAATATATTAGACCTTATCCCCACGGTTTAAGGTTCTTTTAAACGACAATGTTTCTAGAATATTCCCATTATGTAAGCAATGTTTTTACTAAACGCTGTAAGATATTTTAATCATTGTACGTGAATAATTAATGGGGCTTAGGAATAAAAGAGGGTGGCGTAATCGATCGTTTTGAGGTCAAGTTTGGGAAGGTCAAAGTGGGGTGGTTTTTAAGACGCTCATTTTTGTTTGCGGTGTTAGGTGATGATAGGATTCGGTATTTTCATGCATGGTTTTTGTATTATGAATGACATTGGTACATAAAAATTCTTAGATATTCTTTAGTGTCATTGTAACTGTAAAAAGTACCATTATGGATAATTTTGTAGATGTACACACTTTTAACGAGTTACGCAATATCCATTAATCTACCTTTATTAAATGGCATCATTTTTGCTGCCTGCCTCACTGGCCGAGTTTCGATTCCCGGTCGGGCAAAGTATTACTAAGTTTTTTAAGATAATCTCAGTACGAGTTTAGAAATGCGCCCAACAGGCTCACCCCTATTGGAACTCATAACATAAATAGTGAAAAATTGGTGTTACATTGTACTGGCATTAAGTGCCGTAATGTGCACCTGTGCCTATCCTTTCAGGGATAAAAGACGTGATGTTATGTCATTATTACTATAATCCGACCAAATATGATGACTTTCATATACAATGTTTGATGTCCTTAAAGGTTACTTAAATCCTATACTTAAACATTATCTTATCCTTCATGATCAGAAAAAACACTAAAGAAAGCCATTACCATCCACAAAATCTTACCAACACTATCCATTAATTACCCATTTCTTGTGCAAAATAAAAAAGGGTAACACTGAAACTATTCCTCGCCCAATCAACAAAACATTAGCAGCAAGAAGTTAGTAGTAAATTATACGGAACTATACGACGCCATCTTGTTTCGAAACTAGGAGAAAGTTACTGCATTCAAATCAGATGGTAATGCCGTCTCTCAGAAAACAATTACGTTAGCTGTTGAAGTTATAGACGTTGAATAAGGTGAATATCTACTTGGTTATTTGGTCTTTTGGATTTCGGATGTGGGAGTCCAAATTGACTTGGTGAAAGGATGACAAGTGGAATAAAGTTCAGAAGTAATATAATATTGGTTACATCTATACAGATAAATAAAATTGAAGTGTCTGTTTGTATTATTAAAATAACCGCTTTTTAATATATGTACATGAATATACACACGATACACATACCAAAATATTTTATCGGAATGTCTGAAGTACTGCGAGAGGAACTTATAAATGCTACCATTTTTTTTTTATAAGTTTTACTCTTCTGGTTCGTTGTGATGTTTTGTTCTAGTTTTATTATTTCATCGTTTATTTTATTAATGTGTCCAGTTACTTTAATTGGTTTTTGTTTTCAAACGTTGTGACTGTAATACTTAAATAAAAAAAAATACCATTTTTTACAACTTTTATCTGTCTGTTTATACTGCCTAATTTCTGGAACTGCCGGACCGATTTTGCAAAACTTTTATTGGCTGGTAGCTGATATACTAAGGAGTAATACAAGCTAATTTTGGAAAATGAAACAAGCAAAAAGTTATGTTCTAAAATTCATATTCTACGTGGACGTAGTCGCAAGCAACAGCTAATTTAAATATAAAATAGTATTATCTAACCATAACACAACATGAATGATAATACAACACACAATACAAAATGCAACACCATAATAACATTACAAAAAATTTAATTTCATTAATGCAACACAAGCCTGCAGGCCACACAGCTGTCGCCTTCCATTTTGTTCCGAGCTCCGAACAGAATATAAAAAACACAATTGCACCACATTTTACAAAGTTAACACGAGACACAATAGGTCTAACCGACTTAAAGACTTAGACACAAGACTCTTCTAGAAAAAATAGAACGAAAGGGCGATAACCTCTCCCTCTTTGTTTAGGTATAACCCGGTCAGAGGTCGAGGTACCCTCCTATTTATACTCCTTCCCAACGGCCTCTTTTCGCACTGTACCGCAATTTTGTTCTATTGACAACAGCCACTAATGAACAAACTGCTAGTTACGATTCATCTACCAATGAGAATGAAGCGTTTAATTGTCTTTGGGCTTCCAGGGCTGTGATTGGTTGATTTTCATTTAATTGGAATTCTAGATCTCGGTCTTAGAGAACATTGGAAGCTGACATTTGTGGAAAGATTCGTCTTCCTACTAATTTAATTAATTTTACAATCGAGTTTGCACAGACATTTAAATTGTACCTACGTTGAGTCATGTCCCTTAAGAAACTTTTTGATTGATTTGCCCTTTTGTTATTGCGGCATTTCTGGCATTAATCTAAATGCTTCTATACATATCCTGCCTAGAATTCCCTCAGGAACTTCCTAAATTTTTCTTTCACTTCGCGAAATCTTCAGAGAATATCTTCCTTTCCTTTATTGCGATGAATTATAGATTTAGACTAAACACAATCTTTCAAATTAATTGATGTGTAAATAATGAAAAGATAGATTCATAATTATGTACTAACATAATTATAAATTCAATTATAATTTATACAATCTACACAAGATTTTATCACATCACACGGTAATTAAATTCTATGTTGAAAGTATATAAAAACCTGCACAGCTATGTGCATGTTTGTGTATATTATTTACATTCATAATCGACCAATCCAAATACCAGATTTGTGCACGCAAATTGATTAATAGTGGGTTTATGTAAAAGTTAACAAAATACTTGGAAGTGTTTGTTAACTGATTCATTTGGACTAATTAAGGAAATTGGGTTACCTCGTTAGTCTAGAAGCCGCAAGCACCACTGTCGAGGAAGGGGTCTCAAGTTCCTTGGTCAGTCGCGGAGAACCTAACGGGTAACCGGGGCTCCGGCTCGACGTGCAGGAGAAGGAACGGGGTGGTTTTTAGTCAGTAAGAATCTGACACTCCCTTCCGCCTCACCCAGGTGAGAGCAGACATTCGATGATTTTCCCCCCTTAAAAAAAAAAGTTCCTTGGTCAGGCAAAACTACATTGGTTCTTTTTCGGTTTCTCGAAATCAGTCTCAGTGAGAACTCGGAGTGTACAATTATACGCGGCATATAGTACCTAATAGGGGTACAATTTGACTCTGAAAGACTAATAAAAAAACTAGTGAAGAGAGATCGTATTACGTTGAAGATGTGTAGGTTACTCTGCCTACTCTTCTGGGGTTAAAAAGCGCGTCATTTCGTATGTCGGTTACTTAATTAGATTTGAATTCCATTGTGTGTAAACATGATGAAATTGAGAACAAAACAGCTTTTAACCTTTCAGACATCAAATAGGGCTTTTAGATCTGCTAATGGTCTAGGTTAGGTCTAAGGCCTATTGTAATTATTGGCAATATCATCGTTAGCTAATTTTCTTTTTTGTTTTGCTATCTACAGAGTACCTATATTGCGTTAGGAAAGTAATTTGTTCCGATTTTATTCTTTGGTGACATAAATAAGATATCTATTTTGTGGACTAAAAAAATCAGTGTAATTTTTTTAACTTATGATTTTATAATGGATTTAGTTTTAGAAATAATATTACTAAAACTGTCAACAAAAACTAAAATACTTTGTGATTACAAAATAGATCGTCTTACGTCAGACACGCGACACATTCCATTTAAAAACAAAAAATGTTCAAAAAACATTACTTTTCGTGTAAAAGTATGCAAATTCTGTTTATAGGAAGTTTATTTTTATTACGCTCTACATATTGTATGTTTAATTAGACATAAACATTCAGTATAATTTGATTATACGAACATTAAAATGGCGGTTATATGAACGTAGCAATAAAGTAAGTAATTAGTTTTATCGTTGTTAAATAGAACATTATATGTTACTTTATAACGTTATATCTCACATATTCCCTAATGTGTAAAGATAAATAACATAATTAAAAGTGTCTTCAACAACGCCTCAAAGAGCCATTAGACCACCACGGATGGGGCCCAATAGGGCTGATGTCGATTCGGAGTCGCGGAGAACTTAACGAGTTACTGGGGCTCTGGCTCGAAGCGCGGGAGAAGGAACGGGGTGGTTTTTAGTCAGTAAAAGTCTGACACAAAAGTCCGCCTTACCTCACAGTCATTCGTTAATTTTCCCCCCTTAAAATATAATAAAAGGGTCTTCAACAAAAACGATTCTGTCATCAGCGGTATTACCGAACCGATACGACCTTTAAATTAATATTCAATAAATGAGCGTATTCCTTTTTAAAAGGCTGGCATTGAACCTGTGGCTCCTCTGGTGTTGCGGATATCCATGGGCGGCGTTGATCGTTTACCATCAAGTGATCCATCTGATTGTTTGTTTCCTACTCCATAAAAAAAACAGAATTCTTCAACAAGAAAACACCTCATTAAACTGTCAAACACCAAGCGGTCACCGGTGACCGCAACCTATTGTTCTTTAATTGTGTCTATAAATACGGTACTCGACGAGTTAATCCTTTAATGAAACATAATAATTAGTATCAAAAAATGGGTGCTACACACGTTAATTATAATTTAAACTCAGCATTGTTTTAGCTCAAAATTAGGCCATGTTCAGTTCAGGCTAAAATCCTGCTATCTGTGCTAGTTAGAGCACTAATTAATCGCTGGATATAATGAACGGCCAACGCTGCAGAAACCGTGAAATATGGCACGTCATGTCTAACTACCATGTTATAATATTAACAATGTTATCTGGCTTAAAGTCATTATTTCTAGTTCATTGGTTTAGTTTTTGGTTAGTGATAATATGTAGGTTTTAACTGCAGAACTGAGATGGAATCATAAGTCAGTCATAGATAAGGTTGATGGTTGCCTTTTGTGATGTTACCAAGTTGACTGAGACAGACTTTGTGCCTAATAGACGATGTTACTTAATCTTGCATAATTTTGTGTCTTGCATGTATAGACTCGGCAAATAGCAGACGGATCACCTGATGGCATATTTATCAAATCGTTTTCGTCCAGCACTGTACATGTATGCCTCCCCAAAAGCAATCCACTGACGCCCTGTGTTCCCCGCTTCCCCCACTTTCCCTCTCTTTACTATATATATATGCACTGAAAGTTCTCTCCTTTACTCTCTTTCTCTCAAGAAATCATTAAGATCATCGATCCCATACATACCTATATACCGTATCCCATATATATTTTTACACACTCACTCAACTTTACTTTCTCACATTTAAGTGTGGGAGAGCCATGCTTCGGCACGAATCGACCGAATTGATATCACGCCCTGCGTTGTGTTTCGTCGTGTGATTGAGGTTACCAAGGCCCAATTACCCTCCCCTTCCCCAATCTCCTCAATCCCTGAATCCCCAACGATCCTCAAACTCCTAATCCCCAAAAAGCCGGTAACGCACTTGTAACGCCTCTGGTGTTCCAGGTGTCCATGGGCGACGCCGATTGCTTAACATCAGGTGATCCGTCTGCTCGTTTACTGGCTAATGCCATAAAAAAATCATACATTTCTAGAAGAAAACTACTTTTACATTGTAACCAGTGACTAACACGAGTCACTCGTAAATTTTCTTAATAAGTACGTCCTCGTAGAACAAAGTTCCCAAGTAAATGCTTCGTTCTGCTAATGTGAGCTTTAATTTCAAAAGTTTATCGTTGCCTGCAAATTCTACTTAAATGCAAATCCCTGAATTCTTTTCTTTTTGTTCAACTTTTTAGTTTTAAGATTAAAAAACTGCAAATTGCAGTAATATTGTTTATTTGGTGCTTGCAACGCGTTATTTTAGTGTAATTAACCCTTTGAGTACCGTCGTTATAGACACAATTAAAGAACAATAGGTTGCGGTCACCGGTGTCCTCGCGTCCTCGGTGTCAAATACGATAGTTTAAGTGGAAATTATCTCATTAATTAAAGTATCTCATTTGATATTTGGATCAGCTTAACACATTGGATGACGTCTCGGACAATGGTGTTCGACGCTTATTTTATAGTGGGAATATCATCGAATTACTTCTCCCGCCTAGTGTCAGACTCCTCCACCGCGGCATCGCATCGGCATTAGCCCTATTGGGCCCCATCCGTGGTAGTCTAATGACTCTTTGAAGCGCGAAGGTTTTATCGGCACTTAAAGGCTTAAGAGTTGGATTTCCATTTTAAAATTCTTCGGGAAGGAAAAACAGAAAGGAGTACCAATGGAAGGAGGAATACAGTTGTTTAACATTTAAAGCTAAAATCAATATTTTAACAGCTCTTTAAAAAATAACCCTACAAGACATTCACTGTAAAACATCACAGATTCATTAATTAGACTACACTACCACAACATACACACATACATACCCACATATCTACACATACACAGGGTGTGTCTCTATCAATATCGGGTGCAACAAGTACAGCGTGTTCAGTTTGCTGCTCACAATTAACCCAGTTCCGTTAACCTTTGACATTTCGCGTACATTTAGGGCACAGGATTGGGTTTGACTGAGATACCAGTTTGATAAGAGATACTTCAGATAGGTTTAGTTTGGCTAAAGGTAGTCTATAGTCGCATAGTGGTGGTCGATGAGAGTATTGCATGATTTGAGTCGGGGAATAAAAAAAGGGAATCAGTAAGTTGTACATATTATGTAACTGTTATATCATCAATACATAGTATAAAACAAAGTCGCTATCCGCCGTCTGTCTGTCCCTATGTATGCTTAGATCTTTAAAAGTACGCACCGGATTTTGATACATAGATTGATTTTAAACTGTTAAACACCAAGCGGTCACCGGTGACCGCGACCTATTGTTCTTTAACTGTGTCTATAAAACCGGTACTCGACGAGATAAGGAAGGTTTATATGCATATTGCACCCTTGCAATGCCGGGGCGGGTCGCTAGTTAACAATAATTAATAACACATGACTGGGACAGTAGGTAGATATGTATTGACTATGGTGGGCATTGAGGTGCAACACTGTCGATCTTTAAAACCTTTGTCAACGAATGGTTTTTTTACTGACCTAAAAATCAATAGTGGTATTTTTATGGGATAAGCCAGTAAACGAGCAGACGGATCACCCGATGGATGATGAAGCTGCCGCAAAGCCCATTTACACTGGAAACACCAGAGGCGTTACAAGTGCGATACCGGCCTTTTGAGGATTAGGAACTTGAGGATTGTTGGGGATTGGGCCTCCGGTCCACTCATACGACGATTTTCAAGGCATTAATTTAAGTCAGGCACAAATATACATAATAAAACATGGTATAAACTTTTATTAAGAATTAACACTTAACCCCAATCAACTTAGAGATAGACGGAACAATAGCGCTAAGTACCACACCAGTAAACTAAGAATATAAATAAACTTCAGAACAAAGTAATTGAGAAAGCGAGCAATCAGTGATTTGTTCCAAGTTCACAAACTTTGTGCCCTTTCTGCATAATACATTAGTAGCGACGTTGAGTGCTGAGACAAGACAACAGCTAAAAGTTTAGTCATCAGAGACTATTTTAGAGTTTTCGAAATGTCTAAGTTGAAAAGGAAATTTACAGAAAGTAGCTATGTATTGTTAAAGGAAATAGAACTTTCTGTCTTTTTAAGAGATAATTGTATCAGAGCATTAAATATTTACACGGTAAGTAAGTGCCTATGTAAGAGTTGATCATATCGTCCCATTGGAAGAATAAAGTGTTATAATCACATGTGTCAAAATTCATATTATGGTAAATTCGTCATCCTTATAATGTAAACTATCGATTGATACTATTTTTATATATTTTTATCCATTAATTCAAAAGATACAATGATCGAATAAAGTTTTATCCGCGTCGACTACGTAAAATAACTACGCATGATCACATACAACAATATTCTCCGCCTTGCTCCCGCGCAATTAGCTGCGCGTGCCGTGTCACTTCATCATAAGTAACGTTGTTCGACGAAATAGCAGCGAGTTGTGTTTGTTACGATGAATACCCAAAATTTGATAAAATTTGTTGTATATAATGGTTTGATACAATTTACACGACGTTTTATTAATTACCCACAAAGACAGTATTTACAATCACATAAAACATTGTTTTACGAAATACCAAAGCTTACTTATTAGAACTTAAATCTGAACTAAATATTTTAATAATAACTTATATAACACGGCGGTATCTAATAGCACTTGTCTTATTTTTTCCCCTATTTTTCCAGTTTCTTATGAACTAAGTACATTTTACTACGTAAAATTTTGTATTTTTTTCGTCCGCAAGTACGCATAAAACATTATTCTACAAAAAAAATAATTAAAGTGAGTGCCGTATATGCAAATGACACTTTTTTTACCAACGGTTTTATTATAAAACAATATTCGAAATCTTAAAATTGCTATAAAATGGTTAAATTTAATTTAAAATATGTACAGCTTGTTCAATAATCTATTAACAACTAAATGTACCGTTTAGACTAGGTAGGTACAGCAAAAAAGTAACTAATATAAGTTTACATTGAAAATACCAATGGACCTAAACACAAGAGTGCACGCGTCCCTTTTTTGACATGTTTCCTCTGTATTAGAAAAATCGAAATAGTTTATTTTTCAAACTCCCAGTTTAGAGCAAAAAAATATTAAACACGTGAAAAAGTGAGTGCGTACTACCACAGTAGACCACTCGAGCGCTCATCAAATTACACATATCTAAGTTATGTACGTACATTTATTTTACTGATTTTTTTTAAACTATTATGTTATGCATAAACTTCTTGTTACTTTTACAGAATCAAAGGAAAAATAATTATATCCAACATAATTTTATTTTTAATTTTATTATTACATTTTTGAATTATGATTTCTTATACGATGATGAAGCAGCAGGGAGCAGGGGCTCAATTGGTGAGTTTATGGTACCAGTGGAACAGACTACCTTTGAGCTGGAATTTGCATTAAGTAGGGAATATGAAATAAAGTCCACCGCTAAGACGAAAAACAGATGTTTGAATCGGGATATACCAAAGAATTGCAATTTTACAGAGACCGCCACAAAAATTAAAGGAAGGCAATCGTAGAAGACATGATCACTAGCGTTTGTGACCATTAACGCTGAGTTCCTATCCCGTAGGATTTCCAAAATACAACAATCATAAGTCCTTTCAGTGCCAGTTAACCGTAAACCAAATTTCAATCAAGTACGTTCAGTGGTTTAAAAGATAGAGTCCTGAGATATAGAACATATTCTAATTCTGGGACTTCCGGGTTATTACTTTGGTACTTATAATGTGGCCTGATTTGTACCGGTGAGACGCTACTAATTAATACACTATTACTTAAAGGAGACGGACAAACTTTCATAGTAAATTTGATCTTGACGGACTAAAAATTACTTTTGAAAAATGAAATACTACGGGTTTTCAAGGACTAATACTACTATTTAACTGCATTAGTATCAGGGATTTTCTAATTCAATGAACTGAATACGTTATTTTCATGGACTAGCTTCTACCCAAGGCTTTGATCGCGCTCTTTTAAAGGATTGGGGATAGGTCTCCAAAAGAAAAAAAAAGCATTTGCTTTTACAGTTTTCTATTAGCAGTCAATAGTTTAAGCAATATTTATGGTTGCTTTTTCACAAATATGGTTACATTATCAAAATTTCCACACGGCTCTCTTCTTTTTCTCATCAAGGATGTAGAATGTAAGATTCCAACGCTAAAAGAATTTTTAAATCGGCCCCGTAGTTTCGGAGCCTATTCAATTCAAACAAACAAAAAATTAAATCTTTCCTCTTTAGTAGACTAGTAGTTAGTATATTGTTTGTTCTTTAGTTTCTTTAGTTTTGTTTTCGGAATATTTGATATACTTAATTGTTTTTTATGTTTGAGACTAATTATTGATTTTTAATATTTTTTTATTATATTCATAATGGTGTCATAATTATTTATTGTGTTATTTGCAAAGTACCCAAAAAGACTGACTTTAAATGTAATTGAGTTACTAAGAATAAATTCGTAATTTATGAAATAATGTGTTATTACTAATCATGTTTTTATTATTAAGCTAAATTTATATTATAATTATATAGGACTGATTTATTCATAAGAATAACCACGGAAAGAAATAAGTCAGTAGTTAGTTTTAAGTGATCTATAATATTTTTTCTTATGAATCGCCATGTATTTTATTTTGTAAGAATTGTAAGAGCTTTATTCTGTTTTCTGTCACCTATTTTAATAATTTTATAATAGTTAAATGTATTCGTCAAAGTGTATGTAATCAGTTTGTATTTATTTTTAATTTAATCGTATATTGATTATTACATTGACTAATAAATTGATTAAGAATACACCAACGGTTTTAAATATATAAAAATACCCAGTAATAATGATGAATTTATAACCTATTCTACTTTCTTAGTAAAACAATTTCATATAAAACACGGATACAACCGCGAAAATTTGTAAAATAATGTTTGATATGCAGATGTATCGTGAATAGTTTCGTCGAATATTGTTTTATGTATCCTTAACACACCTCATTCAATATTTTTTTTGGCAAAAGAACGTTGTATGTGCACATGCGACCCATTATCCTTGGAAAGGCATAGTTTATAAAATAAATAATTATATTATCATAAACGGTACTAACTTCTGTACATACTGTACAAATATTAAGTAGCTAGTATCATTTATAACAGATTTATAAGCAAATGTGTGCGCGCGAAATTTATAATCGCTCTACTGAAAAGTCGACAATTTGCAAATAGAACATTATTCTACTAATGGGACGATATGTAATTAGAATCGATTTTCGCTTGACTAAGATTAGTACCTAAGTTGGTCAAAATATCAAAATGATAAGTGTTCTTTTTATTTATCTTATATCTTATACTATTAAGGTATATAAAGCGGAAGAGTTTGTTTTTTTGTTTGTTTGATTGAACGCGCTAATCTTTGGAACTACAAGTCTGATTTGAATCATTATTTTTGTGTTGGATAGCGCATTTACCGAGGATGGCTATAGGCTATAAAACACTACGACCAATAGGAGCTGAGGATAGCGTGTGAAACCGCGCGGAAGTAGCTAGTTTATATTATAAAGTTACTGGCAAAGTCTTCAGTAAGTTCATCTTTACTTTACCATTTATTTAAAGAGTAAAAACCGTTACATTTGGTATTCATCCAAAAATATTCCGGCTAAGCTAATTTATGTTAATACAAATTGTAAGTACAATGGTTGGTCCGTACGCCTAACTCCCAAAAACCCCATTTGGAGCTCTTTAAAGTTTTCCATTTCGTTAACTTTTCCTTCAATAGCCCTCCGGCTTTCAATCTACGTTCTTGTGAGCCATTTCCCACGATATTTTACTTTTATAAAATTTCATTTTTTATACCCTTTGTAGCTCCAATTTGCGTTCTCAGACTTTCGGATCTGAAAGTAATTCTAGATTTTATTCGGTGACATTTTTAGCTTTGATCCTGTACTTAGTTTTCAAAGAATTGTTACATTTTCCCTTACTTCTATGTGTATAATCAAGTCGAACATAAAAATAATTTTGTCGTTATTTGATCGTGTTTATTTAAAGTATTGTAGTTTGTATAGATTTTTATAGATGTTTGATTGAAGCAGAAACTAGAATAGATTGAACTAATACTAACTAATCAGCTAAATTATAAAATGAAACTTCGTAGGCACTCAGTACGTATTGTATTTACTGGAACTATAAACAGTAATAAATAAACAATAGAAGCTGAGCATTCATCATACTGTATTATCATTAGAGTGAGATCCATCACTCCCAGCGGTTTAATTAAAATGTATTGCACTCCCGACCTTATGTCAGGCGCATTGTAAATGCTGTTTATTATTCTATATACGGTATTTTATTATATTTACTCTAATAGCTACATTTATGCCCGTTATTCTCAACTACTCTTAAACTACCTCTTAACTAAATGTTACTTAGTGAGACGTAGTACCTAAACTAACCCCTTACTTGTTCTGTTCTGTATCACTCATAGGTTGGTGAGAACCAAATATCATTAAATGTCACCTATCTTAGGGGTTTCTTAAATTTTAGAAGAGGTTGGTGAAAACGGACTTTTGAGTATTTTTTTAAGACTTACGTAGTTAACTTTTACACCTGTAAGGCAATGAGAATAAGGATACAATATACGTTAATATGTCAAAGAGTCATAGTTGATTAGCAACTACCTACTGCCATTATGTAAAACTACCTATATTATTATACTATGGCGTAAACAGTTTAATTTCAACTCAACCAGCCTTGATAACAAACGTGTTAACTTATATGAAACTCTAATACCTACGTAGGAAATAACAAAACTGAACGCCACACAGCTATCATCCCTCACACTCGTCCACGGAGGTTTAATTAGAACATATTGCGCCACAACCCTAGTGTCGACTGTATATTGTTTTATTTCTAGCTCTGGTATACAGGGCGTGTTCTCCAGAGATATGGCCGGGTTACGATACACATTGTACGACTTAGCTCAATAGTGCTTCTGGAAATATACTGGGTTATTTTCCATTTATAGTTTTAATGTCGTAATAGTTTGTTGTGGTTTTGGTTCAGTAAAATTATACTGACAATGATATTATTACAGTTGTTATATTATATTACTGGGTTTTCAAAAAATCTCAGTAGAAGCACGGAGTCTAGAATGTGCCCGGTATATGGCAATAGGCTCACCCCTTATTACATGGGACTCATAACATAAATAGTGAAAAGTGGGTACAGTGGTATAATGTACACCTCTGCCTACCCCTTCAGGGATAAAAAGCGTGATGTTATGTTCGTTATATTATAGTTAAAGGTATTTGAAAATTGGAGACAATCGTCAGTAAAATATTGTGTCGCGTCGCAAGATCTGAAATTCATTGGACAACAGAATCATTCTCCTACTGATCAATAACTTCAATTAGAAATTTTATACAATAGAGTATGCCAATCAAAATAGCGATATGATCAATTATCACAGCTACAATAGCCCAAACATTTTTGTATTATCAAAAGATATCAAACCTATTATCATCGGAATACATTTCAAAATAATTTGCAATCACGCAACGTCACTTTAAAAAAAAAACGAAGATTACATTTCGAAGCTGAAAAGATACAAAGTTGTCCCAAATAGGCGAATGAATAAAAGATAAAAAAAGGAACGTCGTACCGTCGCGTCGCGTCGCAAAAAGACGCAATTGTGTGAATAATTAAAGAGAAAGAAGAGGAAAGGAAAAAGATAACTGTCCTAGATTGATATTTATTTGCTGGGTGCCCTAGATGCTCTCGAATTTTGGTGTTATTTATTTATTTTCTTATATTGATCTTGTTTATTATTTATGAACATGTATTTACTTTGTTTTTTCACCAAGAATAAGTCGAAGTGTTGTAATTTACTCTAATTATTGCTTATATCTGTCGCGGTACTAGATTTTTTTTAATGGGACAAGCCCGCCACATCCTCCCATAACCGCTGCAACTCCTGTAAGCCAGGCTCTATAGTAGATACAACCAACCGGTCCTAGATATTGTTAAACTATTGAGAATTTATATTATCATTTTTCTCTAGGTTCTTTATTAGTCTTTATTGTTTGTGAAAAGATAAAAAGTCTTATTTATTTTATCTGCTTTCTACGCACACAACTTTTCGTAATTCATAGCTCAGATAATACAAAAAATGAATCATCTAGAAAAATAAATATCCAATCTTGAAACGTTTTAATAAAATTCTAAATCTTCGTCAATCCATTAAATATTTAAGTTAAGCCCAAAATCCTTCTAATCCTTAAGGATTGTTCGTCAAAAAACAGTCGGATTACTTCTCGAAAATCGTTTTTAGAATCTGATTTCAGTGATCTTCTTATCCCTTATTTATTTGTTTATCCTTTTCAAATTGGTTTTTCGATAATTTCATGTTATTTTTTTATTTTGCAGAAGCAATTTTGTGAAATTCAGATTCACAATTCTTTATTTAAGCCGCCTAGATATATTAAAACTTATCAGTTCGATTTCAAAGTCAAAGCATTTATTTCAATTAACTCGTCGAGTACAGGTTTTATAGACACAATTAAAGAACAATAGGTCGCGGTCACGGGTGACCGCTTGGTGTTTGACAGAACAAAAAAAGACAGGTCAGTCTTTTTATGAAATTTTAGTACAAAAACTTACCCCACGTGTTTGGTCTCAAAATTGCTTAACATTAGCAAAACCAACATATTGCATGTGTCTATTTTCTGTGTGTGTATTTGATTTGTACTTGTTTTCTATATTGTTTTTTCTATTTAATGTGCTTACTAACATACTTAATATTGTAAAGATGTTTCGTATTTTCATTTTGTGACTAACACAGTGGACCTTTGATGTCTTAAATCACTACTCACTACATAGTATAAAACAAAGTCTATCCGCCGTCTGTCTGTCCCTATGTATGCTTAGATCTTTAAAACTACGCAACGGATTTTGATGCGGTTTTTTTAGTAGATAGTATGATTCTTAAACTGTCAAACACCGCGACGACACCGGTGACCGCAACCTATTGTTCTTTAATTGTGTCTATAATGACGGTACTCAAAGAGTTAAGAAAGATTTATATGTATAATACATGCACATTGCATCCGTGCAAAGCCGGGGCGAGTCGCTATTAGATAAATAAATGAAAACTGTCGACATATATTATTCTATAATGCAATGAAAAAATGAGAACTGCCCACATTTATTATTCTGCAACACACGTGCTGTATACCGGTGCATAATTTCCTTCATTACTTCCTTTCCTCCACACGTGTAGTTAACTTTATATGCTCGTATATTTACGTCCTTTTCATATAACGCTGTGAAGCGAAGCGTTTTGTTTAAAGAATATTATGTAAATGCTGCCTGTACTCGTTTTAATTACGGTTTTATTTCCGAATATAATATTGTTTTAAAATGAATTTCGTACTGTCTGTTGGAGCTTAAATATAGTAAAGTTTTTACTCCATGTTTGTCTACGGGGGTTTGATAAACGGATTAACTAGAGAATCCATTGTGTTAACACGAGTTAAACGTTGGATCTTACAATCAAAACGAATGCTACGTCTTTGAATTCAAATTTTTTCTATTGTATTTTGTCTTTTTAGGCGATTCACAATACATATTCGTACGCTTTTGATAAACCTTTTTAGCAAATTTGTTTTTACTCAGACTAAACGACATAATCAATTTAAGTATGTCGCGGAGAACCTAACGGGTTACAGGGGCTCCGGCTCGACGCGAGCAGGAAAAGGAACGGGGTGGTTTTTAGTCAGTAAGAGTCTGACACTCCCTCCCGCCTCACCCAGGCGGGAGCACTCATTCGATGATATTCCCCCTTAAAAAAACCATTAAAGTATTTAATTTCATCATTGTCATTAAAACCAATACTAATATTCTAATCGTTTGTTCCAGGGCTGCTGTCATGGGACGCAGGAGAGCACCAGGTCGACCTGGAGAAGGAGTTATCCACCCTCACGGCGCAGGCACCCGAGGGGGAGGAAGCTCGCTATGGTACGTACCTCTTTATTTAACAACTTCTTAAACGGTCAGCAACGCAATTGTGAATCCTCTTGTGTTGTGGGTATCAATAGGCGTACAGTCAGGTAAAAAGTCCACATTGCCATTATGTGTGTAGATAAAAACATATAACATCATAACATCACGCCTTTTATCCCCGAAGAGGTAGGCAGAGGTGCACATTATGCCACTATATAATGTAACACCCACTTTTCACTATTTATGTTATAAGTCCCATGTAATAGAGGGTGAGCCTATTGCCATATACCGGACACAATTCCAGACTCCGTGTTACTACTGAGATTTTTAAAAAAAGCTAATATTACTTTGCTCGACCAGGGAATCGAACCCAAGGCCCCTTGCCCGGCAGTCGCACTTGCAACCACTCGGCCAACGAGGAAATCCAACAGTATTTTACCCAATTAAAACGCAATATTTCACACAAAAATCAACAAAGATTCCACGAACCATTATTATGCTGTTCACTGTACACCGGTTGAAATTAATTACAAATGAAGAGATGTAGTGCCCATGCATCAAATTAACACTACATGTAATGAGACTCTTAAACAAAATGAACTAATTGATTGGTTTCCGAAGCAATTATTGACAAACTACTGTAATTATGAACAGACAGACATGCTACAATTTGATTCGTTTTAACAATGAAATTGCATGAAATGAAATGATGTTGGTTTTGTAAATAACAACAGTATCCTGTACATATTGTGTGAAATTTTCAGTAAATAAAAAAGTAAAAAAAGACATAATTTGTATTAAACTACTAGCTTCTGCCCGCGACTTCGTACGCGCAATCCCGTTTTCTCCCGTTCCCGTAGGATTTCCAGGATTTTTCTGTTATAAGAACCTTCTCCTGACAATAGCAAACACAATAAAAAATCAGCCAAATCGGTCCATCCGTTCTCAAGTTATGGCGTGACAACGGGCAACGGGTTTCATTTTTATATAAATAGCTATACATATTATCAAATCAATAATTCAATAATTTAATGTTGGATGTCAGTTTCGATACTTGATACCTTTCTAATAAAACAAAATACTTAATTTATACCTAGACTGCTTCATTGGCCGAGTGGTCGCTAGTGCGAATGCCGGGCAAAAGGTCTCGGGTTCGATTCTCGGGTCGCGCAAAGTATTACTGTGTTTTTAAAAATCTCAGTCGTAGCACGGAGTCTGAAAACGTGCCCGGTATATGGCAATAGACCGTAGGTATTACATGAGACTTATAACATAAATAATGAAAAGTAGGTGTTACATTATACAGTGGCATTAAGTGCCGCAATGTGCACCTCTGGCTACCCCTTCGGGGATAAAAGGCGTGATGTTATGTTACCTAGGTACAGTAAGCACGTCTCGATCTACTACTATAATTGACTGCTGTCAATTTACTAATACTCACATCTGCCAAAAACCAACAAAAGAAACTCTTTGAATTTGCTAACAAAAGTGGCATTATGTCTCGTCTTGTCACTTACCCATCGTATGTTACCCTTATGAGGTTAAATCCAATAGATATTGTGACACGTGTATGTAAGGTTCGGTTTTATATCGTAAGATTTGTGACAATGAATGTGATGTTAGACTAGAGGTTGTTTTCTGAAGCATAATACGATTTGGGTATTGATAATTAAAGTTTAAAGCAATCCTGTTGAACTCATTATGAATGATGGGCATTCAGTATATAGCCATACACAATAAAATACCAAAGGAGAAACCCGAACTCCTTAGAAGCTTGGGCCTGGCGTTACAGAACTGGAATTTCGCCATAATTTAGAGCACTTAGGAAGATTTCACGAGCCCAATTTTCACGACTCTCTTTGACTTGACTTGACTCTCTTTTCACGAAACTTTTGAATATATAAATTCCACCAATACATATACATTCCAAAGTTGTCAATATTATATTAGTAGAGCAACATTTTAGTACATAAAACTGTACATTTGACCAATAAACCTTTATAAAACCACAACACTAGTTGTGAACTTTGTCCATTATTTTCTGTTTCTTTCAATTTAATATCGAGTTACTCTGCAACCACTAAACTCTCGCGGTGTTCACAAACCACACGCAATGTAAAGGGCTTACAACTTTCTAAATTAAATTTTCATAACAATACACTATTAAAAGTTTTCAAATCGGTTTTGATTTTGAAGATCACAGGTTTTGAATTCTGTTTGGTGTCTTTAATTTGTACATAACATAACATCACGCCTTTTATCCCCGAAGGGGTAGGCATCTACGGCACTTAATGCCACTATACAATGTCATACCCTGTTTTAACTATTTATGTTGTAAGTCCCATGTAATAGGGGTTGACAATTTAAAACCCTGTGCTACTACTGAGATATAAAAAAAACCCTTTCTTTTATTGCCCAACCCAGGAATCGAACCCGAGACCCTTTGCCCAGCAGTCGCACTTGCGATCACTCGGCCAACGAGGCAGTTTTTAATTTATAATTTACTAATTAATTAGGGTGAACTCATCTAACTTCGTGACAAAGGCATTTGAGTAATAAAATACCAATAAATTATTAATTAATTTAATTCAGTCTCCGCATGAGTTTTAATCAGTCTTTTATGAGGAATATTAGCACAAATAATCAGATTTTTTTCTAGAAACCTTCTTAGGTTTCTAGAAAAAGTAAAATTTGGTAGAACTCTTGTTCTACCAAATTTACTAAACCGAATTATTAGGCGAGTCACAGAATTAGATGAGTTCACTAGAGGTATAGTTATTATTTTCCTGTTCTCTACATCAAACCCTCTTGGAAAAGTACTTATTTTTCAGAGTAGAATGAATTGTTAAACAGTTAATAAACTTAATAGAGAAGAGAGAGAAAGTATAATTATGTGTAAAAAAGAAAATAACGTTTTAATCTAATGCGTTTTTTTTACATTCCAATTAAAAAGCTTACGATAGACGGAGTATTTATCAATTCTATTTTAATATACCCAGACATAACATACTCAAACTACAGTAACAACCAACAAAGTTCTTGTCTTCAGGGCACAGAAAAGGTGCGTCCGGGCTATGTTTGGTTTGAAGGCCACTGACAGCTGTGTACCTTTCTTCAAAAGACACAATCTTATGACCTTACCATCACTATACATTTATGAAACCGCGGTGTTTGTAAAGCAAAATCCTCAACGCTTTATTTTATTATCTGAAGCTTATAATCGGCCACAAAGGGATGAAAGTCGTCTGTGTATACCCAGAACGAATACCGCATTAATGCATAAAAGTATCTTTCGTATGGCTCCAGCTATCTATAATAAATTACCTAAAGAGCTAAAACAAGCTAATGTTAATTATTTTAAAAATCTTTAAAACAATTACTGTGTCAAAAATGTTATTATAGTGTCTTAGATTTTTTAATGGATAAATTTTGATTTTGCTTATTTGTTGACTTATGTTTAGCTATAACGTATTGACTACAATAATCTATTAATTACCTACTTATTGACATCAATTTATTATAATTTATTAAGCATTAAGTAGTCTTCCTCATCTGACTTTTTGACGAACACTATTGACATATAATTTATTAAAACACGACAAATTCATATTTACTTATCTAACTAATTAATCGACTTACTGATTTAAACTCTTATACGAGTATTTGTATGCCTAAAATAGGCTGATCATAGCGCACTTTAATCTAAAAATGACCAACCAAATGTACCTATGTATCACAAATAAAGTTTCATTTCATTTCATTTCATAACATGTTATCTGATAATTAAAACATTATCTCAAATAACTAATATTGGAGATACTAATGAGCCAGCTACACATTGCGTAGGTGGTAATTCTGAAAACAAAATGTCTAGTTTCATTGTAATTAGAGGCTCTTATAACGATGTTCTGATAACATCATAATATGTTTCAGTTCAATATTTTGAGAAATAGACATACGTCATTAATCAGATAATCAATAACTAGACAGTCTACGTTATATGACCCACTTTTCTCCTTTATGTTATAAGGAGTAAACTTATTGCCTAAAACAGTTCCAGCCTCCAACCAGCGAATCACTTTGGAAATAAAAAGTCTTCATACTACACCTAGTTATATTAGCTAAGATAAAAGGCGGACGTAGTCTCTTGTAACAACATCTGTGGCACCTGGCTACTATAGACTTACACGCACAATACACACATTGACACGAAGGACATCTGTCATTTTCTTAAGTCTGGTAACGTAGTAACCCATTAAAAACGAAATAAAAACATTTATTCAGCACCAGGCATGATGCAGCATAAATAAATTATAAAAAAGACAATAAAGGTGTGACAGTGGAAGTAATAAAAACATTGAGTTGAAAAATTAAAACAGAAGAATCAGAAGAGAGACGCTGATAACATGCCTATGCTAAAAGGGTCACCCACTCAGTGTAAGCTAGGCATACAAGTCACCCAGCACAGTTTCAGTGGACATGCATCACACACGGACACTATAAATGAAGTTCTGACATTGTGTGCTTCAGTCACTTCTAAGTGACATTATGTCCGCCTTTTACAACGTCCTTGGCTAAAATATTGAAATAAAATTCAACCACCCCACTTATACTAAACTAACAAAGCAGTCAAGCGAATATAGGATGAAAAGAAAAACATTTTTCGTAAATAAATATCATTTTCCTTTACCCATTGTTCAATAGGACACGGTACAATGCTCTTGGGAATAAAACCTTATTGTATTGTACAAGGTGTTAGAATACAAAAGCAATTCACGTCTATTTCTCAAAATATCCTATTTTGTGTTGTAAGGACTCCAATTTGTAAGGAGATTTGTTAGTTCTGTGTTGATTTAAATGTAGTAAAAATATTTTTAGTTTTGTTTTTATAAACTTAACAGGCCCTGTGTTTGAATCAATGAAGTAATAAGTAATGTCATCATCACCAACAGCCTAAAAATGCCCATTGCTGACTAACGCCTCTTCTCACACGGATATTTTTTTGCTTTGTTTTCTCAATGCGAGTTGGCGGTTTCAAACTTACAATTAGAAATTATAAGCCCAGGTTTCCTCACGATGTTTTCCTTCATCGCTTGTCAGTGGTGTCTAAATAATCTTAGAAAGTATAACTCGGAATAAGACACATTGGTACTTGCCGTTGGTAGGTTTCAAACACACACCCTAATGCATGAGAAGCGGGCGTCCTAATCTCGGGCCACCACCACAGACATAGTCAGCAGAGGGTATAGTCTGGAAGAAAGATTTAGTTTTACAGCAAAATCGCCAACTCAGCATCATCCCTGGAACTACTAACCCATATTATAGAAAAATTAAACTCACATCCTAATTATTTTATATCCTTATCCTCAATTTCCTACACGATTACCCATTTTTTATGACTGTGTTTATTCTTCTAAATGGTCGTCACTAACTTAATAACGGTCCAGATAAATCACTTAAGTTTACGTCTGTCGTAACATTCAAAGATATACTTTGCTCCTTTATCTTTGAGTGTCTTTTCTTTTGGCACTTTTCCAAGTAGGTTGAGGTCAGATAGTCATCAATATCGTTACTTATGAACTGCTTTCAAATGTCTATCATCCTTCTCAAGGTTAATTTCTTTTTGTCCTTCATCGTTACCCAAGATTTGGTTAGATCGATTACTTAATTGTAACTTTTTAGCTACGTCATTCCCATAACCATTTTCAGCAGACATCCTTCAATGGTCGGTTAACTAAGAGTTACTTAGCGTGATCACCTGAACCCCTAACTCTGCCGTTAGGCATGTCACTGATAGGTTGATGAAAACCAAGATGCCGTTAAGTGTCGCCCATTTTAGCTTAAAGGTCCCTTAAAATATGAGGTGATAGTGAAAATGAGCGTCAATGTCTCTGATTCGATTCGTGTTCAAAGATTTTATATTTTTCCAATAAAAAAATTGAAGACATTGTTCGGATTTTAAGAATAACTTTGTCAGAAGATAGCGAATTTATTTTAGGTTTTCTCATAAATCTTGGAGATCATAATAATACAGGAAAGTACCACTTCATCCCACACAATGTACTAAAATAAATATAATTTATCACTAAGCTTCTTATGTTCTTCAATGTACCTTATCTTGTCACAACACTAAAAAGCGGCTTTATTTTTGTCTTCATAGGGATTATTTTGCAATTACCTCCATCAGAAGGTGTCACGGTGGCCAAAATTACGAATAACGTCCTTATTTTTATCATTACAAGGTTGGTTTTGTAATGATCTCCATCTGAGAGCGTCATGGTATCCTGAATGCTATTGTACACAGAGTGATTCCGTCTTTATTTCCATCTTGACAAGGTTGGTTTTACAATAATTGCTACTAGAAGGTGTCATGGTGTCCTGAATGGCATTGTATACCGGGTGACTCAACACGTAGTGACCGCTAACAGTCTACAAAAGTGCCCCTCTGTTATATCCCTCTTATTGTTGTTTGTAGAGCTTGCTATTGAAGATGTGAGGGCTAACGGCCCATGTTGTATTGTTTTATCATTTGTTACAACTTAACTGATCAGGATTAATCCAAGCTTTATTGTTTTACCGTTTTGGTCTATTATATGGCGTTAAAGAAAGCTATTAGGGTCTTATGTCAAGTGAGATAGACTTACCATATTTTTGTTAGGTTACTTTATTACACTGCATTCGTATAGATAGCATCATGGAGAAATGCGATATATGCTAATGCGACAATGTCAATTGTCTTAAAAATTATTTTCTTTATCACGTTTACTCTGAGCTGTTCAGCTATTCATTTTCTAATAAACATTTATTCATTTTGAAAAGTATACCTGCAACAATTAATTTTCCAATAAATAAAAGCTAGTGTCCACCGCAGTCTCGCCACTATCAGGGCAGCGCAAGCATGGATCGATTTATCACCAGATTGGTTTAGTGAGCAATCAATCAGTTCGCCACAACCGCTCGACGTGCCAACGGACAAGCTGACTGATTTGTTATTGTACCTGCTATCTTCAACGGGTAAATTGAATGAGTTACTTTTTACCTTAAAACCTAGTTTTAAATATGAAGTTATGTTATAGAATTAAACGTAATTTACAATATAAGGCTATGAGACTTTATTATTTTTTGAGTAACCAATAAATAATATAGATGTCCAAAAACCGTGTCTAAAAATTACTTTAGTCTGTGTAGCTTAATATGACTCTAAAATGTTCGGTTCGTATGACCGTGTGCTCCTCACAACTCTGCAATATTGTTAAAACAAATTATTTAACAAAAAAGATTGACATGACATATAAAACCATTGAATTTTAAATGTGAGAGTGCCATGCTTCGGCACGAATGGGCCGGCTCGACCGAAGCGATTCCACGGCCGTACAGAAAACCGACGTGAAGCAACGCTTGCGTTGTGTTTCGTCGTGTGAGTGAGGTTACCGGAGGCCCAATTACATCCTCCCCTTCCCCAATCACAATCCTCAAACTCCTGAATCCCCAAAAGGCTGGCAACGCACTAGTAACGCCTCTGGTGTTCCAGGTCTCTAATGGGCGACGCCGATTGCTAGCCATCAAATGATCCGTCTTTCGTTTACCGACTTATCCCATAAAAAAAAATACAAGAAAAATAATCGAACACTAACAAAATAAAAAAATAAAGATCGAAGTATTTGTCTATACCAAAATGATTATATAACCAATTTTCGTGTCCTCCAGCCCTTACTTTACTCCACTATAACATCGATGAACCAATTAATCAAATTGACGTAACACAAATGATACGTCGACGTGAGCGATTGACGCACCTGACGTCGTTAGCTTGAGCTAACATGGTGTTAGGTATTGATGTATGACAAAGCTTATCAGTTGCTGTAAGTCACACAAAGGAGAGTTTCTTGAAAGGTGAAACGAAGAATGGTGTTTTGATTTCGTATTTTGGTGGGGGTTAATCGTGTCTTTGATACTATACTACCATTTTCTTGATGATGGTGCTGTCAGTAGGTTAGTATTTAGCAGGAGTTTTGTTCTACAAAACAGGAACGATATCTCAAAACTCATTAAATGAGATCCTAAAATGTTGTGTTCAGGTTTTATTATTGCCAACAAGATAAATATAAAAGTATAACAGGCCCATAAACTGCTTTTATATTCCACTAATATGTTCCGAATACGATAATTTACATGTCTTAATTATTTTAAGGCACTTAACTTTTACATAAAACTCGGTTTTCGCAAAAACAAAGATTAACGAGGCCCGATTAATCCTATTACAGAACTTGATTAATTTGATTACGAAACCACTAGGTTAGTTGGGAAAGCGTGTCATATACGGGGAGAAAATATATGTATACGCCTATGTAGGCACGACTAGGAACGTCCGTAATTGAATTAATCTCCTCAGAGGAAACTAGTTCAATATTGATTCTGTTCGAGCAAAAAGTATATAATATATACCTACTCCCAACGAAAGAGGTTCGTGTATATTTTTTGTCTGTGCTGAACAAAATTAAAAAGTACGATCTGACAGTTGGTGGAATTCCCGCGCCGGTTTTAAATATCGAACGCTAGAATTGGGTCAATACAATTTGACGGGGTACAGCCTATCTATTATTCATAGAGTCGTACGTGTTTCTGTCTCCTGTGTATTTTGTTACTCATTTATTTATTATTTATCTGTTTTGACTACGTAGGTAGGTACCTACTAAGGTAAAAAATATAGAAAATTAAAAAGACTTTTTAAGAATTTATTGAGATTAATTTAAAAACTGTAATTCCACGTAAAATGTTTAGGTATTATCTGCCTTTGGGTGATGTTGGGATCGATATTTGGGATATTCTTTAACGCCAAATTCGAATTTAATACCAGACCTCGTTGGTGGCCATTAAAAAATAAATCATCAAACATTCTTAAATCTAGTTATGAGCCCTAAAACAAAGCCTAGAAGCAACAAAATAATAAAATATAAGCGAAGTGCTTTAAAAAATGTTAGTGTAGTAAAATCAGATCGTTATCCCAAGCAGGGATCGTAAAAACTGACATAAAGTTAAGGCTTTAAGCTAACCGAGATAAGCAGTAACAGCTGAAATATTACACAAGTTGGCCTAGAAGACTGGGAAGGAGATGAAATATTATTTGGGATTTAAATTATACTAGCTGTTACCCGCGGCTTCGCTCGCGTCACAAAATAATAAAAAGTAGCCTATGTGACATAAACCAATACATACAGCGCCATCTATACCAATACTTTTGTTTTTCCTCGGGAATATCAATTTTTCCGGGTTAAAAAGTACCCTATTATTTAATCCGGACTTCTAACTTTACGTCTGATTCAAAGCAATCGGTGGAGTAGTTACGGCGTGAAGGTGGAACAAACAAACAAACTCACTTTCAGATTTATAATATTAGTAAGGATTTAGTTATCCCCAAAGGAACATTATTATATCCTAACGCAGGGCTGTCCAAACTATATACCCTCGCGGGCTAAGTAAATTTCTTACAAAATCTGGAGGGCCAGACAAATATTTTCAGTTGTATAATGATGTTTAACATTGTATTCTTTACTCACAGACTAAACTTGCATACAAATCATACACTGAATTTTATTATTGTTGTTGCACATAAGATGAAGATGTTAAGAATATCAAATCTAGCGTTGAACTCCTGTTACTAATACTATTGAAAATACAAATAATATTTGTTGAAACGTAAACACCAATTCAAATTCGCTTTATTAACCAAATATAGGCCGTCGCCGTGGAATGGGCGAAGGTTGAGCGTCGGGTTATCGGAGTTTCTGGCCCAGTGACTTGACACGCGCCACGAATGAAGGAGCATGCGAAATGGAGCCTCGTTTTATACATTCTCATATATTTTTTTATTTAAATATTGTCATTATAATAACATTTTTGGGTTCTTACAATAATTAAGTTTATTGATGAATTGTATTTATAAGCCTATAGTTGATTATAATAAATAAATTATTATGTTTTTGGCTTACTTACCTAATAATTTGACGAGGAACTCGACTAGTTTCAAGCCATGCTAGAGGCTCATATTCATGAGCAGCATTTCGCGACCCGCGACGCGGCGACCGTCGCGCTGCTACTGGGTAGTTGAGTAGCAGCGCGACAGTCGCCGCCGTTATGTTCTAGTGGTAATTCTTGGTGAGTCAATGAAAATACATTATTAGCATATTATCTGACTGCCTCGTTGGCCAAGTGATCGCAAGTGTGACTGCCGGGCAAAGGGTCTTGGGTTGGATTTCGGGCAAAGTATTACTGAGTTTTATAAAATTGTCAGTAGTAGCATGAAGTCTGGAATTGTGTCCGGTATATGGCATTGAACAGTGAAAAGTAAGTGTTACATTGTACAGTGGCATTGAGGGCCGTAATGTGCACCTCTGCCTAACACTTCGGAGATAAAAAGCATGATGTTATGTTATTATCTGGAAGTCAATAAGGAAATATTATTAAAGTTCAAGGCCTGTAGAGGACATCGTTTGACTGGTGCTATGTTGATAATGAGCATGATAAGTATTAATGTAATATCGAATTCTGAATCAGCATCCAGTTGTGGAGAATCGGGTTCTGTTTGTCTTAATCTATAACCGATTTTGATCAATATTTTAAAAGAAAGAAATGATACCATAGAGAAAAATTGCTAGCGGCTATTCGAGTAACGTTTTATGATATTTTTTTATGTAGGTAATAACATTTTTTTCTCCTCTTATAATATCTTCTGATTCATTTCGTTGCGGGAACCAAGACAGTTACTCATGTCCCTGGGACGCGCCGGACTTCAGTGTTCCGGTGTTATCATAGTTGTATCTACTTTAGATCCTGGCTTACAGGAGTTGCAGCGGTTTTGAGAGGTTGTGGCAGGCTTGTACCAATAAAAAAAACGTTTAATGATCCATTTCAAAAGAAAAGATCCATTAGGGCATTTAACAAAGCCTTGAGAACTTGCCAAGTGGCCTATTGTGAACGATAATTTTAAAATCCATTAGCTAGGTTACAAATCAATTCTTGAGGGCATCTGGCTCAACTGAGTACTTACCTCAGGTAATTTACAGGTGACTATTGAAACTTGAGGGTAAAACAAAACTTAAATGAGCAGGAACAAGTATATCATGCATTATATTTAATTTTTACACAATTCCAGAATCCGTGTTATTACTGAAATTTTTTTTAGCTCAGTATTTCTTTTATGGACCCGGAAATTGAACCCGAGATGGCTTGCCTGACTGTCGTACTTGTTACCACTAGACGACGAGATTGTCGAGATAATACTAGAACATATTTCGTTTTCCTTTCCTCAAAAATATTTATTCGCAAGAGCACTCTGAAGAGATACAATTAAAATAATAACACACCATATAATATCGGACGGAGCAGCAAATGAAACCATATGCCAAAATTAATTTAATAACAAAATGTAATATGATAATCCTTCATGACATTTATATCAGGGCTACTAATTGAAATAACCAATGTACGCAGATGAGGGCACGCGTATTGTACGCAGGTGAGGGCATATGGGCACGCGTAATCCTATCGAATTGAAATCATTTTAAATATGGCCGCGTACGCGTATAGCTTTCCTTATAATCCCACAAAAGCTGTTTCATGCAAAAATAATTTGTATATTTCATTATTTAGAGTGTACTTTTGATTGATTAAAATTTATTTGTTTAGCTGTTGATTTGTTTTTGAATTTTGAGTCGTCGTGAGGGAGCTTGTATATCCTGCAAAGAGTCTTAGATTCGAATTATAATTGCTGACTTTTCAGTCATAATACGGACATTAGACAATACGATCATCATATCTAGTTTCTATAGCCATTTTCAACCCTAAGGTTAAAAATCCTAAGGTATATTATGAAAAATATAACAGAACTCACTCATATTACCCCAAAAAATATCTAAAACTGAACATTCAGATTCTAACAACTTTCCCACATTCAGGTGCGAAATTCTTTCTGACCTAAAAATAAGGTCCTCGGTTTTCTAAAACCTCAATGTTTCCTCAGCTAGTTTATTGCCAGGGGCGGAGTTCCTCTTCCTCCGGTCCCTATTCCCGGCAGGTATTGGTCGGCCGACAATGGGGCGTGCCCTAGCACCCTTTGCGGTTGCCCCTCTCCCGGATTACGAAATCTCTCTTATATTAAATGTTATTGCTGGAAATAATTGCGTTATCTACATATTTATGTTGCGGTAGTATACAGATAAATATAACCATCATCGAATGAGAAAAGTATTTGATATTTTAATAGTTACAATAACATAGAACATCTCAAGATTTACCTCTAATCATCTAAACGAAATATATAAAAATCTAAACGATTCACACCCACTTTCGTTATTATGGTTTTACTCCCAAGTACAAAGCAGCAAATACACACAACACATTTTAAAAGGTACCCGTATTTACACAAATAATACGAAAACATTACCAAGAATAAAACCACAACTACCACATGGAATATTTTTTAAAAATAAACAATAGAATATCGCCTCGTTCGAATCTCCACCGAGTTCTAGCTCTCTAGAACACACCCAATACATCAGTGTTCATCCCCACTGAAAGAGCGAGGATTTACACTACTTCAAGGAACTTCAGTATTTTCAGCCAGGCTATTGAAAACGTACCGAGAACGTCCTTTATCCCATACTTCTGCTCGCTTTTTATATTTTCATCTCACTGAAGATTTATTCTGTATTGATGGTATTTCTGTCCGACTAATCGGATTGCTCGATTTCTGATTCGATTTGATTCGAGTGGTGGTTGCGAGTTGAAATGTAATCGGATGTTCGTTATAGGATTTGCTGTGGTTTTTAATATTATTTTTTATATAGCAAATGGTCGAGTGATTGTAAGTGCGACTATAATCGAGCAGGAATATATGTATTTCGAATACAATTTTTGGATTGGGATATCATGACAATTATGTTTTTATTTATTTTTTATATTATTTGTGTATTCAGATACATTTTATGCATGTACAATGTACATACCTACATATATATATAATTAAAAATAATAGTAGTGCCATGAGAGGAAATTTTTTTTTTTGTTTACTAAAAGTATCATGCTTCAAACTGGGTTCACAAGGAAAACAGGCTTGTTTAACTCGTCGAGTACCGGTTTTATAGACACAATTAAAGAACAATAGGTCGCGGTCACCGGTGACCGCTTGGTGTTTGACAGTTTAAAGAACAACTTAGGTAGGTGTTTAGACCCAATAATAATTATTGGGTCTAAACAACAATTTCCCTATTACCTTCATATCAAACAACCCCATGATCCACATTCTGAAGGCCACCTCTTGTTTGGTGTCAAAGCCAGTCAAGTATTGTCTCCCTTCCATGTTCACACGAACAAAGCCCTTTGTTCGTCAATATCGTTTATTTTTCACACTTTTCCAATAAGCTTTGTGATATGCCATCATTTTTGTAACGCCAGGGATTTTTTTAAGGAAATGTATAGGTTAGAAAGAATTGATTCAGATCTTTGGTGTATTTAACATAAAAATCATAACTTTGAATAGAAATATAATGAACAATACCTAATACCTATTTCAAATTTTCAATAAAAAAATTTGGTCTACACAAGGATTGTCTCTTGTGTCGTGTGTGTGATTACCAACACAAGTTTTCTACTTAAGATTTTGTTCGTTAATTGTTTTTATTTAGAACACTGAAGTAGTACTTTGATGAACAAAAATCGGGCATCGGAAAACACTTGGAAATTAATACATCCAATAATGTTTTACCCAACTCAATTAAGATCCAATATTTTATAAAACAATACGATCCCAAAAACTTATTAAGGGTTTGATATCAAATATTTTTCTTTCAAATTATTATATTCGGAGAGTTTCAACAGAATTCCGACATTTATAAGTTTTTGAAACAATCGCAGTTGATTGAAATCCTGCCTTCATTTTGTTTCGGAATTTTCGGAAGAGCCCGAGGTGTTTTATAATTGTTTCAGCTGCGAAATGGTAATCCTAATTAAGTCCGTATTTAAGATAATGATCTTCAAAAGGATTGTTAATTTTTAATTAAAATGTGAAACAATTTAAGTGCACTCGGACCCCACGGACCTAGCGTCTCAACCCCAAACGGCTCAAAGATATAACTACCAGCAAGGTTGTTATACTTGCGCCGCTTGAGGCTTTCTGCAGAGGCAGCAGCCGAACCAGCACAACCCGCCGTTACTGGAAGATGAGAAGGTGCAAGGGTGTCAACGCAGGTTGCGTCCCACACCAAAGACCTTCCCAGCTTCCAGGGCATAATGGACATACCGTCGGGTCTCTTACCATCGTCGCGTGCCAAACCCTTTGGTTCCAGAACAGCTGGCACACCGGCGATGATAAGAGCTCGGCGGATAATGTCGTTAATGCTGGCGTGTCGAGCTATCCGGCCCGCGCTTCTGCTACACGATAGGCCGTGGTGGCCGAGGTGGTCGACCATCTCACCGCATTGACAGCGATGCGGAGAAACACAGGGTGCACCTACACGCAAGCAAGCAGCAAGCCGAAAAGTTGAGTCATTCAACATCGTGCCAATATTGAGTGACGGAAGTGCCTGAAGCCAGAGGCCTGATTCCCACTCACCCACAGCCAATAGGCGAGCTAACTCCGCAGGATTGGTGCTGGTATTAATTAGATTATTATGCACCAACCTGCAAAGCGGCTCGTCCCATTGTCTCTGGGAGGAAGGGTTGACAGGCAAGGCTGTATTGGGACATGTTTCTGTCCAGACGTTCATCGCGTCGGTCAGACACGGCACATCAGGTTCAGCGTCAACACCAGCTAAAATTTTATTTGTTAACGTTCTAGTGCTGTGGACAGAAGAGATGAACGCCGGTAAACTTTACTTTGGTAGTTATATCTTTGAGCCGTTTGGGGTTGAGACGCTAGGTCCGTGGGGTCCGAGTGCACTTAAATTGTTCCAAAACATTTCAAAACGCCTGGTTGACACATCTCGTGACCAGAGGGCTGGTCTTTTTCTCGGTCAGAGGCTAAGCATTGCCATACAACGTGGCAATGCTGCCAGCCTTCTGGGTACTTTCCCCACTGACGTCGATGCGGACGAATTTTTCGACGCTTTATGTAAATAGTTGTTTTTGTTTTTTCTTTTAATTAATTTTAATCTTTAGTTGTATATAGGTATTTAATTTAGTAATATTTAGTTTTAATTTAGTAATATTTAGTTTTAATTTTTTTTTTTTTAAGTAATAGTTAGTTTTTAATTTAAGTTTTTTATTTGAATAAATGAATTTCCTTTCAAATGTGAAACTTATAGAATCATTGACTGGATCTGCAATCATGTCTTTTAGATATTTTTTTTAAGTATTATTTAGTTCTCTTAACTGGTGTTTTAAATTGTGTTAAGCTGATCCTGATTGAAACATGCATATAGGAAATTCTATAAAAACGTAGTTATTTTTTTAACTGATGATGTTGATGATGATATTCTCCTTCGCGTACCTAGTAGACTTCTCGATATAAAAATATCTAACTCGATTACCTTTGTCCAGTTTCTTTCTAGTCTCTCAAACCTACGTTCCCTACAGACACGACATAATTAAACTTCCAATATTCCACTCACTTTGTTAGAAAAGGGATTAACAAAAAATCTTTTGTTGGGGTACAACAATTAACGAAGGGAAGCGAAAAATTCGAGAGCCTTTGACTTCTGGTAACAATGGCCGCTGTTATTAATTCAATATCGATCGGCTACAAATTGGCTACTAATTGATACGATGGATCAAGGTTTGACATTTTTATTTATTTTCAGGTTTAATGTTACATTTTTTGATCCGATACGTTGTCATTGTCATGATTAATATGTTCATGAGTTTTGTCCTATCTACGTATGGTTGTTTGTGAATTGAATAAATGACTATCGTTATTAGTTCCGTCGGTAGCGTTTTGTTGAGGTTTTCAAGTATACATATTAATTGGAACACACAATATTTAATTCTTTAATTGCTTTGTCAAAATGGTTTTTTGTAAGGGGGGAAAATCATCGAATGAATTCTCCCGCCTGGGTGAGGTGGAAGGGAGTGTCATACTCTTACTGACTAAAAACCACCCCGTTCCTTCTCCGGCACGTTGAGCCGGAGCCCCGGTTACTCGTTAGGTTCTCCGCAACTCCGATTCGGCATCGGCCCTATTGAGCCCCATCTGTGGTGGTCTGATGGCTCTTGCGCGCGGAACAAGACGCGCCGTACGCTCGGGTCTGTTTCTGGTCGGACGGAGAGCCACCCATGCTCGCCGTCCGCAGGCCCGCGCTTACGGGGGCCGGAGATCGTCCCGCGATCCCCGACGCCCGGTGTGTCCTTCGCGATGGCATGTTTTTATACGATAGAGTTTCTTGCTCGTTCTTCTCCATTCGATTCGAAACTTCACTTTGAAACAAGCGCAAGATATTAAAATTTTGACATTTCAAAAATTCCTAATCAAGTATTCGTTAAAATAAATGCCTTGACTTTGACTTTCAAAGTTTTTTTACCCTACATAAACCTTTACTAGCGTAAAAGAAATAATTTCAATAACATTTCTACCCTGATCCAAACAAATTCAAGTCACCAAGAACATCAGATAAAACTAAATCGCACTTCATCAACAGTAACTACCCTAACACTTAATTTAAACACTTCATCACCAAGTCGATTGCTCACTTCAAGCTCACACAAACAAAATGGCAGCAGATAAAGCCAAACACGAATTATATTAAGAGGAACAATCAAATAAATGACGTCACGCAATGAATGGGAAGGTGAATGAGGTGAACGAATGAATGGAAGTCAATGGGAGTGAATGGAGATGTCTCGATAACGGTGCTTGGAATGGCGCACTGCGGTACCTTTTTTGTCGCCATGGATTTCATATTTTTACTTACGGCGTGGGCTGCTCAAGGTTAGGTTAAATTATGTCTGTTTGCGGTACGGTTCGGGTTAGATAACTATGTAATGAAGGTTAGCATTAACTTTAGTAGCGTTGAAGTAGACGTTAGAATTACTAACACTGGCAGTAAGAAGCTGGTACCTGGATTCGATAGATTATTATGAACCATAAAATTTAATGAAGCAGAATTTTCATTGATACCCATGACATGATGATGAGATACAAAAATTTATTTATATTGTCGAGTAGTTACTTCCGCGCGGTTTCACACGCTCTGCTCAGCTCCTATTGTTCGTAGTGTGATGTTTCATAACCCATAGCATCCTCGATAAATGCGCTATCTAACACAAAAAGAATTATTCAAATCAGACGTGTAGTTACGGAGATTAGCGCGTTCAAACAAAAAACAAAAAAACAAACTCTTCCGCTTTATATATTAGTATAAGATACTAAAATCGCTGAACAAATTTTAATATATTGCACAGATATAGCTCTGGAGACTGGTTACACAATAATAAATCTCAATGAGCTACAATAACTTAACGGCTAGGAAAATAAATCACACACACTTAATAAAAGAAACAAAACACAATCCACGAAACACTAAATAAAAATATGTCAATGATAAACCGTATTACAATGAAACCTCATTCGGTTGAACCAGCAAAAATGGGACGAAAACTAAAGATTGTCCTAACGTAATTTTATGGGCTGGCAACATGCAATATATTACTTAACCACGAACCACGAATATTAAGAACGAGGAAAGATTTTATGGATCTTATGTAACCAGTATTTGTATTACATGGAATAATGTTGACTTAGTGGAAAACGTATACAAGAATTTGTAGTTGTATGGCTTTTATGGTATAGAGAAATCGACTCTATAATAGTAGATAGAAAGGTTTATTTCTTTGTTTAAATGCGGTAGTACTCCAAAATAACAGGAATGAGACACAAACGCTGAAGGATTATTTATACATACCTTATTAATACAAGAAAAAAATTAAATTTAAAGCCGTTTGAAAATACTTTGCATTTCGTATATAACCTTTTAGTAAGCCATAATGATAATCCAATTGTTAGAAAACTTACACCATACACTGTTGCAAATTAAAATAAAAAAGAAGCAGAAATAAATCTTCTCATAGAAAATTGACCTTAAATGCCAGACTATAATGTCTAATTTTCTTTCCAGGCGAACGTCTGATCCAGTTCGCTTCAGAGAACCTGGTGACGGAGATCCTGATCCACCCTCAGATGAACACGCTGATGCAGTGCATGCGGAACCTGCTCAGCTCCTTTACTCGACACAGGCACCTTGTGCACGCTGGATATACATTCGCTGGGAACGGCTCCTGGATCATGCAGGTATAGTAGCAATTCTTTAGTAGATAGTTATAAATATGTAAGTACGTAAACATTAGTTAGCAGGTCGCTGGTCAAGAAGCTTAATCATGAAGTCTCGAGATAAAATCTCTTGGTTGAAAAAAATATGTATATAATATGTTGAAGTGAGAAAAAGTTCAAAGAGTTTGGTAATAGATAGGAACATATAAAATAATAATACAAATAAACGGTGGACGGATTTAGACGAAGTATGTGAAATAAGTAGTGAAGACATGATGGCATCGTTGACAATAAATCAACAAATAATACTAAAAATACAAATGACCTGCTAACAATACTAACTAATGCAGAAGATCTAGGTAGTCCTCAAGTAAATAAGCAAGCAAAGACCTAAAGTATATTAGTCTACGAAATAAACTACAAAAAGCCAATACCACTTAAACAGAGACAACTACAATAAAACTAAATGAACAATTTATAAATAAACAGCAAAAGCTTCCAATGAACAGCAAGGAAATTAACGTGTTTACGTCACCACCAATCAGAGACGCCGAATTAAAATAGGACGCCATTTTGCGACAAATTAAGGTACATTATCAAGGGAGCGTTGGCATAATAGAATAGTCAGTTCCCATTACGATTGAGTAAATTGGAATTGAAAATGTTCTAAAGATAAATTCTACAGTTTTGGTTAAAGTCGATGGATCTTTATTATTTAGTAAGGTTTTATTTTATTCATGTGCTATCTCGGTACTTGTCAGATTGTTGCCTTTATTAATACTATCTGATAGATTATTATTTGCTTTGGCCTTGTTAATAGTTCAGTGGTTGTCAAGTTCGAAGTCAAGTCAAAATATTTTCGAAGTAATAAAATTCTGGACACCTAAGTACTTAGTAATCAAAAATTCCTTAGTACTTAAATATCAGAGGCCTATCATAAAACAATTTAGATGAACTGAAACTTATAGGTCTGAAAGAACAAGTAAGACCAAAATTCTTCGCTTCTAAAGTAATTTAATATCGCTGTTATTTGAACTCGAAACTTTGCTAATTGGATAAAGTTTTTGTTTATTTTCCTCGCCAAGAAAAATGTAACAGATGAAAACCGAAATTCGTTTTAATATTAAAAACGAAAAAAGTTTGATTCAAAAACAATAAATCATATATTTTGACGAATTGTGAAGGATATATCGTACCTATTAGTCAAGAACTAACTTTTACGTAACCCTGATTGCCGTGAGATTAGGGTTAATGACGAGGTATGAAAATTCAAAGTCTATTTTAAAAGCAGAGGAGTATTCTACACAGCCATTATCACACAGTTTCCATCAGTCCACCGTCCAAAATATATTGATATTTAGACTCTTTATCACATTAAATTATACATTTCAATTAAAAAGAAAATCCGGTTCAAAATCGAACTGTATTCGACACACTGTGAATGAAAGTTCGATGATTGACATTTCCTTACCGACGCAACGCTACCGGAAATTAAAACTACAGGCACACGGTGAACAGGATTTTGTAGCTGTAATATGTATGTACGTCTGTAATATACGACTACGCTGTTGATTAATCATGAAACTGAAAGCAGAGTCAATAAATATTTTATGTTACAATAAAGGATTTATATGTCTGGTTGGGATTTTAGAGGATTTGTTTCACTTAGCCACCGAGTCGGATCACAGTGTGCCCATCTCTGTCAAATGTATAACTGTCAAATATGGAAGAGTCATGCTTCAGCACGAATGGGCCGGCTCGACCGGAGTGATACTACGGCCGAGCAGAAAATCGACGTGAAGTGACGCTTGCGTTGTGTTTCGTCGTGTGAGTGATGTTACCGGAGGCCCAATTATTCATCCTCAATCTCCCCAATCGCTGAATACTCAACAATCCTCAAATTCCTAATCCCCAAAAGGCCGGTAACGCCTCTGCCGCCGGCGGCGCCGATTGCTTACCATCAGGTGATCCATCTGATCGTTTACCAGATTATCCCATAAAAAACTTCTCGGTCAGATCTGACGATACCCGGAGGAGAATTGTCGTGGTGGTAAATAATTCATTTCTGCCTTCGGCTTTAAAGATACACAATAGATTAGAAAATTCATTCACTGCATATTAAACTACTAATCCAAACATTGTATTAAACATCTTTTATAATAACATTTTAAAAAGCGACGTTGCCTTCAATGGGTTCTGCATAAACGCTGTCTTTTATAAAATTGCTATTGTTGCGATGAAAAACTGTAATCCTTTCAGTATAAACGGATTATGAAATTCTGAATAGATGGAGAAAAATGCTTCTGCTATCGTTTTTTGTTGTAGTATGGTTTAATATTAATGTAAAGGTTAATTAACAGAATGTGTGGATTTGTCTTGAACTTAGTTTCGCATATCAAATGTAATTATGAAAGCTTTATTAAACTGTAATATTGAACAAAAGTTTCAACGCAATATGATATGATTGTAATTTTATGCAAAATTACTATAGTATATACTTACGAGTAGATAGATAATATGAACCCATAGCAATAACACAACTAATGCTCAAGTGTTGGAGAGCCATGCTTGGGCACGAATGGGTCGACTCGAACGGACCGGTTTCGTTGTGTGAGTGAGTCCCAATCCCCGAATCCCCAAAAATCCTCAAATTCCTAATCCCCAAAAGGCACTTGTACCACTTTGTGGTATGTCACGTGTCCCACACCCCTGGTGTTTCGGGTGTCCATGGGCGGTGCCAATTGCTTACCATCAGGTGATCCGTGAGCTCTTACTGACTTATACCAAAAAAAAAAAATTATACTAATATTTACATTTCTTTTTAAACTTTTAGACATCTCAATTTGGGTCAAAATTAGGAGTAAAAAAATACTGACAATACTCATTCCTCTTTTTTAGTCCTAAAAACTCCTTACCTGGTCCCAACCAGGGCATCTAACGAAACACAAAAAGTCTAAATTCAATACAAAATTTAGAAAAACTTCTCTCAATACATGTCTAATGGTTGCTGCGAGAGATATCGGCTCCTAATGACCTGCTAGACACATGTCACACTGGATTGATGGATGGCTCAGAGACTTAGGCTGTATACTTGTATACTTGAGCTGATCTCCTGAGTACTAATGGAAGTATCACTTTGGTGGTTGTAACTTATACAATATAGTAATAATAAATGGTTTATTTCAGGCATAGGAACCCATAGAACCCTTAATATAGTTCAAAGCATCAGTTTGAACGTTAAAGTTATGATATACGTCACACCTCAACAGCCTATAAGTGGCCACTGTTGACCAAAGGCCTCTTATCGCACGGTAAAGGTTTGAGCATTTATCACCACGCTTGGTCAATGCGGGTTAGCGATTTCTAACTCATAATTAGAAATTATAAGTCCAGATTTCCTCACGATATTTTCCTTCGCCATTTGTCAGTGGTGTCTAAATAATTTTAGAAAGTACGTATAACTCGAAAAAAGTCACATTAGTACTTGCTGTTGGTAGGTTTACAACCTAAACCCTCGTGCACATGATTTTTAAAACCCATTTATACTTTGCCGACCTGGGAATCGGACACGAGACCGCTTGTCCGGCAGTCGCACTTGCAACCACTCGGCCAACGAGGCGTTCATAAACTTAATACTTTTAAGCTGCGATCACGTTTGCCAAGCGTGGATTATATGGAAAGTTCTTTAGTAGAGGAAACCTGTAGTCATAATAATTTACTTCTATGTTTTGTCTTTATCTAATCAGTATCTCTATCCTTGTTTCAGGACGGGACCTTTTCCCTAGCTGACTTCACTGATGCTTACCAAGAGAATGAGGTACAGCGCGTCATTCGCGCCTATGAGAATTCGATTTCTATTGATGTTCACTGCTCCACCAGCGGTGGAGGAGAATGGGCCAAGCTCCCGGAGATGCCCTTCGTGAAATACTGCAAGATTAGGGTCAACCCTACTGATATACTCGACTCTGGCTCTCAAGCCATCAAGGATTTTATTGGTAAGTACTATCAATAAATCATGCACTACCTATACCCACGGTTTCGCCCGCTACTGGACTCCTATTTATTACATAGTTTCAAATCTATCTCAAAAGTTCTGAGTCTAGACACATTGATTTTTACTAGTCCAACTGATAGTTTGCGGTACTAACAGTATGTCATGTAGTTTATAGGTTATTAGATACGTATGGCAAAGTGATAATCGTAGGTTCGATAGAAATGAAAATTCCTTTCATGCAATTTCATCAAAGTACACAGAAGCTTGAAGTAAATTTCAAGTAGGTATTCTAACAACTAATCGAATGTCAAGTTAAATTTAGTTAGAATCGAAAGCTAGCACAATGTCTTTAAGACAGATTTCTATTGATATTGAATTTGACATACGCCTTTTATCCCCGAAGGGGTAGGCAGACGTGCACATTATGCCATTGTACAATGTAACACCCACTTTTCACTATGTTATGAGTCCCATGTAATAGGGGGTGAGCCTATTGCCATATACCGGGCACAGTTCCAGACTCCGTGCTACTACTCAGAATTTTTTAAAAACCCAGTAATGCTTTGCCCGACCCGGGAATCGAACCCGAGACCCCTTGCTCGGCAGTCGCAATTGCGACCACTCGGCCAACGAGGCAATAATATGACTTGTGAAGATTTACTGATGATTATTTTGAACATCAAAAATATGCCAGAATGCTCACAACACAACAAAAGTCAACACGAAAATAGAAATACAGATCTAACTCTGTATTCAACAAACCCTATTATCTAATCCTTATTTACCATCAATCTGCCTTTCAATAAAAGTAATCTATTACATCTTAGTAATCAATATCACCCTGGATTATTGCCTGGATTACCGCCTAGATAGTCTTGTTAGATCGTGATTGAGTCTGTGATTACATTACGTTCTAGAATTTATCGATGTGGTTACGTCTAGTGTTTGTCCAATCAAAGTGTTCTATGTTGTTAGCCTTGTCTAATTTAAATATTATCTTAGTTCCATGTAAATTGTTTCTTAGTAATTAAAGGTAAATGTTATAAGGTAGCAGCATTTGGTTAATGGATGTGTCAGAACTTAAGTTATAGTTCTTCGTAATAATTATAATGTTCGAGTAGGTTAGGTAGCCTTATAAAATCAAATATCAAGTTTGTTGGTCCAATTGATTTCATTTTAACCCTTTCAGTAGCGTCATTATAGACACAATTAAAGAACAATAGGTTGCGGTCACCGGTGTCCTCGCGGTGTTTGACAGTTTACCTCTTTGAGTACCGTCATTATTGACACAATTATAGAACAATAGGTTGCGGTCACCGATGTCCTCGTGGTGTTTGACAGTTTAAGCACGATATCACGTAAGAAATGATCTATATTAGTACTCTTATGGTATTAATAAATACAAAATTCAATACACCACACTTAAAATATACAGCAATATCTGCACGGTTGGCGCGGTGGCTGGGCAACTGGCTTTCGCGCAACGTGTCGCGGGTTCGATTACCGCAGGGAACATCTTTGTGTGATCCACAGATTGTTGTTCCGAGTTTGGGTGTCATGTGTATGTGAACTTGTATGTTTTTAAACGCACCCACGACACAGGAGAAAATCGTAATGTGGGGCACTGTTTTTAAAAATTAAAAAACAGTATCGACACATGAAATCTTGTTCAAAAGCCACACAGAAATCACTCGACATTTCCATATGAAACGTCAATAAACCAAACGTAGTTGCTACCAAAGGAACTAACCTAAGACCACGAATATTTGGCTTCAATACCAAAGTTAGTAGAACAAGCTGTGGCAAGTTGCAGCAACTTGCACAAATGTTTTGCAACTGTTCGCCATTCACACTGAAGCTTGCAATGTTTGAGACTACACGCCATTCACAGTGCACTAACGATCGCACTTGTGTTCGAACCTGGGTTACTGGCACGTGTACAGTTGTAAGGTAACTGTAATTAAGGTCAGAGAGACGGACTGTCCTGATACATCTTGATGTTGAGAAACTAGGATAGATAGGTAAACCTTAGTTTGGATTAAAATGAAAAGTTAAATATGACTTAAACAGCTGTTGAAAATAAAATATATCAGATAGTTATAAGTATCCGAAATCCATAGTGGAAACAAAATTTTATATCTGAGTAAATGTTTGTAGCGTTTTATCTCAGTAATTGGGTACTTGCCAACAAATCAAATTCAATACTTTTTTCGAACTCTCAAAAACGACAGTTTTCTATGAATTTTGTACGAGATTGTGTATTGTGACGTCACATTTTTTTAGCGTCAATCAGCATACTTATTTCTTAGAAAATTGCTCGAAAAATGCTAAAAAGAAGTTGGTCATAAAATAAATTAATGAAAGTGTGATTCATTTTTAATTTTTTATTGTATTGAATAGTCGAAAGAATTTATTTTTATTTTGATCAATGATAAACTGTCCAATATTATAAAGGTCTAAAATATTTCCAGTTAGGTCCAAAAATAAAACCCACTTACCACCGACTGAATTAAAATTCAGCATCATAACCTGAACTTCAACCTTTATGTCGTAAAACGAGTGTTTACAGAACCATTACTTTCAGTATTAAATCTCAGCCTAAAAACAAAGAACATTTTGCTGTAAACACCTTTAATATCGGCTCAATTACCCACTCCTACACCAAATTAAGTTTCGTAAGCAGGTTTGAAGTGTTAACAGTAGGTGTTGGAGTGTTAAGTCCGCCGACACCGCTTTGCGCCGCTCGGTAAATCCTTGTTAATATTTAACTAAGGATTCACGATGGTAAATGTTGAGGTATCGTGTTTCAGACGGATAGATATTTCTTTTTGTTTATTTGGGCCTTGTTTGTGGACCCCTGTTTGGATTACTTAGGCTTTTATTTTGGGGTTAAAATTTTGTTTGATGAAAATTATTAATCTCTGCTAAAGTAAATCTACTAAAAAAAGTAATCAATTTAGCCTGTGCGTAATATTTTGTTATGACAAGGACAAAACTTATCTCTATTTCTTTAAAATTATTGTCACCCTACAGTACAATGTTCACAATGTTGGCAATGACAGCGTTTGTAGACGGTAAGCAAATAGGCGTAGCGCCGTAGACAAGCGCTACGAGCTGCTACGCGTCCGCTACGTATATGCTACGACGTAGCTTGAATATTAATTTCATTGCGTGAACAACGAAGATGATTAATAATATTGTGTTTGGTTAATTGGTAAATGTTACTTTCGCGTTAAAATTATTAATTATAACATACATTTTTATTCTTAATGAAAAGTAAATTAATTTAACGTAGCATGTTCAATTTATAATTATTTAAATGCCACGTTGAAAAAATGATAACTTTTTTATTTTTGTTACGCTTTTTTATTGCGATTTTAATTAAGATTAAAATGCATAATGGAAGCATTAAATTGGACTTTAGTTATTTAAAGACATAAAATGATAAATACTGGATGAATTTTAATGTGTATATGAATAACATCATGATGTTTTAACGATGGACAAATTCAATTATACTTTAAAACATTCAAATCCATACTATTCCATAAAGAAAAACAACAGACCTTAATTTATTACCTTAACCTACAAAACCAAGGCTGGCGTGTTTCAGAACTATTAAAACGTTAATATTTAAACATGACCAGGTCTAAATTGTAGGCTCTGGTTTAGGTCTAGATTATTTCTTTAGCTTTATTGAGTTTTATGACTCATTTATTACTTTAGGTTTTAGCCTCGAGTTTTTTCTCTGTAATTGTGGTACTTAAATTGATTGGTAGGTACTTAAAATTATATATAATCTCAGAAGATATTTAAAAACTTTGCTGAAAGGTGAATGTCGTTTTCATAGTATGAGAGTCATGTGACGAAGTGATTTCTATTCTTTGTGTTCGTAATTAAAGTGAGAATTGATATTTTGTCACTATATCGACCAATAACTTCATTCATTAAGGTACTAGGCAGTCGCGAAGAACCTAACGGGTAACCGGGGCTCCGGCTCGACGTGCAGGAGAAGGAACGGGGTGGTTTTTAGTCAGTAAGAGTCTGACACTCCCTCCCGCCTCACCCAGGCGGGAGCAGTCATTCGATGATTTTCCCCCCTTAAAAAAAGGTACTAGGCAGGAACGATCGGAGTCACAAAAGTAGGAAGTAATAAAAATAAAAATCATGAATTATATCCACTTCACTCACATAAAGGATACGCATTCAAAAAGTTTCTAAAAGCAACGACCAAAAATACATTAAATAAAACTCTCCTTTGTTTTAAATCTAAAAAGCCAAATCCCATTCCGAGCAATCCACAAAAAGCTGTTTGTACAACACAAACATTCAGACAAACACACTCAGTCCTTTTTACAATGTAATTCTTATTCACTTTTCAGTATCTAACAAAAAAGGTAATAAAAACCTTTGTCTGTACAGACGCATGCAAGTCAACATATACCTCTTTGTCATATATAATATAACATTTTCAACTCTACGATTTTTTTATGACATAAGCCGGTAAACGAGCAGATGGACACCTGGAACACCAGAGGCGTTACAAGTGCGTTACCGGCCTTTTGGAGATTAGGAGTTTGAGGATCGTTGGGGATTCAGGAATCGGGGAGATTGGGGAAGAAGAGGGTAATTGGGCCTCCGGTAACCTCACTCACACGAAACACAACGCAAGCGTTGCTTCACGTCGGTTTTCTGTGAGGCCGTGGTATCACTCCGGTCGAGCCGGCTCATTCGTGCCGAGGCATGGCTCTCCCACGCTTTTTTTGTAATAAAGTTGAATAATCTATATAAATATAAGAGTAGGTTCAGTTGCTGGTGTCGTGAGCCAAGTAGGTCGGTTGTAGGAAGCTAAACAAATACTGTTCCGAGCTAATTTGATGTTGGAAACTGTTTGTGGCCCTGGCAGAGTTTGTATTTTGTTCAAGTACGAAAGGTGTACCTATGTAGTGGAGCGGGGTTTATGAGATGGTTTTAATGTAGTTTTTGTTATTCAAGGGTTGGTTTTGAATACCAATTTCAGGGTGATATTTAGTCGCTTATAGGTAGAAATGATTAATATAAGGATAGAATAACTAACCAGTAGTTTTATTTTCCACTAGCTTTTACCCGCGGCTTTATTATTTGATTCCATGCTAGCATTTAATTTATTTTTTAAAGTTGCCCCACAATAAGATTTTCTCCAGTGTCGTAGGTGCATTTACAAACATACAAGTTTACATACACAATGACGCCCAGACCCAGAAACAACAATTTGGGGATCACACAAAGTGTTATTCCGTGCGGGAATCAAACCCGCGACACGTTGCACGGTAGCCGGCCCAGCCACCGCAACAACCGTGCAATCAGTCATTTAATCGGGATAATAAGTTCTATTCTACCACCTAAGTTAGTCAGCCTCAGTCATCCTGCCTGTATATCAAATGTTATCAAAATCCATTTAGTAGTTTCAGCGTGAATGACAGACAAACATCTTACAAAGAAACTTTCACATTTATAATATTTGTGTGATCGCAAAACGCCGACATTTTGCAGGCCATTCTCAACTACTTATTTACCACAGTACAGACTTTTAATGAAATGTAACTAAACAAGACAAAAAAGTTTCTACAACATTCTAATCTACTTCAATATCTTGCTCAATTTACTCGAAATAACAACAACCAACCACAATACATAAATAATCCCCAAGCCCAATAAAAAAGAATCATCACCAAAGCGCCCTCATCTACAAATAAGCTAATAATCAATAAGCACCCATCAATACTTCCAAATAGATCTCAAATTACCGTGCACAATAGTAACAATCGTAAACACTTCCCTTCATCCATCCTTAAGCTGACACAGAAATCAAAGCGAATAAGTTTACGTAATAGAAATCGAATTTACGAAGAAAATCTTATCTCAAATATTCTTTTTGATCTCATTTTCAAAGCCTCCTTGGACCTTCAGCGTGTAAATAAAAATATAAAACACGCCTCAGTAAACATGGCTTCTTTTACAGTGTACTGATTGACTTTCAGTATTTTCCCGGTTCTTGCAATATTATTTTTTATTGGGCATTTTTTATTCAAAGTTTCTTTAATTATAGGTACTTTAGGTATTGAAATTTCTTGTGATTACTTTACCAGTAAGTGGTTTATTTTGAGCCTTTATACCCTTTAAGATTTAGAAGTATTTAAATAAAAAAAGAATATATCTTTTGTAATTCTGCATGTATTGTATTTGCAAAATTTTTTGTATGGGTCCGAATATAACTAATTGTGCTGAATAACATACTTTGTACAGTTCAATTAACCCAGCATTTCATGATATGGAATTAAATATAGCTTTATGTTCAAACTAATAAAGAACCTTATTAATGATTACACAAAATTGAAAATGTTACGTAACTTTAAAAGTTTTGCACGCTTCCATCATGGAAGCATACATACATCATAATATACACATTATGTAAGTTCACGTGTAAGACGGTAGTACTAACAACTTGTAACCAAGTTTAAATTGCTTCTCAACCAACACTTATCAGTTATCCGTGTAAAGTTCTGCTTATGGTAACACAGTAACTATTTTGTCAAGAAACATGTACATTGAATTTATATGTGTAATTGACTGCACGGTTAGCTGTCTAATAAGCCTCCTTTGAACACAGAAGTAGTTACTCTAAAAGGCTAGAAGAATATAAATCGTTAGCAATCCACATACAAGCAACTCAGCCGACATTGAAATAAAATTTCAAGCATTTCTCTAAGACGTCGGCATGAAACTGCCTTCTTTTCTTAACAATCTCTTTTCTACATCTCTTTACCCACTTCAAGACTCTTTGAGACTATTTCCTACAGTCTAGAATCTAGACTTTCTTAAAGACTCTCTCAGAATATAGCTTAGGAACCCATTGTCCTATATGTAGTGGCACTTAAGTCAGTATTGTAATACTGAGACCGACAGCTCTCGGGAATATATTCCCAAAAGCTGTCACAAGTTATTTCGTAATGAATGCTTTAGAATGTTTTACTTAGTACTCTCGGTTTTATGACTAGTCGCGTTCATTGTTTGTAATTAAAGATAAAGTGTTGTTTAATCTGGAGAGCGCATTGCGCGTAGAGACCCCAACAATCTGGAGAAGCTTGTGGTTGTTGGTCGGGTTAACGGGAAAAGACCTCGCGGTCGCTCACCTACCCGGTGGTTGGATACTGTAAAAAACCTAACCGGCCTGACAGTTCCACAAGCCATAAAGACCGCAGAGGACAGGGGCGTTTGGAGGAGGGTTGTGCATCAAGTGACGCATGCACCAGACTAGACACGACCTTCAGTAATGAAGAAGACGACTAAGAAGGAAGTTGTTTAATCTACTGTAATTTACTGTAGAAATTTTGTTGGTCTAGTGCTTGTGATTGTCTTCCAAGTACTTGAAATCGTCAGCGATACATTACTAAAATCATTTTCAGCACCATATAATTTTAGTGACATATATTGGCCCGTATGTCGTGGTGGCCCGGAGGCTTAAGAAGCCCGCTTCTCATGCATGAGGTTGCGGGTTCGAAACCTACCAACGGCAAGTACCAATGTAACTTTTTCCGAGTTATATGTACTTTCTAAGATTATCTAGACACCACTGACAAATAGTGAAGGAAAACATCGTGAGGAAATCTGGGCTTATAATTTCTAATTATAAGTTTGTAATCGCCAACCAGCATTGAGCAAGCGTGGTGATTAATGCTCAAAAAGCCTTCTCCGTGTGAGAAGAGGCTTTGCTTAGCAGTGGGCATTTATAGGCTGTTGACGAATTCAATATTAATCTGTATAACTAAACCCACATCCAATTCACTGCTTTAATCAATACAAAACATTAATACGTTACCTACATAACACCCAAAATTATTATCCACCATATTGCGCAGGCGGAGGCTATTTAACGAACCGATCAAAAATTATTATATCGCCGACCCACACCGGCCTCCGATAACGAAATATATAAAATCATTATTTCTGTATATTGGCACATAGTTCCCGGAATTTTCAATAAACGCATACCGTAGCCTTACAATAGCCAGCGCCATATTGTTTTCGCAACCTGTTCTAGCCGAACCTTTGATCGGACGAAATTAAAATGTACTGACGCATCGGACAACAGGCTTTTATAGTAAAACCTACCGACATGTATTATAGTTAGGATTCAATTTTCGTTGTTTCTGTTATGAAAGGTTTTTCTATGGGCGGTGACTTTTTAAAACCTATTTTCTTTTTATAGGGATAAGTATTCAGCCAACCCTAACGAGATAGGTTGGTATCGTTTAGACCATGTCCACGTTATTTAATTTATCAAAAGCTAAAGAAAACCTCTACCCTACCAAAGCACTACATGGCAAATAATTAGCAACATCCTTGAATTAAGCGCTGCGCATCCGAGCGTATCAACTAGCCGTCTGACCAAGTTTAAACTCTATCTCACGAGACTTAAAGTTTTAAATGCGTTGGTGATGTGTGGGAGTTATTAGGGCAGGTAGGTAGGTCATTGATTAGGTTGGAGTGGCGGATGCAGGCTGTTAGGTTACCATTTAGGTCACCTTGTTAGGTCTCCTTGGGTAATGAAGTTGTGTGTGTTAGGATGTTTTGCATAAACTAGGACAGATTAAAATGATGTTTTATGTTATGTTTAAAATAGGAGTGATGCATAATTAAGGGGTAACTGGGTTATTATCAAAATATTAATGTGAAAATCACAGGCAGTATAGGACGTCGTGTATTAGTATAAAATATTAAGTATAAAGGTTTTAAGAGAGTTTAGAGACAAAATTCTGTGCATATAATTGTAGTTTGTTTCAGCAATAATAAAAATCTACAATTTTTCCAAACTTTTAAAATATTCATAGTAAAAAGTACCTACGATAACCAAAAAATACCCATTTCTCTAGAACGTTGCATATAATATTATAATCCTTTCCATTCAAAGACCTATTGATAATTCTGCAAGCTAACCCTGTGAACTCCAGCGGAATATTTCCATAGATCTAAATAGCATTTCTACCGGAGCGACCCATTCACTGCGCTGCATTATTGTACCTAGTATTATACCCAGTGAATACAGGGATTTAGCTCAATCCTCGTGAATGTAAATGTTAATAGGGTCTATTATAACCCCGGGCGCGTTAACGGGTTATATCTCTTTGTTAGTCACGATAAATGACCCATATTTTTATAAAATAATTTCGCATGGAAATTATTGTTGTTGGTCGCGGGTTATAGTGTAAAATATATTTTAATATATGTGGGTTTTAGAGACGAGTACAATGGAAAGATTTTTAAATGGGTTTAGTTTATGATGTAGTTCTCATTTACATATTTATGCAGTTAGTTATGAACTAACTAATACATACAACGAATGTTACGTGTAGTTTAAGAATATTATTGCATCTGCATTAGAATGAGGACGTTTATTGTGAAAGTTATTTTACATCGTAAATCTTTATTTAATTAAAATAGAAGTGTGGCGACACCAATGTTTTGACACTTTTTATGTGTTCTCGAGGGCGTAACTGCGCCTGCGACCCTAAAGCGTTAGCACGCCAGTCGTCTCCCAACTTTGCTGTTAACCAGTAACATTTTGTAATATTAGATTAGTTGTGGATTGTGTATTTATTATAACAATATAATCACAAAGTTACCTATATCATTTTAAACTTTTATTGAACACACGAACTATTCTGGAGTCAAGTGAATTTAAATAAGAATACACACCACATTCTAAAGAAGGCTGTTTAATATCACACTATAATAGTGTGATATTAAACAGCACACATAGTTAATAGTTCTTCATATTGTCCCTCAATTCATCATCATCAACAGACTATAAGTACCCACTACTGAGTAAAGCCTCTTCTCACACGGAGAAGGTTTGAGAATTAATCAACATGCTTGCTCAATGCGGGTTGGCGTTTACAAACTGATAATTATAAATTATAAGCCTAGGTTTCCTCACGATGTTTTCCTTCACCGTTTGTCAGTGGTGTCTAGGTAATTTTAGATAGTACATATAACTCGGAAAAAGTCACATTGGTCCTTGCCGTTTATAGGTTTCGAACCCGTACTCTCATGCATGTGAAACGGGGTCTTAAACCTCCAGGCCACCACGACATTACCGTTAATAACCATTAACTATAACTAAAACGTCCCAAACTCACATCAAATAAAAATACACAACTTTTTTTTAATCTCATTTAAGTAAGTAAGGGATTTTTGTACACATTTTGTGACGATGTCAATCCCATCGTGCTTAAATACAGAACTTATAACAAACTAAAATATACTCAATCACCATTCCTAACGAATCTCTTTAGAACCGAATCATAAATCCCCGAAGATTTTTTCATTAATCCTTTATATGAGCCTCTAGTATGGCTTGAAACTAGTCGAGTTCCTCGTCAAATTATTACGTGAGTAAGCCAAAAACATAATAATTTATTTAGTATGTATCACGAAAGTTACAATACAAATATATCCCTTCTTTATCTAGTGAGGTAATTACATTATATAATATAACTAGCTGACCCGGCAAACTTCGTACCGCCTAAAAAGATTTTTTCTCACCTTTTAAACCTTCCCTGCACTTCCACGAACATTTCAAAACCAAAATTAGCCAAATCGGTCTAGCCGTTCTCAAGTTTTTTGCGAGACTAACGAACGGCAATTCATTTTTATTTATATAGATAGATTACCTGTCTATATGTATGTATCTCATATACTACAACTTAGAACCGACTATTCAGTTTAATATGGCTCGAGTTCAAGTGTCCATTCGTTTAATTAAGTTTCCGAGTTTGCAGTTAAACTACTGAACGTTTCTTTTCTAGGATATTTAAATAAAAGTTAGTTCGTTTCGGAATTTAATTAATGGTAGGTAACTTTTATAATGAAACTAGTTTATGTATATATATATACATGTATGTATGTATAGGACTGCCTCGATGGCTAAATGGTTGCAAGTGCGACTGCCGGGCAAGGGGTCTCGGGTTCGATTCCTGGGTAGGGCAAAGTATTACTGTGTTTTAAAAAAAATCTCAGTAGTAGCACGGAGTCTGGAAATGTGCCCGGTATATGGCAATAGGCTAACCCCCTATTACATTACATGGGACTCATAATATAAATAGTAAAAAGTGGGTGCTACTTCTGTGTGCACCTCTGCCTTCACCTTCACCTTCGGGGATAAAAGACGTGATGTTACGATGTTATCTTATTCTTATACTGGATTATTTTGTAATTTATTACCTACTAATAAAGGTTTACTACACTTTTTAATCGGTTTCAAAGAAGTTTTTACGTTTGACGTATGTATGTATGTTTGTGCCATTATCTAGCGATTTGCTGAACCGATTTTGATGCGGTTTCCAGAAAAGGGTTTGTTACACTTAGGAGAAGATTTTAGTATAATAATTAACCGACTTCAAAAAAAGAGGTGGTTGTAATCAGTTTGTTTAACCGTAGTTTATGAAAGAATTATTACCATATAAGTTAAAAACAAAATACTTAGTTACTTACTACATTTCTATCCACATACAATATATTATTGTTTATTATGTACAGCGCCATACAAACACGTTTATTTTCCCCAAACGTATCGTGAAACAGAAATAGTAACAGATGCAATATACCCAATACCCATTTAAGGTAAATTTATTGAGGTATAGGTACATTATGTCGATATTAAAACTGCTCTATTGGTTGAATTCTTACAAGTGTGACTACGAAGCAAGAGGTATTATATAGACAGATATTTGTCAATTGACTCGGCTCGTATTACATAAAACTCATTACATTAAGCGCAAAAGTGATTGTTCCATTTAGTACGTACACCACCGCCTGTTTATTCAAGAATAAAAAACTATTTAGCCTAAAAATACAGTTCTTAACTCATCTTTCTCTTGCCCACAGCATACCTGGACCCATACGTGGTACCAGCCAGCCTGGACCAGCTCCTGGTGTCGAGCGACGTGGTGGGCAACATCAGGTTCAGCCACCCCACGCTCTACGTGTTCCCAGGAGGACAAGGAGACGCCGCGCTGTTCGGCATTAATGGATTTAATATGCTTGGTAAGTTATTATTTTTTTATATTTTAGTAGATATTTTATGATATTTACTCATGAATTGTGAGTCGGAGAAAAGTATAGAGATGAAAGGGCTTGGTAACATGTTAAGAAGTTTCCAATCGATGCGTGATTGAAGCTATATTTTAATTAGGTCTAGTATACATCCTTGCAACTTAAACCATTACGATTTTGAAACTATGAAATAGTCATAACATAGCGTCTAATTTATCGTGTCATTGTTGTAATTATATGTAGTCTCCGTATCGCAAACCAGTTTAAACAATATAAAAGCATAATTAGATTAGTAAAATTAGTCCCAGACCTATAAAGGGCATACCTTTACAACAGTTTAAAACAATGTAAATTACTCTTAATTGTATTTGGACAAAGTAACTTCTTAACATAGTTACGTAGCAGCAGTACCTGTATAAATAGCAACGTAAGAAAATTTCTAGCAACAAAGCGTCTCGTTAATCTAATTGATAAATTCCGTTGCGAGTACCAAGAGGTTTAATGTTGCCTTGGGGACTCAACCTGTACTAGAGAAAAATGGCGCTGAAATAAAAATAAGTTACCTACTCCCCAATGACTTACATCTAACTAAAGTTCTTAAAATATAATGCTTTCTTCCACATAGTCCATGCTCCAGGCTCAATGAGTTTTTCTGCTGTTCGCTTTTCATTGGCGTGCGGCCAAAACTCATCTCTAGTCTACATTGGCACGATTACGCCATGTACTTTGTTCAACATTTTACAATTTAGTTTTACGAGTCTTTTGTTGTTTCGCCTGCTTATGGTCTTACTTGGAATTGAAGTGGAATTTGTTGAAAGGAGCTTTTGGGTTTTAGTGTTAGTACTATGTTCCTCGAGTTACTTTAGGGTTTAATGTATGTCTTTTGTGATGTTCGTGAATTTTGTAAAAGTCAATACCAAAATTAATTGGAGCAAAAGTAAATTCTATTCCATCGGCTAAGTTGGCTGTACCTTTTCGTCTTTGGTCTAAAGTTTTATCCAAGTACAAAACGCTCCAATTTCTTAGAAAATTCGTATAAAATTCCACAGCCAATTGACTTATAAAAGTCGAACCTTGACACAACCACAAAAGCCTGAGCACAGCCACTTAAAACTTGGTGTTGTGCCAAAGAAATATTGGCTGTCTCCGGGACGCCTTCGAGCGTCGGCTGAAGTCTTGTCAAACCCACAATGTTATATTATTGTTCACTGAACAAGATTTGGATCGAATTGTCTCGAGTGTTTAGATAATTGTTTTTGTTTGTGATTGTTGTTCTTGGCAGTTATGAGTGCCGCGTCTAGATTCTCGAATTTGAGAACAAATTGAGGTCAAATCTGTATCCGTAATTTGTTTTCTAACAAGTTATTGGTATTAGTCGTCTTTGTGGATTTTTTTTATTATTGTGTTATTTTGTGTGATAAATCAATTCTGGAGTAATTTTATTTTGTCGTTATTGGAAATTGAAATCTCATAAAACATCAAAACAGAACGTGAACAAAACACGCCTTCACATACACTCTGGTGTTTTACTAGAGACGTATGTCAGGGAACCTAGATTTTCCAGGTGCCACCTAGTTGGACGAAAGTAAATAAAGTGCTCACTGCCCTACAAACAGCGGTTTCCATTAAGCCACCGCACACGTCAAGCGAAGAGCGTGCTATCGTGTTACTAAGTAAACACGCTCGGCCGGACGCCGGCCATGTCACGCTGCTGGCTATCTTGATGACGTCATTGTTTCACGTCAGCACAAATGGAATTCTTTAATGTAATTGTGTAGGTCTATTTTTAAAATGAGTTTTCGTATTCTTCCATTAGTGTTCGGTAGACATATATGCATACGTATATTTTTACAGCTTTTTTTTTATTAATATGGGCATTCATAAAGGTATTATATACTCAGAAAAGCAAGCCCTAACAATATTTTACGTGTTCTCATTAACTTCACTTAATATCATTACACTAGAGCTTTCGAGTGTAAAATGTTTTAGAAATTATACTACGCAGTTAGAGCTGTGTATTCTATTAAATCCCTCACACACAATGTCACGTCTAACCAGCGAGACAACGTCATGTTGAACAAACAGCCACGGAACGTGACCCGAACACGCTCGACGTTTACCTGCACATACATATGTATATAACATTGAAATATTGAAGTTTTGTCTTCTCACGCGGAAATGGAAATGGAAACGGGTCGTAGGTAACCATTTTTTGGTGTTCCATTACGATTGCTTCGCTTGGTTTATTTAAAGAGGCTTTCGGTATTTAGGACTCTCAGGAATAAATTGTAACTGTACCAGTGGGATGGCAATAGGCTGGTGCCTCACATGATTCATGGTCCACATGAGTCCATGATGTGATCAAGTAGCCAATTGTAATTTTCATTGTCTGTTTTGAGAAGCAGTGGCATAATCTCACATCTCGAAATCAAATAAATCAGCGGTATTTCAGTTTCACTATTATTTTAAACTATACCCCTTGAAAATTGTTCAAAATCATCCCCTAAATTTGTTCATACAAAAGTAATCTCTAAACATTGGAAATAAGATCTACAATATAGTGGAGAGCGGTCACCGGTGACCGCTTGGGTATATACGGGAAGCTCTTATAGAGACTAAAACAGAAAGCCTGTCAAAGCAAATCATTTGCAATTGGGAATCGAATCTTCATCGAACGGATTCAATTAACCTATGTGTCAAGCTAGTGCCTAAAAGCCAATACCTGGATTAATCCCCCTTTGACATTATCCAGACTAGTGTCAAATGTAGTTTTCTAGATAATTTCCTGAATAACAGAACCGACTGTGACAAACAACGCTTCCCATTAAGCCTTTTGTGTCACGCCACGGTTGACGTGTCACGTTGTGTTACTAAGTAAACTCACACATGCAAACACTCACACGGATGGGTATGTCACGCTGGTGACTATCTACGTTATATTGTTCTGATGTAGTTTAACTGCTTTATTATTTAGGTTAGCAATTTCTTTTGGTGTTAAAAGTTAGGTTGGAATATAATTTTATTTTATTTTATCTTATACATAATTAATTTTAATCTTAAGTTGTATATAGGTATTTAATTTAGTAATATATAGTTTTAATCTTTTTTTTTAGTAATAGTTTATTTAGAAATAGTTGTCTAATTTAGAAATAGTTCGTTTTAATTTTATTTAAGTTTTTATTTGAATAAATGATACTGACTAATTTTATTTGTGATATAAAACACTTAAAATTATTGTTAGTGTTAGAACATGCGAAAATGTCCTTGCTGAATAAACCAATTATGATTTTTTTGGTATATCAAGTTCATATGATATGTAGGACATGTTTAGGCTTCTTAATCTTTTAATTTTTCTTAAATGTTTGGTCCTATTAAGCAAGAGACATAAGAAAATATTTTCTTAATTATAAATATAATCTAAGATACTGAGTACTTTATAAAAGAGAGGCAATTAATGTTCTAGATAATGGTATTACTTGTAACATCTCCAGAATTTTAATGTAGGCACGTAATTTAATAATCTTTTAGTTGTTTACTTAATATTTTGGTATAAGCAAACAAAGAAGAGTAATAATAATTATTACTAAAAAAATGTTTATTAATAAACACTCGATCAACTCAAAAATGCTTCATTATTTATTTTAAACCAAACATATTTGCTATACAATAACTTAAGCTCACAAAATACTTATTTTTTTTAATATTATTAATCTCAAAATGAACTGTCAATTTCATTTTTCCCCGCCATGTGTAAACAAGATGGCGGATCGTCGGGTGTAAGCGTCATTCTCTGTTCAAACAAGAATGCACATCGCCATACCCACTCCAATTTATTTTTCAATCAAGAGTCGATAGAATGATTTTATCGTGTTTGAGCTGGTCTCTGTCAATATTTTTTTAGCTGGACTACCTTATAGGTATTAAATTAGTTGGGTAGAATGTTCGCCTGGATTGTAGGTAAACGTTGAGTTGATATTACATTGGAACAACTTTATTTCATTCGTGTTGGTTGATTTGTTCTTTAAGTTGTCGCTTGTGTGTGATATCTACAGTATATACAGTATAGATATTTTCGGATAGTTACCCCATTTTTTTTAGATAATACGGTAGTTGACAGATAGTCAAATTCAATATTTTTATTGAAATGTCAAAAACGATAGTTTTCTATGAATTTTGTATTGGATCGCTACTTATGACGTCATCATATTTCTGTGTCAAATAGCATACTTATTTACTTAAAATTAGCGAGTAAAAATCCATAAGTAAGTAAATTGTCAAATCAATGGATGAGAGTATGATTATTTTTTAAATATGTATTGCTTTGTAAGGTTGAAATAATTTATTTTAAACCTAGGAAACTAGCCAATTATTGCGCATAATTTTCTTGCTAAATTATAACTAATATGGTCGTGGTGGCCCGGAGGTTTAAGACGCCCACTTCTCATGCATGAGGGTGCGGGTTCTAAACCTACCAAAGGCAAGTACCAATGTGACTTTTTCCGAGTTATATGTACTTTCTAAGATTATTTAGACACCACCGACAAACGGTGAAGGAAAAACATCGTGAGGAAACCTGAACTTATAATTTCTAATTATAAGTTTGAAATCACCAACCCGCATTGAGCAAGCGTGGTGATTAATGCTCTAACCTTCTCTGTGTGAGAAGAGGCTTTGCTCAGCAGTGGGCATTTATAGGCTGTTGATGAATGGTTTTGAAAATAATGACGTATAAAAATGCATACACAATAAAGCAATCAAATTAGCAAATTCGTACAATTTTGTCAATAATTAAAACAGCAAACATCACAGCTACCCCAGACCGCCACAACGGAAATTAAAAAGCATAAAATGGCCAGTGTTCGGGCTCCATTAACGTCCATCAGTTGCCAGGCACATCAAACTGACACCCAATTAAAATCTCGACATTTAATTCTTTATTTAAAACTTGCAATCTCATTGGCGAATAACGGCTTCTGGCTGAATGTATTTGTGCTTTTATTATAATGAAACAATTACGCATCATCATTGTCTTTAAAAGCCACAGATAAGCAACTGTTTTTTTTAAGGGGTGAAAATCACCGATTTTAATTGTGCAATTTATGGTTTTAAAGAAACTGCCTTCTTGGCCGAGTGGTCGTAAGTGCGACTGCCGGACAAGGGGTCTCGGGTTCGATTCCCGGGTCGGGCAAAGTATTACTGGGTTTTTTAAATATTCTCAGTAGTAGCACGGAGTCTGGAAGTGTGCCCGGTATATGGCAATAGGCTCACCCCCTATTACATGGGACTCATAACATAAATAGTGAAAAGTGGGTGTTACATTGTACAGTGGTATAATGTGCACCTCTGCCTACCCCTTCGGGGATAAAAAGGCGTGATGTTATGTTATGTTATGTTAAAATCACCGAATGACTGCTCCCGCCTGGGTGAAGCGGGAGGGAGTGTCAGAGTCTTACTGACTAAAAACCACCCCGTTCCTTCTTCTGCACGTCGAGCCGGAGCCCCGGTTACCCGTTAGGTTCTCCGCGACTCCGAATCGGCATCGACCCTGTTGGGCCCCATCTGTGATGGTCTGATGGCTCTTTGAGGCGCGCGCGGAATATAAGCAACTGTTAGACTGGTCTGCTCTGCATTACCTGAAGGAGTTGGCGGTAATCTCCTCGCTTAGCAGGCAGGTTGGAGATCACAGCATAAGTCATCGGGTTTTTCAGAGAGCGGTGCTGCCGACCTCGGTCAAATGTGTAATCCCGTAGTCGGCTCCTAAGATACCCGTACTCTAGTAGAGATGGTAACTAATTTGTTTTACTCTGCTGTAAATATATGGCGAATTTAAACCTTAAACGATATTTATTATGAAACAATGACCCAACTGATTTGTTTACTCAAACCACCAAAGCATCATTTGAAATTAGAATTTCGCTTCAACGAACATTTAGGAATGTTTGCATCATATTGCGTTTTAGCTAACGTGTTTGTTTAAGCGTTTGGTCTGCGAGCCAGTAATGTATGCTTAACCAAACTGCAATTTGCATGTTGATTTGAGTATGAAAGGAGTTTGAGGGTATTATTGTGTGATTGTATTATACGGGTAATTGTTAGGTGTAAATTGGTGAATACAATGTTAATGTTCACGGTAATTGAACGAGAATAGCTAATTCATTTGTATTGTGAATTATAAATGCTTGTAGGTTAATATTGTAGGGAATTCTGTTAATACTACTTCGTAATTGGGTTGTGCTTTAATATTTTAGTAAATTTCAACAGTAATTTAGCTCTAATTGACATAAATCAGCGTTGACTTTGAAATAGTTTTAAAAGATAATGTACCTAATACCATCGATCGTAAGGACTAATATTAACTTAACTTTCAGTTCGTCAATTCCTCATTACTTAATAATGATAGATCAAAGAAAATATAAACTTAACTTTATAATACCTACATGAAACTTAACCCGTCGAGCGTCCGCGTTCCTTATGATCCAACGGGTGCACACGTGACATTTGGAGAAAGAAAGAAAGAAAATGCATTTATTTGGCCATTGGCACACGAAAACAAGCATCATTACAATAGAAATAAAACAAATACAGTCAAAATAAAAACAAAACATTAATAATAGATTTTATAAAAGAGAAAGCAGCATGGAGCATTTTTTCTTATCTTATTTTTTCTTTTTTTCTTATCTTACCGGGTGCTCATAAGGACGCTCGAGGGGTTAAAATGCGATGCAGACTATCACTGACAAATGCTTTTAAATGAACAGAAACTCTAACCTCGATAGATTGAAAGACAATTGTAGTATCTTCGTATGCAGTTGTATATGTTAGAATGTTCTTAAGACACGCTAGATTCCCTGTCTAGATACTGTTAAGGGAATAAAAGCACATCGTCTATTAGGTACTGATGGACGAACAAAGTGGTTGCTAGTATAAATCTGACCTCATTTGTCTTACTTATTTTGTCTGTAGGATGTAATCTGATGTTGTTAAAGGTATTGATTTTAATACTACTTACTGTAAACTTGAATATCTAATTTTCAATTGGTCCAACCGTCTAATGTAACATCGAGAAAAATGTGAAAAGGACATGATAGCTATAAAAAAAGATAATCAAGCGTATTTACATAACAATAATATTATTATGGTCTTTTAACTTTTTTATTAATTCACTAACGATGCAACGCATACTCAATTTTTATTACTCCAAAGGTCCAAACCTGCTAGGCTATTCTGTGATTTTCAATTCAAAAAATCGTACTGAACTCGATTCGTTCAGTCATTGGTTGTTAGAATAATCTCGGCCAATGACTGGCGAGATCGCTGTCGAGCTCGTTTTCAAAGTTCGAATTGACAGTTATTTTTGAAGGCATAAAAAAATCCTCCGCTAACATTGGTCACCATTGCGTTTAATGTCTTTAACAGAAGTTTAAGCGGAAAATCTCTTTTTCAAAAAAGATCCTTCGCTTATAACAGTTAATAAATAATTTCGATTTACTACTACTCAACTTTAAAAACTGCAATACTAAACCTTTATACTTGTACATTCCAGTGGATGGAGGCTTCTCCCGCAAGGCTTGCTGGTGGGACTTCGCCCGCCACTTGGACCGTCTTGACGCAGTCCTGTTCACCAGGCTCAACAACTGCTCTGTCTCCGGCATGGCATCTGTCCTGCGCAGGAAGGCAGGAGCTACTGTCTACCCACAGATTGGACACTTCTTCTGTAACTTAGAAGTAAGTAATTTGAACTGCTGTTTACCCGTTATTTTTGTTATAATTAGTTCCTTTTCACCAGTTGTGTTATGAACTCCAAGTAAACAGAAGTGAGCCCTTTACCGTAATATACCGGACACAATTCTAGACTTTAAACTTTCCATACACTGAAAAACTCGAAACATCTTGAAAGACAACTGTACTGATTGATTGGACATCTCATTTGTAATTCTAACAACAGCGCTAGTTTAAAACGAATGCTACATAATCTACGTTTTTAGGAATTATCTTTATTTATCTTCCTGTCTATTCAGAGGTAGACTGGGAAACAATGCTCACCTACCTATGTCTTTTTTGGAAATAAAATATTAAGTTAAATTGAATTACGTAGCGCTATCCTGCTCACTATGTACGAAGGTATGCGAGCAATGGGGACAGGGTGCCTGGCGCCACCTAGTCGCCCTTACAAGGCCGCCACCTGACACTACGGCGTCACACCTCAGTACACGCACTGCTTACCGGATTGAGCACTAACAATCTATTAGACTTGACAGTTTCATACCAAGAAGTAACTTGTTGCTAATAACGGCTTCTTCCGTGAATAACTGCGATACTCAGAGACATTTGATGATTACTTGAACTATTCCTTAGTAACGATTTTGTTCCAAAAACTAATGCTAAGGATTGGGTTAAATAGCTATTAAATGACTCTGAGTACTGTGGTAACTCAGTTGCTGTTAACTTAGGTGACACTAATACAGTTAGACTTAAGAGGAACTTAGTCATAGTTTGCGAAGTAGCTCTTAAATATTACAGATACAACTCTCATGATGAATTTTTAGAAGCTTCTCATTTGTTACAGCATTTTGATACAACTTCCATTAAACTGCGATTATACATATTTTGTTTCTTTTCAAAAAAGATTTTTACTACAAGGTCGGCAACAAATAAATTGAGTAAATACAGTAGGCTTTTCTAGTACAGGCATGTGACTTTGTTAGGTCTACATCGTTGATTAAGATATATTTTTGTATTTTACTCATTTTATCATTAATAAAAATTATTTATGTATTTGGGGATCGACCAATTTGTATTGTAGATATTCATATACATAGTAATATATTACTCATATTACTTTTCATCAGACGAAAAAGTTCGTCATAATTGCGACCTCAATGTTGGCATAAATAATGTGTATTTAGTGCCAATGTTTTTCAGTAATATATTTAATATAATTAAATTCTAGGATATCGTAGTACAATATTACAGCATCTATGGCACCCATTGATGCGTGTAGTGTCAACTTCCAATCAGTATCTCTCGATCGTCTGCTGCGCACGCCGCGTCACTTACTACAAATATTATAAAAGAAGTTTCAAGTGAATTTGTTATCTATTTCGTTCGTGATAAAGTGTAAAATGATGTGATACTTAAGGGGTATGTGATTACGTGAATTATGTTCCATGTTTTTAAAGCAGATTTTTGTGTGCGTGTATCAAGTGACTGAGACTGACTACATACTTTTATAAATATAATAACTCTTTATAATTATCTAATAGGTACCTACTTCATAGGTACTGGACACTTCCAACTTCTATCACCACTCTGTATCGAGCAAGATGTTATTCAGTATTTCGATTTTCTCTGTTAACTTTACTTTACTCCTTGTGTACTTAAAAATGACTTGCGTCCACGTTACATATCACATGAGACTAACTACTATATCAATACATTATTATTACATAATTGTGTTATTTGAATATCAATATCTCTATTAACACTATAAAAAAAATTAGACATCATTTTTAAACCCTAATTTAACTATTTCCAGGAAAGGCGCGCTCTCGCGAGCCCTGACGGAGATAAGGATACGGATCCTCTGCTGGTGTCGCTGCTGCAGGAGGGCTCCGACATGATGGCCGACCTGCGCCATATCAACCTCAAACCACAACACTGCTACAGAAGTCCAGAGCCCATCAATCTCTACCATAAAGTTGGACATGGTAAGTCACACTATTATGCAAAAAAAAACCTAAAAGACTGCAAGATAACAAAATAAGTCTGAGATTAGTGTTCATATTTTTATTGCCCCATCCGTTACAAAGACCTTGCGTTATTAGTTCAATGAACAGTTCGACATTTCTTATTCAGAGTACATAATAATTGTCACAGTTTAATCCTTACTTTTCTTGTTTCCAGGTACCCTAGACATGTACGTACTGAATCCGTCCAAGGACTCTAAATACGTTCGTGAATTCTTGAAACGTTGGCACAACAGTGAACAAAAGCTATTCGATGGTGCGAGTGTGTCTGGACAGTTTAACTTCCCGATACCTAACTTAGTTTCCATCTGTGCGTTACTAGTGTGGCGCCCAGCCAACCCCGACGACACGATCACGAGGATTATGTTCCCGGGATCGACACCACAACACAAAATATTCGAAGGCTTAGAAAAACTTAAACACTTAGAATTTTTACAACATCCCACTTGCACAGGCAGGCAGATGGCGCCTACGGTGCCAGCTGTCACCGCTACAGCAACTACGGTTACAACTACAAAAACTAGCGCTAAGACGACAACCAAATCCAGTAAAGAAAGAAGTATCATTACAGAAAAAACGAAAGACGACAAAATTGTTGAACCTGAACCTCCTCCAAAAGATCTTAAAGATGGTGAAACAAAGAATATAATAGATAATAAACTACTTAGTGAGCTCGTAGATGCGGAAGATAAAATGGACTCCGTCTTACACGAGGCTATAACTGCGAGAATAGAAACTAAACTAGATGATAAGATTGCTCAATACGAGAGCACTGTGATAGATGGTTTACCTAAAAAGAAAGATGTCAAAAAGAAGGCTGTGGAGAAGAAAACGAAACGCGTTGATAAGACTGATGAAGTTAAAGACTCTGTAGTTAAGGCTGATGCTAAAAAAGTTGAAGCTGAAGCGAAAACAAAAGTAGAAAAGAAATCAAAAGTTGACACACGCAAGTCTGAAATGACGTCGTCAGTTACAAGAAGTAAAATCAGTCATCGCGCAACGCGGGCTGTTTCCGAACGAAAAGCAACATCAAGTACAGAGAAAAAAGCAGGATCAGAAGATAAAAAGTCACCCCCAACAACCCCTAAAAAATTACCTGACACTAAATCTACTCCATCCGTACCAGTTTTAAAAGATAAAATAAAAGCCAAAACTAGAAGACTGAGTCCAGGAAGCACCCCAGCTAAGAGCACTAAGGAAGCGAAAAATCGCATGGTTGTCGAATCAAAATACAAACAAGCATCACCCAAGAGAGAAGCCACCACAAAGTCATCTGAAAAGAAAGAAACTAAAGCTAAACGGGAACCTATTTCGCGCCGGCCGAGACCCTTATCATCACCGGTGAAAGGGTTGAAAGCTATGAAAAGCCCAACCAAATCCGTGAAGTCAGTTAAAGGTGATGCCTCAAAGTTGAAGGGCTTACAAAGAGTAAATTATGAAGATATTCTAAAAGATGCTAAGAAATCTGACGAAGACACATCCAAATCCCTCGATGACATTAAACAACAAGAATTAGACGAAAGAGAAGAACAAGAAATTGTAAGAGAAATTGAAGCTGTTTTCAACAGGGACAGCGAAGCTGAAGAGAAAATTGAATTTGTAGGACGATCGGATATTGAAAAAATTACATGTTTATTAGACGATACTAAGACTGAAACGACTGCCGACGGCGAATTTGAAGAAGAATATCTTATAATAGAAAAAGAAGAAGTTGAACAGTATACCGAAGACTCTGCTGTAGAACGAGAGGATAGTCACGAGCATGAAGATGAATTACAAAAACATGCTAAAGATAAAGAGGAATCTGAGAAAAAGAAAGATATAACCGTACTAGAAAAACCTGAAGAAACACAAATCAAGACTGAAGCCGTTATCGAAACGGACACGAAACAAATTGAATCTAAAGAACACTCAGTAAGCGTCGAAGAAAAACAAGATATAAGCAGTGAAAAGAAGACCTCTGATAGTAAAAGTATTCCTAAACCCAAAGATTCTCTTGAAATGCAGGTTCAAGAGTCTCAGCCGGATGAGAAAATATCTACTACTATTGAATCAGGAGCAACCACTGCACCAACTCTGCCTGAAGATGAAAGGATAACACTTGATGATATTAAAGAGGATCAACAGGTTGAAGAAAAACACGTTCAGGAAGAGACTAAGGAAGTAATTCCACCACAAAGTTTAATTGACACAAAACCATTATCACTAGAAAAGAGCCCTAAACTTGAGTCTGTTCCAGTTCCAATAAGAGAAATCGTCAAGACTCCAGATGAAGTAGCCGACTTACCTTTGCATGAAGAAGTTGACTACAGAACTTATGTAGAAAAGAAAACACCAGAAGAAGAATTCGTAAAACGAAAATCTGATGACGTCAAAGTTCCTACAGACCTACCTCTCCTAGACCAAGAAGGTGGAGTAACATACAAAGGAATGAAAGCAGTTCAAGACGATGTTGTTATCAAAACTGTGCAACGTGCGTCCCATGCTGAACTTGTCACCGTAACACCTGGATCTGCTCCAGAGTCCCCAATGTACCACGAACAAATGAAAGTGTCAGCAGTTCCCGATAAAGACCTAAAACCAGTGAAGGAATATGATGATGGAGAATACGACTATGGGCAGTATACTGAGAAATTGCGAGAAACTCACATTACAACTCTCGATTCACCAATAAAAGATGATATTATTGTAATCGAAGAGATTCCATGTATGCCTGAAAAGATCCCTTCAATACCTGAAGATGTTGAAAAAGAGATTGAAGAAGCTCGTAAGTTGGAAATGCCTGACAAACCTCCTTTGAGTCCTAAAGAAGTCGAAAAAATTGTTGCTGATGTCGCTGAAGTACTTAAATCAGACAAAAGCTTAGAAGAAATCATGGCCGAGAAATCTCCTTTGCTTAGTAAATCTCCGGAAGTTTTTCCAGTTACGCCAGTTACTGTTAGTGCTATCGAAGCTACAAAAATGCTCTTAACTAGTGAACAAGCAATCAAACACGATTTGCTTGAAGAACCCAAAGAGACAACAGCCCTGGATACAAAGCCACATGATATCTCGGAAATACAAAAAGAAGTGTCACCAGCCCGATCCATAACATCAGAGGACGTTAGTGAAACTTCGGACAAGACAGTGCTTAGTGAGAGTAAACGAGTCAAACGAGAACTCATAGACGAGAAGATAATCGAGAAAGTAGATGATGTTAAAGAAAGTATATTCAAAGAAATTAGTTCTGATGTTACTGACCATGTTGCAGACATAGTTAAAGAAAAATCTTTACTCGAAGATTTAGAAGAAAAACCCGAAAAACGAGTTATTACAACACTAGAATCAGCAAAAACGTTAGAAAAACTAGAAGAAAAAATTGCTGATCTTAAAAGAAAGGAAGAGATAATTTTACAAGAAAAGACTGAGGTTCCTGATGTATCAGAAAAACTTATTAAAGATAAATCACCCACAGAAGAAAAAGAAGTCTCGGAACAAGAAATTCCGAAAAAAACCTTATTGCAAAAGGCTGAAACTAAAGTTGAAAAAGTTGCCGGAAAAGTGTCAGCATTCAAAGATGAAGTGTTCGGATTCTTTGGCAAAAAATCAGACAAGAAAGAGCCAAGCCCAGAGAAAGAGAGTCCTGAAAAAGCTCCAGTAAAGGCAACTGAGACCAAAAAAGAGTCGGTTTCCAAAACACCAAGCCCCATTAAAGTAGAACCTTCACAAAGTCTTTTGACTGACGAACAACCTGATGCAAAGCCTGGAGTATCAATATTTGAAGAAATGAAGGATCACATTGTTGATACTACTAAAGAAGCTACAAAAGACCTAGATTTGAAGAAACTCACACATGAGGAACCAGTTCTTATTGAAAAAGAGCCGAGCCCAGACATCTCAGACGATAAGCTTCCTAGCTTAATCTATGATGAAGATCAAGAATTAGACATCGAGGAGAGGTTGATTGGATTTGAACCCAGTGGTAAACCAGAGGAATTCACAACTACACAAGTTGTAACACTCATTGAGAAAGGTATCGTAATTATCAGGAAAACTACAACAACAACAATTTTACAAGAATATAGTAACGTCACTCGAACGATTGTTAGATATAAAACCACTGTACTAACTATTGAAGATGATGAACTTCCAGATGGGAAAAAGATTGGAAGAACATACAGAAAAGTATGCCTTTCTCATGAACGACCAAAACTTGCTGCAACTAAGACTGAAAAACCACTTAGCCCTATTAAGCTTGACAAAGAGGAGTCACTTCAAGAAAAAACCGACGACAAGCCTAGTTCACCAGTTCATACAGAAGAAATATTGTCAAAATCTTCGGATTTAGAAGATAAAACAGTTTCGACGACCTCTAAACCAGACTTAATTTATAACGAAGATGAGGAATTGGAAATTGAAGAACGACTTATGGCCTTTGAGCCTGCTGGAAAACCAGAAGAAGTAACTACTACACAAATAACAACAATTACAGAAAAAGGCATCTTTATCAAAAGAAAATCCACTGTAACGACAATCCTTCAAGAATACACAAATGTATCTAAAACAACATTCAGATATAAAACTACTGTTTTAACGATCGAAGAAGACGAGATGCCAGATGGTACCAAATATAGTCGAACCATTCGAAAAGTCTCCCTTGCTTATGAAAAACCGAAACTACCATCTCCTACAACTAGTGAAAAGTCCATTAGTTCAGAAGTAGAAATATCGGAAAAAATGTCTGACAAAACAACAGTTGAAAAAGATAAAGGAGAACCTATCACAGACACCCTTGATGACAAAATAGTTAGTCCAGTAAAGCCAGATGGATCTGCGCCAGTTTCTTTAAAACCGGATGGATCAACACCTACTTTAATCTGGGATGAATCACAAGAAACGGAAATTGACGAGATATTAAAAGATTTCAAGCCTTTGGGTAAACCTGAGGAACACACAATTTACAAACATGAATCTATAGTTGTAAAAGGAGTAACAGTAATGAGAGAATATATCATTACCACAGTAATCACTGAATTTAAACACGTCAGTAAAAAAATTAAAAAATACAAGGTTTGCATTATGACTATAGAAGCAGATAATTACCCAGATGGTTCCAAGTTTACCCGTGTTATAAGACAAATGAAACTTTTCGAAAAGAAACCTGACCCTATACCATTTGAATTTGAAGATAAATTACAAATCCCTGAAGAAGGGTCAAATGTGGAAACAAGTGTTAAAACTATGCTTGCTGTACCCAATAAAAGAACAGAAATTGTCGAACCGAGTCTCATCACATCAGACGAAAAGGCGCCTAGCCCAGTACATGTGGATGAGAAAGCACCCAGTCCAGACAAGGTGGATAAAAAAGAACCAATCCCGGTTAAGCCTGATGACAGAAAACCAAGTCTCATTACGTCGGACGATAAAGCTCCCAGCCCAGTACATCTCGATGAGAAAGTACCCAGCCCAGTCAAGCTAGATGACAAAGAGCCTAGTCCAGTTAAATCTGATGAGAGGAAGCCAAGTCTCATCACGCCAGAAGAAAAGGCACCCAGCCCAGTACATCTCGATGAGAAAGTACCCAGCCCAGTCAAGCTAGATGACAAAGAGCCTAGTCCAGTTAAATCTGATGAGAGGAAGCCAAGTCTCATCATGCCAGAAGAAAAGGCTCCCAGCCCAGTACATCTCGATGAGAAAGTACCCAGCCCAGTCAAGCCAGATGACAAAGAGCCTAGTCCAGTTAAGCCTGATGATAGAAAACCAAGTCTCATCACAACAGAAGAAAAGGCACCCAGCCCAGTACATCTCGATGAGAAAGTACCCAGCCCAGTCAAGCCAGATGACAAAGAGCCTAGTCCAGTTAAGCCTGATGAGAGAAAACCAAGTCTCATCACGCCAGAAGAAAAGGCTCCCAGCCCAGTACATCTCGATGAGAAAGTACCCAGCCCAGTCAAGCCAGATGACAAAGAGCCTAGTCCAGTTAAATCTGATGAGAGGAAGCCAAGTCTCATCACGCCAGAAGAAAAGGCTCCCAGCCCAATACATCTCGATGAGAAAGTACCCAGCCCAGTCAAGCCAGATGACAAAGAACCAAGCCCGGTTAAGCCTGATGACAGAAAACCAAGTCTCATTACTTCGGACGAAAAAGCTCCCAGCCCAGTACATCTCGATGAGAAAGTACCCAGCCCAGTCAAGCCAGATGACAAAGAGCCTAGTCCAGTTAAGCCTGATGATAGAAAACCAAGTCTCATCACGACAGAAGAAAAGACACCCAGCCCAATACATCTCGATGAGAAAGTACCCAGCCCAGTCAAGCCAGATGACAAAGAAACAATCCCGGTTAAATCTGATGAGGGGAAGCCAAGTCTCATCACGCCAGAAGATAAGGCTCCCAGCCCAGTACATCTCGATGAGAAAGTACCCAGCCCACTCAAGCCAGATGACAAAGAGCCTAGTCCAGTTAAGCCTGATGATAGAAAACCAAGTCTCATCACGACAGAAGAAAAGACACCCAGCCCAATACATCTCGATGAGAAAGTACCCAGCCCAGTCAAGCCAGATGACAAAGAAACAATCCCGGTTAAATCTGATGAGGGGAAGCCAAGTCTCATCACGCCAGAAGAAAAGGCTCCCAGCCCAGTACATCTTGATGAGAAAATACCCAGCCCAGTCAAGCCAGATGAGAAAGTACCCAGCCCAGACAAGGTGGATGAAATAGAGCCTAGTCCAGTTAAGCCTGATGATAGAAAACCAAGTCTCATCACGACAGAAGAAAAGACACCCAGCCCAATACATCTCGATGAGAAAGTACCCAGCCCAGTCAAGCCAGATGACAAAGAAACAATCCCGGTTAAATCTGATGAGGGGAAGCCAAGTCTCATCACGCCAGAAGAAAAGGCTCCCAGCCCAGTACATCTTGATGAGAAAATACCCAGCCCAGTCAAGCCAGATGAGAAAGTACCCAGCCCAGACAAGGTGGATGAAATAGAGCCTAGTCCAGTTAAGCCTGATGATAGAAAACCAAGTCTCATCACGACAGAAGAAAAGGCACCCAGCCCAGTACATCTCGATGAGAAAGTACCCAGCCCAGTCAAGCCAGATGACAAAGAACCAAGCCCGGTTAAGCCTGATGACAGAAAACCAAGTCTCATTACTACGGACGATAAAGCTCCCAGCCCAGTACATCTCGATGAGAAAGTACCCAGCCCAGTCAAGCCAGATGACAAAGAGCCTAGTCCAGTTAAATCTGATGAGAGGAAACCAAGTCTCATCACGACAGAAGAAAAGGCACCCAGCCCAGTACATCGTGATGAGAAAGTACCCAGCCCAGTCAAGCCAGATGACAAAGAGCCTAGTCCAGTTAAATCTGATGAGAGGAAGCCAAGTCTCATCACGCCAGAAGAAAAGGCTCCAAGCCCAGTACATCTCGATGAGAAAGTACCCAGCCCAGTCAAGCCAGATGACAAAGAGCCTAGTCCAGTTAAGCCTGATGATAGAAAACCAAGTCTCATCACGACAGAAGAAAAGGCACCCAGCCCAGTACATCTCGATGAGAAAGTACCTAGCCCAGCCAAGCCAGATGACAAAGAGCCTAGTCCAGTTAAATCTGATGAGAGGAAGCCAAGTCTCATCACGCCAGAAGAAAAGGCACCCAGCCCAGTACATCTCGATGAGAAAGAAGCTAGCCCAGTCAAGCCAGATGACAAAGATCCTAGTCTAGGTGAACCTGATGAGAGAAAACCAAGTCTCATCACGCCAGAAGAAAAGGTTCCCAGCCCAATACATCTCGATGAGAAAGTACCCAGCCCAGTCAAGCCAGATGACAAGGAACCTAGTCTAGGTAAACCTGATGAGAGGAAACCTAGCCTCATCACGCCAGAAGAAAAGGCGCCTAGCCCAGTACATCTCGATGAGAAAGTACCCAGCCTAGTCAAGCCAGATGAGAAGGTACCCAACCCAGTCAAGCCAGATGACAAAGAACCAAGCCTGGTTAAGCCTGATGAGAGAAAACCAAGTCTCATTACGACAGAAGAAAAGGCACCCAGCCCAGTACATCTCGATGAGAAGGTACCCAGCCCAGTCAAGCCAGATGACAAAGAACCAAGCCCGGTTAAGCCTGATGACAGAAAACCAAGTCTCATTACTTCAGACGATAAAGCTCCCAGCCCAGTACATGTCGATGAGAAAGTACCCAGCCCAGTCAAGCCAGATGATAAAGAGCCTAGTCCAAATAAATCTGATGAGAGGAAGCCAAGTCTCATCACGCCAGAAGAAAAGGCTCCCAGCCCAGTACATCTCGATGAGAAAGTACCCAGCCCAGTCAAGCCAGATGACAAAGAACCAAGCCCGGTTAAGCCTGATGACAGAAAACCAAGTCTCATTACTTCGGACGATAAAGCTCCCAGCCCAGTACATCTCGATGAGAAAGTACCCAGCCCAGTCAAGCCAGGTGACAAAGAGCCTAGTCCAATTAAGCCTGATGATAGAAAACCAAGTCTCATCACGCCAGAAGAAAAGGCTCCCAGCCCAGTACATCTCGATGAGAAAGTACCCAGCCCAGTCAAGCCAGATGACAAAGAGCCTAGTCCAGTTAAGCCTGATGATAGAAAACCAAGTCTCATCACGACAGAAGAAAAGGCACCCAGCCCAGTACATCTCGATGAGAAAGAAGCTAGCCCAGTCAAGCCAGATGACAAAGATCCTAGTCTAGGTGAACCTGATGAGAGAAAACCAAGTCTCATCACGCCAGAAGAAAAGGCTCCCAGCCCAGTACATCTCGATGAGAAAGTACCCAGCCTAGTCAAGCCAGATGAGAAGGTACCCGTACCCAGCCCAGTCAAGCCAGATGACAAAGAGCCTAGTCCAGTTAAATCTGATGAGAGGAAGCCAAGTCTCATCACGACAGAAGAAAAGGCACCCAGCCCAGTACATCTCGATGAGAAAGAAGCTAGCCCAGTCAAGCCAGATGACAAAGATCCTAGTCTAGGTGAACCTGATGAGAGAAAACCAAGTCTCATCACGCCAGAAGAAAAGGCTCCCAGCCCAGTACATCTCGATGAGAAAGTACCCAGCCTAGTCAAGCCAGATGAGAAGGTACCCGTACCCAGCCCAGCCAAGCCAGATGACAAAGAGCCTAGTCCAGTTAAATCTGATGAGAGGAAGCCAAGTCTCATCACGCCAGAAGAAAAGGCTCCAAGCCCAGTACATCTCGATGAGAAAGTACCCAGCCCAGTCAAGCCAGATGACAAAGAGCCTAGTCCAGTTAAGCCTGATGATAGAAAACCAAGTCTCATCACGACAGAAGAAAAGGCACCCAGCCCAGTACATCTCGATGAGAAAGAAGCTAGCCCAGTCAAGCCAGATGACAAAGATCCTAGTCTAGGTGAACCTGATGAGAGAAAACCAAGTCTCATCACGCCAGAAGAAAAGGCTCCCAGCCCAATACATCTCGATGAGAAAGTACCCAGCCTAGTCAAGCCAGATGACAAAGAACCAAGCCTGGTTAAGCCTGATGAGAGAAAACCAAGTCTCATTACGACAGAAGAAAAGGCACCCAGCCCAGTACATCTCGATGAGAAGGTACCCAGCCCAGTCAAGCCAGATGACAAAGAACCAAGCCCGGTTAAGCCTGATGACAGAAAACCAAGTCTCATTACTTCAGACGATAAAGCTCCCAGCCCAGTACATGTCGATGAGAAAGTACCCAGCCCAGTCAAGCCAGATGACAAGGAACCTAGTCTAGGTAAACCTGATGAGAGGAAACCTAGCCTCATCACGCCAGAAGAAAAGGCGCCTAGCCCAGTACATCTCGATGAGAAAGTACCCAGCCTAGTCAAGCCAGATGACAAAGAACCAAGCCTGGTTAAGCCTGATGAGAGGAAGCCAAGTCTCATCACGCCAGAAGAAAAGGCTCCCAGCCCAGTACATCTCGATGAGAAAGTACCCAGCCCAGTCAAGCCAGATGACAATGAACCAAGCCCGGTTAAGCCTGATGACAGAAAACCAAGTCTCATTACTTCGGACGATAAAGCTCCCAGCCCAGTACATCTCGATGAGAAAGTACCCAGCCCAGTCAAGCCAGATGACAATGAACCAAGCCCGGTTAAGCCTGATGACAGAAAACCAAGTCTCATTACTTCGGACGATAAAGCTCCCAGCCCAGTACATCTCGATGAGAAAGTACCCAGCCCAGTCAAGCCAGGTGACAAAGAGCCTAGTCCAATTAAGCCTGATGATAGAAAACCAAGTCTCATCACGACAGAAGAAAAGGCACCCAGCCCAGTACATCTCGATGAGAAAGAAGCTAGCCCAGTCAAGCCAGATGACAAAGATCCTAGTCTAGGTGAACCTGATGAGAGAAAACCAAGTCTCATCACGCCAGAAGAAAAGGCTCCCAGCCCAGTACATCTCGATGAGAAAGTACCCAGCCTAGTCAAGCCAGATGAGAAGGTACCCGTACCCAGCCCAGTCAAGCCAGATGACAAAGAGCCTAGTCCAGTTAAGCTTGATGATAGAAAACCAAGTCTCATCACGACAGAAGAAAAGGCACCCAGCCCAGTACATTTCGATGAGAAAGTACCCAGCCCAGTCAAGCCAGATGACAAAGAGCCTAGTCCAGTTAAATCTGATGAGAGGAAGCCAAGTCTCATCACGCCAGAAGAAAAGGCTCCAAGCCCAGTACATCTCGATGAGAAAGTACCCAGCCCAGCCAAGCCAGATGACAAAGAGCCTAGTCCAGTTAAATCTGATGAGAGGAAGCCAAGTCTCATCACGCCAGAAGAAAAGGCTCCAAGCCCAGTACATCTCGATGAGAAAGTACCCAGCCCAGCCAAGCCAGATGACAAAGAGCCTAGTCCAGTTAAATCTGATGAGAGGAAGCCAAGTCTCATCACGACAGAAGAAAAGGCACCCAGCCCAGTACATCTCGATGAGAAAGTACCTAGCCCAGCCAAGCCAGATGACAAAGAGCCTAGTCCAGTTAAATCTGATGAGAGGAAGCCAAGTCTCATCACGCCAGAAGAAAAGGCACCCAGCCCAGTACATCTCGATGAGAAAGTACCTAGCCCAGCCAAGCCAGATGACAAAGAGCCTAGTCCAGTTAAATCTGATGAGAGGAAGCCAAGTCTCATCACGCCAGAAGAAAAGGCACCCAGCCCAGTACATCTCGATGAGAAAGTACCCAGCCCAGTCAAGCCAGATGACAAAGAGCCTAGTCCAGTTAAATCTGATGAGAGGAAGCCAAGTCTCATCACGCCAGAAGAAAAGGCTCCCAGCCCAGTACATCTTGATGAGAAAATACCCAACCCAGTCAAGCCAGATGAGAAAGTACCCAGCCCAGACAAGGTGGATGAAAAAGAGTCTAGTCCAGTTAAACCTGATGAGAGGAAACCTAGTCTCATCACGCCAGAAGAAAAGGCTCCCAGCCCAGTACATCTTGATGAGAAAATACCCAGCCCAGTCAAGCCAGATGAGAAAGTACCCAGCCCAGACAAGGTGGATGAAAAAGAGTCTAGTCCAGTTAAACCTGATGAGAGGAAACCTAGTCTCATCACGCCAGAAGAAAAGGCACCCAGCCCAGTACATCTCGATGAGAAAGTACCCAGCCCAGTCAAGCCAGATGACAAGGAACCTAGTCTAGGTAAACCTGATGAGAGAAAACCAAGTCTCATCACGACAGAAGAAAAGGCACCCAGCCCAGTACATCTCGATGAGAAAGTACCCAGCCCAGTCAAGCCAGATGACAAGGAACCTAGTCTAGGTAAACCTGATGAGAGGAAACCTAGCCTCATCACGCCAGAAGAAAAGGCGCCTAGCCCAGTACATGTTGATGAGAAAGTACCCAGTCCAGACAAGGTGGATGAAAAAGAACCAAGCCTGGTTAAGCTTGATGAGAGAAAACCAAGTCTCATTTCGTCGGACGATAAAGCTCCCAGCCCAGTACATCTCGATGAGAAAGTACCCAGCCCAGTCAAGCCAGATGAGAAAGTACCCAGCCCAGTCAAGCCAGATGACAAAGAACCAAGCCCGGTTAAGCCTGATGACAGAAAACCAAGTCTCATTACTTCGGACGATAAAGCTCCCAGCCCAGTACATGTCGATGAGAAAGTACCCAGCCCAGTCAAGCCAGATGACAAGGAACCTAGTCTAGGTAAACCTGATGAGAGAAAACCAAGTCTCATCACGACAGAAGAAAAGGCACCCAGCCCAGTACATCTCGATGAGAAAGTACCCAGCCCAGTCAAGCCAGATGACAAGGAACCTAGTCTAGGTAAACCTGATGAGAGGAAACCTAGCCTCATCACGCCAGAAGAAAAGGCTCCCAGCCCAGTACATCTCGATGAGAAAGTACCCAGCCCAGTCAAGCCAGATGATAAAGAGCCTAGTCCAGTTAAACCTAATGAGAGGAAACTGAGTCTCATCACACCAGAAGAAAAAGCGCCTGGCCCAGTACATCTCGATGAGAAAGTACCCAGCCCAGTCAAGCCAGATGACAAAGAGCCTAGTCCAGTTAAGCCTGATGATAGAAAACCAAGTCTCATCACGACAGAAGAAAAGGCACCCAGCCCAGTACATTTCGATGAGAAAGTACCTAGCCCAGTCAAGCCAGATGACAAAGAGCCTAGTCCAGTTAAATCTGATGAGAGGAAACCTAGTCTCATTTCACCAGAAGAAAAGGCTCCCAGCCCAGTACATCTCGATGAGAAAGTACCCAGCCCAGTCAAGCCAGATGACAAGGAACCTAGCCCAGTCAAGCCTGAGGAGAGGAAGCCAAGCCTTATGACGCCAGAAGAAAAAGCTCCCAGCCCAGTACATCTCGATGAGAAAATACCCAGCCCAGTCAAGCCAGATGAGAAAGTACCCAGCCCAGTCAAGCCAGATGACAAGGAACCTAGCCCAGTCAAGCCTGAGGAGAGGAAGCCAAGCCTTACGACGCCAGAAGAAAAAGCTCCCAGCCCAGTACATCTCGATGAGAAAATACCCAGCCCAGTCAAGCCAGATGAGAAAGTACCCAGCCCAGTTAAGCCAGATGACAAAGAACGAAGCCCGATTAAGCCTGATGACAGAAAACCAAGTCTCATTACGTCGGACGATAAAGCTCCCAGCCCAGTACATCTCGATGACAAAGTACCCAGCCCAATCCAGTCAGATGACAAAGAGCCTAGTCCACTTAAACCTGATGAGAGGAAACCAAGTCTCATCACGCCAGAAGAAAAGGCTTCCAGCCTAGTACATCCAGATGAGAAAGTACCCAGCCCAGTCAAGGTGGATGAAAAAGAACCAAGCCCGGTCAAGCCAGATGACAAAGAACCAAGCCCGGTTAAGCCGGATGACAGAAAACCAAGTCTTATTACGTCGGACGATAAAGCTCCCAGCCCAGTACATGTCGATGAGAAAGTACCCAGCCCAGTCAAGCCAGATGACAAAGAGCCTAGTCCAGTTAAGCCTGATGATAGAAAACCAAGTCTCATCACGACAGAAGAAAAGGCACCCAGCCCAGTACATCTCGATGAGAAAGTACCCAGCCCAGTCAAGCCAGATGACAAGGAACCTAGCCCGGTCAAGCCTGAGGAGAGGAAACCAAGCCTTACGACGCCAGAAGAAAAAGCTCCCAGCCCAGTACATCTCGATGAGAAAATACCCAGCCCAGTCAAGCCAGATGAGAAAGTACCCAGCCCAATCAAGCCAGATGACAAAGAACCAAGCCCGATTAAGCCTGATGACAGAAAACCAAGTCTCATTACGTCGGACGATAAAGCTCCCAGCCCAGTACATCTCGATGACAAAGTACCCAGCCCAATCCAGTCAGATGACAAAGAGCCTAGTCCACTTAAACCTGATGAGAGGAAACCAAGTCTCATCACGCCAGAAGAAAAGGCTTCCAGCCCAGTACATCCAGATGAGAAAGTACCCAGCCCAGTCAAGGTGGATGAAAAAGAACCAAGCCCGGTTAAGCCTGACGACAGGAAACCAAGTCTCATTACGTCGGACGATAAAGCTCCAAGCGCAGTACATCTCGATGACAAAATACCCAGCCCAGTACATCTAGATGAAAAGGTACCCAGCCCAGACAAGGTGGATGAAGAAGAACCAAGCCCGGTTAAGCCTGATGACGGAAAACCAAGGCTCATTACTTCGGACGATAAAGCTCCCAGCCCAGTACTTCTCGATGAGAAAATACCCAGCCCAGTCAAGCCAGATGACAAAGAACCTAGCCCAGTCAAGCCTGAGGAGAGGAAACCAATCCTTACAATGCCTGGTGAAAAGGCATCCAGCCCAGTACATCTCGACGAGAAAGTACCCATACCAGTGAAGATAGATGACAAAGTAGACGAAAAAGAATTAAGTCTTTCTGAGACTGATGAAGACCTTTCTAGCATTATATCTGTAGAAAAAATTAGCAAAGTACCTGACCAGGACTCTGACAAACTTATAGATGACAAATTTAGTCCAAGTAAAACTTTTGGCAGTGTTGAAGTGGATAGTCAAAAATTAGTTGATAAGGAAGAAAATGAAGATGGTTTTATAGTCATAGATAAACATTCTCTTAAAGACATACACGTAGCTCCTGAAAGTGATACTAAAATAAGCTCGAAGGAGGAAATTGAAATAGAAGCGGACGAAATAATTGGAACAATAGTCACCATCGATGAAAAATCATTAGCATTCAAAATTTCTGATGCCATTCTCAGCAAAGTTCCTGAAAAAGAACCTAGTCCAGAGAAAGAGGCTCAGATAACGGATGATATGGATCAAGGTACTAATATCAAAGATGACCTGCTCCACAGTACAATAACAAAACAACTTACGGGTTTAAAAGATGAGGGAGAACAACCCGATAATGAAGTACCTAGCCCCGATCTTGTATCTGATGCGAGCCCTATACAAGACAGTCTTTTGATGACAAATATAGAAAAAGATGACATTTACCTAGAAAAAGATAGCAAACAGATCGTTTCTGACAAAGATATATATATCACCGAGAAAGTAGAAAAAACCCTTGAACAAATAACCAATAAATTGATAACAGATAAAACTGAAATCAAGGAAACTACTGAACACCATTTACGCACAAGTGATGAACTGGTTATCAATACAAAACAAGACTTGAAGATGGAACTACAACTCGATGAAATCACACCAAAAGATATCATTTCTAACAAACTTGATAACAAGCAAGTTGATTTAGAAAAGGATATACATCACATCAAAGACGAAGAAAAAACAATCGATGGTGAGCACCAAGACGTAAAGATTGACGATTTGCCTGATGCGAAGGCACCTAGCCCCGGCAAGCCTGATGAGAAAATGTCTAGCCCAGTCAAGCCTGATGAGAAAGTGCCTAGCCCAGTCAAGCCAGATGACAAAGAAACTGCAGATGACAACCTTGTTGAGAAAACGCCAAGCCCAGCTAAGCCTGATGAGGAAGCACCCAGCCCTATCAAGGCTGATGAGAAAGTGTCTGCAGATAACAAGCTTGATGCAAAAGCACACAGCCCAGTCAAGCCTGACGAGAAGGCACCCAGCCCTATCAAGGCTGATGAGAAGAAGACTCCAGATGACAAGCTAGATGAAAAGGCACCTAGCCCAGTCAAGCCTGATGAGAAAGCACCCAGCCCTATCAAGAGTGATGAGAAAGTGTCTGCAGTTGACAAGCTTGACGAGAAAGCGCCTAGCTCAGATAAGCCTGATAAAGAAGCATCTAGCCCAGTCAAACCTGATGAGAAGGTGGCTAGCCGAGTCAAGCCTGATCTCAAAGAAACTACGGCTGACAAGCTAGATGAAAAAGTACCTAGCCCAATCAAGCCTGACGAGAAGGCACACAGCCCTATCAAGGCTGCTGAGAAAGCGACTAGCCCAGCTAGGCTTAATGACAAAGCACCCAGCCCAGTCAAACTTGATGAGAAGGTAGCTAGCCCAGTCAAGCCTGATGAGAAGGCACCCAGCCCAGTTAAACTTGATGAGAAGGAAATAGTTGACGACAAGCTTGACGAGGAGATGGCTAGCCCAGCTAAGCCTGATGCAAAAACACCCAGCCTAATCAAACCTGATGAAAAAGCACCCAGCCCAGTCCAGCCTGTTGAGAAGACACCCAGCCCTGTGAAGGCTGATGAAGAGACACCTAGCGCCGTCAAGCCTAATGAAGAAGCACCCATTTCAGTCAAGCCTGATACGGCATCACCTAGCCCTGTCAAAGTGGATGAGAAGGAAACTGCAGATGACAAGATTGACGAAAAAGTACCTAGTCCAGCAAAGCTTGATGAGAAGGTACGCAGCCCAGTAAAGTTTGATGCAATGAAGACTGTAGATAGCAAGCAACAGAAAGTACCTAGTTCCTTCAAATCTGATGATAAGCCCGCATCTGACACGGTTGATGAAAAAGAGCCCATAGGTGACCAATTTAGTGAAATGACGCTCAGTACAGACAGGACCGATGAAAAAATTATAAAACCAGTAAAACTTGACTTGATCTCTAGTTTTAAACCAAGTCCAGCTGAATCAGATGAAGAAGTTCTCAGTCCCGCTTTAGTGGAGGACACTGAGCCACTTACGAAAAATTTTGATATCTTCGAAAAGCAAATTTCGGAACATCTTGAATCTGGTCTCGATATTTCTGTAGATAAAGGTTTGTCTTTATTAGGAAGTGATACAATAAACACTATTGATGAAATAGAAATTGAGGAACAGCTTAATGGCTTTGAACCAATAGGTGAAACAGAAGAAGATACAACATCACAAGTAGTAACAGTCACCGAACGTGGTATTATCATAATTAGAAAAACAACAATAACAACTGTAATACAGGAATATACTAATATAAATAAGACAGTGTTCAAATACAAAATAACAGTAATTTCATTAGAGGCCGATGAACTACCCGATGGCACAAAATTTAGTAGAACGTTTAAAGAAGTTTCTGTTGCAGACACAAAACCTAAAAAGAGTATGGTTAAAATTGAAGTAAAGGAGCCAACGCCAGTTACAGATATCAACCTCTTATTGCCCAGCCCTGATACATATGATGGTACAGAACATAGCCCAGTGGAATCTATTACTAAAGCACCTAGTCCAGTTAAGGCAGACGAGAAGGCACCCAGTCCAACCAAGCCTGACGAGAAGGTACCCAGCCCAGTAAAGACTGATGAGAAGGCACCCAGCCCAGTCAAGCCCGATGAAAAGGCGCAGAGCCCAGTCAAAGCCGATGAGAAGGCACATAGCCCTGTTAAGGAAGATGAGAAGGCACCCAGTCTAATCAAGCCTGACGAGAAGGCACCGAGCCCAGTTGAGCTGGATGAGAAAACACCCAGCCCAGTCAAGACTGACGAGAAAGCACCGAGCCCAGTTAAGCCGGATGAGAAAGTGGCTAGCCAAGTCAAGCCTCATGACAAAGAAATTGCACATGACAAGCTGGATGAAAAAGCACCCAGCCCAGTTATACCTGACGAAAAGGCACCCAGTCCAGTCAAGCCTAAAGAAAAGACACCGAGCCCAGTCAAGTTTGATGGGAAAGCACCCAGCCTAGTCAAGCCTGATATGAAGGCACCAAGCCCAGTCAAGCCAGATGAGGAGACACCCAGCCCTGTCAAGCCTGATGACAAGGCACCTAGCCCTGTTAAGGCAGATGAAAAGGCACCCAGTCCAACCAAGCCTGACGAGAAGGCACCCAGTCCAATCAAGCCTGACGAGGCAAGCTGACGAGAAGGCAGTCCAACCAAGTCGACAAGGCACTAGCCAGTTAAGGCAGATGAGAAGGCACCCAGTCCAATCAGCCTGACGAGAAGGACCAGTCCAAGCCTGACGAGAAGGCACCCAGTCCAACCAAGCCTAACGACAAGGCACTAGCCCAGTTAAGGCAGATGAGAAGGCACCCAGTCCAATTCAGCCTGACGAGAAGGCACCCAGTCCAATCAAGCCTGACGAGAAGGCACCCAGTCCAATCAAGCCTGACGACAAGGCATCTAGCCCAGTTAAGGCAGATGAGAAGGCACCTAGTCCAACCAAGCCTGACGAGAAGGCACCAAGCCCAGTTGAGCTGGATGAGAAGGCACCCAGTCCAATCAAGCCTGACGAGCAGGCCAAGCCTGACGAGAAGGCACCCAGTCCAACCAAGCCTGACGACAAGGCACCTAGCCCAGTTAAGGCAGATGAGAAGGCACCTAGTCCAACCAAGCCTGACGAGAAGGCACCAAGCCCAGTTGAGCCGGATGAGAAGGCACCCAGTCCAATCAAGCCTGACGACAAGGCACCTAGCCCAGTTAAGGCAGATGAGAAGGTACCCAGTCCAATCAAGCCTGAAGAGCCGGTCAAGCCTGACGAGAAGGCACCCAGTCCAATTCAGCCTGACGCCAAGGCACCTAGCCCCGTTAAGGCAGATGAGAAGGCACCCAGTCCAACCAAGCCTGACGAGAAGGCACCGAGCCCAGTTGAGCCGGATGAGAAAACACTCAGTCCAACCAAGCCTGACGAGAAGGCACCTAGCCCAGTTAAGGCAGATGAGAAAACACTCAGTCCAATCAAGCCTGACGAGAAGGCACCGAGCCCAGTTGAGCCGGATGAGAAGGCACCTAGCCCAGTTAAGGGAGATGAGAAGGTACCCAGTCCAATCAAGCCTGACGACAAGGCACCTAGCCCAGTTAAGGCAGATGAGAAGGTACCCAGTCCAATCAAGCCTGAAGAGCCGGTCAAGCCTGACGAGAAGGCACCCAGTCCAATTCAGCCTGACGACAAGGCACCTAGCCCCGTTAAGGCAGATGAGAAGGCACCCAGTCCAATCAAGCCTGACGAGAAGGCATCTAGCCCAGTTGAGCCGGATGAGAAAACACTCAGTCCAACCAAGCCTGACGAGAAGGCACCGAGCCCAGTTGAGCCGGATGAGAAAACACTCAGCCCAGTCAAGCCTGACGACAAGGCACCTAGCCCAGTTAAGGCGGATGAGAAGACACCCAGTCCGATCAAGCCTGACGAGAAGGCACCTAGCCCAGTTGAGCCGGATGAGAAAACACCCAGCCCAATCAAGCCTGACGACAAGGCACCTAACCTTGTTAAGGCAGATGAGAAGGTACCCAGTCCAATCAAGCCTGAAGAGCCGGTCAAGCCTGACGAGAAGGCACCCAGTCTAATCAAACCTGACGAGAAGGCACCGAGCCAAGTTAAGGCAGATGAGAAGGCACCTAGTCCAACCAAGCCTGACGAGAAGGCACCGAGCCCAGTTGAGCCGGATGAGAAGGCACCCAGTCCAATCAAGCCTGACGAGAAGGCACCTAGCCCAGTTAAGGCAGATGAGAAGGCACCCAGTCCAATTCAGCCTGACGAGAAGGCACCGAGCCTTGTTAAGGCCGATGAGAAGGCACCCAGTCTTATCAAGCTTGAAGAGCCGGTCAAGACTGTCGAGGAGGCACCCAGTTCAATCAAGCCTGACGAGAAGGCATCTAGCCCAGTTGAGCCGGATGAGAAGGCACCCAGCCCAATCAAGCCTGACGAGAAGGCATCTAGCCCAGTTGAGCCGGATGAGAAGGCACCCAGCCCAATCAAGCCTGACGACAAGGCACCTAGCCTTGTTAAGACCGATGAGAAACCAGTCCAATCAAGCTTGACGAGAAGGTACCGAGCCCAGTTGAGCCGGATGAGAAAACACTCAGCCCAGTCATAGCTGACGAGAAGGCACCTAGCCCCGTTAAGGCAGATGAGAAGGCACCCAGTCCAATCAAGCTTGACGAGAAGGCACCGAGCCCAGTTGAGCCGGATGAGAAGGCACCCAGCCCAATCAAGCCTGACGACAAGGCACCTAGCCTTGTTAAGACCGATGAGAAGACACCCAGTCCAATCAAGCTTGACGAGAAGGCACCGAGCCCAGTTAAGGCAGATGAGAAGGTACCCAGTCCAATCAAGCCTGAAGAGCCGGTCAAGCCTGACGAGAAGGCACCCAGTCCAATTCAGCCTGACGACAAGGCACCTAGCCCCGTTAAGGCAGATGAGAAGGCACCCAGTCCAATCAAGCCTGACGAGAAGGCATCTAGCCCAGTTGAGCCGGATGAGAAAACACTCAGTCCAACCAAGCCTGACGAGAAGGCACCGAGCCCAGTTGAGCCGGATGAGAAAACACTCAGCCCAGTCAAGCCTGACGACAAGGCACCTAGCCCAGTTAAGGCGGATGAGAAGACACCCAGTCCGATCAAGCCTGACGAGAAGGCACCTAGCCCAGTTGAGCCGGATGAGAAAACACCCAGCCCAATCAAGCCTGACGACAAGGCACCTAACCTTGTTAAGGCAGATGAGAAGGTACCCAGTCCAATCAAGCCTGAAGAGCCGGTCAAGCCTGACGAGAAGGCACCCAGTCTAATCAAACCTGACGAGAAGGCACCGAGCCAAGTTAAGGCAGATGAGAAGGCACCTAGTCCAACCAAGCCTGACGAGAAGGCACCGAGCCCAGTTGAGCCGGATGAGAAGGCACCCAGTCCAATCAAGCCTGACGAGAAGGCACCTAGCCCAGTTAAGGCAGATGAGAAGGCACCCAGTCCAATTCAGCCTGACGAGAAGGCACCGAGCCTTGTTAAGGCCGATGAGAAGGCACCCAGTCTTATCAAGCTTGAAGAGCCGGTCAAGACTGTCGAGGAGGCACCCAGTTCAATCAAGCCTGACGAGAAGGCATCTAGCCCAGTTGAGCCGGATGAGAAGGCACCCAGCCCAATCAAGCCTGACGAGAAGGCATCTAGCCCAGTTGAGCCGGATGAGAAGGCACCCAGCCCAATCAAGCCTGACGACAAGGCACCTAGCCTTGTTAAGACCGATGAGAAGACACCCAGTCCAATCAAGCTTGACGAGAAGGTACCGAGCCCAGTTGAGCCGGATGAGAAAACACTCAGCCCAGTCATAGCTGACGAGAAGGCACCTAGCCCCGTTAAGGCAGATGAGAAGGCACCCAGTCCAATCAAGCTTGACGAGAAGGCACCGAGCCCAGTTGAGCCGGATGAGAAGGCACCCAGCCCAATCAAGCCTGACGACAAGGCACCTAGCCTTGTTAAGACCGATGAGAAGACACCCAGTCCAATCAAGCTTGACGAGAAGGCACCGAGCCCAGTTGAGCCGGATGAGAAAACACCCAGCCCAGTCAAGACTGATGACAAGGCACCTAGCCCTGTTAAGGCAGATGAAAAGGTACCTAGTCCAATCAAGCCTGACGAGAAGCCACCTAGCCTTGTTAAGGCAGATGAGAAGGCAGCCAGTCTAATCAAGCCTGAAGAGCCGGTCAAGCCTGACGAGAAGGCACCCAGTCCAATCAAGCCTGACGACAAGGCATCTAGCCCAGTTGAGCCGGATAAGATGGCACTCAGCCCAGTCAAGACTGACGAGAAGGCACCTAGCTCAGTTAAGGCAGATGAGAAGGCACCCAGTCCAATCAAGCCTGACGACAAGGCACCTAGCCCAGTTAAGGGAGATGAGAAGGCACCCAGTCCAATTCAGCCTGACGAGAAGGCACCGAGCCTTGTTAAGGCCGATGAGAAGGCACCCAGTCTTATCAAGCTTGAAGAGCCGGTCAAGCCTGTCGAGAAGGCACCCAGTCCAATCAAGCCTGACGACAAGGCACCGAGCCCAGTTGAGCCGGATGAGAAAACACCCAGCCCAATCAAGCCTGACGACAAGGCACCTAGCCCCGTCAAGGCAGATGAGAAGGCACCCAGTCCAACCAAGCCTGACGAGAAGGCACCCAGTCCAACCAAGCCTGACGAGAAGGCACCCAGTCCAATCAAGCCTGACGAGAAGGCACCGAGCCCAGTTGAGCCGGATGATAAAACACCCAGCCCAATCAAGCCTGACGACAAGGCACCTAGCGCAGTTAAGGCAGATGAGAAGGCACCCAGTCCAATCAAGCCTGACGAGAAGGTACCCAGCCCAGTAAAGACTGATGAGAAGGCACCCAGCCCAGTCAAGCCCGATGAAAAGGCGCAGAGCCCAGTCAAAGCCGATGAGAAGGCACATAGCCCTGTTAAGGAAGATGAGAAGGCACCCAGTCTAATCAAGCCTGACGAGAAGGCACCGAGCCCAGTTGAGCTGGATGAGAAAACACCCAGCCCAATCAAGCCTGACGACAAGGCACCTAGCCCAGTTAAGGCAGATGAGAAGGCACCCAGTCCAATCAAGCCTGACGAGAAGGTACCCAGCCCAGTAAAGACTGATGAGAAGGCACCCAGCCCAGTCAAGCCCGATGAAAAGGCGCAGAGCCCAGTCAAAGCCGATGAGAAGGCACATAGCCCTGTTAAGGAAGATGAGAAGGCACCCAGTCTAATCAAGCCTGACGAGAAGGCACCGAGCCCAGTTGAGCCGGATGAGAAAACACCCAGCCCAGTCAAGCCTGACGACAAGGCACCTAGCGCAGTTAAGGCAGATGAGAAGGCACCCAGTCCAATCAAGCCTGACGAGAAGGCACCGAGCCCAGTTGAGCCGGATGAGAAAACACTCAGCCCAATCAAGCCTGACGAGAAGGCACCGAGCCCAGTTGAGCCGGATGAGAAAACACCCAGCCCAATCAAGCCTGACGACAAGGCACCTAGCCCAGTTAAGGCAGATGAGAAGGCACCCAGTCTAATCAAGCCTGACGAGAAGGCACCGAGCCCAGTTGAGTCGGATGAGAAAACACTCAGCCCAGTCAAGGCTGACGAGAAGGCACCTAGCCCCGTTAAGGCAGACGAGAAGGCACCCACTCCAATCAAGCCTGACGAGAAGGCACCGAGCCCAGTTGAGCCGGATGAGAAAACGCTCAGCCCAGTCAAGGCTGACGACAAGGCACCTAGCCCCGTTAAGGCAGATGAGAAGGCACCCAGTCCAACCATACCTGACGAGAAGGCACTTAGCCCAGTTGAGCCGGATGAGAAAACACTCAGCCCAGTCAAGACTGACGAGAAGGCACCTAGCCCCGTTAAGGCAGACGAGAAGGCACCCAGTCCAATCAAGCCTGACGAGAAGGCACCGAGCCCAGTTGAGCCGGATGAGAAAACACTCAGCCCAGTCATGGCTGACGAGAAGGCACCTAGCCCCGTTAAGGCAGATGAGAAGGCACCCAGTCCAATCAAGCCTGACGAGAAGGCACCGAGCCCAGTTGAGCCGGATGAGAAAACACTCAGCCCAGTCAAGGCTGACGAGAAGGCACCTAGCCCAGTTGAGCCGGATGAGAAAACACTCAGCCCAGTCAAGGCTGACGAGAAGGCACCTAGCCCCGTTAAGGCAGATGAGAAGGCACCTAGTCCAATCAAGCCTGACGAGAAGGCACCGAGCCCAGTTGAGCCGGATGAGAAAACACTCAGCCCAGTCATGGCTGATGAGAAGGCACCTAGCCTTAAGGCCGATGAGAAGGCACCGAGTCCAACCAAGCCTGACGAGAAGGCACCCAGTCCAAGCAAGCCTGACGAGAAGGCACCCAGCCTAATCAAGCCTGACGACAAGGCACCTAGCCTTGTTAAGACCGATGAGAAGACACCCAGTCCAATCAAGCTTGACGAGAAGGTACCGAGCCCAGTTGAGCCGGATGAGAAAACACTCAGCCCAGTCATAGCTGACGAGAAGGCACCTAGCCCCGTTAAGGCAGATGAGAAGGCACCCAGTCCAATCAAGCTTGACGAGAAGGCACCGAGCCCAGTTGAGCCGGATGAGAAGGCACCCAGCCCAATCAAGCCTGACGACAAGGCACCTAGCCTTGTTAAGACCGATGAGAAGACACCCAGTCCAATCAAGCTTGACGAGAAGGTACCGAGCCCAGTTGAGCCGGATGAGAAAACACTCAGCCCAGTCATAGCTGACGAGAAGGCACCTAGCCCCGTTAAGGCAGATGAGAAGGCACCCAGTCCAATCAAGCTTGACGAGAAGGCACCGAGCCCAGTTGAGCCGGATGAGAAGGCACCCAGTCCAACCAAGCCTGACGAGAAGGCACCCAGTCCAACCAAGCCTGACGAGAAGGCACCCAGTCCAATCAAGCCTGACGAGAAGGCACCGAGCCCAGTTGAGCCGGATGATAAAACACCCAGCCCAATCAAGCCTGACGACAAGGCACCTAGCGCAGTTAAGGCAGATGAGAAGGCACCCAGTCCAATCAAGCTTGACGAGAAGGCACCGAGCCCAGTTGAGCCGGATGAGAAGGCACCCAGCCCAATCAAGCCTGACGACAAGGCACCTAGCCTTGTTAAGACCGATGAGAAGACACCCAGTCCAATCAAGCTTGACGCACCGAGCCCAGTTGAGCCGGATGAGAAAACACCCAGCCCAGTCAAGACTGATGACAAGGCACCTAGCCCTGTTAAGGCAGATGAAAAGGTACCTAGTCCAATCAAGCCTGACGAGAAGCCACCTAGCCTTGTTAAGGCAGATGAGAAGGCAGCCAGTCTAATCAAGCCTGACGACAAGGCATCTAGCCCAGTTGAGCCGGATAAGATGGCACTCAGCCCAGTCAAGACTGACGAGAAGGCACCTAGCTCAGTTAAGGCAGATGAGAAGGCACCCAGTCCAACCATACCTGACGAGAAGGCACCGAGCCCAGTTGAGCCGGATGAGAAAACACCCATCCCAATCAAGCCTGACGACAAGGCACCTAGCCCAGTTAAGGCAGATGAGAAGGCACCCAGTCTAATCAAGCCTGACGACAAGGCACCTAGCCCAGTTAAGGCAGATGAGAAGGCACCCAGTCTAATCAAGCCTGACGAGAAGGTACCGAGCCCAGTTGAGCCGGATGAGAAAACACTCAGCCCAGTCATGGCTGACGAGAAGGCACCCAGTTCAACCAAGCCTGACGAGAAGGCACCCAGTCCAACCAAGCCTGACGAGAAGGCACCCACTCCAATCAAGCCTGACGAGAAGGCACCGAGCCCAGTTGAGCCGGATGAGAAGGCACCCAGCCCAATCAAGCCTGACGACAAGGCACCTAGCTCAGTTAAGGCAGATGAGAAGGCACCCAGTCCAACCAAGCCTGACGAGAAGGCACCGAGCCCAGTTGAGCCGGATGAGAAGGCACCCAGCCCAATCAAGCCTGACGACAAGGCACCTAGCTCAGTTAAGGCAGATGAGAAGGCACCCAGTCCAACCAAGCCTGACGAGAAGGCACCGAGCCCAGTTGAGCCGGATGAGAAAACACTCAGCCCAGTCAAGACTGACGAGAAGGCACATAGCCCCGTTAAGGCAGATGAGAAGGCACCCAGTCTAATCAAGCCTGAAGAGCCGATCAAGCCTGAAGATAAGGCACCTAGCCTAGTTGAGCTGGATGAGAAAACACCCAGCCCAGTCAAGACTGATGAGAAGACACTCAGCCCAGTCAAACCTGACGACGAAGAAGTAGTGGATGACAAGCTTGAGGAGAAGGTGCCTGGTCCAACCAAACCTGATGAAAAGGCATCCACACCAGTCAAGGCTGATGAAAAGGCTCCTAGCCCAGTTAAGGCAGATAAGATAACACCCAGTCCGGTCAAGACTGATGAGAAGGCACCCAGTCCAATTAAGCCTGACGAGAAGGCACCGAGCTTAGTTGAGCCGGATGAGGAAACACCCAGTCTGGTCATGACTGATGAGAAGGCACCGAGTCCAGTCAAACCTGACGACGAAGAAGTGGTGGATGACAAGCTTAAGGAGAAGGTATCCACACCAGTCAAGGCTGATGAAAAGGCACCCAGCCGCGTCACGCCTGATGAAAAAGCACCCAGCCCAGTCAAGACTGATGAGAAGGCACCCAGTCGAATAATCAAGCCTGACGAGAGGGCACCTAGTCCAGTTAAGGCAGATCAGAAGGCACCCAGTCCAATCAAGCCTGACGAGAAGGCACCGAGCCCAGTTGAGCCGGATGAGAAAACACCCAGCCCAATCAAGCCTGACGACAAGGCACCTAGCGCAGTTAAGGCAGATGAGAAGGCACCCAGTCCAATCAAGCTTGACGAGAAGGCACCGAGCCCAGTCCAACCTGATGAGATGATGGCTAGCTCAATCATGCCTGATTACAAACCAATTGTGGATGATGTACTTGAAGAGAAAGCACCTAGTGCACCCAAACCTGATGAGGAAGCACCCAGCCCAGTCAAGCCAGATTACATAAAACCTGTAGCTGATATGTTTGATGAGAAGTTAGTCAGCTCTCTCAAGTTCCATGACAAAGAGGAGACTTCTTTCAAATCAGAAGAGAAGTCATTGGATAAAGGAAAACTAGACAATGGAGATATAAGTCCAAGCATTTCTGTACAAGAAGTAGCTTATTCATTCTTGGATGATGCAGAACTTGAAGAAAGACTGAAAGATTTTAAGCCCATGGGAGACTCGGAAGAAAAAACTGTAACGCAGTATTTGACGGTTACTGAAAGAGGTGTTGTAATTGTTAGGACTTTTATAATTACTTCCATTGTTCAGAAGTACTATAGCATTACTAGAACTACAATAATTTACAAAATAGTGATTAACACTATTGAAGAAGACGAGCTGCCAGATGGTACTAAAGTCAGGCGTACATACAAAAAAACTACGTTGAGTGATACTAAGCCCAGTGTTGAACAACTTTTGCAGCTTTGTTCTCTTCAAATGATTGACGAAGAACAACATAAAGAAACACAGGAAATTGTGAAGAAAGTAATAAAACCTGTAGAATTAGGTGTCATTTCAGATCTACCGACACCAATTCCCAAAGAGTCAAGCGCCGTAAAAGACGGTGACTTCTCTATTGCATTGAAACCAGGTGGAAAAGAGCCAAAATCTGTTACACCTAGCGAGAAGGCTGACAAAAAAGATATAAGCCCCACAAAGGCTATTGAGAAAGCATCTTTTCCAATCAAGCTTGAAGACGACGAACACACAACTGATAAGCTTGACGATATTGTGCTCAGCCCAGTCAAGTCTGAAGGGAAGGCACCCAGCTCCATAAGTGACCAGTTTGATAAGAAGGCACCTGGCTCGGCCAAGCCTGATGATAAAGCGCCCAGCCCTACAAGTGACAAGCTTGATACGAAGATTGATGAAAAGGTACCCATCCCAGTCAAACCTGAAGAAATGAAACCTAGCTCAATCATATATGAACAGGAAGAGCCCACACATTCTAAGTCTGATGAGAAGGCGATCAGCCCTGTTAAGTCAGATGTCAAAACACTACCAACTAAACCTGGTGAGGATGCTTCCAGCAAAATGAAATATGACGACAAGGTTTCAAGTCCAGAAAAACATGACGTGGCGCCTAGCCTAATCAAGTCTCCTAGTCCTGGTGAGAAAGTTCCAAGCGAAATCGATTACGATGACAAAGCGCCTATTCCAACGAAACCTGATGAGAAGTTGGACAAATTACCTATTACAGAAACAGGAGTAGATGTTGTAGATGATGAAGATTTTGAATCAATTAGTAGACCCATAGAAGACAGCACTACAAAAACCGAAATAGTTACTGAAGACGGTGCAATGATTCAGAGAAAGATCACTGTCACCACCACTACACAAGAATTCATCAACACAGCCCGAACTGTTAAGCGTATCAAAACGACAATTAGAACCGTAGTAGAAGATGAGCATCCAGATGGTTCTGTCATCAAGAAAACTAGTGAAAAAATAACATTAGCGGATGAAAGTATTGCAGAGGCAACAGATGATACTGATGATACCGACAATGCAAAGATTGAAGAAATTCTTAGCAATCTTACTCCATCAGAACCAGAAATCATCGAAGACGTTAAAATTGAAGAAATCATTGAAAATAAAATCATAATACAGAGAACTATTGTTACTAAGATCATTAAAACAAAGTACTCCGACATTCGTGGTTTACCACACAAAGTGAAAATAGAAACTATTGTAACTACAAGTGATAAATATCCTGATGGAACAACAAAAACGACTGTCGATACAAGTATTACAATTACAAACTTTAGCATTGAAGAACATCTAACAAAACTTAAATCACACCCCGAGGAAAGCACTGTTAGCAAACTGAAACCAGTCACGCCTGATGAGAAAGCAGCTAGGCCAGCCATGCCTGATGAAAAGGCACCTAGCCCAGTCAAACTCGATGAGAAGGTACCTAGCCCAGTCAAACCTGATGAGAAACCACCTAGTCCAGCCAAATCTGATGAGAAACCACCTAGTCTAGTCAAGCCTGATGAGAAAGCACCTAGCTCAGTCAAATCTGATGAGGTAGGATCTAGCCCAACCAAGCTTGATGATAAGGCGCCTAGCCCAACTAAGTCCGATGAGAAAGCACCTAGTTCAATCAAGCCTGATGAGAAGCCACCTAGCCCAGTCAAGGCTGATGAGAAGCTACGTAGCCCAATTGAGCATGAGGAGAAAGTAGCTAGCCCAGTCAAGCCTGATAAAAAGTCACCTAGCCCAGTCAAGCCTGATGGGAAGGCACTTAGCCCAGTCAAGCCCGATGAGAAGGCACTTAGCCTAGTCAAGTCTGATGAGAAGGCACCCAGGTCAGACAAGCCTGATAAGAAAGCACCTAGCACAGTCAAATTAGATGAGGAAGCACCTAGCCCAACCATGCTTGATGGTAAGGTGCCTAGCACAATTAAGCCTGATGAGAAGTCACCTAGCCCTGTCAAACCTGATGAGAAAGCACCTAGCCCAGCCAAGTCCGATGAGAAAGCAACAAGCCCAGTCAAGCCTGATGAAAAGGCACCTAGCCCAACTAAGCCAGATGAGCAAACACCTAGCCCAGTTAAGCCCAACGAGGAAGTATTCAGTCCGGGCAAGCTACTTGAGAAGGAGCCAAAATCTGATAGTGAAAAGGATCGACGATTAGAAAAGATTGAAGGTTCTACAAAGGAAATGCAAAGAAAATCCAAAGATGATGAAAAGGACATTGATGAAAAGGAATATCTTGATGAACCTACTCTTATTACAAGTGGTAAGATGATACCTGAGAAAGAGATTTCACCCAAAATTGAGGATATAACAGATCATACTGTTGATGATGAAATCGTTCCAAAATCTATTAATATAACAGAAACAAAATTAGACGAGCATCCAATAGATGAAAAAGTGGACATTCTTGATGTAGACACGGATGAAAAGGAAATTTACGAAGATGGTGAGTCAGTAAGTGAAGATAGTCAAGTATTAGAAAAAGTTGATGATAAGCACATTTCGGTTACAACAACAAAGATGCAGTCCCTAATTAGTCAATCTGAAGAAATGCTGAAACAAGAAAAAATGGCTATATCTCAGTCACATCACACAATTAAGCCTCACGATATCAAAAAGAGATCTATCGTGGATGAAAAATACACACAAGAAATGATTGAGAGCACAATAGATACTCACACTCCTATTCCACATGGCAGCAGCTCTGAAGATGTATCTAGAGAAACGAGCCTTGAAGAAAAATATAGTTTCGAAGGTACTGAAAAATCAGAAAAGAAATCCCTTAAAGATAAGTTATATTCTGATGAAACATTAAGTCATAAAGTAGATTCATTAACTATTGATGACTCAGTTACTTCAACGTTGAAGGATACGGATTCCACAAGAGTTCATGATGACAAAACTCAAGAACTCGGATCACCTAAGGATGAAATTCCTTTATCTGAAGCATCTGATTCAGGAGTTCATAGTATACCGACAGATTTAGGACCAAGTGACGAAAAATTTGTGGTGCAAGCAATGAAAGATAGTGCTGTGCATCTTATGGAATCTATACATAAGGCATTTGAAGAAGATACTGTGCAACAAGGAATCAAGACTGAAAGCATTGAATCCTTAGTCAGGGTATCTACTCCCCCAACAGTTCCAGTAAGTCCGCTTCCTAAAACTCCTAGTAGCTTCCAAGATGTGAAGATTAGTGATGGAGTTCAAAGTGAGGTTACATATGACAAGTCTGATGGCAGTGAAGAAACTATTACAAAAGTGGTCCATGTAGGAGATGACGTACTCACACAAAGAATTTCAACATCAACTGAAAAGGTACCCAAAAAGACTACAACCCTAGCAGACGATGAATCGGATCTCTTATCTCTGATGCAAAATGTAGGAAAAATCAAAACTGAAACTGATACTGTAACAAAGATTATCAAAGAAGGTGAAAATGTTGTAACACAGACTATAACTACCGTGACTACTAAAGAAGTAATCTCAAGAGAAGATGGGACACCTCAAAACATTAAGACCACTATAGAAACTACAACACTTAGCAAAGGATCTGATGGTTCTACAACTACAACAAAAGACACACAAACATTACTATCAGAATGTTCTTCCAGCCTTAGATCTACCTCATCAATGGATTTATATGCAAAAGATAGATTAGACAAAGATTATTTGGAAAACGAAGAAAAGTTTGAAATTCGTGATTTGACTGATAAACGCGAGTCTTCCGTACCTAAAGATGTAGAATCTCTCAAATCCTTTTTAAGTGAGACTGATGAATCAGACGACAATGTTGAAGATACAATTATTGATACGGATGTTAGTAAACGAGTAATTAAAGAAAATAACAAAGACGTTATGGAAACTGTAACAACAACAACTAAAAAGGAAACAATCAAGGTCAGTGACACCAAAAAATTGATTCGAACAACAATTGAAACAAATGTCACAAAAGAACATCCTGATGGTTCAAAAGATGTTCAGAAAAACGTTGAAGTTAAGACTGAAGAAATTATTTTAGATTCTAGCAGTAATTTAGATAACATTCTTAGCGAATTTGTAATTTGTGGTGAACCTGAAGAAAGTGTTACATCCAAAACAGAGGAAATTAAACAAGAAACCTTTACCATAAGACGTACAATTGTCACAAGAGTAGTTAAAATCAAATATGCAAATAAACAAGGTGTACCCAAAAAACTCAAGACTGACACAACTATTACCACCACAGACGATTACCCTGATGGATCATCTCGCACTAAAGTAGATAGTAGTACATCACTGACCGATATTGACGTAGAACCCGTAGAAACCCTTGAGCTCCAGGGCATGGTTTTAGTTGAAGACAAATCAGTTGAAAGTGATCAGTGCGAAAAAAGTATTACTATTAATGGAAGAAATGCTTTGCAAATTATAACAACTACAACAACAAAGGAAATTTTGAGTAATATTGATAGAACTAAGAGAAAGCTCAAGACCACCGTTGAAACTGTGACAGAAACTATGCTTCCCGACAGTACTACAGAAGTTACGAAGGACGTCAAAGTTTCTGTTTCAGATATCGGTATAGATGCTGTAGATGAAAGTCTCGAAGGCTTTGAATCAATTGGCAAACCCATGGAAGACACCACTACAGAAACCGAAATCGTTACTGAAGACGGTGCGATTATAAAAAGAAAGACAACTATTACCACGACTACACAAGAATTCATCAACACAGCCCGAACTGTTAAGCGTATCAAAACGACAATCAGAACCGTAGTAGAAGATGAGCATCCAGATGGTTCTGTCATCAAGAAAACTAGTGAAAAAATAACGTTAGCGGATGAAAGTATCGTAGAGGCAACAGATGATACTGATGATGCCGACGATGCAAAGATTGAAGAAATTCTCAACAGTTTTACTCCATCAGAACCTGAAATCACCGAAGATGTTAAAACTGAAGAAATTTCTGAAAATAAAATCATAATACAGAGAACTATTGTAACTAAAATCATTAAAACAAAGTACTCTGACAGTCGTGGTGTGCCACACAAAATTAAAACAGAAACTATTGTAACTACAAGTGATAAATATCCTGATGGAACAACAAAGATGACTGTCAATACAAGTATCACAATCACAGACGTTAGCATCGAAGAACAACTAACAAAACAGAAAGTACGTCCTGATGAAACTAAAGCCACCAAATTGGAAGACAAGCCCTCAAAACCAGTCGTTAATGGTGTTCATGAAGAACCTGAATTAGCTAAACAGATATTGGGTAAACCCAAAGTAGCTGACAAGTCTCCTATGGAAGAGGAAACGCCAATACATGACGATGAAAGCTCTTCGGAAAGCAGCAAAGTGGATTCCGCTCTAAAAGAATTTATTTCTGTAGGTGAACCTGAAATAAGTGAATCTAGCGAGTCCGTTGATGTTAAAGAGAAAGATATAATCATTAAGAGGACCATTGTAACCAAAATAATCAAAACGAAATATTCTGATAAACAAGGTAATCTCAGAAAACTCAAGACTGTTACGATTCTCACTACAACTGATAAGTATCCAGATGGTTCAGCTCGTACAATTGTTGAAAGTAGCACTTCCGTTACCGATATAGAAGTTGAAACTGCAGATGATGTTGACGGTTTTGATCCCACTGGAGAACCAATCGAAGACACCACTACTGAAACCAAAACTGTAACCGAAGACGGTGTTACTATAAAAAGAAAAATAACTATCACTACAACTGTACAAGAGTATACTAACGGAGAACAAAACATTAAACGAACTAAAACAACAGTAAGGACAGTAATAGAAGATGAACATCCCGACGGGTCTGTTGTCACTAGAGCTAGTGAAAAGATCTCATTAGTAGACGAAACTCTTAAGGCTCACGAACCTACTGCTGAGGAACAGGCTGAAATGAAAAAGTTAGAAGCTGCACTTAAAGATTTATCTCCCTCAGGTGAACCTGAAATAAGTGAAGATATAGATATCAAGGAAATTAAGGAAGATGGAATACAAATAAAAAGAATTATTGTAACTAAAATTGTCAAAACAAGGTATATGGACAGCCAACACGTTCTCAAGAAACTAAAAATAGTAAAAACTGTTACAACAACCGATGAATACCCTGATGGTGCTGCGAAGACTACTGTAGATACTAGCACATCAATATCTGAAATCAAAGAAGACCAAAAAGATATCCCAAGTCAACACATTGTAGGTTATGAGCAAGTTGGTGATGTACAAATTAATGTCGAGACTAAACATAATTTGATATTAAGAGAAGGAAAAGAACTTCAACAAATTATCACAATTAAGACAACAAAGGAAGTTCTAGAGTCACAAGATGGAAAGAAGAAAGTAAGAACTACAGTAGAAACTGAGAGTCAAATTGGACTACCTGACGGAAATACAGAAATAACAAGAGACAAGAAAGTAACGCTCGACGATTACAAATCAGAAACATTTTACGAAAATCTTGTAGGATACATAGAAATTGACAAACCAAAAGAATCAGTGCAAACTGCTGAAGATTCTATTACAGAAAATGGTATCAAGATCATTAGGAAAACCACAGTCATTACAACTGCACAAGAATTTGAAAACACTGTTACCCGTTCAAGGAAGATTAAAACAACAACCAGAACTGAAACCGAAGATGAATATCCTGATGGTACTGTAATAACAAAAAAGAAGGTAACTGTTACAATTACTGATGTGACCGGGCATTCATACAAAAAGCATGAAGACGTCCCAGAACGACCAGATGACTTGCCCATTAGCGATACAGAAATCGTTGAAAGTATGACTGAGGATTTCGATGTCAAAAACGAAATATTACAGCGTGGATCTATAACGATAAGGCGCAAAATCACAATAGCGACAAAGCGAGAATTCTTGGCTAGCAACGATGTGAATATTAAGCGCGTCCGAACGACTGTTGAAACTACAACTGTGGATGAATTCCCTGATGGTGCAACAGAAACAACGAAAGATGTAAAAATAACGATCTCGGAATTCCAAAAGACCTCAGACAGTGATTTACAAGCGGCATTGCAAGGATTAGAACCAACAGGCAAAGTTAAAACATCTGTTGATAAAAAGACTAATATTATCAAATCCGACCATGGTGAAAAAATAACTCAGACAATTACAACAAACGTCACTAAGGAGGAACTTTGTCATTGTAAAACGAACGACGTTGCTGTCAAAACAGTAACGGAAACCATAACTGAAAATGCTAAAGACGATGGCACAGTGGAAACAACGAAAGATGTTCGCACACAAATCACATATCTACCTCCAGGAACAGGGCTCGATGATTGGTCTCCAGAAGAACTGGAAGAAATAGAGAAGCAACCGATTGCTCAAGAAGAAAGGCAAATTCTGGATAACGTGCCCGGCGACACTCAGAAACCAGCTGATACAAAAGAAAAGCCAGAGTCTAAGCCCAAGAAACAACGCTCACCAGTTGGAGAAATAACCACTGACACGGAAACGTACACCAAAGTTATCAAAGAAGGAGATAATGAAATAACACAAACTATAACTGTTGTCACAACCAAAGAAGTAATCAGTCCCGAAAAAATTAAAATAACCGTTGAAACCACTACAGTTAGCAAAGGAAGCGACGGTGTCACCAAGACCACAAAATCTACAAAAACCACTATTTCCGAATTTCGGGAAGAATACGAAGAAACTGTAGACACTGGTGAAAGCGAAAAATCATTCTCCAAACTCTCTTCAAAAACTGGAGATATGCGCAGTTCGTCGGCAGCGAGCGACGACTTAGATCACCCTGGTATATCCTCACCACCATCAGATATAAGCTCAAGAGGGTCTAGAGCTGCTACTCATATCTGGGGCACAGAGAGCAGCGGAATGTATTATAGTGACGAAGACGGTCAGGGTAGTCCCAGCAGTACAAAGTCTCAGATCGCACATTCACCGAGATCAAACCTCAGCTTTGAGTTAGACACGGCAAAATCACAACACGACTTATTCGAAAAACCAGACCCAATGTCAACTTCAATTTACGGACAACTTCCTGAAGATGACTCGTATAAATCTTCATCACATTCTGAAGTAACGACGACTGAGTTACTGACGAGCTCGGCAAGAAAAATGACGGAAGATTTCTTAACAAAAGAAAGATCAGAACATCAAAAACATGGCGATGCTACCTTCTTCAAAGAAGCTGACGAACATTTTGAGAAAGCAATTGAAGAGCATAAAAAGGTTAGCGGATCCCAAGTTATTTCAAACATAACAGCGAAATACGAACTTGACTCGAAATTCCACTCTAGTTCAAGTCACTCTTCGAAAGAAGAAAGTACAATTACGTTAAAGGATATTAAATCTGAAACTAAAAAAGTGACAGAAAGCAGTTCATCAAGCAAACAGGAAACAAAATTCGAGAAATCTGAAGTTACCAGTGAAACTAGTAAACCATCCAAAGATCCTATCGAGTCTTGGGGAAAGCCACTAGGTCTGCCCAGTCCGATTGGAGCCCCAATGCAAACAGATGGCAAGAGCACTCCTAAAAAGCAAGCAAGTTCAACAGTATTGAACAAAAATAAGATCAACCAGGAGAAGAGCAAGGAAGCGAAGAGTCGCGCATCAGAGTCTCCCAGTAAGAAGAAAGCTCCCGCACCTGTCTACATGGAGCTGACGTATGTTCCACATCACGGCAACTCATACTATTCAGCCATTGAATTCTTCAAACGCGTCCGGGCACGCTACTATGTGTTCTCTGGAACAGAGCCATCGAAGGAAATCTACAACGCCCTGCTCGATGCCAAGAAGACATGGGAAGATAAAGATTTAGGTAAGATGATTTTACTGCCAGTTCTAACCACATTGAAAACGTATACTTGTTTATTTTATGTATGATCATTGTCTGTTACTATTATTTAATAACATTACTGAAACCAAACTCGCAATTTTCTTACTTAAATTCCACTCCAGTTGTGAAGTACTAATGAATTACTCTCTAACTTTTTGGTTGTGATCATTGCAGAAGTCACCATTATCCCAACGTATGACACCGACGTTCTTGGCTACTGGGTGACAGAGAACGAGGAAGCTCTGGAGAAGTACAAGATCGACCTCTCGCCGTCTGCGTCACGGTGCACCATCAACCTCCAGGATCATGAGACATCGTGTGCGGCCTATAGACTCGAGTTCTAGGTTTCGGGTCTATTTGTAGCCTTCTCATCGAAGAAGTGAGCCCCTTCCGCGGAGTCGACGCTTATGAACCGAATGAACCAAAGAAAAGTGTAATTGTTGTTGTAGAATAAAAAGGCTGTGATAATGAAAGAAGTGCTCGTAAGCATCGACTCCTGTGGCCACTACTTCGCGTGAGAGCGTTTGCAAATAGATGCCGAGTTTTTGTGATATTTGAATGCAATTAACAGACTGCTAAAGAGTTTGATAAAATCTTAGTTATTAATGAACGTAACGATAACCAATGCGATAACGAAAGTGCTGGTGTCAATGTGTTGTGCTACCCACGGCCGAGTCGTAACTCCCAAACTGACAGTGTCCTGACCACATCCAATTGTAAAGTCAATAACCAATTCTCGACCTAAGAACAGAGACGTCCATTTTTTTCTAAAATACAACTGTTTTCTAGTAGCTTGCCATTTAAAATATATTTCTGATGATGTTTTAAAATTTGGTCTTATACAAAACTGTAGTGCTTTTATACATGAATATTTAGCGTAACCAGTCCATTTTGTTTAGCCAAAACACCGCTTTGCGATCAAAATTTTTGGGGGGATGTAAAAGAGAAATTATTTTGCTATCGCCATTTGTAATTTACAAATTGTACAAAATATCTTAGCGGCAATTCTTTTATTTAGCGTAGTCGCTTAAAAAGGACGTGATTAACAAATGAATGTCATTGTAACTGACGCTAACGTAAACCTGATAGTACTTTTTTAAAGGTTTAAATAAAGATATACTTATAAACAAATTGTCTTAAAAAGACATTCTTAAAATGTAAAGTCGCTCGTCGAGGCTAGTGCTGCGTGCGCTAGTTTGTATTAATATTTGTTAGATGAGACTTATTATTACGACTCTAGAACGACAAAGATGACTTCTCGTGACAGCCTGTACCTCGTAAGTAATCCAGTTAGATGTAAGGAGTGACGTTTTTCACATTTATTTTGAACTCGAGCTTATTTCCCTGCAACTTTGAACAGACGAGTGGCAGCGATCGATGGTAGTACGAACGGGACTTTATACGTACCCGACGCACGTTGTTGTCGACCTCAGATTCTACATCACGCTAACGAAATTTATCTTCTAAGCTATTTTCAAATACGTTGCGCATAATATCACAAGCTAACGCAACATTCCATTATCGTGACAACGTTAAGCGTAAACTTCAACGGAAGAATATAAGATTTTAGACACAGATTCGATTATAATGGAAGAATCCTGCAACTTCGATGCTAATTGGATGTGTGTCCAATATGTTTATATTCGTGTTGAATGTAAACTACAATCGTTCGTTGCCACATTACTGAAGACATCTGTGTTATTCTAGACCAACAGTGAGCCTAAAACGATAGAGAGCTTAACCATTATAAATAATAAATGTTTTAGTAGAAAAACTATAATTAAAGAATTCATTATATTTACCTCTGTTTAAGTTGATACATTGCTTGTTGCGTCGAGGTATAGTAATATAACATAGTTATAATTACGTGTTATATAAATTTAACTCATTTCCAAAAGATAATTATTGAAGTAAAGAGATTTTGGAATCTCTGTTTCTATTACGTTGGCATCTATATATATTATATTTTCGGTCTGTTGTATTTTGTTTTAAATTTCTAGTCGTGGCGACCCAAATATTTATAAAAATCGTTATAGTCTTTATAAATTCGTTCCTATTCAGATGAATTGTTTTAAGCGTTTTTCTAATAATAATTGTTTTGACGAAGATGAAATCCTCATGTATTATAGATAAATATCCTCTCCATTAGATTTCCAATTTGTTTCCAAGTGTTATGTTCGGATGTGAGCGAATGTGATAATGATCCATAAATGATTCAGCATATAGTGTGTAAGCAGTGTTCGAGGCTTTCCTCCGACACACGGCAGGCGAGCCTGTTCCCTTCGATTCAATATTAATGTTTAACATCTTGTTGATGGCAGTGCTCACTTGCTCGTGTTTCCACATTACGTTGTCCTAATTTGCCAAATATCCAATGAAAATGTTTGAGTCAATTAATTTTAAGTCATCCATAGATATAAGTGGATTAATGTCATACAACAATCGCTTACTTCGCCAACATTTCTTATTAAATATAGAAAAATAATAGCGAAAACAATTCGTACTCTGAACGCACCAGCACAATGTAATAACATAACAAAAAAAAAAACTTTAAAAAATTGTAAACGAATACATAAAGAATACATTTTTTTTATTTTATTTTTTATGTAGGTATGTCAACGAATGAGTTTTTATTTTATAGTTTAAAAATACATAATTAATATAGTATGTGTTTCTGTGTGTGGATTGATGTGAGCACAATATTGTTTCATTACGTGGTTTATGCTTTAGGTAGTTTGGATGGGACTAAACAGGGATGTGAGAATACCTTGTGGGATGGGGTCTGAACCGATGCTACTGCCGTTACCACCATTGGCTTCCAGTCAATTCTAGGAATAAGCAGCGATTTTACATCAACACGTTGACAAATATCTACATTATTTTAAAGATGAACAGCTCAGATTGTGTACGCCACATCTTTAAAATAATGCATATATTCGATTTTTGAGGTTTGAGTACATCGGTGATGACGACTTTAAAAGCTTCGAACAAAATGAGATTTTGAGTATTTTTTTTAACTAGGCTTTGTTATGTTCAGCCGGCATCCACTGTCTAGCTGGCTGTAAAGCCTGACCCTAAAGTTTACTATTGTATTTTATAGCTAGAATTCTAATTAATGCATATTATTAGGAATATTAAAAATGTTATTAAAATTAAGAATTGTATCAGCTTAGTGAACATCAATAGCTCTGAGAAATAAACCATTATTGAAATTATTAAATGTTGTATTCTTCCAAATGTGGGTTAAACATGTTTAGTTGTGTAGCAGATGACATGTCTTCATAAACGTAACTGTCGTAGTTTGACAGACAAGCTGCAGGTGACCTGTAAGTTTGTGTATATTACCTCAAATAGACATTGAATAAAACTGAACAATTTGCCAACGTAGAACTTGCTTTACCTCATTACTGTCTCTGGACACCTAGTTATATATAAGATACATATATATTATATATAAGACAATGATTGCTACTATATATAACACTATCATACAACAAGGTGCACCGTATGACTGTGTGTCATTATCCAATAATACTTTGATCATGAGAAGGAATTGGAATGTGTGTGAGGCTGAGAGCTAGGCTTGAGATGGTTTTAAGATTTGGAAAAGTAACATCGATATAGGAATGAAATTCAAAATGGATTTGTTGTAGATAGGTTTCAATGTGAGTGTGTCGCTTTGAAATAGAGCGTGTTTCAATACAAGACCATTTTTACGTATCAAAATTACACATGAATATAGCATCTGGTCATTTTGGAAACAAAATATAAACTAATTTATTTACAATAGAAATGACGTCACGCTCTGTTTTAATATGGCGACAGTGAATGCTTAAGTGGTGCTAGCAACCGACGCGTCGATATTTAGTATTGAATTGTTGCACCCTGTGTCTGATGAGGGTGGAAAATACAAAACGAAAAAAAAACAATAGTAATACAAAAGACCACTTCGTTCATTCCAAAAACGTACTTATTTCAGGATTTTGTAGTAATCAACAGATCTTTACCGAATATCTGGTTACGTTGTGAATAAAACTTAGTATTTATAGCCCCTACAAAGAGTTTCAGAGCAACGGTTTTTTTTAAAGATAGGTATGTGGGTTTAAAATGAAAATAAAACTTTCTTTGAAATTTTGGATTTTAAAATAAGGTGACCGTCCATTCCTTATATGGTATAGAAATCTATAAGCTTATAATAAAAAAATAACATTACCGCAAGTTGTAGAGGGCGCTACTGTCGAATTAGAGTTTCTATCTCACTTTAATAGCATAAAAGTTTCAAGTCTTGTATATTATCAGAAGCTTTTTAACATGATTGTATTATTTGAAAATTTCCATAGGTATTTTCTTTTTCTCAAGATACTAAGTTTTTACACATTTTGATGTGTACGAAAAATGTTTTTTCGGTGCAAAATTATCTTCCACTTTCATCGTTTACGGGGTGCAAACACGCTTAGTGGTAAGTAAGACTGAGATGTATGTTAAACAGCTAAGTTGGGCTTCGATTCCGTTGCAAGGTAAACGCTGTATACGCCTGTATTTATAATGTTATTTGTTAAAGGAATGTTGGTTTGGTAAAGAGTTTCAGTGCATGCTATAATATTTAAACTATTTCAAATAAGTTATATAACATAATTTTGTTCGACTGTACGTAAATGCTTACAACGATCACTGTTGGAAAGAGATGGCAAAATTTATCTTCAATTGTTGTTAAATTCTGAACATTTCTTAAATTCAGATTAATACCGGTCAATACTATTATGTATCTTATTACAATAGCAATAGAATACAGAACCAGTTGGCATAGATCAAAGACGGCACCGTTTATTTATGGAGACAAATACTTGCTTTCTCTTCCTTATATAGAAGAGATACTCTCAAAGTTTCTGTTCAGCGAAACTAACACTTATGTACATTTATTTAAAACGCTTTATCGCATGCACTGAAATAACTTGGAACGCTTGCTTGCTTCTCTGAAAACCTGCCAATATAAGAAATGTTTAATAATTTAAATAATGTTACGCCCTTAAGGGAGTTAGGTGCATATTAATTATGATTATAATCATTATTATAGAAATCATTATATTTGTCATTGTATTGATCACATCGCTGTAACTCATACGGAGTGTTTGGTGGTATTGTATGAATCATTGAGTAATAAAAAAATGTTTAAAAATGTATTTGTTATTTTCATTATTTTTACCTCCTTCTTGTTTATGGGACAAGTCGGTAAGCGAGCAGACGGATCACCTGATGGTAAGCAATTGGCGTCGCCCATGGACACCTGGAAGACCAGAGGCGTTATGAGTGCGTTACCGCGTACCACGTTAATTTGTCAGCAAGCTTTCTAGCACAACGTGATAGAAACAAAATTGCTAGATTGTTTAAGCCAATAACGGACGTTTGGGATGCTTATAACTGAATAACAGTGTAGATGGGAATCTTCTATTAAGGGCCGCCACCTATATCAGTTCTTCCCATCCGTGCATGAGCGGCTGGAGAGGACATGGTTGGAGGTGGATAACTGTGTTATCCAATTTCTTACTGGCCACGGCAACTTTAAGAGCAAATTGTTCTCATTTAAACTTATTGATTCACCATGGTGCCAATGTTCGACAGTGGAGTTGCAATACGAGCAGTCGGCCCATCACATACTCTGGGAGTGTAATCTCAGGCAATATGAACGTAACACTATGTTAAATAATTTAATTGTTTCATCAGGTGTAGCTTATTATACGGACCTTGTGGAATCTAGAACAAATTCCCATGCGTTTAGGTGCTTTTGCCATGAGAGACCTGTTTTATGAAGCGAATATCCCTGTCATCTTGGGTTCAATTTCGAGTTACGGTTCACAAAATCTTTAGTAATTTGTTGTTCGAAACGGTAATTAACTTTTACTCGGTAAACAGACAGACAAAGAGGTAGTATAGTAAAAGAGTACCTAGCTATAGTATTATTAGTTGGATATGCTGGTAAATAAAGAGATCCTGCTACATTTCACTTTGACAGCGTAAAAAATAATAAAAGCGACAAAATAGGTTTAAAAACATTTAATAACAGCACAAGTTTTTTTCAATTTAAATGCATTACTTATACATTAGAACGATCGTATACAATAGTTTTTGGTGACTTAATCTAGACTATCCACATAGGCAATAATTATGAACATCGAACGAAGCATTAACTGAAATAAAATTATATTAGTGTAAAATAACATACTCATCACGCTTTCTATTACCGCAAGGGGTTACAGAAGTGTTCCCACAATATCAACCCGCACACATTTTAAAACAATTACCTTTTTGTCCTATTTATTTTTGAAACAATTTCCAACTATATGCTAATACAGATACTTTCGAATCCGAAGGGTTCTTTTTTAAATACACATTTTCTAAAAACATTTCCAATTTACACAATTAATCTCGAAATGGTCCGTTTATTAAAACGATTAAAATAGATTCAAACGTACATTACCTACTAATTTATAATACAAAGTACTATTTATGGGTACATATACTTTTTTAAATATTCTATCACATCACATATATATCATATATAATTCACAGTCATACAAGCAGCTTCCGATCTAAGCGTAAAATGTAACATAGTAGATAATTTTAAATCTTAAATTATTCTTATAATATAAATATTGTATTGATATATAGGTACCTACTTATATTAATATAGATACTTAATAAATATGGAATGATATTTCACAACACTATACTTTAAAAGAGAAATATATTTTGATAAACAAGGCAACTCGATTCTTAAAATGCTAAAGGCATTTGGCACAACCAAAAAATACTTAGATGTTTTCGAAAAACAAAATGGCTACCTATGCAAGGACAGATTCAGGATTTACAGTTCGAAATAAAAAATTTAATATTCGGAACCTAGGGTTTTTTGCACCCTTTTTGCACCCATTAAACGCTACCTGGATCCACCCCTGTACTTATCATCAGAATTACTGTTACAATAAAAAAATATTTTAATATTCAAGAATTCATTCCTGTTTGGGTCAATTAAAAATAAAAGTATATATAACTAAACTAAAAACCTAAAGCTTTGGAATGTTGATGTGATCACATTTTTATCTATTTACGTACGAATTTACGTATTTACAATATTCTTTTAAAACTCGTACTTATCTACTAAAAGACACAATTATTTCATAAATAAATTTTAATCTATGGACGTCAAACCAATTTTACTTTCTATTTGATAATTTATTGACTCTTCCTCGTGAGCAGCATGCGCGGTCGCAGCGATATAGAGTAAGCTGCTCGGTGTAGCCGCGACCGCGCATGCTGCTTATAAGGAAGAGTCCCTCTGTAAATCGAAACTAACTACCTTTGTAATAGGTACGATTAAATCTTGACAAAAAAAAACTGGCATTTTTCATACATGGATCAATGGATCAATGGATTTGTTTATAAAATTAGGAAGAAGTTATCCGCCAACGACATATGCTGGATTTATGTGGATTTTTATTACTAAAATACAATATGGCAAATTACTTCTAGCGAATGTAATAGCTGCACGTACACTTTCAATTCTCTTATTCTACTTCGAGGCAGTGTTAGCACAACTCTTTTTATTGCGATCTAATTTTATTTACATGTGTGTGGTTTTTGCTTAAGATATGCATAAATTCTGGTTGTATTTTACGTATATTAAAATAAGGCTCATATTCGCATATTGTACTTAGTGTTAGAAAATAATAACAGACAACATTTAAAACCCGTGTTCGAAAACAAGAATTCAACAGCATCATTCTCAAGAATACGAGCGTGTTTTATTTATTATTATTTTAAACAAGGGTGGAACATAGTAAAAGTAAAAAAGTAAAAGGTAAGTTAGTAAACTGAAAGTAGACATAATAAAGTAAAGGAAATAGTTTCAAGAATAACAAGAAAGTCTCAGTTACATAAACGTAATAAGTGGGCCTTTAAACGATGTTTTCGCGGAGCCCCATAGACTCCAAGTCCACCCCTGTCACTTTGAAATATAATTTAAAAAATAACGGTTTCTCATTCACGATCATTGCATTTGTTTCGATCAACGACTAGAAATTGTAGCGTCTAAAAAATAAACACTACGCAAGCAACATTTTTTAATTAAATAAATATATTAATGTAATGTTCAATTTGAACATGAACAGTAAAATACTTCTACATATATTATGAACAGCCGCTCTGTTCAATCACTTTGGCATGGACATACCTATATAACATTGCAACCGTGGCATTATGCCTTACAATTACTTAAACCTCATATCATCAGGTTTCCGAACAAAGTAGGCCACCTTGTCTATCGGTACTCTGTACTCGTGCATCCATCGATTGCCTTTGCGTAGAGATCCGTCAATACCATCTTGCCATAGACCGGTGGGGAGGTACACTGGAATAAGAAATTGTTAGCTTTTATTTTAAGAACGAACTGTTTTGATATTTATAGTCAAAAACACCATTTTATTAGGATAGTCATAAAAAATCGTAACTGAATCTTAATAAGTAATAACAGTCTTCGAAAGACGCTTTTCTCATTTTAATAAATAGGGAAAATATTCTGAATCTAAATAACTGCCATTATTTTATTAACTTCGTCATCATCATCATCATCCACTCATATCACTGGTGGACATAGCCAGCGAAGTCTGATTAGACTCAATTCCCCTTATTAAACAATCTACTCACCATCCCTAGTAGTCTGTCCTTGTTCAAGAACGGGTGCGACAACAATGTCACTGCCGATGGCGAACTCGTCCTTTAATGCACGGGGAGCGTCACCAGCACCCAGCAGCCACAGCGGCCGCAGGAGTGGCAGACCTGCTTCTAGTGCTTCGCGTTTGTACTTCAATAGTAGTGGCGTTACCTGTTAATACAGAATTTCTAATAAGAGAAGCTCAATCAAGCAAGATCAATCAAGCAAGAGGTACCTTGCCATTTTTATGAAATCTAATTCTTACCATTCTCTGTCGCAATGACGTCAGATTCTTCGCCACCTCCAACACTCTCTCATCATTATACTTGCTCGGGAGATGAGTGAACTTCATCACAGGCAAGAACGTCGCCATTTGCAGCCATCTCATGTATAATTCCTTATCTGGTAACTCTATTCCATTCTCTTGAGTGCTATTTGTAATGTCCACCATTCCTTTAGAGGATGGAAGGAACTGTTCACTTCCAGGCCAGTAAATATCCCCACCGACAGCTCCTGGCATTATAAATGGAAAACCATTCACACCATACGTCAACATAGTCGGTATAACCAACTTCAATGCTTCCCATGTAGACTCAAATGGTGGAAGAGAGACAAAAATAGGAGGGCGAGGTAATGACACTGCAGAAGACACTCCAATGATATTAAACATCTTCTCAAACGTTTTAGTGAAGATCTTCTTGTATTGATCGGGGTTAGTCAGAAGATGTTCGCAACGGAAGTAATGAGGCATGTCGTAAGCTGTACCCAAGTCCAAGAAGAAAGAGTCAATGTGGTACTCGTCGATCACTGCCTGTAACTTCTCCAAAAACCAAGGCACTGATCTGTTGTTTGTGATATCTAATACTCCAGCACTTGCTAAAGACTTGAAACGAGTTAAAGCTGGTATACGTCTATCACTATTCCTTTCACTAATCAACAATCTCTTTTGAACACATTCTGCGAAATTCTTACTCTCAGTACTAATAAATGGTTGGATGGTAAATGCAACTTTGAAACCACGTCTGTGTAATTTATCGACAGTTGTATTCAAAGTTTGGAATCGACTCGTGTCCACAGATAAATCACCAATTGCATTCTGCCAATGTTCATTGATCAGCACATGCCCCTGTTTCAAGAATCCAAGATTGATAACATCTTCCGTGTATTTAGAAATCGTTTCTGCCTGTAATTCTTCTTTAAATCTTGGTGCTATTTGCCAAACTGGTTCTGATATAAGAGATTCTAAGGTTTGCATATCTGCTGGTTTTAAACCGTCCCACAATGGAGCTCGTCGATGACTGTGGATCGAAGAATGTAATGACGCCATGTCTTCAGACGTACAAATGTTGTACTTCATTTCAGGGAATTCGGTCAATTTATTTGGATAAGCAAATTCGTGGTACATAGCTTTGAGACAGATGTGCTTGCCTCCTTTATTAACGGAGACGTGAAGAGGTGTCTCATCATCGACAATAATGGCAGCTCCCTTGGAATTTATGAAGTATCTTGTAAGGACGTTGCCCCATTGGTTCTTTTGCATGTCTCCTGTGATAAAAGGAGTGTAATCTAATGAGCCGCTGTCCAAAGGCCAGGTTAGGTTGGAGGATAGGCCACCTCCAAACCAGTGCACTTTCGTTGCGCCCCAGTCGAAGCAATCGTTTGGATAGACATCTGTAACGAAATAACGTGATCTTTAATCATTCTTGTATGAACGTCCAAAATTAATTTATAGAATTTAGGAGTCTTGCTGAATAAAAAGTATCTGACCTTCACTTTACTACCTCAGACAAATCATGTAACACGTTTACTTAAAGAGTTCACGCTACTGACCAGATCGTAACGCCTTCCAGTGCACAGAGTAGCAGGTAGTATTATCAACGCCAGGGTCATGAGGCAGGGACTTCAAGTAGAACCGAAGAGTATGCAGCCATTCCAGGCATTCAGAGCCATCCTTACGACGGTGTTCAGGTAAACATGGATACGCTTTCATTTTGCCCTGGATGTTAACCGCTGGAAATAGAAATAAAAAATATTGTAGGAATGACGAAATAACCGAAAATAGGTTTTTTGGTAGTGTTTAACTCTATGCTGTTTTTATAATAAACCATTAAAAGAATTACAATATTCGACTTTAAATATTTTAAGAACAGTCTTCTGTAAACCATCCAAAAGTCTTAGAAAACCGATGTATCCAGGTATGGACATACCACAAAATCAACCATCACTAAACATCAATAGCTATAACACACAAATCACTTACCTAAGCTAGCCCTAAGGATTTCCACATCATCCTTATTGTAGATGCGAATAAGTCGCTTTGGTTCGTTAAACTGCACATTGTCAAAGTATGCCTTGGTGAGCGCCTGCTGATGGTACAGCACGTATGCGAAACCCACGAAGAACACAATGGCGAGGAACATCAGACCCACGAACGCACGGAGTTTATAGTCTGTCGGCTTCTTGCGGATCTTCTGGGGTATGCTCTGCAATTTGATAGAAGTAATTAAGTTTTTGGAGTCAAAATAAATTAAGTTTACTTCTTTTCATTGACAAATGAACATAGCAAATTAAGATTGACTTGGGAATGGTAATCATAGGCACAGAGGAGTTTAACTAAAGTATCGAGGAACAATTTTTATACAGAAAACAAGCAATTAAAGATACAAATACTTAAGTAGGTTTATCACAAGTTTGAATAATCTGTAGAAGATTTCAAAGTGGTCTGTTAAAACTACTTATTGATTAGAAGTGGGACTTTAAAGTTTCTATAAGGTACACATGACACAAATCATAATTACTATTTCTATAGTTTACCTGCAACTTCTCCCGGAGTAGACTGGCGAGGGAGTTGACAGAAGTGACAGAATTACTTGGAGAGTAGTCATCGTCGTCCATACTGAACTCGGAGCGGCCAAACCGTCGGGGTGCCGTGGACTTGCGGCGGGGGGAGCGGAGGGGAGTCCTGGAAGAAGAAAACAATAGTTTGAGTGTGTTTGGCAAATGTTTTAAAAAATAAACTAAGCGTGGGAATCGAAGAAGAATACACACATAACATCATAACATCACGCCTTTTATCCCCGAAGGGGTAGGTCCAGGCAGGGGTATATATTACGGGACTTAATGCCACTGTACAAAGAATACAATTGCCTACTAGATAAAATGTTTAAAAAAATATAATTTAAAGCATGACTCGTCATTTTTTGTTCTGTTAGTTTTTTGACAGGACTGCGAATATTGAGTTTAAAAAATACCCGTGAGACATCAAGACGAGAATTTTAATAACAAACTATGTAGGTATCTACTCAATTCTAGAGATCACGTAAAAACAAAACATAACCAAACTTACACATTAACGACATGACAATAAAAATCTTAAAATAAATAAAACTATCAAAAATATTAAGATGCCGTGACGTAACGTAAGATAATAATGGATGTGCCAAGAGACTGACAAAACAAAAGAATGTCTAGGTAAAGTGTCGCACGCCACGATAATGAGGAAACTAATTTACTCAGCTATGTCATTTCGTTGACAGTGTATACCGGGTTGAACTGAGTAACTGTGATGGCACAGTAGGATACGTTTCAGAAGAGTGCAATACGCTTGTCATCACCGTCACTCTTGTCGTTGGTACCTATAGACTGTCTTACTCGTTCTTCTCCCAACAAACGTATGTATGTAACGAAGAACTAGCTTCAGTGACGTACATACAATTCAATTTTGATGTTTCAAAACTGAACTGCCTGCTTAAGGGTTAATAATTTAAATAATCCATACTATATATCCATAATATTCTAAAAGCGAAAGTAATTCTATCTGTCTGTTACGTTTTCCCGCTTAAAGATCTCAAACGATTTTGATGAAATTTGGCACAGGCAATCTTTAGACCCTGAGAAAAGACAGGCTACCTTTTACTTATATCCTTGATATTCAAATTAAAAGAACGCAAACCAAGTCGCGGGTACCAGCTAGTTCTTTCATAAACTACGTTTAAAAAAACCGACGTCAACCCCCTCTTTTTTGAAGTCGGTCAATTAATGTACCTACTAAAACCGACTCTTAAGTATAACAATCATTTTTCTGAGAACCGCATCATTATCGGTTCCGCCAATCGCGAGCTAATCTCGCATAAACGTACATACATACAGGTCAAACTACGAACCTCCTTTTATATATTTTAAGTCGGTTAATAAAGGCCTGAACTTTGACTTTATCGTAGGAACCGACTAAGGGACTGTACATTCTATAGAAACCAGGCAGCAACGCTCTCTGATAAACTTGTTCCTTTTGTACTAGATAACATCTCCTCAAAACTGAAGATTATGATAGGCAACGCCTCTTTGGTGTTGGAGACCGTATCATCTCTTCTAAACTGAAGATTATGGCTCTTTGGTGTAGGAGACCTTTTTGGTCCAAAAATGAAGTCCCACGGTTGTTGATGTCATTGATTGTCTCTGTAATATCATATTGTGTGGGGCTATCAGTGTTCATACTTTGTTTATAAGTTAGAGGTCAAGAAAACACAGAGATAAGGGGTTAAGTAACCAAGACGTGTCTCAAAGGTAATTATCATTAAGTTCGTATTTACGGAACTGATTGTAATGTCTCGATTTGTGAGAAATTCTTAAGAAATATTTATGTTGGCAACTTTTTACTGTCGTGATGGTCGAGTGAGAGCATGACAGGCGAACAACGGGTTTTAAGTTCGATTTCCTTTTCAAGCTAAGGCGTTTAATTTTATCATTTTCTACTAAGTTCTGCCCGCGACTTCGTACGCGCAATCCCGTTTTCTCCCGTTCCTAGATTTATAGGATTTTTTTTTCTATAATAAGAACCTTCTCCTAATAATAACTAATACAACAAAAATAATTAGTGAAATCGGTCCAGCCATTCACGCGTGATGCCGTGACCAAGGGAAAAAGGGATTCATTTACCTCTATATATAATAGATTATTAAGCATTTTCAGTGTCCAATACACAATTCCAATTGAAGATTTCATTACGACAATGATAGTATGACAATGGGCATTTCACTTGGCCTTTAGATATAGATGGCAACAAGCTATCCTACACATAGGGCTTATAACATAATAATTAGCAAACGTACCTACGACTCTGGAAATTAACACCGTGATGCTATGACGTGTATGTAACGTCGTGGTGGCCAGGAGGTTTATGACGCATTTCTCATACATGAGGGTGCTGATTCAAAACCTATCAGGGCAACCAATGTGACTTTTTCCGAGTTATATGTACTTTCTAAGATTATTTAGACACCACTGACAAACGTTGAAGGAAAACATCGTGAGGAAACCTGGGCTTAGAATGTCTAATTAGTTATAAGTTTGAAATCGCCAACCCGCATTGAGCAAGCGTGGTGATTAATTCTCAAATCTTCTCCGTGTGAGAAGAGGCTTTGCTCAGCAGTGGGAATTTATAAGCTGTTGATGATGATGATGATATTATGACGTAATTTATCTTTTTGATGAAACAAACTACAGAACCTCTACCTACTCTTTCTATGTCAAATTGGCGTAAAATGGTGAGTACCATAAATAATCTTAAATTACATACTTCTACAGTGATACAGCTACCTACTCATCTACTTAAAACACTGGTATATTTGAAGAGATCATGAGACGAGTGACTAAATGAGGCTGGTTATCATAATCTTCACAGAAATGCTAGTCTCCAAATGGCTTAACCTTATGCTTTGTGTTCAAGGTGAACTTTAAATCTAGATGTAACGAGAAGAATCATTGGTGAATGTTTTTGGTAATCTTTAAAATCTTGTGACAGTTCATTACAGTAAACATACTTTAATGTGACATTAATATATTGTTAATAGGTTCTTCCGATACTTGTATTCAGTCAAATCAGTAGCATTTATCCGTAAAAACGACGTACATTTATTTATATTTTTCGAAGATTACATAAATATTTTTTTATTTGTCTATTGACTTTGATGTGAATGATTTTTTGACGGTTTTTGTAAAGTAGTTCTTTTAGTTTTCTTTTATTATTTTTGTTTTTAAGTTTTATTTATAGTTTTTAATGTATAGAAGAGGTATATGTATTTTAACTCTTTGAGTACCGTGATTATAGACACAATTAAAGAACAATAGGTTGCGGTCACCGATGATCGCATGGTGTTTGACAGTTTAATGGTTTAATGTCATCTTCTCTACAATTCCAGCGGATGTCGCGAGAGATGTATAAGGAACTAAATATTGGATAAACATCGGACAGCAGCTCTCTGAGAACTTTTTACGCTGCTGTTTCCAACCTATCTGCCAAACCAGCAGCTGTAACCAAATGCAATTTAGCGCTTGTCTCCATGTAGAGTAGAAAACCAAATTATATATAATTGACGTAAATTTTCCCATACATTTTGATTTCTACTCTCTCTGTAGACAAGCGCTAAAGCGTTGGCACATAACTCCATATTGAACTGCACTGTTGAAGTAAGACATCACGAAAGCTTTGAGAAAACTCAGTCCAAATCACCAAACATTTCTATTTGAACCAATTCCTTGTTTTTAAGACTATTATCACAGTTTTACGACATGTTATATTTTGCTGTGTAAACTGGGTCATGGTGAACACTCTTCTGGCTAACTGACATAGAAATGTGACATTTTTAGAATCTTTATCTTTGTTAAACGAAACTGAAATAATTGTCCGTCTGTAAGAGATTATTTAGAGATAGTTAAGGATTAAGAATTAAGGTAAGGAGGTTATTATTGTTAGCTGTTGCTTTTCACGACAGTCATTTAGTAAGCTAGATTTTATTAAAACATTAGCAAGTATTTTTTTCTTACACAAACAATTACTTTCTACGATATGTGAATTTGGAATATCTCGTGACGTCACTTCTATGGACGTTTTATACGTAGAAATGACGATTTACTACCCACTCCTAAACTTTGATTCCTTTTCCTAAGTATTGTCTTTTTATACGACGAAAAAAAATCGTGTCTAATATTTTTTCATACCTACCTGGCGAACTGAATAGATTTTCAATTTTCATATCCCGTCATCGTCCCTATTATTACAGCTATCATGGATAAACAGAAAGAGGCTACTAACACCAGTTTTTGACACTTTCATTGTAGAACAAAGAAGTACTTATAACATCACTAATAGTTGTGTGATTACATCAGTATGTATGTATGTATGTACGTAGAAACCAAGTACAGTAATACATATAATAAAACTATAGAAGTGTAAATTCTGTACATTGAAATATATCTGTTTGTGTGTGTGATAGGTAGGTACCGAAACCAAAAAAGCGAATAAAAAATATTTGTCTGTTCGTATGTTCACGTATCACGCAAAAACCACTGGTCCGATTACGATGAAACTTGGTATGAATGTACTTTAATATACTGAGCACAGCACTTGGTACTTTTTATTCCGAAAAAGTGCATAGATAAAAATACAAACTTAATTGTGCGGCTCAATCCCTAGACACAGTTACTGTTCTAAATGCAAATATACATAAGTTTGTCGAATGTTAGCTTGCAGCAGTGGACTTTACGCTGTAACTGTAGGGCCGATGGTTGGAATTAGCTTGAACCGATATTATAAATTTGAAAGTATGTGAGTTTTGTGTTTGTGTGTATGTTTGTTACTCAGTCATATTAAAACGGCTGAAGAGACCGAGATGAAATTTGACACAGAGGTAGATCATGGTTTGAAGTAACACATAGGGTATTTATCTCTGAGAACATGAGCGAAACCACTGGTAGAAGCTAGTTAACAATCCTTACTAATATTATAAATCGGAAAGTGAGTTTGTTTGTTTGTTCCGACTTCACGCCGTAACTACTAAACCGATTGCATTGAATTTTTGCAGCCGTAAAGTTAGTAGTCTGGATTAAATAATAGGGTACTTTTTATCCCGAAAAAATTTGATATTCCCGAGGGAAAACAAAAGTATTGGTATAGATGGCGCTGTATATATTGGTTTATGTCACATAGGCTACTTTTTATCCTTTTGTGACGCGAGCGAAGCCGCTGGTAAAGCTAGTAAATAATAACTGTATCAACTCGGCTATCACAATCCGCGTCTAAGCTATAAACTAATCCTAGCAAACACTTAGGATCTAAGGGCTAATAACTAGTCCCCTTAATACTTGAGTTCTTATTAAGATTCTTAATAAATCCTTATTAATATTATAATTTATGGGTGTAAAGCTATGTTTTTTTGTTTGTTTTTCTTATAAGTAGAGCCACGAAATACATTACTACACATACCGGTTCAATTTTTAAATAATTTGTTTATCTAAATTATTATTTTTATCCGTAAACAAAATCATTAAAATATCGTTTAAAATAACTTAAACATTTCTATTCACACACACACAACACGTAACATCATGCCTTTTAGCCCCGAAGGGGTAGACAGAGGTGCACATTACGGCACTTAATGCCACTATACAACGTAACACTCACTGTTTACTATTTAAGTTATGAGTCCCATGTACTAATTACATGGGACTTACTACATACACACTGGGTGTGCCTTTTGTCATATACCGGGCACAATAATCCAGACTCCGTGCTACTACTAAGATGTTTTTTCAAAACCCATTAATACTTTACCCGACCCGGAAATCGAACCCGAGACCCCTTGCCTGGTAGTCACACTTGCTTGACCACTCGGCCAACGAGGCAGCCATATTAAAAAATACATAATACATTATGTAAATCATGACCAATTCGAGGTATACTAATTTGACCATCAAAATAACCAAAATAGAAAAGAATCGAATATTCCTTACGAGTTTATAGTTTGTAAATGTTGTCCAGTAATAACATCGGTCGTAAGTAATATGATCGTGTGTTTATGTAAATACGGAACTAAAGTCTCTGTGAACCTGTATACATAGTATATACTGCTTGAGGTGGTATACACCTGTGAATAGTAGTTTCATAATAGGATAGCCAGCAAATGAGCAGGCTAATCACAAGATGGTGAGTAATCGGCTCCGCAACACCGGAGAAGTTATTGTTTTAAGGTGGGAAAATCATCGAATGAATGCTCCCGCCTGAGTGAGGCGGGAGGGAGTATCAGACTTTTACTGACTAAAAACCACCCCGTTCCTTCTCCTGCACGTCGAGCCGGAGCCCCGGTTACCCGTTAGATTCTCAGGGGTTAGGGGTTGAGGAGATTGGGAAAGGGAGGAATTGGGATTCCGGTTACCTCACTGACACGACAAAACACAACGCAAACGTTATTTCACGACAGTTTTCTGTGAGGCCGTGGTACCACTCACACACCACATTAAGTTTCTTCAATTATCCTTTTTTTTACTGTCATATTTTGGTATCTATCACTTAACATCACGTCTTTTATCCTTCAAAGAGAAGCTATGTGGTAACAGCAGTGTAGAATAGATCTGTCGCCGATATACCCTTCCGGGAGTGTTGCAAGAGCTGGCTACGGTACTGTGCTTTTGACAGACACCGGGTAGCAGCGCTTTCTAATAAACTTGAACCTTTTGAACTGCTATCGCTAACCCATTTGCTAAGCATGACGATTACGGTGACTATGTAGGTCTTTAGCCTAGCAGTGGTCTACCAAGAGCTATACATGATTTAGATTCACCAAAGAATAATCAAGACAAACAAACAAACTTTACCTGTTTAAGAAATTGAAGTTTCTTCATAAACGAAATAAAACTTTATGATATAACAACTAAGTATCTAGCAAAACAAAATACCAATAGGTACCATAACATATAAAATACATAAAACAAACATCATTAAAGAAAGTCCACCAGAAAACCTAGAACTTTCTTTTCAACCATAAATTAATTGAAATAATAGTATTTATATACCTTTTTATACACTACCACAGTCAGAAAAATCCTTATACATATACAAAGATAACACTGTACACAACACAATAAAATTTTACTTTAAAAAATATAAGAAAATGTATATTTCTCTCTAAAATAGTTGCGCAGGAGTTGATTGTAAGCGCGTACGAGTGATACTGGCCGGTGCGCCGCGCGTTGCGCATGCGTTTAACTGGAGTGCGTATTTTAATTGATGCGTTTATGTTTACCATTACCATGTCTAATGGACAACATTGTGTTTTGAAGAAAGTGATTAAATAACTCCTTATTGGTTTTTCGTTAAAAGATTGGCTTGTTTTCTTCTATAATAACTTCTAGACTATTTTTAAGTTTAAAAATCTCATTAGTAGCGCGGAGTCTGGAATTGATCCCGGTATATGGCAATAGGTTCACCCCCTATTACATGGAACTCATAAAATTAATAGTGAAAAGTGGGTGTTACATTGTACACTGGCATTAAGTGCTATAATGTGCACCTCTGCCTATCCCTTCAGAGATAAAACGCGTGATTGTTTTTGTTTTTTTTTTTAAGTTCTACCTTTAACCCTGCCTAGCCTGCCAAGCATATCAGGCCAACTGTCTTATGTAGAGGAGATCCACTCGTTGTCTAAACAGTGATCTAAACGAAATTGAATGTTTAAATATAATGTAACGGGCAGTAATCCAGGTTTATAATTAATTGAAACAATTTATGTAAATATCTATTTAACCGATTATAATGAACCCATTAAAGTATTCGTTAAGTTATTTATTTATACAAATGTTCGCAGAATATTGTTATTAATGCTATTAGTTTTATCCATTGAATAAAAAACTAATGTGGACGTCACATCAATTGATGGATTTTCTAGAAGAAAAAGATACTAACAAGCCGTTTATATTTAAAAATAGAATTAATGTTTATAAAGAAAATTATACTAAAATAATAGGAAACTATGCTTTTGAAGTAATTTCTTTTAAAACAATATTTATTTACACCTTTACCGCGATTCTTCTTCTCCGACGCCTGTACAAATTCATGATACAATTATTTATTTCTTAAATCTAGCTTTTTCTAAAGTAGAAGGTAAACCAACATTCCTCAATTTGGTACAACAAGAGTATAGTAATAAAATTATTATCTTGTTATATGATTATTTAGGACTCGTACTAGTTAATACAAACTATGATAATACATACTACTCGTAGGTACGTACGTATGTGTGCCGCATGTTCTAAATTCCACGACCTGTGTACATCAGAATCGTTACTATAAAACTATTTACATGATTACGTAAACATTGTATTTATTTATTTACATAACATGTTATCACACACACCACAGATATAATAGATGGACCTTATTAACACGTACAGTAGATTTATATTGCACATATCTAAACAGTTCACAAAAACATCGTCCCTACAGCCAACAGGCACAATTTCGGACTCCTTACACCTTTTTAAATTACCCCTAACTTAAGCGTCTGACTTGGGACGGGGAGTTTTATTTAAAACCCCACACAGGGTTTTTCTCCTGTGTCGTGGTTGCATTTACAAATATACAAGTTCATGTACACATCACACCCAGACCGAGAACAACAATCTGTGGATCACACAAAGAGTTGTTCCGTGCGGGAATCGAACCTGCGACACGTTGCGTGGCACCCGTTGCCTAGCCACCGCGCCAATCGTGCAGTGTACATTCTAATTTCTAAAATCTGCTATACAGAAGTAAATAAATAAATAACCAGCAGCTGTAGCCAAATGCCACTTAGCGCTTGTCTACTTGTAGATTAGAAAACCAAATTATATGGAATTGACGTAAATTTTGACACTTGTCAGTGTCATCCCCATACATTTTGATTTCTACTCTCTCTGTAGACAAGCGCTAAAGTGGCGTTTGGCTAAAGGCACAGATTAGACCACTTAAATCAAATCTCAAATCAAACCATTCATCTCTATTAACAATAGCTACAATCTAGGTCGTCGCGAATCACTCAGAGAAAGGTTTAGGGAGATCAACATTATGACCGTTCCATGTCAATTTATTTATGAAAACATTATGTATGTTAGGAAAAACCTACAGTTATTTGGTAAAGTGTCGGACAGACACCACTATCAAACTAGACATAAGAGTAGATTAAGTCAGCCAATTTCGAGATTAGCGAAAGTAAGTAAGTCGTTCATGGGATTCTGTGTTAAATGTTATAATAAGATACCAGGCGATGTACAACAACTAAATGAATCGAAATTTAAATTATGTATAAAGAAAACTTTATGTAGACAAGCATATTACAAACTTAATGAATATATAGAGGATAAAAATGCTTGGATGCAGGCTAGTCCGGCTCCACAGGATAACTAAAAACACTTGTTTTAATGAAATCGTAAATAATACAGCCATATTGCTAAATTGTATATTGTTTAACTTAGATAACCATTGTAAATGTGAGAGCCCTGTAATTAACTTAATATTAAATTAGATTAGTAGATTTCATTTGTGTCAGCTTGGAGTTGTCATGCTCACTCAAAAGTCTCATTGGCGGTGGCGCGTGCAGTGGATCGCTCGATTCCCTACAATATGGTTGAGTTGGGCGGTGCTGGTGTACGTGTCATGTTCGTGAACGGGCGCCGTCAACTGGGACTGGTCAGCTCCAGACTGTATTACTGTCCTTAAGGTTATTATCTTTTTTGATCACTTTGACTGGATTTTAGTGTTACATTGTTCTCGCACAATCCAAACAGCAAAACTATGTAACTAGTAAATTGTATTGTGAACCTGATTGAAAAAGAGTAACCTATGGAGTTTCTTGCTCGTTCTTCTCCATAGGAATCTACGCCTTGGAATGAGCAAATAGCTTCACTTAAAATTTTTGTTTTTGTTGACGTTCAAAAGTGCCATTCTGGCCTAATTGAAATAAATGATTTTGACTTTGACTTTGACTTTAATATTCTAATAACAATAGCTGTCTAGAAAGTTCAGTTCACAGTTAAAGATCTAAAGGTCCTTTAATGAATGAAGCTTGTCACTCATTCCGAAGTACCTATAGATTCCTATAGACAAGAATACCTTTAAATATTATCGGTAACAATTCTCATAGGCTTTGTAAACGCTGGTGAGAACTCGCAATTCCACTTACCCAACATATGAGATAATTACAAGTTGAATGCATGTTTTAAAGATATTAGTATCAACAATGTCTTTCTTGATGACATGGATTGTAATGGTTCATTGATCGATTCTCTAGAATTAATTGATTTATGTATGTCCACAAACATGGTAATCGATTCAAATGAGAGCGCCCAAAAGCATTGGTTACAATACTTAATCATTAGACTAGTGGTTCTCAAAGTCGTCTGGACTATGACCTATCTAAATCAAATTACCAAACCGAAGACAAGACCCACCTTCAGGGAATTAAACCGTTACCATTATGAAAAACAAAATACAGAACAGATGGTTTTTTTAAGGGTGGAACATCATCGAATGACTGCTCCTGCCTGGGTGAGGCGGGAGGGAGTGTCAGACTCTTACTGACTAAAACCCACCCCGTTCCTTCTCCTACACGTCGAGCCGGAGCCCCGGTTACCCGTTAGGTTCTCCGCGACATAACAGATGGTTAATGCGTCTTTCTACAGACAAGGCGCACTGAAAATTAATTTGTGACCCACCAATAAATAGGTATTTGACTGTTCTATGTAATATTGGCTGCACGATTGGCGCAGTGTTTGGGTGATCGGCAGCAGTGCAACGCGACGCGCCGACCAAAAAGTGATAATGTCATTTTTTTAAGGGGTGAAAATCATCGAATGTCTGCTCCCGCCTGGGTGAAGCGGGAGGGAGTGTCAGACTCTTACTGACTAAAACCCACCCCGTTCCTTCTCCTGCACGTCCAGCCGGAGCCCCGGTAACCAGTTAGGTTCTTCGCGACTCCGAATCGGCATTAGCCCTATTGGGCCTCATCCGTGGTGATCTGATGGCTCTTTGAGGCGCGCAAAACGCGACGCGCCGTACGCTCGGGACGCACCGTACGCTCGGAGTGATAATGTCATTATCCTAGTAAAATGACCGTTATTAGCCCGGAGTCAGGAAGTTCGGCTATGTTTCACCTCCGTGCCTCGGAAAGCACGTAAAACTGTTGGTCCTATGCCTGACCTCTCTTCGGTCGTATTGGTCTGCCATCCCATCGAGTTCAGAGAGTGAGAGAACAGATAGTGCACTTGTAATTGCGCACTAAATATATCTGCTGCGTAATGGACTAGTATAGTTAGATGTGTCACTATGATCGAGATCGATCAGGATATTTATTATTATTATCTGAGCAACTGTTCAGTGACTAGATACTTCATTGCAAAATATAACATCGACTTACTGATGTTAAACATTAGTCCTTCTATAAATTAGATGGCCGCGAGTCTTAATTGATTTCGTTATAATTAATTAATTAAACGGAGGTTAACTAATGAAAAGACCTTTTGTTGTAATGATTGAAGGATGGGTTATCTGTCTATCTACTATCAAATTCTCATCAATCAAAGATTGTCTGAGAGGGAACGTCTCTGAATGAATCTCTGATATTAATCTATGTATAGTCCAGGTTCATATACTAGCTCAATAGAAAAGTAACATAGTAACAAACACACACCTAGCAATCTTTCAAACGTCCCTTCAAGAAGCGTCTCAATCCAACAACAGCGCCATCTACCCATCTTGTCCTCATTGCACTGTGTCACCAACCGGCGACGTTGACGTTTCGCAATGCACCGGTCATCGTCCGCACATCCTTATTAAACCCTGATTTGGCCCAACCCTCGCATTTAGAGGACCTAGATATCAAATGGACTCATTTGGACGAAGGAAACCGTAATGGGCTTGAGAAATATGCACTTTAGTACTTAGGGATTTGGGTGACAATTGTCTTGATGCTGTTTTTGCGATATTTGAGTTTGGTTTAGTGTGAGTATTGTTTGAATGGAAGTGGAAGTAATGGATAAATGCATAAATGAAGCATTGCCGGGGTTTTTGATGATAAGACTTTCCTTTATGTAACCAATGTATGTACATTATCATTACATTCTAACATAGAATAATTAATAAGTGATGATGGAAATAAATGTCCTTTTTAATCATTTCCAGGAAGCTCATAACAATTAACTCCCCCAAGAGAGTTGATTGCATGAAAATATAGCTAGGGACACATTATTTAATTCTGTACTCACTTGACTCTGTCATCATCTGATAGCACTTCGGTGTGATCATCAGCCGTGTTGTCGCCATCACTGAACCCTGATGCTGAGCTCTGATGATGTTCAGGGATCTGGAAGTTGAGAGAATCATCATTTAAATTAAATCATTCACTATATTCCTAGTTTAAAAAAAGACCAGGGAAAGCATTTAATTGAACGACCGTATCTTTCAATCAGAGGCTAAATACAATTAAAAATATACCACAGTAAACAACAAATTACGCATTTTTTTGTTTTTTGTTCAATGTTATCACACAAGTATACAATACAGTGTACAAATCCTAAATGAAAAAAAAATCTTTTTAACATAAGTAGTGTACTAAAATGCGTACTTTAATTTGTAGTACGAAATGCCACAGTATTCATATTGGATTGACGTCAGCGCCATCATAACTAGCGTACCGACATTACTATCAAAATTACAATCTGTAACATTATGGACCGGGCCTTCCCTTCAATTTTTCCTCATTGAAGGGAATTCCACACTGTACTATCCTTTCCTTGTCTTTCTACCAGTATAATTCCCAACCCACCTTGAACCTCCTCTCGTGTAGTGGGTGTCTATTGGTGATGTCGGTTGCTTACCATCAGGTGATGAAAAAGTACAAAAATCACTTTAAAATTCAAACCTGAGTTAGAGGTATGCAGTCAAATTCCACTTTCTTTTTAGAAACTCTCATATTGAACACTATAATTATTTATATGGTTTCTTAGTACTACTAATATTAGGTACTGCACCCATCCAGTGCAGAATGTCACTCAATTAACGTCAGTTGCATCTTAATTGTAATTAATTTAACACGTTAATAAACTTAGGTGTCTGGGACATGTCTGATTTAAGGATGCCACGATTTAGTATTTGTTTAATATTGTTTTGTAGTTTCACAAAATGGATATTATCTTAAAATGGCTAATTGTTTTTCTCAAAGAATTTGTTAGGGTAGGTACATCCATAACTATTTTTGCGAATGCAGATATTATTTCATTGTCAAGAAAGAAATTTAATAAAATGATTGAAAAGTGTTTCGACCTCTTTTATATTCTCGTGCAATATAGTTCAAAAATTACAGTCAAGCAGATCACAATGACATAATTTTGGAATACTCGTAACTGTCTTGAGATCAAATTATGTCAGAGTCATACAAATAGTTTAAGCCAATTGTGATGAAAATTAAAAATAAGTTCTTAAGCATCTACTTCCTATACTCATTCTATTAAGACCAAATAGATTAATGCTGACTTCGACTTCACCATTAGATTACTAAAAAATATGGGCCCAGACATAAAGGTCAGTATTTTATTGACAACTTGTTGGGAGTTGCGATAGTTGAAAAGGGTTTTTACGATAAGATTCTTGGCCATTATCATTTTGTGATTATTTTAATTACAGCATATCCCTTTATGAAGAAGGAAGCGTGATAATATGAAACAAGTAGCGACATCTATCAAAACCTTAGCACATCTTGAAAACCTCATGACAACACTCAATAAGATGCTCGCGTGCTTTATGCCAGTGAGACTAGATGGCGCTATATTAGTATAAAACAACAATCTTGTAAGTTACTGTAATAAGCCAATTTTTTAATTACGTTAGCATTTTTAGTGTTGTAAACTTATTATTATTATTTTCATTTATGGGATTATTTTAAGTCGTCATTTTAAAATTACTCCAGTCTTAACACTAACAGAAAACGCAATAGGTAAAATCATTTCTCTTTGCCACCATTTTAATAGACACTAATGAAGCGTGCTGTCAATGCGTGAGGAACTAATTATGATGTTCATTTGTAATGGTTATGAGTTTCCGAAGCAATAAGCAATAATTATTATCATAATACTGTAAGGATACGAGAGAGGTCAAAATGAAAATTGTTGTAGACACCTTGAATATTAAGATTTGTAATCACTGCTTCAGTTTAGTTACATGACTTATTTATGTGGTCACATACTGTTATTTTTCTAAAAGATTTCAAGATATTAGCTTTAAATATAATATCGATTTTGCTTCTAAACATGACAAAATGCATAGCTATTTCAGTTTCACCCAAGAATGAATTTTCCATACACTTTCATATCATTTGAAAAACAAAGACCTGTAATGAAAAAGTTATTTGAAACAAAGGCAAATCATAATTTGTTCAGCTATTATTGAGTTGAAAACCCCGTGCTAGACCAACATGACATTATATTTTATACTATACTGATGGAGCTGAATTCATTCAAACCTAATTATAAAAACCTTTTGAAAATAAGGAGTACCTAACCTTAGAATCCAGAAAGTTGTTGATGCTGTCGGAACTATCGCTGCTATGGCAACCGATGCTATCATCACTATTACACAGACCACCATTGTTATCACGAGAGTCACTGCTAGACTTACTGACATCGGAGTCAGACTCAATCCACAAAGGAGACCGGTATTTAAACTTATGAGCAAACGCACTGAACTTTGACTCGTTACTCATGATGATGATGATGATGCAAATTAGATCATAAAGTTAATAAGCATAAAAGTCCTATTTCAAGCACTAACCAAAGATAATTTTAAAGACAGAGACCTTCGTGAAGGACTTCTATTATAACATAGTATCAGTGGCAAAGATATTGTTTATCTTAACACAACAAATTACAAAATTGCACTTGAAAATAACGACACTGTTAAACAAAAGGATGAAACAAAAGAAAATATTGTTAACACTATAACAGCTAAAGATAGAAATAATGAAAGTATAAATAACTTGCTTTAAAATGTATGTGTTGCAATAATGGTACGTGCAGGAAAGGATATGAGACGAATCTGTGTCTAAGATCACGGACAAATCCCGACGATTTGAATGTAGGCAACTAGAACGAGGGACTCGCAGATTGAGACGCTGAGGTACATTGTCATAGAGACGATACGACGGCGGTTGATTTTTGAAATAACGGTACAGTGTACACTAGAAGAAATCTATTTGTCTTAAATTGATCTTTGTCCGTAATAAAGTTATGAAAAACCTAAATACTGTGTTATAATATAATATATAAAAATATCTTAAAACTGTTCGATTTTAATTTAGGACAATCATTTGGTTTTATGCCAAAAAGTTCGTTTCGTTAACTAAAACATTTCATCAACATAGTTGTCCACACAGTTTAATTGCCTTCCATTAAACACAAAAAGTACTTCAGTATCCTTAGTCTTATGGTTTCCTAAATCAACATAATTCCCATAAGATATACATACAAAGGTCGTATCGTGTAGATTATCTATACTTTATCACGAATTATCTAAGGCCGCTAATCTCTGATAACATTAATTCACACAAAATTGTTTGCCGGGCAATCACATGACGTGTTTCTAGATTAAACAAAGATTTTGTTTATAAATGATGCGTCAGTGTATCAATATCAGTGTAACCATAATGAATATTTTGGTGTTTCTATACTCCAGTTTAGCAGAAAATATGGTCCTAGACTGACTTTTACTACTTTCTTTTTAAAGATCTTGTTAACCTAGGTCATGAGGTAATTTGTGGTTTTGCGATTGTAAAAAATGTTGACAATTTATGCTGGATCCAATAGAAAACTGTCCAACATTACTTTTTGGCGTCACCTTCTTGGCTGCTAAATACTAAATAACACAATTATTTAATTTGGACAAGAGGAAAATCCCAAAACGATAATAAACTGGACCAAATCAGATAAGTTAAAGACATAAAATGTATTAAAAACAAAAATAAATGGATTAAAATGTATCGTTTAGCAACACACTATTGGCCTACGCAAAAACATCCACCATTAATACTTATTTATTTCGAAAAATTAAGTGAATACCATCAAGAGACAACCTCGAACAAAATCCCCTACAATCACGAGAAAATCCAAATGAAACTGATACCAAGCAACGTGATGGGCTTAAATTGATCGTCCCGACAGGACGTCGCAATTTATCAGTAGTTTCTTCGCTTTCAGTGTCACAGTAGTTGGTTGGGTATCAAGTAATTGTAACTCCTGTCCCCTATACTAGGTGAAGAAATGTGGGAATCAACGTGACCTACGACAATGACGTCACTGTACCTTTACCCTTTTTGGCAGGGCAACATTAAAAGAGATGACCTCACTCATATGATGAACCACAACGCGAACTCTTTGCTTGTAATATTTTATTATAAAGCAAATCAATAGTTGTATAACGAAATTACTGGTCATGATGATTACGTATTCTTAACTGTAAAATTAATTACATCAACAGATAATATTATTGCAAGAAGGGTTAAAGTACATTCGGTCCAATTCCTAGGGCTGATTCAAATCAAGATCCTTATTATTTCATGGAACTACGTAGGTAATGCACTTGATGAAAATTTTGTTAGTGTATCTATTCTATCTAATACCACGGTTTTGTCTACTTCAACAAGTAATCCTTATTATTCAATTGTTTGTAAGTGATTCAATACAGTGTGGGATTCTTGATATTTAGGTAAAAGCAACACTCTAATATCCAATTACTCAAACTATAATTTTTACAGTCACAATTACTATAAAAACTAAACAACTCACATTCACAACATGCTGCTCTGTATTTTTACTATTTGCGTCTTTAGATTCTACTTCTTTGTTTTTCTTCCTATACACTACTGGACTTCCAGCTGATGACGCATCATCTTTGTTCTCAGTTGGATGACCTTTATCTTTGTCATCTTCAGGACCTACGATCCTAACTTCAGGAGTCCTAGTTCCTTCTCTAATAGTATCTTGTTCACTAGTAGGACTGTTAACAATATCTTCGACTGTAGGGCTCATACTATTACGAATAACTTCTTCTATCTTTTTTCTCGTCTCTGGTGGCATTTCGACATAGTCAGAAGGGTATGAAGGTATGTTCAATCGAAGATCTGGCTTCTTCCGCTCCCTCATTTTGTTGCTTTGTACACTTACTGATAAGGCTAATCACGAGGTAATAAATTTTCCTTATATTTTTTAAAGGCGACACTAATTTTAGACACTAATCAATTATTGCACAGTTTTCTTATGAAAATTCTTCTGTATCTTAATTTAAATGTCTAACACCATCGTTTATCGTAAAGACTTGTAAGCAAAACTGTTGGTAATCTTTCATAATGTTATCTAAAAATTTTTCTTTGCTTTATTTTATCAAATTTGCACCAATGGTAGTCGTGTAGATAAATAATACGTAATACAGGATTGTTATTTATTGTCATATGATTGGATTAGTTATCTTTCTAGTGTTTTGCTTGTTATCGTTACCGGGTTAGCCAGAAATCAGATGATCTGATATCAAGAGGTCAGTTCCTATTCAAAGGATTGTACCTAATTGTTTGCTCGACCATAATAACTTTTATCAGCAACATTTTTGCAGTCCGTTGATCTAATTAGTTGGACCTGCTTTTATCTTAATGGGGGAATATGTATTCTTGATTTTTAATTGTAATGTTGTCTAGATTTATTCGTTCTTACTAGGACCAGGAAAATTTAATACGGCTGGTAATAAGATTGTAAAGGCTAATAAAATTAATTCAGAGACGTTACTGAACTTCTTACTAAATCTAAACTATATTACAATTTCCAACTGTTGCCAACAAACAAATATGTATAATGAATCAGGTAGAATACAAAACCGGTTAGAATTAGCGTAACACCAGTAAGAAGTAGTCAGTAATCCGCTAATAATGTAAATCAGATCGTGATTTATTACTTAATCCGACTCTCGGTATGATAAACAACATACGTCATGTCTGATCGGACTATGAGATCGGCCATTCGGAATGATTATTTTTTTTCCTTTATCCAAAATGTTAATGCCATCTGCTATCTCTCATTTCTTGTTACTCTATTGGTTTTAGCCACTACTTCTATTGCCTGGTGGTAAGCATTGATGTGGTCATCGATAGACGCTTTTTTTAAGGGGGATAATCATCGAATGACCTCTCCCGCCTGGGTGAGACGAGAGGGAGTGTCAGACTCTTACTGACTAAAACCACCCCGTTCCTACTCCTGCACTTCGAGCCGGAGCCCCGGTAACCCGTTAGATTCTCCGCGGCATAGACGCCTGCTTAAGACAACCTATTCCCTCGACACTACATAATTCCTAACTTATACCCCATTAAAGTACCGAAGAACCTATTAATTATTTTTGTTAGTCGTCGTAAGTAGTAGTCGTTTTAAGTCTTATTATGAATTATTTTTGTTTTAATCATATATCATTTGGCTCATTGCCTAGTCTTATCATGAATTAAACCTCCATAATACAAAATGTAAGTACTCAATTTGGCTCGAAAACCAATGTAAAATGTCGTCTCTAACGAGACAGTTGAATGAACTCGTTACAGCTTCCCTTAAGTGCAAGTATCTCTAAACAGAACTTTATCAAAATTAGTCCAGTAATTTAGGTGTAAAAGCACAATATTGCATCACAATTAAATAATAAATGTTACAATCACATTACCAATTCAGTTCGCCACAGTGAGGTGAACTGTTGAATACTAATCAACCATTATATGTTAACGCCCTCTGTTGCATATTATTACAATTATTTGATCACTATCACAACTGATTTGATAATAAAGCTTATCATGATGCTTTCATTCAGTCGTTAATATAATCAGCGTCTGATTTAGGTTGTCATAACCGTGATTAGAATCTGTGACAATGTCTATTTATCTATCACTTTTTATTTTGTTGTATCGTTCTTGTCTTTGTAAAGTAAAAGTTCTAAACTTGTAGGTAACGCCTTTTACTAGTCTCATAAGACATTAGAGGGTGTCTTTTATTAAGGCTGCTAACACATAACTTAACATCATGCCTTTTATCCCCGAAGGGCCACTGTACAATGTAACACACCCACTTTTCACTATTTATGAGACCCATGTAATAGGGGGTGAGCCTATTGCCATTTACCGGGCACAATTCCAGACTCCGTGCTACTACTGAGATTTGAAAAAACCCAGTAATACTTTGCCCGACCAGGGAATCGATCCCAGGGAATCGGACGCAAGTGCGACTGTCGAGCAAGGAGTCTCCTCCTTGCTCGGCAGTCGCACTTGCGTCCACTCGGCCAACAAGGCAGTCAAGGCTACTATTAGTTGATAAATTTCATTATACGACAAATTAAACTTAAAACTCATAGCAATGACTCTGAAAATCGCTTAACCTCAAGACAAATGTGGCAAAGAGACAACGCTGACACAATCTACGGTGTAAGACACCATAACAAACACCAAAGATTTAGCTATAGTAGTCCTAATCGGAACAAGGCTATGCTTAAACAATTTGGATCATCATCGCGGAGATTAAGCACGTGATACTACCAATGTTTGTACTGATAATATCTCTGCAATCGAACTGGGTTGTTTAATGTAGACTTTCTTTTGTTTAGCCACGATCGTAGGCTTTGGTAGTATATTAATTAATTTTCATTGGGTGGTTATGTTATCAAAGAATATTTACCAGAATTTAAAAGGATAGTAGAAGTGTATGAACCATAAAAATGTAATTAGTCTGTCAGTTAGATAATGAAAAAATATTCTACACATTTTTTTTAATTCTGTCGTATAAGAAAACAATCCTTACTAAGTAACTACTAAACCGATTGCTTTAACCCAGAAAAGTTTGATGTTCCCGATGAAAAACAAAAGTATTGGTATAGATGACGCTGTATGTATTGGTATATGTCACATAGGCTACTTTTTATCCTTTTGTGACGCGAGCGAAGCCGCGGGTAAAAGCTAGTACTTAAATAAAACGTTTAGTTTAGGAGTGGGAGGTCGTTACGTCACGCTATCCAATAAAATGTAGTAAATTGTGACGTCACATGATATTTCAAATCAATATATCGTCGAAAGTACCTATTTAATTTTGTAAGAATAGTATAAATATATGTCCAATATTTTAAAAATAATCTACCAAATGGACAATAAAATAAAATTTAGGATACGACCCGATTGTTTCTGGATATAGCAATAATATTCCTATCATTGCTTCCTATTTTAGCTCCGCATCAGTCAAACTAAATACCATTCCAGTGGAACCACATTGTCCCGTAACCATTTATCACATTATTTGAAATTAATAATGAAAAGAGATTTTGATATAAGGGATAATCTAAGATACTAATATTACCTAAACTGTAACGATAATTTTTAATGCAAGACTTATCGCCGTTCTGTGAAACAACGATTGATAAAACATAAGGCGCCTACAATAAGTGGTGTGCCTACCACTAAAGTCATAGCAATAAAATCGTTTAGAGCGAAAATTAAACAAAAATTTGGAATTATTTAGCTAAATAATACACTTTTCAGACTTATTAATAACTAGCTTTTACCAGCGGCTTCGCTTTCCTCACAAAAGGATAAAAAGTAGCCTATGTGACTCATACCAATACACACAGCGCCATCTATACCAATAATTTCGTTTTCCCTCGAGAATATCAACATTTATCGGAATAAAAAGTACCCTATTATTTAATCCAGACTTCTAACTTCACGTCTGCAAAAATTCAAAGCAATCGGTTTAGTAGTTACGGCGCGAAAGTGGAACAAACAAACAAACTCACTTTCCGTTTTATAATATTAGTAAGGATAGTAAGGATTTTTTCTTGTCATTGAGCATGAAGAAATACTCACATCATCCTGTGGGTTCAAGTACTGCTGTTTCAACACCTCCAGCTCCAAGTTCTGTAACGTCGGCATAGATATGGAATTCCTTCTCAAACCTATCTTCCTCTGTTCCATCATTTCTGCTTCTCTCTCCTTCTGTATCAGTGCATCAGACTCCGCTGCTCCAAAACTCGTACTCGGAATAGCTTCAAGATCAGTAGACTCTGTTGTGGGACTAGTAGGCTTCGATGATCTAGCAGAATCAGGCTCTAAAGTTATATATAGAGTCCCTTCTGGCGTATTCACTATTATCGTATCATTATTTGGCGAAGAATGTACTTCTCCCAAATCTGAGGCATGTAGTTTTCTATCCCTTTCTGGTGTGTGTGGTTCTCCATCTTCCTTCTCATCTTTCGCGCGTTTCGGACGGACAGGTTCATCAGGTTTGACTAGATTTAGTTCAACAAAGTCATCTACGTATGGAATGTCATCGTTTTGTTTTATTTCTGGTGAATTTAAGCCTTTTTCTATGTCTTTTGAGATTTGATCTTTGTTTTCCATTATATTATTTCATAGTAGAGATCTGTAAATAGAAACGTTTACATGTTGAATCATGGAATGACTAAATGCTACATCTACATTTATTTATGAGGTGGGATGAAATCATTTGCTTGCAGATACAATCAAATCGTCGGTAAATTGTACATACAAGAGTCTTGAGAGTAATTTTTTATTCCATATCATGTAGAAAAAAAGAAATCTGTGGTTTTTTGATCAAGACAAAAACACTTGAAACTTCATATTTAAAAACCGGGTTCATTAACCATCACTTGTATTTGTATTATCTCATACATTGAAACTACATGGTAGATATTTTTAATTTGGTGTTTTCTTTGGCGTAATTGAATTTTTTCTTGTGAGGAGACTGTGAGTGACTCGGTATATTTAAGTATGAACGGTTTATTCCGATCGATGACCGCAGGTCAGGGTGTATCTTCAAGAATATAAAGGTATGTTTCAATTTAAATATTAACTGTCGTTTTTATATACAGTTACTGATTCCTTAAACTATTCTTTAATTTCAATTTTGTTCCAAAAACAATTGTTAAGAACGGGATAACTGGAGTGACTCTGAGTACGGCTTCAAAAATTATTTCTAAGTAATTTAATTAGCACATCGTGAGGAAACCTGGGCTTCTAGTTTCAAATCATCATCATATCATCACCCCTTTAATCTCCAAATAGGCAGATGGCACTTATAAATCATCCCCTAAATTTGTCCATACAAAAGTAATCTCAAAACATCGGAAATAAGGTCTATAATGTAGTTAGTGGAGAGCGGTCACCGGTGACCGCTTGGGGATTAAAGGGTTGCCTCTGTAAAATGTAACACCCACTTTTAACTATTTATATTATGAGTCCCATGTAATACGGGGTGAGCCTATTGCCATATACCGGGCACAATTCCAGACTCCGTGCTACTACTGAGATTTTTTTAAGAACGCAGTAATATCTACTTTGCCTGACCCGAGACCCTTGCCCGGTACGGGTAAGTCGCACTTGCTACCACTCGGCCAACGAGGCAGTCAGTTCTAATAATACCTCTAAGTTGGAAATCACCAATCCGCACTGAGCAAGCATGGTGATTATTGTCCAACAGTGGCCACTTAAAGGCTGCTGATGATTGAATTTTAATTTTGACCGCTTCGTTGGCGAGTGGTCGCAAGTGCGACTGCCGGGCAAGGGGTCTCGGGTTCGATACCAGGGTCGGGCAAAGTATTACTGAGTTTTTAAAAATCTCAGTAGTAGCACGGATTCTGGAAATGTGCCCGGTATATGGCAGTAGGCTCACCCCCTATTACATGGGACTCATAACAGAAACAGTGAAAACTGGGTGTTACATTGTACAGCGGCATTAAATGCCGAAATGTGCACCTCTGTAAAAAGGCGTGATGTTATGTTATGTGAATTTTAATTAGCATTTTGTCAAACATCCTTCCTCCTAATTTTTTTCATATAATAATATGTTACGTAGATAAATTTCTGGGTAAATGTAAGCCGCTTATGTGACTTGGTGTCTAAATACATATGTGACGCAAAATGATTAGACCCTCCTTACAAAGCCACTGAGTCAAACAGTCAAACGCTATGATTTATTGCTTGCGTGTGATCAGAATTTTAATATTTTCTACTGGTATCTACCAGTTATTGATATTGTTATTGTTATATGTAATATTATTATGTTGTATTGTTATTCCCCTGAGGGATAATTCTTACAGGTACCTTTGGGTTAAATGGAATTATTTTCAGTATAACATCAGAAAATCTATTCTATAATTGTTTCGTTACAAATTGTTTGATTAATTACATTTGGATTAATTGTGTAAAAATCCCAAAATATTCAAAGTAATTATCTGTTGAGGTAACGTACCTATTATGTATTTTGTGTATTTGTTATTTATTATTATGTAATTTATTACAAGCATTTGTTATCACAACATAATTCAAAAACTGTAATAAGTTTAAATTAAATTGTAAAGAAATCAGACAAAAATTACCGAACCATAAATAAAAACATAATGACTAACCCAAGAAATCACTAAATTAAGTAATCACCAATACACTTTATAATTTACAATATTTACACTTGAATTTTATAAATCGCGCGAGGATCCACTCTTGCGCAGAGTAAGGCTCGACGCACACTGAGACAAGGTTACTCACACGTGTGTGTTTACTATAAGATTATCGCATGATTAGCATTGCTCGCTTTTTGTATATAATGACGTCACAACTGATCGAAGTTACAAATTATGTCTGAAAAAAATAGAGTAGAAAAAAGGTTTTTTTAAACCACGCATCGGTCAGTTCTTTTTTTATTCGTACATATTTATATAATGTAGATTACTGACACACAAATAGTTTAATTAGATAGCTAATTTGTAATTATCAGTGTATCTTCTGATCTTCTGAACATGATAGAGAGATGATAGTTTCTAAGTATCTAAATTAAAGTAGTTTCTTTGTTAGTTTTTAAGTTATAGATATAGTATTAAATGAACAAAATAATTTATTATCTATTTAAGTTAAAGTCAAAATCATTTATTTCAATTAGACCAGAGAGGCACTTATGAACGTCAACAAAACATTTAAAGTGAAGCTATTTGCTCATTCCAAGGTGTAGATTCCTATGGAGAAGAACGAACAAGGAACTTCATAGGTTAGGAACTCTTTTTCAATCAGGTTCAAAATACAATTCTCCAGTTACACAGTTTTGTTTGGATTGTGCGAGAACAATGTTGTTGTGTTTGTGTTTAATACATTTTTAAAAAAATGTCCTGGTGTCCCAGACGATCGAAACCTACCATCGGAAAGTACCAATGTGACATTTTCCGAGTTATATTTACTTTCTAAGATTATTTACTCACCACAGACAAACGGTGAAGGGACACATGGTGATGAAACAGTGGCTTATAATTTATATTTATACGTTTTAAATGGCCAACCATTAAGCAAGCGTTGTGATTAATGCTCAAACCTCCGTGTGAGAAGAGGCTTTGCTCAGCAATGTGCATTTATAGGCTGTTATGATGAATATTTTTATTAAGGTCTACGATGGGGAATGAGGTGAACAAATGTTCCGTAGTCATACCATATAAAAGTTATGATAGCTGAGTATTGCCAAATACCGGGCATAATCCAGACCATGTGCAATTAACACGAATTTTAAAAAACTAAAACCACAATGTAATAGAAATTCACATGAACAAAACATAAAAACACGAATTTCAATATACAACTGCACTGCACACACTCAAGAACTCACATCGAAGGTTACAATGACTGTTTGTCAGTTATCACAATTTATCGAAGGTTTGACAGCTGATGTACCAAGAGCATCGGTCGAGGTGACTGCGATGAGAGAGATTTCGAAGATAACATATTTCTTATATCTCATTTCGTATGACATAATCATGTTTTATGTTCCTCATGGATATAAGTTTACATACCCACTTGTTTTTAAGGGGGGAAAATCATCGAATGACTGCTCCCACCTGGGTGAGGCGGGAGGGAGTGTCAGACTCTTACTGACTAAAAACCACCCCGTTCCTACTCCTGCCCTTCGAGCCGGAGCCCCGGTAACCCGTTAAGTCTTCCGCAGCTCCGTATCGGCATCAGCCCTATTGGGCCCCATCCGTGGTGGTCTGATGGCTCCTTGAGGCGCGAGTGAAATGCGACGCGCCGTACGCTAGGGTCTGGTTCTGATCGGGTGGCGAGCCACCCATGCTCGCCGTCCGTAGGCCCGCGCTTACGGTGGCTTGAGAAGATACCCACTTTAGACTAGTGTTTTTAAAGTCTATTGCAAGCAGTTCACAAATCCTAGGGTCCATGCTGTGGTATCTTACTAATACTATAAATGCGAGAGTTTGTGTGTACCCATATTGTTACTTAAACTATAGACACGTCAATACGTGTCGTCGTTGTGTCTATAATGACGGTACTCAACGAGTCAAAGAACAATAGGTTGCGGTCACCGGTGACCGCTCGGCATTTGACAGTCTATCTAGATACGAACTCTTTTGTTCGGCATCCGCGCTAATGGTCACTCAAGCAACTAGGCAGTCAAATTAATTTAACTTTGTATCTACACTTCTGGACACATCTATTTGCAAACCTTAGAGTTTAGGTTTCGATGGCCCCTACCCAAATATGATTCCTAGATTGAACAAAAACTGTTGATGCACTTTTAAATATTTTACCATCTTTTTCGATCGTATAGTTTTAAATTTGAATTCAGAATACCATACGACATGGAGCTACGCCTAACAAATCGGATATGCGCCTTGTTACAGACTCCAAATCGTCTTTTGTTTCTTTTACCCTTTGAGTACCGTCATTATAGACACAATTAAAGAACAATAGTTTGCGGTCACCGGTGTCCTCGCGGTGTTTGACAGTTTAAATTCTGTGTTCGAAATTCAAAAAAAGACTATTGAATGAAATTATGAATGTGCCAGGTACAAAACTGCATAAAAACTTTTTGCTCGACATAATATAAAATTTTAGTTAGGACCAAACGAAACTGAAAATACAAGGTGGGCCAATAGATGTGTCCAGGAGTGTATTATTATCAAAATAAGACTACGATTCCGGCTAAACTGTGACGTAGATTGCAATTTGCACTGATAAAATATCAAGTAAATATTGGATTATATACCTACCTACGTAACAAACAAGGTCCAAATAAAACAATGCAGATTATTATACATATGACGGAGTAACTAGTAAGACACTTTTTTATTATATCTACCTACAGGCCAACAAGCTATGGTACACAACAAGCTATGCATAACCAGTATAAATTGACCGTCGATTGTGTGATAAGATGATAGAAAGCGAGACCATGATAAGCTGGTTTATATAGCTTGATTTGTAGCCCCTGTAGGGATCAAACCATAACAAAATACGTAGGAAACAAAAGGAAAATCATTTCTTATTCTAAAAGTGATGTTCACGTAAAGGAAAACTTAAACAAAATGTACAAAAATAACATAAAACAACAGGAAAATGATAGAGAACTCCATAGGTATCTCAATCTTTTGAAGACTATTAGGTAATTGGTCTCCAGCATGCCTAAAGGGCAACCACCTTACATCGAGTAAGAATATTATTTGTTTTTATTCATTTTTATCCTTCAAAGCTTTTCTTACTACTAATATTATTTATTTATCGTTATTTTTAAGTTTGGACTACTATTTACGAACGTCACACCCTCTAGGGTAAGTTCGCCAGTTTGCGTCCATGTTACGCAACGCCCTTTAAAAATTCCCGAAATTAAGAAATCTGTCATCATATAAGAAGTATTTAGGACACATCTGTTTTACCTATTCACGCTTTAATTATCTTACGTTCATAGTGGTTCATAAAACCATCCACTATTTGCTAAATGCTAAAGTAGCACTTCTTAGCATTTGTTACGGTTAGCTTAGTAGGTTGGTTAAAAATCTAGTTTGTAATTTAGATATAAGAAACCTCAATATAGATTAGGATTAGTCTGTAAGGGTATTGTTGGGAATAAAATAAATAAATGGAAAAAAAAGGTAGATGGACGCTAATAGGCGAACTTACGCTTTATATCCTCAAAATCAAATTCAAAATCATTCATTTCAATTAGACGTGGTAGGCACTTTTGAACATCAACATATAAATTGAAGCTATTTGCTCATTGCAAGGTGTAGATATCTATGGAGAAGAACGAGCAAGAAACTCCATAGGTTACTCTTTTTCAATCAGGTTCACAATACAATTTATCTAGTTACATAGTTTTGTAGGTTCGATTGTGCGAGAATCCTCAACCCCCGAAAGATATTAACCGCTTGAATGCCTGTATATTAGACACAATAGAAAATACATGGTGTCTCGCGTGGATCCACGTTAAGACATACGAAAGGTTAAGCTATTAGGTGATCGTTCGACACTACCTCATTCGATGATTTTACCCCCTTAAAAAAAAAGGTTAAGCTATCAGGTGATCCGCCTACTCCTTTACCGGTTTATCCCACAAAAAACGTAATTCAGGTGTCTATGATTTATTAATCAACTTTAATCTTACTATGTATTTGTTTTATGTTTTAAATACCTACAATTTCAATTGTAGATATATACATATAGTAAACATTCCGTTAAAATTCGTTACACTTGATTGGAGCAAAATAATTACAAATAGCAATAAAATCAATTGGCCATTGCCATTGACATTGCATAAGAAACACTTTATTTGTTATGTGACTTTATGTAACTAGGAAAACCTTATTCCAAGATCATTAAATATCGAATTTTACAATTGACTTTGTACCTAACATGCAGCAAATATGTAGCCAACGTAGATAATGTACCTACATAATACATGGTAATTTGGACACTTAAATCAAGAAAAAATGAGATCTAATTCATCTAATTTAAAGACAATGATCGAATAGACCTTTCAATTCCTTTCAAACGAATTACTAAAGCAATGGGGCCTACCGTGTTTTTGCTCAGTAGATGGCGCTAGTGTGAACCTCTCGTATTTCGTCCAATAGGGAATTAGCTAGTATCACGCCATTGGACATTCAATATTTGACAGCTGCTGTGATTGAACAAAAATACCCCTTCCTACATTGGCGCCATCTGAACGTTAGCCCCCATTACTTACTAGATCAACGTAATAAATTCACAAAACAGTTAAGAATTACTTCATTGTGACGTCATTAATGATTGTTATTGTTTGAAACTACTTAACTAACAGACGAATTAAGTAATGTTTAACACATGTTTAAACACAATGTGGAATTTGATTACGTGAATAATATTGTGTAGAATTGTAGATCTTATCAAACAATTATGAATTTATTGCGTTACACCTGATTTATTTCAAGTTTAAGAAAATAGGACATATTACTACTAATGTTATAATTTATTTATCTTTCTTTCATTTTGCAACGGAGTGTCTTGTAGTACGATGTTTGTAAGGGGCTGGAGAGGAGGATAACCGGGATACGCTAAGTATTTCTCTTTTTGACTTCATTGCAGCCTTTTTTTGTAATTCAATCTAGTCATTACTGTATATACTATAGGTATTGTTAAGTTTTTATTGATTGGTAACCAAGATAGCACGACTAACAATTAAAACTTATCGGACGGTCAAACAAAAGATAAAGAGGATTGTCTGAAGGTGAAATGAGTGAGAGTGAATGCAGTCGAATTCTTTTGACATGGAAAAAGTAATTGTGTTAAATATAAGCAATATCCCAGGAGGAATTAAGGTAGAAACGGACAATAATATAGAAATGAAACCTGTTTCCCGTTGTCACGCCATAACTTGAGAACGGCTAGACCGATTTGGCTGATTTTTTTTTTGTTGTGTTTGTTATTGTCAGGAGATGGTTTTTATGACAGAAAAAGTCCTGAAAATCCTACAGGAACGGTAGAAAACGGGATTGCGCGTACGAAGTCGCGGGCAGTAGCTAGTGTACAATAATAAATCAAGTGTTGTTTAAATGTGAAGCCATATTTTTCATAGGATTATGTCTTAAATTCATATTATAGAAGTACCTAGAACCTTTAAAAGGTATGGAGTTTTAAAAAATGTGAAGAATTTCGAACGAACCATTTTGATCACAAATAAACTATATTTAAAGGTTAAGATCGATCCCTTTCTCATTTCTACCTTTAATACATTTTTGAATAGGAAATCACGATGAACAAGACAAAACTAACACAAGACTTAATACCATATTTAATTTCAGATAAAGTTCTTGTTAACACGATATTTACCTTCGACAAACAGGCCAGCTATGCGAGCATAAAGTAAAGAAACAATATCAGCAATATTAAGACTAACGTCCCATATAGTAAGTAATCCAATTGTTCTATGCACCATTTTGAAAACACTTGCATACCGGAGAAACACTGTATCGTCATTTTCTATATTTTTTTAATACTTCCACGACTAAAAAGGTTTTAAAACCCAGATTGTTTTAAAAATCTGTCTATTATAATTAGGTACACAGTTTGACAGCAATTCAAATATGGAATCCGAACTATTTAACATTTGATGCAATGCAACACTTTTCAAGTTAACACTTCAAAATGAAACACTCGAGGAATGTACAATCAGAAGCAAATTAACAGCGAACTAATTATTCAATTTAAAACGAATTTAGCACTCACAAATGTAATTAGAACTTTATATTTAAAACTTGTAATGGTAAACGATTACCGCGTGACTCGGTTGAGTGATTTTCTTATTCTAAGTTTTGCTTGAGATCCTGAGTCGTTGGAATGCTCTAAATGACGTGATAATCCGACAAACAACAGTGTTAATAACGTTAATTACTACGAGCAGTTTAGATATAGGCTCAAGATTTGACGCTTACATCAAGGAAGTGGAAGATATAGGTGTAAACAGAAACTGTCTCTAGGCAATTCTGGGTTTTTAAAGCCTTCTTTTTTATGAACCGGTAAACGAGCAGCCGGTTCACCTGATGGCAAGCAATCAGTGTCACCCATGGACACCAGGAACACCACAAACGTTACACATGCGTTACAAGTGCGTTACCGGCCTTTTGGGGATAAGGAATTTGAGGAAAATTGTGGAAATGGGGTCCCCGGAAAACATAACGCAAGCGTTGTTTTACGTCGGTTTTTTGTGAGACCGCGGTATCTACGATCGAGGCGGCCCATTCGTGCCGAAGCATGCCTCTTCCACACTTCTGGGGACAACATTGTAGATCTGGCTAATAGATCGGATGATGGGTGTATTGCCACCTTCATTCCGACTATTCCTTGATAAAAACGAGACCTTAAGCAACATCAGATCGGATATGATAGGTATTATCAGAACTGCACGATTGATATTTTTTTATTTCGATTGGTCGATTGGTATAGTGAAGACCAGCTTCTACTACTGCTTTTAAGGGTTACTTGGGTAAGGCGAGCGGGAGTGTCAGACTCTTACTGACTAAAACCAGCCCGTTCCTACTCCTGCATTCCGAGCTAGGGAGCCGCGGGAACCCGTTAAGTCCTCCGCGGCTCTGTGTACCACATTACGACTGCACTCTTCGCACAAAACTACATAAATAGCTACTCTTTGTTGCATTTTCAAATGCAAAGGCAACCTATTGTTAAATGTGAATTTGTAGAAAAAATACACAATGAAGGACCCCCAAGCGGTGACAGTCCTTGTCGCTGATTGGATAAAATACGCCACTAGAATAGACGAAGTACCTATCAATGCATTTGTGTACCGAACTACATTTAAAAGTACAAATTGTTATTCAAGACACAGTCAAGCACCTTTTCAAGTGAATTATTTATTAAGTAATTGATTTCCCAAATTGAAACTTACGTACCTACCTTTTTTGTTTAAAGGGGAATGTCATCAAATGACTGCTCCCGCCTGGGTGAGGCGGGAGGGGGTGTCTGACTCTTACCTTCTGACTAAAAACCACCCCGTTGCTTCTCCTGCACGTCGAGCCCGAGCCCCGGTTACCCGTTAGGTTCTCCGCGACAACTTAACGACAATTAAAGCTAACAACTATGTTTTCATTTAAATTAAATCCACGTACGACGTTACGTACCTAACTGTCGTACGTGGATTTAATTTAAATGAAAACATAGTTGTTAGCTTTTGTGAGTAATAAAGGAAATTGTGTGTTAAAAACTATTTATGTAGATATATGTGTTATTACTACCAACTTTGTAAAATCTTATACTAGAAAGGAAGATAGCTAGACGGTAGACGGAACAAAACTTAAAAATCAAAGTACCTACGCCCGCGAGTTGGAACTTGGAACCGCGCAGTCACGACGCCGACGCCGCCAAGGAGCCGTGCTTATTAGATGTAGGTACAAGGACCATAAAAGTAAAATAACAATAAAGGTATAAATCTAAGGGTGTTACTTCTGTGTGCACCTCTGCCTACCCCTTCGGGGATAAAAGGCGTGATGTTATGTTATGTTATGCTATGTGTATAAATATAATAAATAAGTATTGCAACTGAGTCTGTTTAGGTGTTCAGTTGATGTTAAAGACTTAGATAAATATTTAGATTACCTGTGAACGACCGAGAGTTAAAAATTATGAAAATGCTTAAATCAGAATTCAACATCGAAATACCTCAACTATTCAAAGCATAACCTTCACATACACGATTACTTGAACAAACCTCAAGTTATTTACAAATCACAATGGTTATACGATAAAATATCTCATATTCAAGCGAGTCTCAAGTCATCAAAATGATTGTTCATCATTACGGCTGGCTATAGAGACAGTGCACGGCTGAGCAAACAAAGCATCGGCCATTTGTGGTAAATACATGTAAACTATTTCAGTTTTAGTATTTTGTCATAGTTTGGTATATTGCAGAAGGTCAACTAACATGAAATAAAATTACATTTATTCATGTTAGTTAACTAAATTTTAAATAAACAATCGGCATCGCCCATGGACACCTGGAACACCAGAGGCGTTACAAGTGCGTTACCGGCTTTTTGGGGATTAGGAGTTTGAGGATCGTTGGGGATTCAGGGATTGGGGAGATTGGGGAAGGGGAGGGTAATTGGGCCTCCGGTAACCTCACTCACACGACGAAACACATCGCAAGCGTTGTTTCACGTCGGTGTTCTGTGAGGCCGTGGTATCACTCCGGTCGAGCCGGCCCATTCGTACCGAAGCATGGCTCTCCCACACTGATGCAGCAAGAGGGCAATACACAACAGGAATAAAGAGAAAAAAATAAACGTTATCGTTTCTGAAATGTGGTCATCAAAAATTACGACGACATAAGAAATTGCGGGTCAATCATGATAGGAATGGTGAAGAAAAGGATGTATGTGGTCCAATTTTTTTATATTTCATAGGATTTATCCTATAGGTATTTTATAGGATGGCGTGGCGTATCGTCTAAGCGATGATGTGGTCAAGATGGAACACGCCTACTATGATAGGTAATCGGCAGTAAAGTTTTCCTTTACTGTCTATAAAGTAAACTATTTCCTAATTGAATTATGATATTTATTAAACAAAAATAGGGTAGATACAGAATATAACCATTTCAGCCGTGTACAGTTTATTCAATCTAATATCTACTTTTACTTGAATTCGATATTTCCAACTTTGAGATCATCTCGAGTGGAGTTTCTGCACCTCCCATTCTATATATTACCTACATTTTCACATACAATAGTTTACAGTATTTAACAGTAATCGTCTGAATTCTTTTGCAATTTTTTAGATAAACATCTAAGTAAATAGACGTATATATGAGGGTTAAAAAGATCTTTTATTTAACCAGTTAGAACCAGTTCTTGTTATATGTGAATAATTATGTCTGGTCTGTTATCTATTAGATAATACCATGGTAGAACAATTGTGTGATATTTTCTAACTGCAAAGGAAGAGAGATGAAAATCTATGTAAGTGGTGTAGATAGATATCTACATAATATACACACAAGGCATCATTTTTATTATATGTAGTAGTATTAGTAAATCAAGATAATTTGGTGGAGGTAGAAAATAATAAAACCGGTTAAATTAATCAGCTGTCAACTAATGAGTTGACTAAGTGACGTATTAGTATTATTCAAACTAAAGATAAATTTTCATTAAGGAATAATTGACTTAAGGAAAACAAGTTAAGTATTAACTAATAATTGAAAAATCGGCGCTAATAAATATACGACCAAACAATCTTTTTGCTAAGGTCAAACACCGTTATCTCATGTTTTGGAGATCGGAAGCCGGGGTGTCAACAATAAAATTTATCTCAAGCGTCCGAAAATAACTTCTTTACGTCAGGAAGTGATAGTCGTTGGTAAAATAAACAAAAACCAATCAAGCTCAATTTTTTTAAGAATATTATGTAAGTGGGAAGGAATTTAAAATTATTAATAACTAAAGTCAAAGTTATGCAGCATTTATTTCAATTAATACCATAATTTGGAACTTTTGAAACGTCAACAAATACAAAATAAATAATACTTATAATAGTCTGCCAATCAGTCCGTCAGTGAAGCTAGGTGCTCATTCCAATATGTAGATTCGAATGGAGAAGAACGAGCAAGAAACTCCATTCGTTACTCTTTTTTAGAAAAATATGTTCTACAATGTCTCTGATACATAATTATTTTAATACTGTACGCATATGTGAGAACAATGCAAAGAGACGCTTGACGCATTATACTAATTACAAAACTTACTAAAATAAAAAAACAAAACAAAAAAAATCTTATACATGATGCTCACATATGCATACTGACAATCCATAAAAATAGTACTTTTATACAAGAAAAGGAAACTCTTTGTTTCAACTAGTCACTGCCAGCGGGTATGCCCGCTTCCCGTGGGATAAAAGTAGCCAGTGTTATTCCAGATCCATAATCTACCCCTATTCCAAATTTCATACCTCTCCCTACAGCCATTTCGACATGGTTGACACACAAAGTCACTCACAAACTAAGATAAGAAAGAAGCAATGCAAAATATGTACCAAGCTGATAAATCTACAAATGAATCTTCTTTTTTTTAGGTAGGATATACAAATACTTGTAGGTATCTTTGTTCACTACTCACTACACATAGTAAAAACCCCGGTCGATACGGCTTCGTAATTTCACCAATGTCACCACGTCAGGTTGGCCGAGTGGTCTAAGGCGCCAGATTTAAGCTCTGGTTCCCGAGAGGGAGCGTGGGTTCGAACCCCACACCTGACAATTGATACAACGTGTTCTTTTTGTACCAATACAATTTTTGTGACAAGCATTAATTTTTTTTGTTTGATTAGCTGCTGTTCAATATTGTATACTTATTCATTTTATTCTAACTGGTTTTATTTAACGCGATTTTACGTCATTGCTAATCTACAGTTAATTTAAAAACACTTTACTTATCGAATTAATAGAAATAACACAATCTTTTATACATATTTGTCTGAACTTTAAAAGAGACGTACCTCTGGAGTTAGTTTCGGCATTTATTCTCAGAGTAGTCCGTTAGAAAACATGACATTATTGACATGTTAAATCCAAAAAAAAATATGATGTAATTAAATGGATTAGGCATCCGCAAATAGGAATAATAATTTGATCTAACTTGGTACTTATTTCATCTTCTCTGTTTTAAAAGTGGCATTAGCGTGCTATTCGCCAATCTACCTCGGTCTAACGATTAAAAATAAAGTCAATATTATAAACAGCCATAATTTCTACATGTGTGGACATGCAGTAAGATGTGTATCATCATAGATGATGCTGATTAGCATTATAATTGAGGCCTCGCTGAACAATGGACCCTATTCATTACCACTGCAGCACTTTACATATTACGTGATATGTCCAGTCATATGTAACACTGTGCTCTCAGATTGTCCAAGGAGATAATTATTATGAATAAATAAACCTTATTGAAATCCAAATAGAACGTTGAGCAGTTGGAATTGAAAAATCCGAATAACTATGTAACTTCAAAGTGAGATTCATCTTAAGTTTCTCATGATATATTGGCGTCGTAAAGGCTTTTTTTTTTAAGGGGGGAAAATCATCGAATGCCTGCTCCCGCCTGGGTGAGGCGGAAGGGAGTGTCAGACTCTTACTGACTAAAAACCACCCCGTTCCCTCTCCTGCACGTCGAGCCGGAGCCCCGGTTACCCGTTAGGTTCTCCGCGACGTCGTAAAGGCTACGCAATGCATTGTGGATTGCACTCCGATTCTTAATTGCAATAGTGTGTTTTACAAAAGGTTGCTCTGTGTCTGGCGTTATTAGGGTTTGGAATCAAACTACAACTCGAGACAAAAGACAACAAAAACATGACCACAGCCTAAATATCGGCAATTTAGATAAAAACGCTACTGTTATTGTTGTTGAACGTCCTACCAGTAATATCAAAGCCATCTACTAAACAGATATTGTCAAAATAATAAACTGCATACATTTTTATCTAGAAAGCCTTTGTCGGTTACATTATCAAAGAGATCATCTATCGGCTAGCGATGCTATCAGCAATTTGTTAAACAAGGACTCTTTAGTGTTATCAGTGACCTTCACCTACATTCAAGTACTGAATTATGGTTTATTGTCAATAGTTTGAATATTGGGTAGCTATTTGTAAACTAAAAACAAAAGCCTTATAGGATGGGGCCAAACTAGCAGGTAGATCATCGGTCGTGGATAGCTAGCATTCATTGACACGTTTGCACCTTAATCCCTTTGAACCTTTGGATTGAGCTAAATCCGATTTCTGCCCGATTGTCTGAAAGTTTGACAAATGGTGCAACGATATAGGGCGATGGTATAGTAGAAAGTTTAAAATGTAATTTACTAATATTTGTAAGTATTTTCAGTGATTCATGTTAACAAAACATTGTTTCGTATAATACCACTAGATGATAATCATGAAGAGCCACTTAGGTATACTTCAATCTATCATATTCGATTGAAAGGTTATCAAAATATAAATAAGTCCATTGTGCTCCTATCTCTATGAAATTTGTAAATGATATACTTACATATTATTTTGAAAGTGACTGTTTTATACCGTTACTTGATGTTCTCATATTTTTAGGATACTTATGTATGAAGCTACTTTGAGAAATATGAATCTCTTTCTCTTATATGTGTTAAGTTTCATTGATGTCCGTATGCATAATAAATAAAAGTTCGCATTAATATTTGTTACACATTATAATCCACAGACCTTTGCGATAGGGTCGACAGAACCCTGAAGCGCTTGTAGGCTGATAGACCAAGTCTTTTTTGGAAAATAAATAAAACCAGCCTGCTAACTATCCAAATAATATAATCAAATAGCTCAAGGCCCTGGATGGTTTTACTTCATATCTGAGTAACTTACGAATGATTTTTTTGCAAAGATGTAATACCTAGATACGAGTAGCAACAACTGCCAATTATATACTGAAATGATCATAATTTAGTAATTTCATTTAAGTGGGAAGATCGACATTACGACGTAATTTAAAAATTGCACAGATTTTCGTAATTACAGGGGTGTAATCATAAATAGATTTGTATTTCATTTGAAATTGACTTAACAAGGATGAAAAGCACGTCTCGGCTTTTTATGGTATCTATAGAAATCTATACAGACCGTCAAATGAGGAGACGGAGCACCTGATAAGCAATCGGCGCAACTCATGAACATCCGCAACACCTGAGGAGAGATAGATGCATTGCGGCCTTTTCAGGTCTCATTTATCCCCAAGCGATCACTGCTGACCGTTCTCCACTAACTACATTATAGACCTCTTTTCCGATGTTTTTTTAAGGGGTGAAAATCATCAAACCTCCCGACTCACCCGCCCGGGTGAGTCGGGAGGGAGTGTCAGACTCTTACTGACTAAAAACCCTAAAAACCACCCCGTTCCTTCTCCTGCGCTTCGAGCCGGAGCCCCGGTAACCCGTTAGAATCTCCGCAACTTCGAATTTCCGATGTTTAGACACTACTTTTGTATGAACAAATTTAGGGGATGATATCAACAGGTTAAAGTGTTGAGTATTGGGACACCTGTAACCTTACTCACACGTGGAAACACAACGCAATCGTTGTTTCACGCTGGTTTTCATTAAGGACTTAGTCTCACACCGAAACATCTTCTGAAATGAGTTTCTTTATTTTTCTTTCTTTTTAAACATTGCCCCACACTCAGATTTTTTCCTCTGTTGTTACAAATATACAAAATGAACACATGACACCAATTAAAGTTAGCATCTTTGCTTTTATTAGACTTATGAATGTTGTCTTTTTCAATTTCAGAAGCCATTTTAATTTATAAAGGCACACAACTGCATCATTATCACTATTTATGCGTATAATCGTAAATATTGCTTTTATTATTAAAAAATCTTCATAATAAATAATAAAAAACGTTGAGGAAAAACGTTATAAGAAAACCTGGATATAAACAATAAAATATACGTGTCTGCAATCACCAATCCGAACCAGTAAGTACAACGCTTAATTGCCAGCTGGTTTACACGTAACTTCTATTTTAATAATATAAAACTCACCAAGGGGACTAGAAGAAGATCTCAAGCTTCCAAAATAACAAGACTATCACTATTACTTTTACTGCCTTAAATAACCACAACTTCCAAATCAAATGTCATAATTATAAATAAACAAAATTGTAGGTAACCAAATTCTTATGTAGGTACTTCGAAAATATATTATAGAAATAATACCCGCACACTACATTGTATGTCGGGTCTTGAACCGTTCGAATATTTTACCCAAAGCTGTCAAAATAAATAACTGAAAATATTTAAGTATCCAGGGTATGTATAAGTAGGTAGGTATACATGTAGAAATATTTGAATTAATGTCATTTCATAGATAATTAATTATTTTAACTTATCTCAATTGTTTATTACATGAGAATTTTTTTTAGTAAACAAATAATCGAAGCGTAACATTATTATTGTTATCAAGTTATGCTTATACTTAAACTGTAACTTATCGACTAGGAATAAATTTAGAAAAAAAAAATATTAAAAAAAAAAATAACTCAAATAATCAATACTTACAAACACACTTAAAACACAATAAATCACAGGAAACAAACTAAAAAAAAAATTACACTGAAGCAAGCACACACCAGCAACGATCACACGCGCTCACTGCCTTACATGCGCAGGAGTCGATCCGGGGGCGCGAAGTACACTGCTCATTATCTGCGTTTACTCGAGTGCCCGCAAACTGAGAGTGCCTAATGAGTGACGACAACACACGTGAGGATTTCCTCACGACTTACCATCAGTGAGGGCGTAGCTAGAGGTGTATTTGGAGGACCTTACCTCCAGTGTTGTCACTGAGAAGCCATGATCATGCTATTGTAGTGTAGGTGGGTAACGTCAACGGAATGAAGACTTTAAAATAAAATTAAACTAGGGGTAGTCGGTTTTTTAGACTTGAAATCAGGTGCTTACATCACAATTAAAATAGCTAAATATTGTTTGTATAAGTTAGAAGTCGAGTTATGAATCAACTTCGTAATAAATTAAGTATGTATACCATAACATAACGTCTTTTATTCCCGAAGGGGTAGGCAGAGGTGGGTGTACAATGTAACACCTACTTTTCACTACTTACTTTATGAGTCCTATGTAATAGGGGGTGAGTCTATTGCCATATATCTGGCACAATTCTAGACTCCGTGTTACTACTGATTTTTTTTTTAAAACCCAGTAATCCCTTTGCCCGACCGAACCCGAAACCCCTTGCCCGGCAGTCGCACTTGCTAACACTGGGTCAACGACGCAGGCCAAATTAAGAATGTGGTTATTATTTTCAAGTTTTGGTTTCCTACCTAAAAAAAAGTTTGTGCGTATAAAATTATCCAAAATTTTGCTACTTTCCTTGTTACGCTTTAGGATTTTTTTAACACATTAAACGCTATGGGGGTCTCCGGTGACCGACGTTAGTGGACGATTTGGCTTCATCAGTTTTCTACTGGCAGTCAAAGGCTTAAATACATTTTAGCCTACTTAGACTACAAAATAAGAATATAAATCGCCTTCTGTCCATGGTCACAAATGGGCACAGTGGTGTTTAATTAGCCGGGTAAGTTTACAACTACGCCGCGTTTTACAAGTTGGTACTAAGAGTGGCGCCTACGCATTTGTTTATGTGTGTGTGTGTGCTGGATTATTGTTTGTTATAGGTGTGACAATAAATATTTTATGTGTCTTATTGCAATTGGAAACTATTCATGGACTGGCAGAATACGTTTCTAGGTATGATGAATTATTATAGATTATATTAACACCTATTTATCAAATAAAATTGAATATCAACTTAAGACTAAAATTATTAAAGAAAGTACAAGTACAACCGAGGCCACTTTGTCTATTAAAATCTAACATCTCAGAAATCCGTCTAGAAGTAGATATACCATTGTTACAGGAATAAGAAGTGGCCAGCGGGTTTTTCGGGGGAGAAACCCTTCAAAAAGCGCCTAGTTTCTCGTAATAAAACTAAAGAATGCAAAGTTCCTGCTACAGTAAAACTGCCTTGGTGGCCATAACTAGCATCTATGTAAGGTATACTGGGATCCTACCCTTTGCCCTACATGTCGCGGAGAACCTAACGGGTAACCGGGGCTCCGACTCGACGTGCAGGAGAAGGAACGGGGTGGTTTTTAGTCAGGAAGAGTCTGACACTCCCTCCCGCCTCACCCAGGCGGGAGCAGTCATTCGATGATTTTCCCCCTTAAAAAAAACCCTTTGCCCTACATGCCTTTTTTTTAATTCCTTAGTACATTAAGTAGCAACCTGTTGTTGTCTGTGGGTCGTCTCGTAGTCTGGGAGGAAACATTAACCGCACAATAAGATCCGGCGCCGCGCTAACTGTCTGCTCCGTGATGCAACGAGGAATCACAAGTCATCACAAGTGAATACCTTTCTGCGTAGTAAGGTAGTTACTTATTTAAGTACCTGTCTGATACCAGTATATTATATTCAATGTCTCCGGGGGTCACCCGGGCCTGGTGATCTGTAACACAGGTTATACCTTTAACAGACACCAGTCTCTTAATTGTAACATATTATATAATTTGTCCCGAGCGTACGGCGCGTCGCGTTCCGCGCGCGCCTCAAAGAGCCATCAGACCACCACAGATGGGGCCCAATAGGGCCGATGCCGATTCAGAGTCGCGGAGAACCTAACGGGTAACCGGGGCTCCGGCTCGACGTGCAGGAGAAGGAACGGGGTGGTTTTTAGTCAGTAAGAGTCTGACACTCCCTTCCGCCTCACCCAGGCGGGAGCAGTCATTCGTTGATTTTCCCCAATTAAAAAAAAAATTATATAATTTGTATTCGTAGAGTATTTTTGAGAAAATAAAGATTTATTATTATTATTATTTTATTATTTATTTTATACTTTATCGTATTGCACATAAAGATAAAGTAGTACCTAGGTACACATTGTAATAGTAATTTGAGTACAATGGGCGGTCGTATCACACGTAGCGATTTCTTCCAGACAACCTTTGGATGGAATTTTTGAAAAGAATCTGAGAATGGGTGCACAATAATCTGAAGGGAAAAAAAACAAAATTAGAAGATAAAAAACACAAATACAGTCAATGAAATTTACAAAAACCTAGATCCAATATACATATATTAAAATGATATGAAAATTAGATATACTACTATTAGTATTAATATATATTGTTTTAAATAAAGTAAATAACTAGGTTCCTTGTTAGTCATGTCTATTCCCTAAAAAACCAGCAATGCACTTGTACCTAACTCTGGCGTTGCTAGTTTCCATGCGCAGCGCCGCGCCGTCACGCCGATTGCTTATCATTAGGTGATCCGTCTTCTCGTTTGCCATGCCATCATTAAACGCAAACCCTTAACACTCCATTGCAAACATTCTAGCAGAATGTGAGTAGGTACCGCATGAATAATTCAAAATTTAAAACGAGTGTCTGTAAATTATCTTTGTAAATTAGCAACACTTTTCGTGATTGAGTATTTAGCGCTGGCAACACTCACATGAGCTCGTTTAGCACTATCATTAAGCTGGAAACTGCTAATATTCTGGCGGCAGATATGTAAGTACTAATATTATATCTAAGTCTGTTAACAATACTAAAATGAATAGAAATTGTGATTTTTTAGGTATTATGTAATTGGTCTGTCCTCATAATTATATAAGAAAATATGAGCATACCCATACCCAACTTTTTTTTACTACTAAATGCAATCATCCCACATAAATGCACGATTGGCGCACTGGCTTGGTACCTCTTGGTACTTGTACCTACAATTCCTGCACAGAACAGTCAAAATTGCAATTATACCAAAAATATTCATCTGGTCTGAACGAGTTAGGTTAGGTTAGCACCACGTAAAACGTCTTCCAAAGGGCCGGAACCACAGAAATATTAAAAATATTAAAACTTCTTTAATATATCGGTGGCCGGAACCCAGCCCCGTAAATGGAAGAGAAGTTTAGACAACATACGAAGTAATAATAATAGTCCAAGTATTATATTCATACATTAAAAATTGCCTGCCTCGTTGGCCGAGTGATCGCAAGTGCGACTGCCGGGCAAGGGGTCTCGAGTTCAATTACCGGGTCGGGCAAAGTATTACTGGGGCTTTTGAAAAATCTTAGTAATAGCACGGAGTTTGGAATTGTGCCCGGTATATAGCAACAGGCTCACCCCCTATTACATGGGACTCATAACATAAATAGTGAAAAGTGGGTGCTACATTTTAAGTTAAAAGCATGACTATTTATAACATAACAGTTATAAAAAATAGCCAAGCTAAATGAACAAGTTCACACGTACATTATGTAATTTCCCACTTAAAGAAGTTAAGAGTAATTCTAGCAAAGAGTTTAGTCTTGCGTTTCAATTCACGCTAGGAAGGAAGTCTGCATTAAAAGGATATTTGAGAAGTCATACAATGATGTGGTATTGACCTAGATGTGGAGGAACGGATTCTGACTATCAGGCCTAGGTTCGATTCTTATCATTTCGGAGTATGCAATTTTCTGATTATGGTTCTCAATTGCATCGGAAAATGTCGTTTTGGAGTGTCGTTTGTCGTTTTATGGTGATGACGACAATGCAGGTTAATCTAATAGATAGAATCTAAGTGTTTGGTGGCATAATGGGTTTTAGTATTATATAGTAATTTAGTATAAACTTCATTGTGAAGCCATATCACTGATTGGTTAAGTACATTGATTAAAACTTGCACTTCAAAAGAATATAGAAAACATTTTAATTAAAAGTACAACAGATATTTGTTAGTGTTGCAATAATTGGAAAAATCTTACCATTTGGGACCATTCCTTCATCTAGGTACCCCTTAAAAAAACATAGACTATATACGAATACAACATTGCGTAAAGGGTTAACTTGAAATAATAAACAAAATTGAATACAATTTTATTTATTTAAGCGAAATCTATACATACTGATCATATCACACAAACACTGTGGACAACATACATAATTACATATAGTTAATTCAATATTAGTTGGACGACTTTTTACATGTGTTTTAGGCAGTAAGGAGGACTATGGAAGACCAAAATAATAGGGGACAACTTGGGTAATCGGATAAGGAATCCTTTCCTATACCTGATTATTTAACTTAATTATTATTATTGCGGAAAACTAAAATACACTTTATTAATATAACTATACCAATAAAATATTGGTAAAATTATACTGAAAGGTATACCTTATTCCAAAAAGTAAATCATAATAAGTTTGAAGTCTGACTACAGTCGGCATACCTTTCTATTTCGTCGAATTTCTTCAATTAACTTTCAACTGTATCGCTTTGTAATAAAGTCGGAAATCTATTGCCTAAGACTCAGGTAGTTCTATGCAGCGTCGGTACTTATTAAATATTATATTTTAAAGAATATTTCATACAACACAAGCTATTAAAAAGTCGCCCAACAACCACTAAGTATCGGACACAGCGATGTGAAGTGAATCTATGCTATGATTGGAATGTATCATACAGTAAACCACGCCCACAAATGTTGGACCAATCACACGAAAGTTTGACCCATACATTGGCCACCAACATTTGTAGGCGCAGATGTACAATAATTACAGAAATGAAAATTTATTCTTACACTATAATACCACTATCCATACCATACACTGGAGTGCATAAAAAAGGTTAATTTTGTATCCCAATAAATATCTAATTCATTTATGACCTCTAAATCTGTTCAAAACTGGATAGTACTTCGATTAGTCACAAAAATTAACTAAAAAATTTTAAACATTGACTTTTAATTACATATCAGACCACGACATTGACAAAAAAAGGAATAAAAAAATTTAAATTATAATTACGGATAAAATTAAATGTATAGTTACTTAGTCAAAGTAAATATGTGCGAGATAGCATATTTAATATGTTATATCGCGTTACTTCATTAAAATATGCCAACAAAACCATAGAGCTTCGCGACAAAGCAACTTAGATTTTTTAAACAAATACACAGACTATATAACTTTTCTCAGTCGTATGTGCAATGGCACCTTTTCAAGACAACAACTTTGCTCTTTATAACATAAAATATACATAATTTGATTTTATCTAACACTTAGAAACCAATTTACTTCTACACCTACACAATAGACAGGGCCAACGTAATTTAAAGCAGTTATTGCATTTTATATTTTATTTTATGCATGATAAAAGTCACTAACACTTGCCAACTCCACGAAAGAGCATTTAAGCAGAGGGTTCATAAGAGGGCGCATCTTTTAAAGTTAAGATAAGGCGTGGACCACACGCTCTGTTTCTAAAATTAAGACCCTTCATTTAGCAGTCCCTCTTACAAGTAATATATCAATGTTGCTGTTTTATATGGTATAGATTAAAAAATAACATCACGCCTTTTATCCCCGAAGGGGCAGGCAGAGATGCACATTATGCCACTGTACAATGTAACACCCACTTTTCACTATTTATGTCATGAGTCCCATGTAATAGGGAGTGAGCCTAGTGCCATATACCGGGCACAATTCCTGACTCCGTGCTACTACTGAGAATATTTAAAAACCCAGTAATAATTTGCCCGACCCGGGTATCGAACCCGAGACCCCTTGCCCTGCAGTCGCACTTATGACCACTCGGCCAACGAGGTATAGATTACTGGTAAACTAATATTATGTTCATTGTAATGTGACTTTTATCTTGCATCGTTATTTTCACACGTATCCCGTCACAAGTGTTAAATAAGTACTTGTCATTAGTAACCAATTTGTCATGAGAAGTTTAATCTTTATTACAACTAGCGCACATACTCTGGGGTGCAAAATAATTAACATTTTACTCATATCCGATACAAACAAGAATAAGTTTTAAATATACGAAGGACCCGAACTTGCGAATTTTAACTCAGTGTAACAGCAATAGAGTCTTCTTTCTTTCGTCGTCGGTTTTCTGTATTGATGCTATGAAATATATCATACGACATACAATTTAAAGTTTATATTTAAATGACAACTTAATTGCTGGGTTAGAGCCGATGACCTTTATGCCTTTATGAATTTTGTTGACATTCATACATACAATAGTAAAAATGTAACAAATATTTTGCACGCCAGTGTAATAATATTAATAACATTTCCTACGAATCATTTACTAAAGGTGTATAACGTAAGTTAAACAGCACAAGTAGGACAATACATTTTTATAATATAGCAACATTTAGTTAGAAGATATCATGCATTCGATTAACATTTTTAAAGTGCTTCGTTTTGTTAGAGAATTTGATTAAATTCGTTTGAAGAGGAGGAATTAGAGCCTAGAGAAAGTGATAAAAGCCCTGTAATACGTAAACACATATATGCTTACGAAATATACTATACTTATTAGCCATAGGCACGAACCAATTGCTAAACAATTGTAGACTCTGTGGGACTTGACACAAAATCGAAAATACTCAACTCCGATTTGTGGATCCAATACAGACTTTCCTTTTAAGAATGAAAAGGGCGGTCGATTCAAAATCTCTGACTTGACATAAATCTGTTTGAACACCTAAACGGAACATATCTAGTATTTCAACCGCCGCAGTGTAAACGAGAGATGTTCTCCAATGAATTAAACAGACGATATCGACATTTAATTATTCAATAAATATTACATTCCCTCCTTCTTACTGCTATACAACCGACACATCTATCTATTTCACCGAGAATTCCAAACTGTACTTTATCCATAACAAATAGAGATTATTTCTCCTTGCACCGTTTCTATGGCACATTTTATCTTGTGATTTGTATGGATATACAGAAAATTGGCTCACGAAACACGTTCAAAAATGTCCAGCTTCAATTAAATAAGCACGATAATAAATCCAGTTTAAATATTTCCAATGTTTTAACCATTCAAAAAACTTTACACTGATCAATCAATAATGATATAAAAATGTTTATATAACATCTATAAATATAATATAAGATAAAGGTATAATAATAGATATGTAAGAAAGGCTTAAACTATCATAAAATAGCTTTTACAACAGCAACATACATTAACAGGGTTAGACTTGAAACCAACGGCTTTTAAGCTCTCAATTCTGAACAAGACCAAAATATCAATAAAATAAATCGTTACGTCCCAACACTATATTGTAGAGTAGTTCCTATGTTAAGTTTATAAGATAAAAACACTGGTTTGTATTTGAAATGACAAATGATAATATAGGTTACCTTTACCAATTTAGGTTGAAGTTTCAATAAGACTGATGGTTAAAAAAACTAAGGTTTGTATTGAAATTTATTGTGATAAGGGATGTTATTCATTACCAATACAGATATATAGAAGATATATTTACAAACCATTCGCATTGACATATATTTTTAAAATTTATCTTAGAAACTAAAAGCACAAGACAGTGTTGGGAATGAAAATATTAGACATAAAATCGATTCCAAAAGTAAACAGGGAAAGATAACATTTGAAGACTTTTTAAATCACGTAGAGGCCATTTTTATATATCTGTAAAATTACTTATATCACTTAAACAGCCACAAATAAACTCTAAAAATGATAATAGTATAAAGGCGGTTACTTCAATACCTAACACATACACCTCACGAACTATTAATAATATATAATAATTGATTTTACTTTATCCTTAATAATGATATTCTTAAGTTTTTGTTTGTAGAAGATATTTAATCTTAAAAAATACAACATTCAACACGGATTTGCGCTTTTTGAGAACAACGTCATCTAGCGTCCTAGATTAAGAACAGACGATTGATTGAGCGATATATTCGTGTTGAGTTGAACTTTTCACTAATGTGATTAAATATATTTCACAAACACAATTACCTACACAATGAAGATTATTTATTTAAAGTTAATTTGTAATATATTTTACATTATCACGGTAAATGCGTTAATGATTCACATCACTACGATCACTACACGAATATATTAAAAATACAACTAAATAAAATTGTCTTATAAATAAAACTGCGCTTTCAGCTGCTATTATGATGCGTATATTATAAAAAAAAGATTTCTCTAGATATATTAAACTATTTTCGAACATACCGATCGATGGATTGTTTTGATAAAAATATTTAGACTATATAGAATATAATTTTAATGATTTCTACGCATATAATGATAGATTAAGATATGAACTAAAATGGTTTTGCGTATAGAATGAAGCAGATCTAAATAAAATCGTATTATAATATTGTAAGTACATAAAACCTAGACAGAGAGACCTTGAGTGTGACGACCGACTGTAGAATATTGGGAAAACACTTAAAAATCAATTATAAAATTCATTTTACCTTAAATTTGGTAGTTTTCGAAGACTTTTCTTACAACGCCACTGAATATCAGTAGTGTTGTTTAATATTAAACAAAATATATGAGTTTAAAACAAAATTTTAATTCAAAATATGTCCCAATATTCTTTCAAATCGCAAACTAGATAATTATAATTACACTACAAACGATTCTTTATAAGCACGGCTTAAAATTTAAATAGTATAATATACTCATCTAAAGTTTACATTTTGATATTGCGTCCGGGAAGAATTTTCCCAATAAATCAGTATGGATAGAAGTTTTCACACAAAATGACACGAAAACTGGAGTATTATTAAATAAATTTTATAAATTACTTTGACTAAACAGTAGAATTTTGTCTTTATCTTAGATTGGCAACCCAACCACTCATAATATCTATAATAAGGAACAAATTCGACTCAAATTCTTGTGACATTTTGTTTGAAAACTAATATTGCTAGGATAATTACAACTAGAAGGTATGTATTGAAAAGGTTTAAGATAAATAATTAATCTTTAATATTATTTTTATAATAAGAATAACGAACTAATACTCTCGCGCCGCCATTTTGGTAGAAATTGTATGAGCGGGCTGGCAATACTTTTGTTTTGTTAATGTTGCCAGGTGATAAATACTTTTTCTACCAAAGATTGTGACGTTGAAGTGGCATAATACCGTTTCCGTAGTTTACATCTTATGTTGTGTGTGGGCGTTGTGACGACGTTTATTCCCCAGTGTCTACCCAGTTTGCTTCTTCGGCTATTCTGTCCATGCAGTTGCATAAGAATTGGTACTGAAATTAAAATGAAGCAAATTAGAAAAACATTAGGAAATGATTATAAAACTTACTTTTAAGTGTTTAGGATAAATTAGAATTAAAAATCGCTTTTATAAAATTGTATGTGGTTAAGATGCTAGTACTACTATTAGAAGTACATTTACCTATATTAATTTAACATCAGAGAATTTTTACATGTCTGTAATTTATTTTTTAATTATCAATTTCTTTGGTGGAGAGAAGAAGAATAATACTTACATATGGCGTATAGAGTGTGAGGGTACGAGTGTGATTGTCATTTCTAGTATACGTGATACGTGCGGCGGCGGCCTCGTCATCAGCGCGCCAGTCCCTGACGTTCCTCCACGGTATGTCGGCGGCGGGCGCGGCGGGGCGCGGGCCCTCGGCGTCGGGCGGCTGCAGCGCCAGGCCGGGCCAGCCCAGCAGCACGCACAGCGCGGTGCCGGCGCGGCACTCCGACCGCTCCGCTGCGGCCGCCGGGAACGACACGTGGCCGTACCCCGGCAGGCTGCGCGCCAAGGACAGATAGTCCGCCGCCCTTCTAACGTCTTGCAATGCTTTTAATTGATACAGCCGCGCTCCTGCCACACATACTCCGCGGTTCACGTCTTCTACAGCCTAGAAAAGTAATTGAAGAACAATAAGTGACTAAATAAATTATCTGTATATTAAATTAGTAAATCAGGTGATCCCTCGACTGATTTGGTGCAAACACCAAGCTTTGAACTATGAACTGACCTGCCAAAATATAAACGCGGCGGCGGTAGAATCCTCAGCGACGACAGATATTTCAGTGCGAGGGTTGAACAGCCATTTGCGTATTGAGAGACAACTGCTGGAAGCCGTCGAGTAGTTCTGTATGTATAGCGAGTGAGGACACTCGTTCGGTTGGAGTTTACGTTCTGAAAACATTGTGTCAATCTTTAACACAAAGTTCTTGAGCAATGCTAAAGACATTAAATGGAAAATCTTTTTGAATAGGTGTGAGGACTTACCAAAGTTATACTCAACGATCTCGAATAAATAGAAATATTTCTGCACCGACTTCGATAATCCAATCTTTTCACAAACGGCTCTGTACACGTCATCAGCGTTCGTAGACTTGAGGACACTGACTGTGACCACCTCCTTGTCAGGGAGCAGGACCTTCAAGTCTACTGGGGTGGGGTTTGAGGAGTCATCCGAATCTGTTAGGAATTCTTGGACAGCATCTGATTCTGCTATCACTCGGACTGCGCATACCTAGAATGAAGACAATTTGAAACCGTGATTATTCGCCAAAACATTGGAGCACCGATTGTTAAGTTAGTTGATTAAATAATAATATTAGCTAACCTTTTCTAAATACTGTTCAAGTCCTCTCCTCCTGCCATCCAACTGTTGCTCACTTAATGTGAACGGCCATTTGCCCGGTAGTTTAGGGAAGTTGAAACCTGAAATTAGAGGACAAATATTTTTTGACTTTTCAAAGGCATTTGTTGTAAAGTGTTGCTTTAAAATTTTGGATAGTTTAGTAAATTGGACAACTTTGTTCTTTAATAACAAAATAATTAAAATTCATGTCCAAGTGTTAGGAAGATTGCAGATAGAAATCAAACAGGGCTACCACAAGGTAACATACTAGGTCCTATTTTACAAACAGCGTAATTTACCTAAAAATTCCTTTCTAAGAGTGTGATGTAACGCCGCGAATTCTCTGTACCGTCTGCTACATAGGTGTCTGCCTGCCATGTGTACGTTGAAGGCAACGTACGACCTCCCTGTATTCCTCTCCATCACTATACGATAGTCCGGGATGGATACAGGGAGGGAACGTTTGTCGGTGTAGTCGTAACGTTGGTACACTGTGGCGCGGGAGTTGGCCGCACCGCCGATGACGCCCACAGGCGCTGAACCGTCGTCGCATGGCTCTAGGCGTTCTGCTTCCTAGAATAGAAAGTTCAATAAACTATAAAATACTAGCGGACCCGACAGACGTTGTCCTGCATATCCATTTGAATTTATAAACAAAAATTCATTCAAATCAGTTCAGCCGTTTAGGATAACTAACCTAGACACTGACTGCAGCGCCATCTGCCGGGCTGATTTGTGAAAAATCGGTTAAGCCGTTTAGGCGGAGTTCAATGACATACACATACACAATATAATAATTATACATATAATTATATATTATATATAATATATATAATTATATATACAGCGACATGCGACATGCGACGACATGATAATCTTTATATTATAAAGATATAATCTTTATATTATAAAGATTATCATGTCGTATGTCCTTCACGATTTAATTGTTACGCCTACTTTTTACTTGTTAAATACGGTATAACCCTTTTACACAACAAACGCGAACTCTGATAGTTGACTGGGCTGGATATTACCAATTTTATCTATACGTTATTACGACAACGATTTATTTCAATTAAATACAACTAAAATAATCTCATTTTTAACGGGAAATCCATAAAGCACGCGTCAACATTTCCGACAATAATGCTCTGATGACAAATTACTATGTAATGAGTATCCAATTGCTGATGACCTTGGGAATACCGTAAACGGCAATTAGTTAATTGATATTGTATATGAATCACTGGAAAAGTGACATCCCACGCCATAACTATTTCTATCGCATCAGTAGTGTAGTTAGATTAGTTTTGGAGGATATAGAATCAAGCATACGGGTTTATCGATCCGAATCCTACGTATAAAATATTCATTGTTACTACTTCATGTTATTACGCGTTAACTGCTATCGATTGAGACGTTCCAGAAGGATATTAAAGCTTTATGGATGGCGTTTGATAAGAATAATAGCCACCTTGCTTTTTTAAAGGCGGGCTTGAAGCCAATAAACACCGGATTTTATTAGAAAAAATATGATTGGAAACGCAGTAAGGATTATATCGTGGACCTCATTAACGTTCATTAATCATTAAACTTGCAGGGCATGACCCAACTAGATGAAATAATGATATAATTTTCCTTACAAATTGGAGGGTCACAAATTCTGGACAACCAATGAGCGATGGCATATGATAGCAAAAAAAATATTTGAGATCCATTAAGAGCGGATGCTCTATAAGTGCACTTACTCTTTGCGTGACAGAGATGACGGTGAGAGTGAGACAGTCGCCTCCAGACTTGATGAGGTCCACCACTTGTCTGTGTGTGGACCCTTCGACGTTGACGCCATTGCTGTAACAAAAGAGAAGTAACAATGTTATAATTGATCATTAAAATACAACAGATCGTCTTACATGTTGTTATACACAAATAATATAGATCATAATTTTGACCTAAACAGAAAGCCATTCTGGATTTTAACTAGTTATTAAATCATTACTATGGCCTCATCTTATAACGGGAACTAAACTAAATATTTCCCAAGAATCCATGCTATTACAAGTTTATACACAGCATGTATTTATTTTCGAAAATATAGGTGTTTACGATGACATTCTCTTTTAAAATCTTCAAATGTAGCATGATAAAGCAGGCTTATTAATAAAATTATGCATAAGTGATTGGACCAACAAAGAGCAGTCGTTTATTGGCGAGCTAATAATACATACTTACATATTATATTATTATATCGACTTGTTATCAATATCGAGTTGAACACAGATGTTGTTCAAATTGTACGTTTTATGCAGTTTTGTAGAATAATGAAGATTTAAAGCGGCGCAAAAAGTTTATCTTCACAAAGAGTAGGTACAGGAATTTAAACTGGTTACTATAAGATTTGCTCTTTATTTCAGACTTATATTTTGACTTAACCGTATCCGTATCTCGGTCTACACATTATCTGTAGAGAGTAAGAATAACTAAGGCAGGTATACTTAAGCGACATAAAAAATATTGAGGTAAGCAAAAGAACGCGCTAAGCAATCATTATAGTCCTCTAATTATCAAAAAAAATGTTATTACGAAGCCTACAAAAACAATAACCCAGGGCAAAAGGCTATAGGAAAAATTAAGAAAATAACAACACACCCGAGTATCGTGATTCCAGTATTTTTAAAACACATTACATCATACACTGCCGCTTTGTTTACACACAGAACCGCGACCGGCCAGTGCAAACGGGACATGTATACCAAACAGTGCGTATTAACCAATATCTATTTATATAAGGCTTTTGTTTCTCTTGCGATTATCTCCGCCAGATAAGAGCTATTCGATAAAACATTGAAGCTCTTGTTTTTAAAGGTCAAGCAGGAAGAATGCTTGTTTGGCATAATCTAGTAGGTGCCTATGTAGGTAGATTTTATTGTGTGTTCTTGAATCTGTTCAATATTCAAGTTTTATATGCTTCATGGAAAAAATTGTCACAATCATGTTAATAGCTGTCTTTTACTCCCAAAAGATACTAAAGGACCAACACCAAAGATGGACCAAAGGACCAGAAACGACAGTAGACATTATCTCAAACATAAAGTCCACTTAGTCAATTAAAATATATAGCTGAGGGCTTAGTGACGTAAAAACTGGTACAAAGCCCACAGCTAAATTACGATTAGTCTCGACACCATAAACATATCTACATCATCAGGTAAAAGAGATATAGTGAAACAAATAACCTCTAAAACTCCAACACATTTTTATACGCAGATAAAATTAATATAATCTGGTTCTGAGGTCAGGTCAAGGCGAATAAAAAATGATATAACATAATATTAATATCTACGCGCAGTATGATAAGCAGCTAGCGAATTAGTACTGTGAAATGATTTACTGACGGACGTAGATGATTTACGTAGCTACAAATGGTTATTTGTTTCAATTTTAGATTTATAGAACGCTATTTATCAAAGGACCATTCTTTTTAACCTCTTTGAAAGATTATAAAAATAATTTCATACACTAGTCCTTTTTTATATTGAGTACTAAGGTATTGCTGTGCCCTTTGCTATGCTCAAGTTTGTTTAACTCCCTATATTAACACATGCCCTATTGTGTTTATTTAATACAAAATCGATATTCAAACTACATCGAAACTTGTTAAGTATTCTGAATAAAAATCATCAATGTCATGTCTTTATGATTGAGGATACCTAGGCTAGTTGTAGAACTACTCAAGTACTTTTCGTCTTATCTCGTGATTCCTTTCAATTATCAATATTTTTACAAGTTAAATGTACATTTACCTAGCATCCTTCGCAGCATCTTCAGTCTCCAAATCATAAATCTCAAAGTCTGTGGTTGCACAATAATAAAAACAGTATCGAAAGCTTCCAACTCCGCCTCTTTGGACCGACATTGTGTCCCACACTATCACATTGACACACACACCACAATCTTGCTATGTACAGGTACAGGTAACTACACACGTAAGTATGCATAAAAACTATATGAATCACAAAAACTTTCAACTCCTTTTAGGGAGAAACAAAACCAGAACTAGCTATGTGAAACTTTATAAACTGTCGAATGATTTGGAGCTGTATAGCTATTTAAAATCTTACACTTTTCACTATGCACTTCGTAGTAAATAACTACTTATAACAAGCATGTACACACGCGCGAACAGAAACACTAACAAACTACTAATGATCATTAATTAGATTTGTTTTAACAATAAATATTGATATTTGAATTGCGACGTTGAATTATATGGGTCATGTCCGTTGATGACAGTTGATTAGATGCAGTTCTGACCTCTAAACATAAATAGGTTATAAGGTAGTTGTTTGATGGTTAAATCGGATATCATTAATTGAATACGCAATATGGTTGCATGTTACATCAGTGGCAAAAGGCCCTAAGAGCACATAACCTTAGGAACTGATGCCTATGTATTTCAATCAGCTAGCAATTACGTTACCAAGACATTACAACTTGACATTCAGTTGTCTCTTTGAATTAATTGATTGACTATTGTACGTAGTCGGGCGATTGGAATTCACTTCCCTGTTTTTTTCCTATTACTTACTCCCGTTTACAAGTTTGTATTTTGCCAAAGGATCTTTCCAGACTTTTTTGCACAGCTGGGAAAGTTGTATTATTTTAATCTTCCACGTTTAAACTTCGACCCTTACTAGACGGACAGTGACCTTATCCTTTCAAGATCATTTTTTGCAACATCGCTTCAAGTTCGGTGGTGCGGATCAAAGGACCGAAAAGGACCAGACGAAGATAAAAAGGGGCGTTTTATATTTAAAAGAAAACGTACTTTCTAATAATAATAATAAACGCCCCTTTTTATGAAATGAATTGAACCCATTATCATTACTGGGAGTGTTAAATTTCTTGTCTATTAGATAATGGGAATATAGGTTATTAGAGTAGTATTGCAATCATGAGCTATTTAGTTAGACAACCGGTTTGAACTCGCGGCTGCCGTGAACTTTGATTGTGTGTCCACGAGTCGAGGTTGAGGGCAGATAACAGTTCCTTGCCGAAAATTGGAAACTCCGTCGTAGGACCTGAGATCTAAGCTCGTCGTAAGTCGCGTCTAGACATAGGCGTTAGGGTCCATGAGAAATTCCACACGAACGGTAGGTGCTAAGGACCTAACATAAAGTTCAACATATGTAGTTAACCATGAAATCTACTAAGAAAAAAATAATTACAGTAATTACTTTTATTTCTAGAAGACATATTTCTATTTACGAAAATGTTCTTATCCTCTCCCTTTTTTAATAGGCACTTCACGTAATTGAAAATAAGGCACACGTAAAACATGAAATGCCATTTGACTACAAAAGAAAATCACGAAATCACAAGGATAATAGGGAACATACTTCAAAGCTGTCAACAATACGATGAGACTGAGGTCAAAACCACAAAATGGAAAATAAATTATGTTGTTTATAACACACTTGAAAAGCATACGTAATAAGTATAATAACTACGTACAATTTCGCAAAACATTGTATTACGGAAAATATTGATGATAAAAATCATGTTGTAGTTGCTTGTTATTTCCGTATATAGCAATTAAAAAGTTATAAATAAAGATTTGCAGATTGTGGAATTTATTTTTAATATTTATCCTCTTCATATCAAAGCAGGATAAATGCTTGTTCCAATGCATTTTTGTTTTAAAAGATCGTTTATTTTCGTTCTAGACATTTAGGCAGCAATTACTTGAAGATTAAGACAGATCTAACGCTTTCATTCGAGATTAATAGTCGTCTGGGGACACGCCTACAAGACGCGTCACAAACTCGTAAGTTTATACTAGCAGTCACTTTACGTGGGTCGATAGCGATACTTACCGAAAAATTGAGGAACACTTACATACAAATCCATCGTAAAGCAACCGAATGGATCCGTAAAATGCTTTTGAGGTCGTCACTTGGGACCGATACCAAAGACCTCAAACTCCTTCGTTGATATTGAAAGGGATCCGAATCCATTTAGATCTTTGAAACGAGCCTAAACATCGAGTGTAAGTCGACGTTACGTTAGCATCATGAGTACTTTCTAATAGATCGTGGTAGATAAACGGAACTACACAGACAGACTGCTTATCTAAATGAAAATGCACGACTAAAAATAACTAAGTTTGATTCTCAAATTGTTTCATTTAGAATCAGAAGTATTATAAAGTAAACCAATAGTTACATATGTCATAAAAGTAAACCAACATACCTAGAATCCAGCAGTGTGTATCTTCCTTTGCCAGTTTCATTCCGTTGAAACTTTGGTTCGTACAAGCAGTGCATATTGTTAAACATTTTGTATCACTACCACCACTTTGGGTCAACAACACCCTGATACTAGAATCCAGATTAATACTTTTTTATTGGTAGAAAAGCCACCACAGGACACTTCCGCAACGCAAATCTAAAGTGACCAAGTTCGTTCGTCTTGTTCCGGTGTCAAAGCAACTTTAAAACAGCTTCCACATTGTTGAAACTTGGTCAAAATAAAATTATATAATAAGACTCGCTCGACTTGATTATCACGTCATACATGTTATAATAATAAAAGAAAGTTAGTAATACGCTCGGTATTGGAGTGTTTTAAATCGTCTTGTTGATTTAGGAGCCGTAAAGGTCATACGAGTATGTGAAGAGCAACAAAAAGTAATTGAGTTATTCTGAGAAATTGAGGTAGGGCTTATGTTTGGATTTGTGTGGAGCCTTTAAATATTAGAATAACATGATGAGAATATTATATGAGATGAGAAAACTTTACATTTGGAAGTTTCGTGAGAAAACGATAAGATGAATTAAAGCCTCATTAGTCAAACAAAATGCCACACACCACTACATGGCGGAATAAACAACGCAGTTTCTCGTATAAGACCTTCACATAAAGCCCAAGTTCGATTAGCTAACAAATATTAACACAGCAGAAATATCCAAATTCATTGAGACGCCTTATGTCATCATAAGTCCTTATAAACAGTGTTGTCGTGGGACGAACATAAAACAAATTAATCCGGCTCTAAGGACCATGTAATATGGAACCACTTTCACAGATGAAACGCTTTCTCTGGCGCGACAATTACATATACTTAGTTTGTTGTTTTCGTCAGACTGTGAAATATGTGTGGAAAAGAACAAAAGGCTGCAAATGGTAGCTTAACGAGGCTTGTTGTACAATGGAACTTCGTGGGTACAATAAGGTTAGAAGATAGATGGTAGTTGCTTAATAGGTGCTAACATAACCATGGTTACAAGCAAACTATCAGTTGGTTCTTTCATAGTCGCTTAGGGGAACCGAAGTTACCAAAGGCTTTGCAATAGTTTATTATTGTTTTGTCAGCTTGTTTTCGATAACTAATAATAATATTTCCAAGTTTGTTCGGTTATTATTTGAGAAAACATTTGGAGATTCAATCAATAAGTTGGAAACATTCTCATATAGAGGTATGTTATTTATATCTGTCGACAGGACAACGAGTACAATTATAGAAAATCGACTACTAGGTTTTGGGAACGAAAATGAAGATATAAGGTAGGAGATAGTTACAAATTATACCTAAGAGCAGATGATACGGCAATTAGATTTTAAAACTTATACTAGCATAAAGAAAACTTTAAATGACCATTTCTTCACACAGCCAAATATTGCGTCCATCCAAGATTTACACAACACAATCCACTGGAGGTTTACAATGAAATTATTCAATTGGATCATCTGTGCTATTGAAATGGGTCATTGTAGCACAACACCGAATTGATAAAGCCCCTGAACTACATGTTGGAAGCCGAAATTTCTTGGTCAGTGGGGCATTGTCACAATTATTGGAGCACAATGGATTACACGACAGAGGATTATTGTGGAGTGGGAGTGAGGTTACCGAAGGCCCAATAACATCCCACACGCCACACCAATCCCCGAATCCCTAACAATCCTTAAATTTCTAATTTCTAAAAGGCCGGTTACGCATTTGTAACACCTTTGGAGTTTTGGATGTCTATAGGCGGCGCTGATTTCTTACCATCAGCTGATCCGTCTGCTCGTTTACCGGCTTATTTCGTAAAAAATCATGAAACTATTAAGTCTTATTCAATTTTCTAAAACAAAATTATTATGTAAGAATCACGTTTCCAACAGATTATTTTCATTGAAATAGATTGCTACAATTAAGTTAGCCTTTGACCCCTCCCATGCACAATAAAAGCAGCGTGATTGCAGATAAGAAAATCAATTAAATAGTTTCCAATAACTATAATCAATTAACAAGGCAGCATCCTAAACAGACACACGTGTTCCGCTACTATGCAATAGTAGGAGCCTCTTGCATTCATGTGTTATCATGCAATATTATTTACTGCACTGCACAAGACCACCATGACTATATCAAGGTGATTTTCTGGTGTAAAACGTTATGCAAAGTCATATAATTTTGCGGCACAATGCCATATTCAAATGTTTTTAACATCCTTACTAATATTATAAATCTGAAAGTGAGTTTGTTTGTTTGTTTGTTCCACCTTCACGCCGTAACTACTCAACCAATTGCTTTGAATTTTTGCAGACGTAAAGTTAGAAGTCCGGATTAAATAATAGGGTACTTTTTATCCCGGAAAAATTTGATATTCCCGAGGGAAAACAAAAGTATTGGTATAGATGGCGCTGTGTGTATTGGTATATGTCACATTGGCTTTTTATCCTTTTGTGACGCGAGCGAAGCCGCGGGTAAAAGCTAGTTAGACATATTTACAAAAAAAGATATACAGAAAAATACTTTAAAAGATACCATAAAAGGTAACTTAGTAATGAGAACTCAAGAATTGGTGCTACCATACAACTTGAAATGTTTAGATCCAAACACAGAGCCACCATTACTTTTTACGATAATCTAATTTAGATAAAAGCTTCCAAAGTACAAGAACTGATAATTTTAGCCCAAAATCCAAATTACCATTAAAAAGAGATAAGTGTATACTCACAACAAATCAGTACAAAAAAGGCAAACAACATTAATAAATGAACACAACTAACTAATATTGTTAATTAGCAAGAGTAAATGGACAGCGAAAGTGACCAGTGGCGTTCACCGATAAAAGTGCACTATTGGACATTATCACCAGCTATTGTTATAACAACAACTAATAGATACGTCATTTCGCAATAACAACCATTTTATTGGTCTCTGCTAACATGTCCTTTGAAGAGGACGAGGAATATATGTCAAGAGGCTGATATGAAATGATTTCAATTTGAACATTGGGACATTTGACAAGGGTGCAATTTGCTTTGATCAAGAAAACTGACAAAGGTAAAAGACTTAATAGAACGAGTACAATGAAAAGGGCATTGTGTGAGAGAAGTCTGTTCAGTTACGTTAACTGCTACAGCTAAACAAAATGTTATTTATCTTTTTATTGCATACAAAACGTTGATTCCATTGCCAATACTACGTTGGCACAAACTAAAACCACGAGTTTTGTTGTTAGTTTCGAAGGTTCACGCTATTTACGGGACAGAATAGATTTAAATATTTATTTTGGAGATGGATATCGATCATCTCACGGTAACAGAGTTATTGCAAACATACTGGTACTCAGTTCCCTTTTGAATCAGTAATGGTGACTGACATCTGCCCACACATCTCAAGTGCTCTGAACAATCAATGAGGGAACTATTGTTGCTATTCAGATCCGTCCAACCGTATGGAAATTTGAAATGGCGATAACCTCTTACTACGTTGTCATACAAGACATACATTTTCAGCCTAAAATTAGCATTTGACAAACGGTCAAAATGAGCTGAACAATTTGCAAAAGCGAATGACCTTACAAAGCTACTAATTTTAGTCACAGCATTAGAAAAACCATCCTCAATCAATCTTGCGGACGCTAAAATAAACATCATTAAAATCTGCCCAGTTGTTCTGGAGTTATGAGCCCGCAGACTGACACTAACACCAAAAAGTTTTATGGCTTAACAATACAGGCGTTGTGTAGGTGTGGGTTGTTTATCAGTTTGGGTTTAAATATAGGATACACCCACCCCTGTCTGAGCCTCCTACGGATGAAGACAGAGATAGTTCTACAAAGTTTGATAAACATTATAAGGACTCAATCGTACAAGCTTTTAAAGTCCGTTCATTCTCATACAATCTACAAGAGTTTGCCATGTATGGTATACTTGATTGACACTGGAGTGCAACATATTAGCTTCGATATAGAAGACAAGTTGTCGTTATGAAGAAATAGTTACTTTGATCTTATATTAAACAATAAACATTCCTTTTCAAAAGGAATGAAGCTGAATTTATTTCAATTATTCAAGATCCAATACACTAGCATCGCAGTTAAGTTATTTTCACAAAGCAAATATCTTCTTACTCCCGAGATACGACGTCCATTCTTTGTAACAAAGACGTCAAAGTTATTACCCTTCTCTTTTTAATGTCTCTCTCGTAATAACATTTTATTAAGAACTTACCGACATCTCATAAAACGTGATATTAAGAAATGTAGCAATGGGAGAAATTAATGGAATGTCAACGCGCGGAAATTGTCTCCGATATAAAAGGGCATTTTTATTATCATACAAAGATGGAGACAATTACTGAACTACTTTTATTTCCAGTTACTATTGAAATGCAATTAATGCATGAGTCTTGGAATTCATGACTATTTTAGTTTATTCAGAGAAATTGCTAAGCCCATTCTGCTAATTCATCAGACCATGTAGCCATGATTATAAAATATGCGAATAAGGCAGATAAAATTGTTACAATGATTGACACAGTAAATGCTACACAGGTTATTAGTGATTACAAAGCGTGACGACCACCTAAGTATTCTGACAGGTGTTTAAAACAAAACATGGGTACTTAAGTCGAGCATTCTCTTAGGCTCACTTCTCAAGTAAATGAGAAGTGTTCCAAGTAGGACGGAGCTGATAATGCAATAAAACATAATGCATGATTGTGAAACTTTTTGCTGCATTGGCGATGGTGAAAATTAAAGAATGGCTCTAGATTTCTTTACAATATGGCTTCTGAGGCAGTGTGCTGAATACTAGATTATACGCTTTGACAGACAAGTAAAAAATTTGTGGAAAATCTCGAAGGTTATTTAATAGCATTTATTATTGATAGGCTTCTCTGTGCCCATTATATCATGTAATGGAAAGCGATCAAGCGTTCGTCGGTAGCAAGGAACTGCATAATTGATTCCTATCAAAGTTTCAGCTCGTTCTGTTACATTTGCAAAGCTGATCTTAGACGAGATCCGCAACAATTTATAATTGGACCAGTTGCTTCTAATGAACAAAGCCAAACTACACGTAGTTTAGGAGTTGCTTAGTAAGTGGAATACTTCAAAATATCGCATCGCTTGTAAACTTTTCAGGTAAAGCAGGGAAGGGTTGTTAAAACTGTCATCTAGTCCTGTTACAAGTAAAGCGACCAATACTTGGAGAGCTGTGGATTTTCTAAAATGGCTTCTTATCATTGGCAACCCTATGCAGGCACACACGTGCCCCAGTTAACAAGTGCAGTGCAGCAATAGTTGTATTGATTAATAACGTCTATTGCGATACAATTACCAATCGTAATAACCCTCATTTTTACATCGATGACTGTAATTAGAAGTATTTGAGAATCTGCTTCCGATATGCTATCAGCTATTTGAACAAGATAAACACTTGAACCTGATCGCAAATACTTGGTGATGATGTTATAAAATGATTAATTCTTAAAATTCCTTTCATAATTTTGTTTACTAAAGAAATAAACGTCAGATGGACTCTCCGAGGCCTTTACCCGCCAGTTACTTGAACCGAATGAGAACGTTTATCGAGGACGCATGTTTTTCTAATTTCCTTTCTCTTGTTTGTTTTACAGATCAATTATGCAAACAAAACCTCTTTCAGGAAACAATAAATAACAGTAAAAACTAGTTTATAACTCCTAGTTCTTTAACTCCTTACGAATACTATACTAGAAGCAAAAGTGGCTTCATTCGTAACAAATCAATTTGATGGATTCATTGTACTAATGGATCAATTACGATCAATAGATCGGGAGTGGTTGCTTGTCTCAGACAATTACTGCGTGTTCACGCTAATGTGAGTCCTACAATGATTACAATTATATGAACGATGGACGTGGAACCGTCCAGAAACAGGACCCTGGAAAGAAAGATTCTGCTGATTTTAGACTAGGATCATTTTTCTCCAAAGCAGACGATCCTTGTTCGTAAAGAAAGTGTTTTCCTTGTAATAAAAAAACAGTAATTTTCATAGCAATTTTTATGTGTGTTCTAAAGTCATAAGATTAAATAACAACACAAAGTTGATTAGCAAAGAAAAGGCCGTAAAATCTTTATCAGCAATAATATTTATTGGATGAAAGACGTTGATGCAATATCTGTTTTTACTATGGAATGATTTATTGCTTGAAAATTAATACGATGTTTCATCACGGTTGTAGGTTCTGTAGTAGCAAATTTTAATTAGGCGTTTCATTTAATATTTTGGGTGTATTTTTTATTTGATCTTAATATAATCCTAAGAAACCTATGATCGTGCAGAATTTAGCCATTCCTAAAAAACATTATCAAAGCTCAAAGAGGTACTGAAGCAATTTCGGGCCCCGACACTTTCTTTGAATTTTACTTGATATGAAGAGTGAAATTGAGTAGATCCTAAACTCCAAGAATTTTAGTCCATACTTTAGGAAATTATTTTCATGGATATACTAACTTATAAGTAGACAGATAGAGCAGAATAGGAAGGACCTATGTACAATTACTAAGTTACTAGACATTTATTTCGCAGTCGTAGGCTCTTAGGGTAGGTTTTTATTAGGTAGGTTTAGTAATTAAGTAGTATAGTATTGTCTGTCAATACCTACTTTGTAGGCAAGTAGAAATGTTGATAACTTGGTAACTGAGAACTTTTTTTTTTTTTTTTTTTTTATGGGGGGAAATCCTCATGGACTGCCTCCGCCTGGGGAAAGGCGGAGGGGTGTGCCGGACTCTTACCGGCTAAAACCACCCCAGTGTCTCCTCACACGTGCGTGCGGGGCCACGGGAGTCCAAATTCATCCGCAGCCCCGCATTACAGTGCCGGCCCGTATGTCAGGGCCCCGTCACCTGCACGGAGCAGTGCACCACGTGCATCGCCTCAAAGGCGCACGCCGACACCCGCGCGCGCCTTCGACTCGGGTCTTTGAAGTCGGGGGCGAGGACTTCCCCAAGTCCTTCGCCCCTGGACCCATTTATGGGGGCCGGAAGAGGGCGTTGTCGGCCCTTCTCCTACGCCCGGTGCGCCTTCTGCGGTTGGGAAAGGAAGTCAGTAAGATCTCCCTCTCCCGTTCCGCAGTTTCCTTCTGCGACATCACATCCTCGCAGAAAGACACCACCGCGTCCCACGACTCTGCGCTGTCCACCATCTTCCGCACTACGGCCGGCAGCGACAGATCGCTTCCTACTTCATTTCTGAGGACACGGCGCTGCTCCTCCCAAGCTACACACTCGGCGAGCGTGTGTTGCGCCGTGTCCTCCCCGCAATGGACGCAGTGGTGGCACCGGGCGTCCGGCTCCCTCTCTATGCGGCACAGGTACTTGCCGAAGCAGCCGTGCCCCGACAGCACCTGCGTCACTCTAAACGACAGGGAGCCGTGCTTCCTCCCAAGCCAGTCGTCGAGTACTGGCCGGATCGCCTCGACGGTAGCGAGGCCGGCGGTGGGGCGCAAAAGCCTTTGCCGCCATTCCGCCACCAAGACCTGACGGAGCTCCTCTCGGCGCCGCTCGATTTGGCGCTGCACCGGCCTCGAGCCCCGTGTCCGCTCTTCCTCGCGCCATCGGTATAGTGACGCGAGTACTTTCGCCTCTAGGTCCCAGGGCGGGGATCCGGCCAGGACGCAAGCCGCCTCGTAGGAAATCGTGCGATACCCGCGGACGACTCTGACAGCCATCACCCTCTGCGGTTTTTTCAGAATAGCGAGAGTGTTGGCCGTCAAGTCTAATGCCCACACAGGGGCCCCGTACAGGGCCATGGATCGCACGATTCCCACATACAGCCGCCTACAGGCGGCGCTCGGGCCCCCCAAGTTGGGAAGCAACGTTGAAAGCGCGCCCGTCGCACCCATCAGTTTGGGCGCCAGCCGCCGGAAATGGGGTCCGAATTCCCATCGGCTGTCGAGCACCAATCCCAGATATTTCATGGTGGACTCGACAGCTATGCGAGCCCCGCTGACCACGATTTCCGATCCCGGCGCTGGTGCACGTCGGGGGCCGTGGAACACCATGGCCTCCGATTTGTTCAGGGCCACCTCCAGGCCCAGGCGCCGGATGCGGTTCACAACCTGTGACACCGCAGCCGTGGCTATCAACGTCGCCTCCCTATGCGAGCTCCCCCGGGCGGTTACGAGCGTGTCGTCCGCATAACACGTCAAGTCAGCGCCCAAAGGGAGCTCACCTCTCAGCACCCAGTCGTACCCAATGTTCCACAGGAGTGGCCCTAAGACCGATCCCTGTGGAACACCGCAAGACATGAGGTGCCGACCGACACCGTCACGTCCCCGATAGGTGACACACCTGCCCTCCAAAAAAGCCCCTACTATACGGCGGAGGTAGAGAGGCACGCGATGGTATTTTAGTGCCTCTCGAATACAACTCCAGGGTAGGGTATTGAATGCATTGGAGATGTCCAAAGACACCGCCAGTACCACCCCACCCTGGGACACCGTCTCTTCCACCAGGGTCCTCACGCGCATGATGGCGTCTATGGTGGAGCGCCCCTCACGGAAACCAAATTGGTTGTCGTCCAGGTTCGGTCCTTCTCTGCACAAGTGGCTCACGAGGCGATTTGCGATAATACGCTCGAAAAGTTTGCCCGCCTCGTCGAGCAGCACTATGGGCCGATACGCGGATGGCGAGTCCGCAGGGCGCCCCTCCTTCCTGAGCAGGACCAGTTTTCCCTCCTTCCACACACTGGGGAACTGACCTCGCTCGAGACATGCCGTGAGAAGCCCTCTCAGCTGGGGCTCTAGAACCTTCATAGCCAGGACGAGAGCCCGACCAGGAACGCCGTCGGGTCCGGGCGCTGTGTTCTTAGCCCGGAGTCGCAACACGGCTGCTCTCGTCTCTGCTTCTGTCACCTCGGGGACGTCGGTGGTCTCTTCTTCGGGACAGTCTGTAGCAGACGGCGAAGCCATCACCGGGGGAACGTGCTCTGCTCGCTCTGGGAAGAGAGCTGATACAACTGCCTCTAGCAACTGGGGTTGCATACTCTGGGCTAGTGGAGGCGCCCAGGGACGCAACTTGCCCCGTACCCAACGGTAGGGCCGCCCCCACGGATCCCGATCTAAGGACCCCAGCAGCTCCTCCCTAGCACGCGACTTTGAATCGGCGATGGCCAGCCGCAGAGTCTCCTTAGACGTGCGGTACACCTCGTACAGCGCATCCTCCTCGTTGGAATCCCGTCGACGTCGTCTCCGGTATCGGGTGTACCGGCGGCGAGCCGCAACGCACGTTACGCGCAACTGCGCGATCTCGTCCGTCCACCAGTACACCTGGCGCCTTGCGGACTGTTGGCGAATACGAGGCATAGACGCGTCGCAGATCTGCGTCATCGCCCCCGAAACCACAGCGCCATCGATTCGACGTCGACGGGGCCGTCTGTCGTCGACTCCCAGACCCAGGACTGGATTAAGGCAGCTTCTTCGAGTAGTTCCCTGTCGATGCGCTTGAGCGCCCAACGCGGGCCGTCGTTAATCGGGGTTGCTGGATGGCGGCCGGTAGCGGTCTGGGCAGAGACGTCGAATCGAATATACCGATGGTCCGATAGCGTCTCCACCTCTACGGCGACTCGCCAATCGCGGACTCGGCTGGCGACAGACGGACTAGCGAACGAGACGTCCACTATTGACCCGCCCCGCTGTCGCACGCACGTGTATTCCGAACCCCGATTCAGGATGACCAGTCCAGTCGTCACTGCCCACTCTTCTAACACCTCACCCCGAGGGTCAGTAACCGGAGATCCCCACGCCGATGACTTGGCGTTGAGGTCCCCGAGCACCAGGACGGGACGAGGTTGATAGCGGCCTACGACAGCGCCCAACTCGACAAGGAAACTCTCGAAGTCGGCGAGCCTCTTGTTGGGAGAAAAATACGCCCCCACTGTGACAATACCGCTCGAGACCGCAGCAACCCAACCGCGGCCACGAGACAGGTCGCTTAGAGCCTCGCCAATAATAGCCACCGAACCTTCAGTGCATCCCAGCCAGTTGTCACGGGCGGGAACGAAGTACGGTTCGGCGACCACAGCCACGTGAATCGACCACTCTGCCATGCTCTGGAGTAGGAGATCCTGAGCTCTGGCACAGTGATTGATGTTGCCCTGGAGGAAATGGAGTTGTGCCATTATTGACACTCCATTCCCTCGGCAACGGTCATGGGCCGGGTGTCGGCCGCAGAGCTACTAGCCTGCGAGGGTGGCGAGGTTTCCCCAGCAGGTTTAGAGCCCCTCTTCTTTTTCTTTTTGGCCTTGTTGGCAGGCGCACCACAGGCCTCTCCACCTACTATGTGTCCCGCTGGTTTGCCCGCAGCCGAGCACAAGCTGCAGTTGGGCGCCGCGGTGCACTGGGCCGCCTTGTGGCCGGTCTGACCGCAGCGATAACAAAGGTCACTTCGGTCAATCTCGGCGGTACATTTTGCCCGGACGTGCCCCTTCTCCAAACACCGGAAGCACCGCAACGCCCGAGGCTGCAGGAGTTTGACCCTCGCTGCAACCCAGCCAACCAACAATCTGCCGCTATCGGCAAGCTTCTTCGCCGAGGCTATAGGGCACCGAACCCAGACTACGCCGAGTCCGGAGGCGTCGGCGCGTATATCACCAGCTCGCACCATGTCCGGCGGGCATTCGCCGCTTCGGGCAGCGGCCGCCACCACCTCCTCAGAGGTTACGGAGTCGTCCAGGCCAGCAATCCGCACCTCTGCGGTTTTCATAGGTCTGGAGACCCGAACGTCCTCCGAGTTAAGGACCTCCCTCATCTTGGCGGCCAGAGCGTCTGCCTTTTCAGCACTGCCGGTAGTAGCACCAGCCACCTCGAACAGTCGTGCACCCGTGGCAGCCTGCCTGAGGGTGACGGACTGGAGACCAAGATCTGTTAATTTGATCTTGGCCTTGGCCTCGGCAATGACCGACTGGTACGTTACGCCACGCTCTATAGCCCCAGGCTGTAGCGTGAGAGTGACAGCCTCGGAACGCGGGGCACGTAAAGTCGGTCCTTTGCGACCGCCTTTGGCGGTCCACCGCGCAGGCTGCGTGATCGCCTTTGCGCTTCCACCCGGAGGGCATGCAGCTGCTGCAGCCTTCTTGGCAGCTTTGCGGGCCTTCTTGCGCCCTACGACTTTTGCCCAAGTCTCACTCTTGGACCCGGCAGAAGTGGGCTGGTCGCTTGGAGGAGCTCCCTCCGTGGACTTCCCCTTTTGAGGCCCAATTGTCGGCCGCTCCTCATTCCTTCGCGTGTCAGCCGCTAGAGGCGGACGGAGGGTTTCCGCTGGAAGACGCCGGGAAATAGCTTCCAGCCGAGCGTTTACCATGCTCCCACACTGGAGCATGCAGAGCCGGACAATGCGCTCGACCTCTTCATCAGTGCGAGGGATTGAAAGAAACCATACAAAGTCTTGTACCTATTACAAGTATTACTTCTTATTGCTAGTTAATACATGGCTATTACAAAATTCTACTTCTAATGTCGTGGAAGAAAAATATCTACCTCAAATCAACCCTTAGTTTGTGAATCTGTTGCTATTTCCGTCCAGTAATTTACGAAATATCTATGTAGTTAACAAATAGTTGACTGTTTTGTTGATTTAGTTGTAACTAAGTGCCATCGAAAGAACGATGTTCAGAGCTTATTTCCAGGCAAAGAAAATTACCTACCTATTTTGTTGGCAGTTAGTCAGACTTTGCCTTTCACGAAATTTCGTGTTCCTAGTTTAGTCGAATTGAACAGACTACTAAGACGACTACAAGGACAGGAAAGTCTTCAGTGTCGCGTTCGTTTATTCAACTTGGGCAAAGAGTTATAGGTGTTTCATAATTCTCCTTAAGTGATCCAAAATTATTCACAGAACCATAAGTCCCACTGGCAAATTAACAGTGTCTAATAACTTTCGGTGAGTACAGACAGTTGAATATTTGTGTAGATAAGTACATTAATTGTATGGCAACAGAGACACCCACGTGAGACCTGTAACTAAAAGGCCTTAGCTAATTAGATCTTCGAATTTATTACAAAACATCAAGTTTGAAAATCAAAAGAATAACTAAATCGAAACTTTAAGAGTAATTCTTGTTCAGTTGTTCTACAAGTTAGTAAATGAAAAATACTTTTTGAACAAGTTTGATAAATGACTTTACCCTTTGCGCCTCTGCCATACAGTGCTATGTACAATACATGTGTTACTTTGAACAGCATACATATGCACTTAACCAGTATATCTCCAAGCGGTCACCGGTGACTGCTCTCCACTATATAAGTTATTTCCAATGTTTGGAGACAAATTAAGGGTTTAGGGAACAGAGAGTATAGTTCCCTAAGATCGGAAAAGGAGGATCCTCCGACCAGGCGAGGTGATCGTGCCTGGCGGGCTTTCTGCCCAACAGTTGTTCGTTGGGATTTTCTATCCGTATTTATTTGCTTGTAAACTTTGCATGTGCGATGTAGGATTCTTGTGACGTCATCCGTTGACATGTGGCACGCGTCGCCACATCACTCCCTCCCAAGACCGGAGGTCGATTCCGCTGAGACTGCTGTCGATGCTTGAGATGAGCGGTGCCAGAGCCAGTGTAGAACGTCCCTAGTTCCAGTGGGTCGGAACCGTGCCGCTGAGTGCCCAGTGAGTCGGGTCAGCGGTGCAGGGTGAAACTCCAGTGAGTCGGAGAGATGAGTTCGCAGTGTCCCACGGTGAGTCGGGGAAGAGATGCTGCGAGGGTAGGTGCGTAGTGGCCGGCATCTGCGTTGACGGGAGGAGATGTCCTTCAGAACCGTGTGCAGAAGTGCTGTGCCTAGACGCTGGTGAGGCCGTAGGGAAGAACCAGGCTGCACAACTTCGTTGCAGGTAATGGTGGTCCCTGATGAGGCCGAGGATGCTGGTTGGCTGCGACTTGGTTACCGCTCAGCGGAGAAGTGATGAATGAGAGGGATGGCGATACGGATGACGGTGCTAATCTGCTCCGTGAAGTGAAGGTTGTTTCCAATCACGTCGGGGTCACCACTTTAGGGAACAGAGAGTATAGTTCCCTAAGATCGGAAAAGGAGGATCCTCCGACCAGGCGAGGTGATCGTGCCTGGCGGGCTTTCTGCCCAACAGTTGTTCGTTGGGATTTTCTATCCGTATTTATTTGCTTGTAAACTTTGCATGTGCGATGTAGGATTCTTGTGACGTCATCCGTTGACATGTGGCACGCGTCGCCACAAGGGGATGATTTTCAAAAAATTTCAACGGGTTAAGTAAACTTTGAAATTATTATTTGCTAAAATATGTTTATCTAATTAAATACTTTAAATAAATGACTGAATGTGTCATTGGGATTATTCTTATACATATTACATGATTCATAGCTCTAATAATAATTAATTTTTTACTGATGAGGAAACATGTCACATTTATTAATGTTATCAAGTTTAATAATTATTTCATAGGTAAACTAAAGATTAAATACCTAAATTGTAAAAGTAAATCATATAAATATTACTCATAAATCTTTGCCAGAATTTGGACATTTACTATTTAACTCGTTGAGTACCATATTTATGGACACAATTAAAGAACAATAGGTTGCGGTCACCGGTGACCGCTTGGTGTTTGACAGTTTAAACAGACAGACAGTTTCTATTTAAAACTCAATGCTATTATACAAATATTGTATTGTTTTTTTAACTTTGTTGTGATCGCCAGACATCTCATCTCACAGACACCACATTACAACACAATTAAAACAAGTTTCATTTCGAACCAGGTAGTTATGATAATGTCAATAAATTATACTTTCAATAGAGTTCTCGCAGATACTACAAAACTAGATTGTGGTGTATAATAAATTATTCATTTTCATATTACAACCTGGCCTGGAAGATTATATTACCTGTGTCCAGTGCAGCATAGACAATTTTTTCAGTCATAACAACCTTTTAAAACTGATTAACCGTATTGTTTAATTGGCTTATTTAGAAAGTAAGTGCTTTGTGCTTAGCAACACAGTTATTGATTTATTTAAATTAGATGATATAGGCAACTATAATGTAACAATACAACAATAATGGAATAGGTATATTGGTAATGATAACTTTATTAGTAAATATGGTTAGGGAAAAAACACGCTTAAATAATTTAATTATGAAACCTAATAGGTCCTGATATCAATCCACAAGGCTGATTGGATTTCATTATGAAACTTTCCCATTAACATTAAATAAAAGATTTCATTTACATTTTAAGAATTCTTTCTTAAGGAACAAAAATATTAAAAATTTAAATAGGAACATTGAAAACTTAATTCATTCTTTATTTAAAAATACAAAACATCTGTGTTTTATTTAATTACCTACCTTATAAAAAACTGAAATCAAACATGACAAGGCCAGTGAGAATAAATAATATTTGTGTGTACAGATAAGAAATCAATTATAATACTGGTATGGCTTTATGTCTTACAAGATTTTGGCAATACCTCTTTACTAGAGTAGGCCAAGTATACTCATTAAAGTAAATATGAATATGTCCTTGTTAAAAATTATTTAGGAAAACCACAATTAATTAATTATGTAGTTAATTATAGGACAACAGCATTAGGTGTTCTCATTATCCTGTTTTAAACACCGGCAGCCAGACATAATGGTCATTATTATGTTAGTTTTGTATTAATTATCGGTAGGTATGTGTCACAGAAACCATTGACCCTCTATGGATTAGTTACTCACTCCATATAAATTAATTTGGTTGGTAGCAAAGTTTCAGAAATATTGTAAATGCCATCATAATCTAATATGAAATATAAACATAACTGAACTAAAATTATAATAATAATATTAATGGACTGATATTGGACTCAGATACGATTAGATTCAAACCCCAGCGACAGTCGTTATGATATTAAACAAGTTTTGAATGAATCACCTCAAACATTATGTAAATGAAGTATGCATGAGAGTATCATGAAAATTAAGCTTTTTCTAGTAAAGAATATAATTCTAAGACATATTTAAACACAAAGAACCGGCGGGAAATGCGTTGCTATGTTAAGTAACACAAACAATTATGGGAAAATCCAATGGGAACCCAGACTGTGCTACAAAATATTCGACGCTGGAAAACTAAGTATTCAAAGTACTTACACTTCAAGTATACGGTCGCCCTTCCTGATGCCAGCTTGCTCAGCCGCCCCATTCTCCAGCACAGCGCTGACATGCTGCAGAGGAGCATAAAGTTCACCGTTAATCGATCTCAACTGCCCCCCTTCAGACACTTGACCGCGCACGTTAAAACCAAATCCAGTCTCAGTTTTATAGATAGTAACGCGACGGGGTCCATTGGCAGGCACTGTATTCCTATTATTTCTTTCGGATCTAATAATACTGTTATTATCGGTTTCTGTCTCAGCCATTTTGAACAATTTCCATCACAGATAAATAACAATTGACGTTTCCTAGTGGGGTGACCAGATTCGAACATAAATGACAAAAAAGTGATACCATTCGCATAATGTTCGCATAAGTAAAGAAAAAAGAAAATCATGTTCAATTCTTTAACACTTCGATTTTATTTTTTGAAACCTTGTTGTTTACTAATATTATTAAGGACCATTGAGGTGATTTATAATTAGTTTTCCACAGATTTTATCTAAAGTGATATAATGCGCCATCTACAGGTGTTTAGGATGCAACACTTTGCTCGCATGATAAAACAGTGTGGTTTTGCAATTACTTTTCGACAGAGAGCGGTAGTATCGAAACAACGTGGTACAAAAATTTCATTTTCTTTCACATCAAAATCAGCTGTGAACATCAGTATGGCCGCTCCATTATCTAAAAAATAAAATTGTTTTTGTAAAATCATACAAAAAAAATAGTAAAGTGCAGTTTTCGTACTTACACCATCTAATTGTACATTTTGCGAATAGTGTTGATGTTGACTAAAAGTGTTGCGTCATGACAGAGACCTCTCACTGACAAACAAATACAATAAAAATTGCGACTCGCTTATTACGGCGACTTATTGTAATTTCTATTGGACTCGTATAACGTTTCTGTCGTTCGGTTGAGGGCTGATGTTATTACTGAATCGTTATCGAAATTTATATAATGAGTAGTGTTAGATTGAGTTTTGTATCCGTGGGAAGGATAGCAGTAAGAAGAAATTCACAAATATCGGGTGAGTGCATAATAATTTCACTATTTAGTGTTGTTTTTTTGCTGGTTGGCGTTGATCCAGGCTCGTGTCGCAGTATCTTGCGATGTTCTTTGTGTTCGAATGCGTACACGATTAGGTGTTTGATAACAAAACGTGATGTTTTATGTTGCTTATCTTGCGTGGTGTACCTAGAGTCCGTACGATACACGCGTGATGGCGCGTGTTAGGCGGCTGGACATTCCCGCTGTAATTAATTCATAATAACTCATTCTGAAGCTGTTTTCCTTCCATTACGGTGCAGGGCCTATCAAGGTGAATGTGGAAGCAAGGTCAAGGGAGTCACGTGTATCAATGACACTGGCCGCATAAATATCATTATTGGAAACTGGTATTCTGATTCTGTAATTTTCTAATTGGAATCCATCATAACACTGATAAACATCAATGGTAATTCCTGAACTTTAGCACCACAGTGAAATGTCAGATTCCAATTTTGAAAACAACTGGTTTAGAATGTCATTATAATGTTACCACATAAATGAAATACCTATAATTAAATAAGAAAAGAAAGTTGTTGTGCATGCAGTATTGTTGCCTTTTGGTTAACGGATGAAGCCGTGAGAAATTATAATATTCTGTAACCAATAAATTACAAGGTCTTTCTTAGAGCCTGCTTCAAATGTTTACATTACAACATTGAAAACAAATGTAAAACACCAATTATTTCCTTAATTCTAATGATAATTGAAACTTATCATATTATTTTTAACCTCTAACATAACAAACGGGTATCATTATTTCCTCTTAAAACTTCTTTGTTAAAATACAATATTGTATGAGATATTATAATATGTATTGTTAATTGATAGTTAGTTTTTAAAAAAATACAGCTTCAACATGGTCTTTGTTTTTCATCTTTGTATTTAGTTTTCAACGAGCAAAACATTTGGGTATACATGTTACCGTAACTAATAACATACCTAGTTGTTGCTGCGAACTATACTATAGTTACAAATACAGTACAATTTGTTATTTTTAAACATATTCTATGAGAATAATATTGAATTTCTTTTTGTAAATTTTTAATGGTAACATAGTACCTAATACAATAATTCTGCATTGAATTTTATCTCTATGTAGCAAGGGATTTTCATATTATACTATAAGCTTATGTTTTCAATCGCAGGTGTAAAACTTGTCCGGAGAATGGACACTTTCAAACATTGACTTCTTATAGCAGCCTTCTTTATTGGTCTGTTTTTTTATGTTATTTCATGTATGTAGTTATGTATTGTGATAATGAATTGAGACTGTTATGTAAACATTGTTGTATACTAAATAATGTATACTTCTACCTAAACATTCAATTCATCAAGGGTTAACAAACTTCTTATTGGAAACTGTTACCTATCTAAATAGAATTAATGTTCAATATCTGTTGTAAGTTAAATATGCATCTGCTTGGGTACTACAGACCAAAGTAAAAATATCTAAATATTGTTTCTAAACTGTAAACAGAGTTTTGACATACCTACCTAGTCCGCCTATAAAATTATCAGATCTATAAAAAGGTAATCTTGATTCTTATTCAATTAAAAAAAAGAATATATCACAGTCAATCCTGAATATGTTATAGAACTATAAACAATTATATTCCCGTGATTTTTCATAAAGTAATTATCCCTAGTGTCCTAAAACCAAGTTTCTTATTGGTATATACTTCGAATGATAATATTACGAAAGTTGGCATAACTATACATTTATAAGAGACCAATAAGATTCTATAGGACCTACTAGTCCTAACTCAGAAAGTGGTCTTTTACCCGTAGTTAAATATAAATAAATTCATATGCGTACATTAAAAATAATGAACACCTCCCTAAATTAACTAAAAATCGCAGGTTACTCACGTGAATTGCCGTTCTAACAGTTTCGAACCACAGAGGGGTTCTTCCTTATGAGCAACGTGCGCAGTCGCGGTTATGTCGCGCAACCTACTTCACGCGAATAACCCGTGATTTATGGTTAATTTAGTATGTTTCACGATAGTTATTATAAAAACAACAACTCCCTAATTTCTAAAGGGCCAAAACATGACAAAAATTCCTAATTCCGGTCACAAAAAACAACATAATATTGGCAACCGAAAGAAGGCTAGATGTCTGATAAAGACGTGCACCAAATCCGTAACTTCGGCCGTCTGGTCGCAATTTAGTAGCGTCTAACCCTGACCGATTTGAAAGCACCAGCTAAGGTCCTGATCACCTTATCGGGCGCACGATTACATGTGCCCACTGTAGAAGGTGCGTTGACATGAACTTTTAATGATATCTCCACGTGACGTGACTGTAGGTAGTCGCTGATAAGTTATCTGTCAACTAAAAACAATTGAAGTTGTTTGGTTTTGTTTTTGTCTCATTTACATCTTCTGTAAATACCTATGAAGATGTTGGCGATTACTGTCTCGCAGCGTTTTCATCTATCGGGCGATTTACAGCGGCAAAGGAACAAGATAAATGCAGCTAAAATGTAGAATCCTGATAGAAGTATCAATATTTAATGTAGAAGATATATTATGTTCAAAACTTTATGTTTATGTACAAGCAAACATAGACAATGATTAACGAATTTATTATTAGAAGCATGTCTAACGAAGACCGATAAAGGTTGACCCGGTCAAAATGTTCGTGTACCTTTTGACGGCCAAAATCAACTTGCTTTCATAAACATTTATAACTAGCTAGATTAGTAATCGTAGCAAAAAACGACTGGTTAATTAACGCATGTTCATAAACTGTATGATTGCTCATTATAAAATCGGTAAATAAACGTAAGTTACCAACGTAGACAAAGAGCCCGCTTCCTAATCCCTGTTACTATCTAACTTACGTAACTATTTCACACTTTCTTAATCAACTACCGTTTAGTAAAGTACGTATATAATTTGTGTACCTACTTCAATTTAAAGTGCACTATTAATAGTGCATTTTGTCGAGGGCATTGATAAAACACGTGTGGATAATATTAGATGTAGCGATGTTGAAAATTGTATTGCCAAGTGCGGTCTTCATTGACGATGACTCGTGTTTTTGTTGTGTAGACTGTAGTACACACTTGTAGTTCCTTTCCTTTCATTTGCGAGAACTGTGAAAGTTGTTGATCAACGCATCTTTAAGTGTAAGTAAAATTTGTAGCAAACGAGCCACTATGGAGAAGGGTGTTTTTTGCAGCCGTCGACGCCAAGTCATCAAAATTCGTTTTGAGACGTCGGCGCCGGGCATCTTGAAAACCCTAGACAATACCGCTCTCTCTTTTGAAGAGTTGCTAGATCTATCCAATTAGGTAGTTATTGTATTAGATAATTTTAACTGCCGTCGCATAAACTAGCCTTTACTAAAACATTCATAACTACGTCGTAAAACAGCAATTGATGTTGTCCAGTTACCAGTAGAATTACAACATGTGTTTCTTATTTACTTCCTACCAATTTAAAACATGAGTTTAGTTTCCAGTAAGACGACGCAATATCTTATTTGTTTCCTATAGGCACTTATCTATTATTTTCTGATTTCTGAAATGATTTCCTCCATCCATTACCTTCTTAAGAGCACTTTATGTGAGTACTGTATATACCTTGACTGAAGCATGACTAAGCTCGCGTAATTGTAGCTTTCATCTCGTATCATTTCCGTATTTCTAAATATTACGTCATTAAAATGAGCATTATTATGTTGTGATTATCAAATTAAGTAATCTCGGTATGCATTGTTTGTTTTTTTAGTATGGAATATAATTTGTGGTAGGTGCGTAGGTATGTAAGCATATACGCGCAACTGAAGCTTGTTTCTGAGTGATTTTGATAGAATATTATATTGAAGTTTTTTTTGAGATGGAAAAAAGTACCCGCTTTCTTTGAAAGAAGCACCACCGAGCCTCCGAATCCTTGTAAGGTTTCGTTTTACAACTTTTCCAAGTTTTTGCTTGATATACTTAATCTAAAACAGAGATCGGGGGGACAAAAAAGGGTTAAGTAAATCTCCAATAAAACTTTATTAGTTAAGTCGTAATTAAAACAGAAGCAGAACAAGCGATGACCTCTACGTGATTGTTTTGTTGTTACATAGTGGCTGACGCATGCTTTGATGTCAACACTACGTCACAAGTAGCTACTATCATACATCTCTAGAAAGGCACGACGCACGCACATGCCTGATTAGAGATCGTAGGAAAATTAGATTTGAGATGATTGAGCCCTTTCTTCTCTAACGACTATGTAGAGAGACTATCGTTATGGGTGATTGACCCTGGAAGTAACAATCTCTGATGTAATATGCATTGTATACAGTTGGACATAGTGTTTAATCTCGCACCTCGTTAGTATTCTCTTAGGAATCTTCTTCGTCATTGCTCTGATAGGATTTGTGTCAATAAAAAATGGCGGACAATGATAGCAATCTAATGAAGTTCTGCAGTGACGTCTTTCTAAAAAAATTGTGAATAACCACATGTCATTCAAATTGCAGAATGCAGCTGACAAAGTACTTAATCAGCTTATCACAGATACTACCGATTATGTTTAATCTTAAAACGTGTTTGCACGTGTCTTCTGTTTTGCTTCGATAACTAACATATAAAAATAAACAAGTTTACCATCTTATGCAAACTTTATACTACCTAATACATAATTTAAGTACGTATTTACTTTTACTTTGGTTCTTATGTAAATTGGCAATTTATTATACACGTTGATTATACCGTCTGTGGCCCATAGCCATATTGGACGCGTAACTCACGAGATAAATAGATAGGCACATTATATTTAAGTCTTTAAATCATACTTAAAGAGAAGGCATCGCCAGTGAAAGATGATTGACACAGACAAAAAAATCATGGCCAATTAGATAGGATTAACACGCAAATCTCAACTCTAAATGAACCCCTTAAAAACCTATTTTAAGTTTTTGCTTCTCGGGTTTCATAGTCCGCGAGCCGCACATAACATTTGTAACTTCACCTAGATTATCTAGAATGTTAGGAAAGTGAAAGTAGTTACGTCACTCCCAATCATTTTATTACATTGTATGCTAACGTTTTTTATTTAAATTTTACTAAACCAGATTCGTTGAAACTTGTTTTACACAAAAATCGCTCGTTGAACGAAATTTTAGCACCTTTATTTTTATATCTCTTGCAATATGACAATAAAATGTATTATTGTGTAACTTTTTAATACGTTTTGGTCTGAATTCACTTTTCAGTTCATAAATTTAAATTGCGAAGTACAAACTGTTTCGATCCGTATGATAAGCTGAAAGTACTACATGCCTACTCGTTGTAGTTTATGCTTGATTTCTCGTTCTTGATATGGAAAGGGAAAATGACTTTAATGGACTACAGCTTACGTCGTTGTTATAAACTGAATGACACTAATGACAGCAAAGAGAGAAGACAGAATTACTAAAATTGTTTAATGTTTTAACCTAGTCACTATTCATTAGTCATGGACAGCTAAATAAATAAGACATTATTTAGCAAGAACAGACGTCTTTGTACAAAATAATATTGTGGACGTAGACCTATCTTACTTAGTCGCGGAGGACTTAACGGGTTACCGGGGCTCCGGCTCGAAGGGCAGGAGTAGGAACGGGGTGGTTTTTAGTCAGTGGGAGTCTGACACTCCCTCCCGCCTCAGCCCGGCGGGAGAAGTCATTCGATGATTTTCCCACCTTAAAAAACAAGACCTATCTTATTTATCGTTATTATAATTGCGAAAGTTTATGTTTGTATGTATGTTTGATACTCTATCATGCCAAAAAGGTTGAAGGGATCGGCATGAAATTTTCAACAAGGCTAGATATTCGTCTGGAATAATACATACATAGGTTACTTTTATCTCACGGGACCCCGCGTGGAGCCATTGGCAGAGGCTAGTAGAAAACTTAAATTCAGTTAACCAGTCAACAAATACAACTTTGAATCACATCGAAAACAAAGATACACGATTACTTGGACAAAAGTAAAGGTGATGTTGGTGATAGCATTGGTTTCCTGAATACATTTCTCTTGACGCCACATAAACATGTGCATGCAACATTGGATTCGCTTAAAATTCTCGTTGCGTAACCACCTTTTGCTAGGTACGCTGTAACTGTTACTCACCATAATATCTAGCTGTTACTTTGTTACTTATTGGCATTGACTCTGAATTATTACACGTAGCCTTTATTTGCAACCAAAGACAAAATTGCTTTTTCTTTAAAAAATCGCTGAACGTTGTTAAAGTATTTCTTGTCCTGTCACCAATTTACATAGTCCCGTGACCTTATAAACTATAATTGATCTATGCTTTTCTCTCAAAATTCTCTTGTCTGCATATTACTTGATAAGACAAATGCGTAATACGTGAATCGTACATGATAAAAAATAAATGCGAAGTTCTTGATAAACTTCAATGAACGAACTTTAAACTTGAAACGCAACTGACATTGATTTATAAACCGTTTTTAATGATTCGCCATTTTGTGTTGATAAACAATACTTTTAAAGCAGTTATCGTAAAATACACAATTTTGTTACTAAATGCATTAATATTATTTTTTTAACGGTGCGATTTGATCGATTGTTTTGTAGTCATTTACTCGCTTATTCATACTATATTACAGTTGCAAAAGATAATTTACTGGGGCCTAATCAATTAGTATCTCTTTGTATTTACGTACAAAGAACCATTTTTTCTTCAAGCGCACTCCGAATTACCAAATCCGTAGGCACTAAAGGCCATCAGTAGTCTTCAATCCTTGTCCGTAAAAGGCTTATGAAAAAGTTTTCAACCCACTTGGAGTTGCACAACATTATTACCTTGACATCAAGCTGAAGGATATTAAGCAGTAACAATCGCAATTAATTTGTACATACACCGAAAATCGGTGAAGATTCCTATACTACTGGTTCTTGCCTCAAATTGGGCCAAGGTTATTAAGGTTTTTGTACTTGTATCCGAACAAATCGCTTGTCAATTTTAATGGTGAAGTATAATGAAGTGGTTTTATGTTAATGATGATAATATGACCTCTGGTTTATGGAGATGTCACGGTGTTCATTCGTTCAGTTGCTCTGTAAATCTGGACTGGAAAGTTACTGCGAAATGGATTCTATTATTAATTTTATTAATCAGTGATAAACTAGATTATTGCAATGATAAAGATAACTTATTTCCATTGTTATTTTTATTTTTATCGCTGTAATCACACGGCCTTCGAATGGCGTGTTGTTTGGCGTGATTTATTAAAGAAATTATGATAGGATTGTACTAAACCTACAACTGTATTTTTATTTTTCTGCATAAAATGAATATAAAGCAACAGTATTTTACTATTAATACGTCTTCGTCACTCATACGCTACAATCCTTACAGGCCAATAGAAAACATTACATCCGAAATATTTTATTCATTGCCATGGCATTTACAAAGAAATCTTCAACAGTCGTTTGAATGACCTGCAAGATGCTTACATAATATATTTAAATGACCGATAACGCATCAGCATATCTAATTCTGAACTTCAAAATATAACCTCGCTGCAATTAAATGGGCTTAATTTATAATATTTGAATACTGGTTCTTATTGTATAATGCTGGTTCATTTCCATGATAAACATGTAGTTTGCAAGCCAAGGTCTTTTTCAAGCACTGAATAGTAGTATTTTCATTGCAATCTGTTCTTGGAAATATAATTTTAATTAGGTTCTAACTATTTTGAAACATCACATTAATAAAGCCTTAAAATATTTTGCAATACGTTTCGTTACAATTGCCAACCGGCTCTTAGATACCTAGTACTGCGGTTCCATAAATATTACAATGTTTACCTTTGATATATAGCATACATTAGAAAGGTTGAAAGAGACTGTTTTCACAGTTGAATCGCCAACAATGCTGATGTTAGTTAAGCAGGAAAGTAAAATGACATGGCCACGAACAATAGTGGCTATTGTTATCCAGTTCTCAGACACCATGACCATCCATCGTCTTGTAAACTATGCATAATTAGAGTGAAAAGCTATCGTGATTACATTTTCCTTTGTCCTTTGTTTTTTTTTTTCGTGTTATAAAGCCATTATTTTGGAACCTAGGGAACTGCAACAAAATTGGCACCCGAGCTCCTAGACTATAATTGATAATGATGTCGACTAAGCGTCGGTTATTGCCAAATATCAACGCGTAGTTGTTTGTTTATGCCAATTTGATACACTTAAAGAAAGCAAAAGTATATATTACGAAACGAGGCTTAAGTAATCTGTGGTTATTTAAAATATTGTTAGTGTATAATTTGAGCAGAGTGGTTGCACAATATCTTGTGTCCTGCTACAGTGGCGCCAATTTGTGTACACACAATACTGCAATGCTAAATGTCTAGCTTTAGGTGTACCTAGTAAATGCTAAGAGCTTTGGTTACATCATTTCAATCCTTCGTTTTTCCTCAAGAAACGCTCTTACACACAAAGATGATCCTTCAGTTTCTCGAAGAACTTTTTTGTTTTTTAATCGAAACAAGTTTGTTTTTATTAATTAGCATTTTAATGTCGATTATATTACGATATTCGGATTTTTGGGTTACGCATCGAATGCATAATAGTCGAAATTATCACGCAAATTGCAAATTAAAAATATATCTAAGTATATGTTTAAAATCTGCATTGGTCCTGTAATAACTGAAAATACTAGAACAAAAGCGTTGTGAATAAGTTTTATCTAAGTAGTCATCAATTTATTAGCACTGTCTTAGCATTGAATGAAGTCAAACATTGCGTTTACATACAGTATTGAATGTCAAGTTCAATGGGAAGGAAAATCTTCGAATAATTTCAATAAAACTAACATAAGTCAATGCATTTATTCAAAATTTAACTTTGTATAATCACCTTGAATATGCAAAAACCCGAATGACCGATCTACCGGTTCTGTGACCTTGCGTGTTTAAAATGTAAGTGATTTTATGTTTTCTAGACATAAATAATTTACTTTTATGTTACTGGTTTTGTTTTGAATAAAATTATAGGTTGTTATGCCTACTCCGGGGCGTCCAGTATCACTGTTCGCCAGTCAGTCAGTCAGTCGTAGGTGATAGTTATGAAATATCTCAATTATTTAATCGAGATTCCAATTAGTTGCACATGCCTTTGTCGTGTCGTCGTTAGTAAAATATTTAATTAAAATAATTGTATGTACGTGGTAACAGATTGCTTATCGGAATAACCAATCTTTTTATCAGGGGAGAGACGGGGAAAGTATCATCGTCGATTATTTTACATAAAACAAAAATGTGTAACAACTTTATGATTGTGTGAAAGTTAAAATTACCAAGTAACAAAGATTTTGCAATTTCTAGATTTCATTTTGTAAAAAGTGTACGTGAATTGAAGACAAAAATGCATTTGCAATTCTCATCTTTCTCGAGTGTTTGAATCTACTTATTGTAAATAAAAAAGTATGGTAATTCGTAGACTCTAAGTATTTAACTTCGCAAATGTTAAATATTAAATCTATTAGCATAATAAAATTATTAATACAAGAAATCACAAGACCTCTTACTTAAATCGCGGCAGCGACCTCTAAAGCAGTCAAAGTCAGTTAGATAATGTTTTTTTCATTGTCAACAGGTGCTCAACAATGTCGTACTTTACGACGGACGTGCCCTCGAGAGTTCAGCACTTGCTCGGTGCTGTGCAAGAGCCCCACCGAGCAACCACCCGGACCACCACACTCACACCCTCCAAAGGAAGCTGCTAATGCAGGTGAGAGGTCCCCATAAGACATATCTTCAAGAATGGAGCGTTTTCCTTGTTAAAAATTCATAAAAAATATGATTGTCTAAATATGCGTTGAAGTTGCCATATAAATATATATTTTTGATATTGATAAATTCACGACATTGATGCTGCCTATTAGATATCACAATCATTACTTTCATATATCCACTAGCCAGTCACCTAGCGCTCTTTAGGCTGAGTTCTTTGATTGACTATAGTCAGCCTTGAGCTTATTAGTGCACAAAAGGTCACTTATAATAATGCAAGCCTAATGTAAAAGCCTGTATCAAGTATCTAGTTACCTACCTGAAGGTCGTTTTCAGTCATTAATTAAAGGAAATGGGCTCTTTGCAACGCCTAAAATTGCTAGACTATCTCATTAGATGTCGAGGCGATTGCACGCTAAATTATTTATTCTCTGTGTACTTATAGTTCATTGCCATGTAGGTAATGTTTTATGCAACAGCATTTAGTTAAATTACATGTTTGTTTTGTTAACTTTATATAAATTTTGTCATTATTTTGTTAGTGACAAGAGTAATTCCGTGTAGTACTTACGGCAGTGAGGTTGTTGGAGAAAGCTGTGAAGCTACACTACTATTCGTAGTTCTATTACTTATTCCGTACTTTCGGCTCGCATCTCTAACTTTCGCTGAAATTACTGCAGCTATAAATCACAATTTTCTTCATGCAATATCTTTCTCTTCAGGTTCATCATCAGGTGGCAAAAAGTCAGGGTCTGGTAACAACAATGGAGTCCTCACGTGCCCAAAGTGCGGCGACCCCTGCACCCACGTCGAGACCTTCGTCAGCTCCACACGGTTCGTCAAGTGTGATAAGTGCCACCACTTCTTCGTGGTGCTCAGTGAGGTTGACACTAAGAAGAGCATTAAAGATAATGCGGATAATAAGTCTGGATTCTACAGGTGAGCTAAATTAATTTGAACTCTAAACACGTAGATAAGTAAGCCTAAAACAGTTCGTAAGTTATGTAAGAAAACTTCAAAATAGTATTTTTAGCACCTGTAGAGAACAGGTTAGACGTTATTACAATGACTTAGTATAATAATTATTAAGTTATTTTCATAAAAGTCTTACCTAATATGAAAATAATAGTGAAGGAAAACCAAGCAATAAAACCAACTAAACATTCACAATACCGATTTGTTATTATTTAAACATAACGGTTGCGTAATGTGTTGCCAGGTGATAAATTATAACTTAATTTATTGATGATTTGTGTCAATTGACTTTTGTTGACACGTAATTTCGACGAACTTTATTTATTTTAGCTTACTTTAATACTAGTATTCAAAAATCGTACAGTAGCTACGCACCTAATATAAATCATAGACCAATCACATAATAAGATCAAAAATTGCAATTAAATCTCTGTTCAAACAGGTTCTGTCAAAATTAAACTGACATTTCCTAATTATGAGATCTAATCTATTTAGAGATTTCACAAGTATATTTCGCTAGTACTCTCAGTCATAAGACTCATAACTTGTCCGTCATAATGATGGCAGTGTGCTTAACACGTCCGAATTTGCACAAAATACGGTTTCCTGTATCCTGTCGTGGTTTGCTGCCAAATTAGATTGTCTTAAGTTACGATGATAGTTCGTTTTTTAAGCTGTTTTGTTAATGATTACGTTTTTGTATCACGTAAAGTTAGAGATAATTAATAAAGTGAAATTGAGGAAATATAGGTAGGTACCTACGATGTGTTTGATTTCCTTCCCAATACAAAAAGTAAAAGGGCGGAAAGATTTTGTCAGTGTCACTCGATTTCCTGTCGGATTCTTTACCTTCATTAAGCATGTTGAGTTGATATAATTTATAACCAAGTTTTAAAATTTAAGAAATCGCAGTCAAACAATGTGCAATACTTTCAAGAATCTTGAATACACTTAGTTTCAATGGTCTGTCGAACACAACACGTTCTAAAAAATTTGGATTCTCATCAAAATCAGACAATCAGATTCGTCCGCCCGCCGCATAAACAACGATCATAAAAATTGCCAGAACACACACAAAGGTGTGAAATACATATGAATAATGTATACAGTGTTCGGGCAACAATGACCAAGCAATAAACTCATCTATCTTACTTTTACATCGGAACACTTAATATTGTGCTAGGGTTGTTGAACTAAAGAGTCACACTGGTGTGTCAATTTGGCTGAAAATGCGTCCGTACAAAATTGCAGTAATCACATCCGTGTAAAGATATTTATACTGTAGTGGTACAACATTCAGTCGCTTAATGACAGCTTATCAGCCATGAAGCTGTTGGCTACTATAATAATCGGGTTATCTATAATCAACAATGTCGTTGATTCATACATGATTACTTGATTACACGGTTAACGAAAGGGACACAAAGATAACCAAACATTGATCCATTTTATATATATATAGTTCAATTCATAAAATGAGTGCGAAATTTGTCATAAACACATATTAATGGTGAGGCGAAAATACTGCTGTAAATAACGAAATAAATAAATCACTATTTTTAGGTGCCTTATTTTGCATAAGACATATGTGAAATGTTATTATTTCTCATCAGCCCTAAATAAATACCCATACCATGGTTCATTGAACGTCTCCACTTATCAGACGCATGAAAACGAAGGTTTCCGAAACAAATAGTAGCGATACGCATGTTTTATTAAAAAGGTTGTTGCTCTCAATCTTTTTAAGGAAAATTTAAATCTTAAGGAAATTGTATGTTAAATTATGTATCACAGACGTGACACTTGTTCCATTTTACCTCAGTTTACCGTATTTTGTTTCTGAAGGGCCAAAGGTTCACATTTTTAGCTTTGATGTTTCTAGCGTTATAGATAATTTTCACAAACTAAAACGTGTTAGATTCTGCAAAATACAATACATCAAACATACGTATAACCATATTGACGCTCAGTATTTTCCGTAGCCAAAGATTCAAAGTCACATTGAGTTGAATAAATAGCAATTTTTCACTTAAATCCCAACGTGAAGCCATCGACCCGACGACATTGAAATCACGCTTTTATTGCTAGTTTCATTAGAACACAAAATTTATTTTGCGTCGTTTGTTTTTATCCATAGAGATATGCTATAGCCACATCATTTTTAAGACATAGCTCAAATTATAATTAAGTAGTGACTTTTTCCTTAACACTTAATGTAATACTTGTAATTTTGATTATGTATTCAACTGGTACGTTGTTTGAATTTATAACAGCACTTCGAAAGAATCGCATTAGGTTGCAAAGTGGGATTACCCAGGGTACGATTTTGGGACCAACTTTTAATTACGGTTTGTTTCCAAGACCCATAGTATTCCGATTCTACATAAAAATTACTGAATTCTCATGTAAATTTTCCTATTATAAGATCATTATGTAAATGTTGATACGTAATAGTGTATGTAAACACTGTTTTAATATGTTTATCTGTAGTTGCCAGACAGCCTTACGGTCGCATTTTCATATCTTTCTTTATCTTGCCCCTATCGCAATTTAATCTGCGGTAAAACAAAACAAAATGCAATTAAGTAAGTTGATTTAGTTTCAAGGTATATAAAAATAGTTTTCCGACACGTTCAGTACATTATTTTAATGATTTACAGGTTAGCATAATATCAACCGATAAAATATATTTATTTACTGCGGCCGATGACTCATAAATCATATCCTCATTATTTACTTGAAGTTTAAAGATTTTTTATACAATAAATCTGTATCGTTTATGGAAATCAGTCATGATTTCCTTGTCACTCGCTTTCCAAGTTGTCTTGTTTCACAAAAGGCCGTTAACTGAGACGGAAGGTATGAACGTTCGTGTGTCATGTTAAAAGGATTAAACTTTCACTCGTACTCTTTAATAATGTAGGGCCGCGGTATCCTTGTCGGTGAACCCGTAAAATGGCGGATGAGCTTTATACTTTTTGTGGTTTTCTTTGAATTACGTGCATCTCGTCTCATACATATTTATGCGTTCACTTTCTGATGAAAAAAACACGAAAGAGTATGTATAAATGTAAGTTTTCCCCAAAAACTTGGAATCAGTTGATTTCGTTGTATTGATTTTGTTTTGGAGTGATCACAAAGCACGTGTGTCGAGGTATTTGTCACCTACTGAGGATTTCTAAATTGAAAAACCCAATAAGTAATATTTGGACTGACTGGATTTTACCCCAGTTGACTTATTTCTCGGGAACCATACGTTTTCTTGGCGTAGAATGATAAGCAGCAAGCCCTATACTCTATTTATTTATGGCTATAATTCTATGCAGATCCGTTACCGTTAGGCTGCTTTTTATTGCGGAACAAATCTGGCATAATAATAAACCTCTTGACTGCCTCGTTGGTCGAGTGGGCGCAAGTGCGACTGCTGGTCAAGAGGTCTCGGGTTCGATTCCCGGGTCGGCCAAAGTATTACTGGGTTTTTAAAAATCTCAGTAGTAGCACGGAGCCTGGAAATGTGCCCGGTATATGGCAATAGGCTCACCCCCTATTACATGGGAGCTATAACATAAATAGTGAAAAGTGGGTGTTACATTCTACAGTGACATTTAGTGCCGTAATGTGCACCTCTGCCTACCTCTCCGGGGATAAAAGGCGTGATGTTATGTTATGTAATAAACTCCTCATTTCTTTGTTCACACAGAAAACCTCCGCCACCTCCTAAGAAAATCTTCGAATACCTAAACAAACACGTTGTGGGTCAGGAGTACGCTAAGAAGGTGCTGTCTGTGGCTGTGTACAACCACTACAAGAGGATCTACAACAACGTGACCAGCGTCACGCCGGCAGATGCTCACCATCCCTTACATCATACGCACAGAGGTAAGAAACATCGTCACCACCACCATCATATCAGCCATAGGACGTCCACAGTTAAACATAGTCCTCCCCTAAAAGCAACACTATATATTTTGAACTAGCTTTTACCCGCGGCTTCGCTCGCGTCACAAAAGGATAAAAAGCCAATGTGACCTATACCAATACTTTTGTTTTCCCTCGGGAATATCAATTTTTTCCGGGATAAAAAGTACCCTATTATTTAATCCGGACTTCTAGCTATACATCTGTAAAAATTCAAAGCAATCGGTTTAGTAGTTACGGCGTTAAAGTGGAACAAACAAACAAACTCACTTTCCGATTTATAATATAAGTAAGGAAGTAAGGATGAGCATTTGGCAAAAGGCAGCCTTCAGCTTGTTCCATGTGTATAGCTATGCAGACGATCTTCCCGGCCTATTGTAGTTTCATTACCGTAATAGGTACGGTGAATATTGTATTAATATGTTTATCCTATAGGTCTTTATGTGTGTAGTATACATATTACATTAATGTTTTTTTATTGTGTTCTGGCTTCGCATCAACCACTTCATTTCTCTTCACTTCCCTATGGTTGACTGTAAGAGAATGCCTTAAGGCATTAAGTCCGCCATTCACTGTTATATTTTATGAAGAAGAAAGAAATAAATAAATAAATATTGAATTGTAGCCTATGCTAGATATTTTAAACTGTCAAACACCAAGCGGTCACCGGTGACCGCGACCTATTGTTCTTTAATTGTGTCTATAAAACCGGTACTCGACGAGTTAACTAAAGACAGGTGAATGCAGTCTAAAATATTACGAGTAGAGGTTGACCGTATATGCAATTTATAATAATTAAAATCACTTTATGCATAAATATTCTTATCAAAAACCTTGATATTTTTGAATAACCTATAAAATATTATTCATATTACAGCAAGGCCTTATTGCCAATTAATACGCCTTTCTCACTATCATATTTTATTTTGCATTGACTCGTGACAATTGTAATGGCATAAGTAAATAATATCGTAATTAAACTACTTTTACAAAAGTACGATTATTATTATGATAAATCGTAACGAGGCAATTATTTTGGTAATTTACACAACAAGTACATAATACTACTTAATTATTACACGTTTGTTATATGTTTATTATTTGGTCATAGACAGGTATTTTAACCTACATTTCGAAATAGAATTTATTGAAATCTGTCACTAAACCACAGACAACAAAGACATTTTGATTTTAACAATTTTTCACGACTCCAATTTTCGAAACAAAAAAAGTTGGAAAGTACATAATGCTTCATTTAGACTAGATCGCCGTAAAGCGTCGCGAGCGCAAGTGCTTTTCACTGAAAACAATTGTCAATAGTTTACGTGAAAGTGTGACGAATGTTCTAAAGATGTTGTCATTACGCTTCAGTGAGCAGGTGACCTTACGACAGATTTTTTCTTAGAGCAATCTATGCCTTATTCGTTAGTGTTTTCACGCTTCCGATTTCGCTTTGTTGAATCTGTTTGGTTTTAAAAAACGTTCCCATTGTTGCTGTCACAAATGTATCTGCTACTAAAGAAAAATGTCGAAAAATATAGGTTGGTTTACCTAAGTTTTGTTAATACTCATAAACTACTCTAAAGTCAAAGCATTTATTTCAATTAAACCATAATTTAATACTTTTGAAACGTCAACAAATACAATAAAAATAATAGTCTGTCAGTCAGTCCTAGAGTGCAACTAGGTGCTCATTCCAAAATGTAGATTCGTGAAAGAAACTCCATTCGTTACTCTTTTTAAAAAAGTATGTTCTTCAATGTCTCTGATACATATTCCAATACTGTACGCATATGCAAGAACAATTCAAAGACACGCTTGACGCATTATACTACTTACAAAGCTTACTAAAATAAAAATCCAAACCAAAAAAATCTTATAGTCTAACATGGTGCTCACATATGCATACTGACAATCCACATACATCCTGTCAATAATGTACTCACGATTTTGCTATTTATTTATATCGTTAATTATTATTATTTGCGGATGATGTTATATTTATGTATTACTCACTATTTAAATTAACCGAATAATAGCTATTCAACAGTAAACATAAAAATTTTTCACTACAAAACACTGATGTACGCTTGCGCAATCGTCGATTTAGTACATTTTTGTAATATGGCAACTTTGCACAAGGTATTGCACAAATGGTAACATCTGTGACGAATCAATGACCGATGCATCAATTAATGCACCTAGGTAATAACTGCCGCAATTCTATCGCCTGGATTATGAAGCATGAAGTCTAGTCTAGGTTTATGTCCGATACTAGTAGGTGGCACTAAAATGTAAATTGGCAATAAGACTATCCTTTGTTGGGAAACAATCGCGATGATAGTATATTATGTCGGTATAATTGTTTAAGAGTAATAATGCAAAAGTAAAATTGTTTTTGTCAAAGTTAAAGCATTTATTTCAATTAAACCATAATTTTGATACTTTTGTAACGTCAACAAATACAAAATAAATAATAGTATGTCAGTCAGTCCGTCAGTGAAGCTAGGTGAAGCTAGGTGCTCATTCCAAAATGTAGATTCGAATGGAGAAGAACGAGCAGCAAGAACCTCCATTTGTTACTCTTTTTAAAAAAGTATGTTCTGCAATGTCTGCTGTATTCGTTTTGAAAAAAACGGTTTTCAATAAAAAAATTATTATTAAAAAAACAAAATACCCGACTGCACACTAAAAAAAGAGTAAAACAAGCCCCACAATAATATTGATCAATCAAATGCTAAAAACTAATTATGTAATACCGTTTAAACAATACCTATATTAAAATACACTACAATATGTGTTCGTAATCGATAGTTAAATAAACAGAAACTTATTTTGAATACAAATTTACTGAATATAATTTATAAATGTTGATGGAAAGCATCGCAGGCGGGGACCAACAGAGGCTTATTTATAGTCATTTCGGTTGTGCACCATTTAGCAGAATTTTCGTTGGTGGCGGTCAAGGTGGTCCCCGCCTGCGATGCTTTCCATCAACATTTATAAATTATATTCAGTAAATTTGTATTCAAAATAAGTTTCTGTTTATTTAACTATCGATTACGAACACATATTGTAGTGTATTTTAATATAGGTATTGTTTAAACGGTATTACATAATTAGTTTTTAGCATTTGATTGATCAATATATTGTGGGGCTTGTTTTACTCTTTTTTAGTGTGCAGTCGGGTATTTTGTTTTTTTAATAATAATTTTTTTTTTATAACTTTTTAGCTGTTTTTATTTAACGAAAATGTTGTAGATGTAGAAGACTATCGTCAACGACGTGTGCCCTCATGCGTGTGCCCGCAATCGGGCTGTATACTCGAGCATATCCCCCTCCGCACCGCGCCGCGCGCCGCATGCCAGGCCACGCCCTATCTTTTTGCTTGCTAACGCATGAGTTGCTTTGCGTTGACGCAGAATTAACATGTTCCCGTGGGAATTTTGAGAAAAAACGTATCCTATATTAATTACTCCCGTGATTGAAATGAATCTAATGATACCGCATACATATTTTTTTAAAGGGAAATTTAGAAAAAATATTATTATGTCTTTATCCCGTGGGACTTTTAGGATAAAATGTATCCTATGACACTCCCGTAATCAAGACAAATCTAACGATACCTCATACATCAAAATCCATCAAGCCGTTTAGGCTACAGGTGGTCACAAAGGAAAAGACATACATACATACTTACATACACTCGAAAAACATTACCCTCCTTCTTTGGCAGTCGGGTAAAAAGACTCATTATTTTCGCTTCCTTATTACATAGGATTTATATCAATAATGTTTGAAAAAAATTGATACTTGTCACAATTAACATCTGCACTTTGCAGTATGAAACTCTATTTATTGGGGCAACATAGGCTATAATTTGTTTTGAGAAATTGAATAAAAAAAATTCTATCCAAAAATCAAAATTCTACTCGGTCAAATTTGCGCAAGTAAAATGACAAAAATTAACAAAATAAGGTTTTCAGATACTTTATTTGGTATTCGGTAAGTAATGAATGATTCACTAAATATCTTCATCTGTATACAATTTAAGAGAACGACAATTTTTTAAAACAATGAAATAAGTTTTACATTTAGTCTGGAAACTCAATATTGAGTGAAATGGGGGTCGAAGTTTTTAGGTAGTAGTACTACTACATATGACTTATATTATAGGTTTAGTAGTCCACGCGAGCAAAGCCGCGGGTAAAAGCTAGTTTTAAAAAAAAAGGTTTTTAGCGTTCGTGTGTCATTTATTTGAACAGTTTTACAGGCAGGAATATAGAGGTCACCTTATAAATAAAAAGGTCGTAAAATGTAGGTATTCAGGCGACTATACTCAAATAATTATAAAAACTGAATGTTTATTGAAAGTATGTTTACTGTTCTACGATGCCGTAAGAAGTACCAAAACTAGTAATGTTCTGTCATCAATTAATATCAATTTGAGTCCTTCTGCTAATCAAACTTACTTACCTGAATATCCTAATTTCAACTGTATACAATCTTCTATCATTTACCTACTATTTTTTGTAAATAAGGAATTTAATGACTCTTAATAACAGCTAAACGATTGCCTCTTTGGCCGAGTGGTCTCAAGTGCGACTGCCGGGCAAGAGGCCTCGGGGTTCTTTAATAAATTCTCAGTAGTAGCATAGAGCCTAGATATGTGCCCGGTATATGGCAATAATCTCACCCCCTATTACATGGGACTCATAACATAAAAAGTGAAAAGTGGGTGCTACATTGTACGGTGGCATTAAGCCGTAATGCGCACCTCTGCCTAACCCTTCGAGGATAAAAGGCGTGATGATGTTGTTATAATATTTCTATTAAACTGTCAAACACCGCGAGGACACCGGTGACCGCAACTTATTGTTCTTTAATTGTTTCTATAATGACGGTACTCAAAGGGTTAAACTGTCAAACACCGCGAGGACACCGGTGTCCGCACACCTATTGTTCTTTAATTGTGTATAATGACGGTACTCACAGGGTTAATAAGTGTGTTGCAAAATGTTCCAGATCTCCTCCACTTAAGCCACGGCACCAACAGCGGCGGCGCCGAGGTGCTCGAGCGACAGCACCACGAGCTGCGCCTCGACAAGAGCAACGTGCTGCTCCTGGGGCCCACTGGATGCGGTCAGTGACCACTACTTCTACCTCCAATTCATTTCAATTTAGATACTACACATTTTGAAACAGAGTTCGCGTTTTATGTAAAACTAGAGGTAAATGAAATGCTTCGTTGGCCGCGTGGTTGCTAGTGCGACTGCTGGGCAAGGGGTCTCGGGTTCGATACCCGGGTCGGGCAAAATACTACTGTGTATTTTATAAATTCTTAGTAGTAGCACGTAGTCTGGAAATGTGCCCGGTATATTGCAATAGGCTCACCCCCTATTACATGGGACTCATATAACATAAATAGTGAAAAGTGGGTGTTACATTGTACAGTGGCATAATGTACACCTCTGCCTACCCCTTCGGAGATAACATAATTTGAATGAATTTTTGTTTATACATTCAAGTGGATATGCAGGACGTCTGTTGGGTCCGCTGTATTTTATATAATACGAGTCTGTTTGCCTAAAGGCCCTCAGTAAACACAAGTAGTCATATTCAAAAACAATATCTCCCATTGAACAACATACATAACTTCACGCCTGTGTCCCAAGGGGGTAGGCAGAGACTACAGAACGTCAATTGTTAAGATTCCCACATACATCTTTCGCTTCATTAACAGTCATCAATCTGTTCATGCATGCTCGTCGGTTAACGGTACTTTTAATTGAACAATTCTCTCTTAAAACTCAATTAACTTAAACCATTCATGAATGAAGTAAGTAAACAATAAAGAAAGAATAATTTTAACTTGGACAACTCACTATACGTACATATATTAACATTAAATAAAATACATTAATTATCTCCTTGTAAAAAGTCAACAGCCACGTATGTGCTTAATAAGTGTCAATAGTCTTACCCAACAGAGGTGAATCGAATCATTGTACTATTATATAAGATGTGAATCATACGCAAATATTAATATTCTTTGTTTTACTACAGTATATATTAGTTGTTACCATGGAGATAGTGTTTCAACTTAGGTTTTTTGCATGACCTACGATTCCCCTAATATTAGTTAACCTCGCTCCACACTAGGATTTTGTCTTGTGTCGTGGGTGCGTTTACAAACATACAAGTTCACATATACAATGACATCCAGACCCAAAACAACAATTAGTGGATCAAACGAAGTGTTGTTCCGTGCGTTAATCAACCCCGCGACTCGTTGCACGGCAGACGGTTGCCTAGCCGTCGCACCAACCGTGCAGTCAGTTTATATACGTAGACTTGTTGTATTGTAGTCGGAGTTTCGTATGATGTGTTCTAGCCTCTGCCTGGGTTCTGACTTCGGCTATGGGTTATTCCAGGCCATAACCCTGTTCCAAATTTTAATCTTCTCCCTTCAGCCATTTTGATGAACGAACATACACACAAACTCACGAAACTTTTTTTATAATGTTAAGTGAGAAGTAAGACGGCATGAGATTGATGGATGTTGACGAAGCGAAATGAGTATTTGTATTATAACTTTCGTAAGACATACTAAATAAATTATTGTTTATGTTTTCGGCTTACTCACGTAATTATTTGACGAGGAACTCGACTAGTTTCAAGCCATGCTAGAGGCTCATATTCATGCAGGTCGCGAAAGGAGTATGCCCAAATCGAGTCATTTGGAGTTCTATTGTCTCTGTCTAGCTCGGTGTGAAACGAGAAAGGCGTGACGATATGTATGTGATTGTGTGTAGATAATAATATGTGCCCCTATGTATGTGGCAGATTTTTATGCAGATGTAAAAAAAAAGATAAAGTGGTGTAAAGCATAAGTTTGTGTAAAATACAAATACGTGACCTGAATGTAGGTGGCATTTAAATGTTAGTTGTCGACATGACAGCAAGATTTATCATTTAGATTTGTTTGTTGTGACATGGCGAATGAACACGCCATCTTGGGCTAGCATTATCAAGAAAGAAAAGTATAATAAATTAAGATTTAAACAGTCAAAACATTTATTAACTAAAATCGCGAGTTACTCGCGTGAATATACTGAGAAAAGCTCTACTAGTTTCAAACCTATAAGAAGTAGGCTGCGCGATATCGTCGCGACCGCGCACGCTGCTCATGAGGAAGAGTCCCTCTGTGGTTTGAAAGTAGTAGAGCTTTTCTCAGTATATTCACGTGAGTAACCCGCAATTTTAGTTAATTTAGTATGTCTCACGATAGTTATTATAAAAACATAGTCAAAGCATTTATTTCAATTAAACCATAATTTTGGTACTTTTGAAACGACAACTAATACAAAATAGGTCAGTATGTCCGTCAGTTAAGCTAAGTGCTCATTCGAAAATGTAGATTCGAATGGAAAAGTTCGAGCAAAAAACCCCATTCGTTACTCTCAATTTAGAAAAATTAGAATTTTAAGCAAGTCAGATATATGCAAGATTTGTAACAGTAAGTGGAGCTGTTTAGTTCAGCATATTCCTACTAGGCAAAGGCTTTAGTGTGTGTATATATGTATTAAGATATTAAACAGATCAAACAATGAGTCAGGTATGACGCACTCCAGTCCCTCGATAAGCCAATATTTGTACAACACTCGCGTTACCAAAATTGAGAATAAATTCAAACAAAAATATACCTTGTCATTGCTTGCACTATGTGATTGTATTGGGTGTGTTCGAAGGTGCTGTAATATTGAGATGTAATTGATTTTGGTGAGATAATGTTATTATAATTGAATAAGGTGTTTCCCCGAAAATGAGATACCTATACAAAAGGGGAAGGGAAGTCTTGGCAGTTTACTGAAATACAATGTTTAAGTATTTAGGATGGCGATTTGAAATAACGTGATTTCTATCTACCCCTAGAGAGGATAGGAGACCTTCTTTTAAAAAATATGCTATTTAATATTAAGGACATAAAAATGAAAACAAATAAAAATTAACTAAAATCGCGGGTTACTCACGTGAATATACTGAGAAAAGCTCTACTAGTTTCGAACCACAGAGGAGTTCTTCCTCATGAGCAGCGTGCGCGGTTCCGGCGACGTCCTAGTGAGCTGCGCGACGATTTTAGTTAATTTAGTATGTCTCACGATAGTTATTATAAAAATAAACAAAAATTGTTACTTCATAAGTATGATGTGAATTCACTTGACCTTAAAAAACTTGATCGAAGACACCATTCAACAACAAATTAAGGGTCTAGACATGTTAATAACTCATTATTATTATTAATACCTTCTTCATATAAAGTAATCCAAGGCCAACATTTCAACATTTTACTCTTTAATTCCTTACCGAGTCGCTCGTGGGTGGGATGACCATAAACACGAGATCTGAATGCTAAACGATCAAAACTGTTTCGTATGCTGAGAGCATAAAGTGCAAATTAAAGGATTCTCATTAACTGCAGTACGATGTTTTGTTGCAAAAGTATTAAGTGTTTATGTCATCTAGGTATCATTTTGTAATACTTACTAACTACTTATCCTATAGTCGGAATGTTTTCTAGTCCTGTAGGGTGTCGCGGAGAACCTAACGGGTAACCGGGGCTCCGGCTCGATGTGCAGGAGAAGGAACGGGGTGGTTTTTAGTCAGTAAGAGTCTGATACTCCCTCCCGCCTCACCCAGGCGGGAGCAGTCATTCGATGATTTTCCCCCCTTAAAAAAAAGTCCTGCAGGGTTGTTTCAAACCTGGGATTATAGATGTTTTAGCATTCTTTTACGCTAAAATAAAATATGGGGTGCTTCAAGAAGGGAGTGAATAGGTATTTTTATGGGTCGGCAAAGCACATGTAATGCCCCGAGTGTTACATGAGTTCATAGGCCACAGTAACCACTTAACATCAAGTGGGCCGTGTGCATATAATTATGCCACCGTGGTATATAAAAATTTATATATCTAAACTACAAATTGTTACTGTCCGATTTTAAAATAGGAAATAATATATCTAGAAAGTCTCTAAAACTGATGAGCATATTAGGATATTAGAATTAAGTATTTGGTAATAGACAGCGTTTTGTTCTTCATTGACAAATGCTTGGCATTGATTAGCAGATTCTGGCAAGACTGATTTTATGCAACGAGTATGCAATATTTTAATTAAGACTAGCTAGCATTCTCACTGATTCTTTACACTCTTGTTTACTTTAGTACTATAAATGTTTTATTATTATTCCCTAATCTTTACTATCTGCAATTTATCATTCTCAATCTTATAAGGTCAAATCACCTAAGAAGCATTTTGTCTTGAAATTACTTCTACCCTGAACCCTGGCAGTTGGCCAAGAAAACGAGACATACAAACACAATTTAGCACAAAAGGGTTCTTACGTAATAACAAATGAGTAACCACAGAGTGCAACAATTTCATAACAAAATCTTAACAATGAACAAACTCCTTACATTATTCCACGCACGCGCACCCTGCCGCAATTACAAACAAATAATGAGCTTTCTGTATGACCAGCCAGTGTTGCCTGTTTAAAAAACTATTTTTGTAAAATGTTGAGCAATTTCTTTTTTTTTTTTGTTTTAATTTATATTTGGAATACGAATGCACTCGTTGCTTTAATTTGCATATTTTTATTTATTTTTGTACAAAATGTAAAAGTTAACGTTTTCGTTCGTTTCCTTATCTGGAGCCATGGCATTGGAATCTTAAATTAAGTTCATTTTTATATAAGGTGTTCAACTGTTCATTGTAAATTAAAAGAACTGTTACTGTGAACTGAAAAAGTTGTTAGCATTGTATTTTTCGCCGAAATGCTTTATTCAGATAATAAATTGTGACTGTATTTTTTTAGTTTATCGACCGACTGACTAAAATCAATGTATTTTGTTATTGGTTCCAGGTAAAACTCTATTAGCACAAACGATAGCGCAATGCCTGGACGTGCCGTTCGCGATTTGCGACTGTACGACGCTCACACAGGCTGGGTACGTCGGCGAGGACATCGAGAGTGTCATCGCCAAACTATTGCAGGACGCCAACTTCAAGTGAGTTACAAACATACATACCTATAAAGTAGAAAGATTTTTAACTTTAAAACTGCGGTGTTATTTCCACCGCAGTTTTAACGCTTTTGGTTTTGGAACTAAACGTCTGCCACTAAGGTACCATTGCAGACATTTTTTTTATGGGCGAAAATCATCCAATTTCTTCTCCCGCCTGGGCGAGGCGGGAGGGAGTATCAGACTCTTACTGACTAAAAACCACCCCGTTCCGACTCCTGCACTTCGAGCCGGAGCCCCGGTAACCCGTTAAGTCCTTCGCGTATTGGCATCAGCCCTACTGGGCCCCATCCGTGGTGGTCTGATGGCTCTTTGAGACGCGCGCGGGACGCTCGGCGCCGTACGCTCGGGTCTGGTTCTGGTCGGGCGGCGAGCTACTCATGCTCGCCGTCCGCAGGCCCGTGCTTACCATCTCGCGATCTCTTACGCCCGGAGTGTCCATTGCAGGCATAAGTTTATAATTATCTTGTTAAAGTTTGTGTTATTATTCTGTTAAAGTTAAGTCTCTGTAAATCTTGTACTTGAGTTACGAACGAAATTTTCCCTTGTTACAGCGTGGAGCGAGCACAGACGGGTATCGTGTTCTTAGACGAGGTGGACAAAATCGGTGCAGTGCCGGGTATACACCAACTTAGAGATGTTGGAGGTGAGCAAACGATGATTTTTTTTATCACTATAAGCAATACATCGTTGAGTAGTCGCTGTTGTTACTGATACGGTTTCATTGCTGTATATAGTACCCAGGTATAAATCATTGGCCGAGTGGTCGCAAGTGCGACTGCCGGGCAAGGGGTCTCGGGTTCGATTCCCGGGTCGGGCAAGTAACTGGGTTTGAAAAAAATCTCAGTATAAGCACGGAGTTGGAATTGTGCCCGGTATATGGTAATAGGCTCACCCCCTATTACATCGGACTCCTAACATAAATAGTGAAAAGTGGGTGTTACATTGTAAAGCGGCATAATGTGCACATCTGCCTACCCCTCCGAGGATAAAAGGCGTGATGTTATATTATAAATCAGATGTTTGGATTACGCATTATTCGAATCTGACAAGAATATTCTTATATCTATTATATTATATCACAAATGATACCTATGAGAATAATATCTGTGTTATATTGGTGGATTAATTAATTGTAGACGGATTTATTTTACTTGGATTTGTTACAATAATGTGCGCACGACGTGTACACACACTAGATTATGACGGGTAGACAGCAACGTTAATGACGAGTGTCCTACCTTATAAAACACATTATAGTGAGGAGGCCACTACTTACTAATTAGTGATGTTGATACAGACTAAACATATATGTAACAAAACTATAGGTTTTTCTTCTTCTCCTCTTATAATATCTTCTGATTCACTTCGTTGCGGGAACCAAGACAGTTACTCATGTCCCTGGGACGCGGCGGACTTCAGTGTTCCGGTGTTTTCATGGTTGTATCTACTGTAGATCCTGGCTTACAGGAGTTGCAGCGGGTTTGGGAGGTTGTGGCGGGCTTGTCCCTTAAAAAAAAATACATGTAACAATGTGGAGGTTTTTGACGTGTTGTATTATCTACATGTGTCCAATGTGACGTCCGCAGGCGAGGGCGTGCAGCAGGGCATGCTGAAGATGCTGGAGGGCGCCGTGGTGTCGGTGCCGGAGCGGAACTCGCGCAAGCTGCGCGGGGACGCCGTGCAGGTCGACACCACCAACATACTCTTCGTGGCCAGCGGGGCCTACAACGGACTCGACAGGTCGGGACTCACACGTACCACTCGCGACGTATACGTGGACATACTCAATTGAAACATATTTGTACTAAATTAACTAAAATCTTTCTTTTCTTTTTTTTTAAAAAAACTTTGCCCCACACTAGGATTTTCTCCTGTGTTGTGGGTGCGTTTACAAACATACAAATTCACATACACAATGACACCCAGACCCGAAACAACAATTAGTGGATCACACAAAGTGTTGTCCCGTGCGGGAATCGAACCCGCGACACGTTGCACGGCAGCTGGTTGCCCAGCCACTGCACCAACCGTGCAGTCAGTCGCGGGTTACTCACGTGAATATACTGAGAACAGCTCAGAGTGCCAAGCACGAATAACTATCGCATTCGTATCGAAACAGTATCGAGCAAGTTAAATGTTCTGATTGGTTGGTTCACTTGAACCAGCCAATCAGAGCGTAGAACGCACCAGTGAGCTGCGCGACATCGCCGCGACCGCGCGCGCTGCTCATGAGGTAGAACCCCTCTGTGGTTCGAAACTAGTTTTTTTTTTTCTTATATTTTCTGCAACTTAGCAATCTGTGATCATTCACAATGAGCCATTCAGTTGTGGTCCACGTCACCAGTCTTTGGTCTTACAGTAGGAAAGTTTTGTTTTCCTCTCATAAGCTGTCGAAACTAGTACAGCTTTTCTCAGTATATTCACGTGAGTAACCCTCGATTTTAGTTAATTTAGTATGTCTCACGATAGTTATTATATTATTTGTACTATTAGATGACGCGATTATTTTTGAGTTACACTAGGGCTCATACTTCTGAATTCGTTCTTGATAACGTAGCGTAATTAAGGTTGTTAAATAAGTAGCCAACTTCTTTAATTATGTGGTTGGTGAACCGTTTGTCATATAACGTGGCGCGGGTTCGGTTCCCGCACGAAACAACTCTGTATGATTCGCAGATTATTGTTTCTGGTCTGGGTGTAATGTGTATGTGAACTTGTATGTTTGCAAATGAATCCATGACAAAGGAGACAATTCTAATGTAGGACAACGTTAAAAAAATTTCTTATGTTATTTTATAATAATATATAAATATTGTGAATACTAAAAAAAATAGACTACCACTTCTTCTAAAGACTATTGATATATTTGTAATTCACGCAAAAAGACAGCGATAGCACCTGCACTATCTTTTATTGGAATATTCACACGTATATAAGTAAAGGTGAAATGTGCGTGAATTATACATATAAACTTTCCTTAAGAATCACTCTTATCTATTTAAAAAAAAACTAATCAAAATTCGCTGCGTAGTTTTAAGCATATATTGGGACAGACAGATGGCGGATAGCTCGTTAGTTTTATAGCATGTATTGATGTAAGCGTGTGCACAGACTGGTGCAGCGTCGCAACAACGAGAAGTACCTGGGGTTCGGCGCGTGGGACCCGCGCTCGGGCCGCCGCGCCGCGCTGGCCGCCGCCGCCAGCGACGCCTCGCCGCTCGACTCCGCGCGCGCAGAGAACGACGAGCGGGACGCCTGGCTGCGGAAGGTGCAGGCCAGGGACCTCATCGACTTCGGGATGATACCGGTACCACCACTTGCTCTGTATACGCTTCATTTGTCACTAGCTTTTACCGGCGGCTTCGCTCGCGTCACAAAAGGATAAAAAGTAGCCTATGTGACATATACCAATACGTACAGCGCCATCTATACCAATACTTTTATTTTCCCTCGGGAATATCCAATTTTTTCGGGATAAAAAGTCTAAATAAAAAGATAAAAAGACTACTAACTTTACGTCTGCAAAAATTCAATGCAATCGGTTTAATAGTTACGGTGTGAAGTCGAAACAAACTCACTTTCCGATTTATAATATTAGTAAGGATATAAATGGTATGCATAACTTACTGCACACAAACCTTCATAATTAAGTAAACAAATAACTTTATTAAAGTACAGCAGGGTTATTATGCCGCTCTAAAGTCAGAATGATTCCATTGAGGGAAACAAACAGAACTATACAAGTCGTCTAGTGAGATCTCGTTCCCCCAGCGGAACCTCTCTGACTATAAGACGTCATAATACGCCACCTGTTAAACATATTTCTAAACAACTAAAAAAAGATGTTTGCGTAATTTCTCGCGATTAACTGTACCCATTTTGATGTGGTTTCACACTACAAATTCTTTGTAAAATGACAGAGATGGCACGATATTTAAGTACAACTTAAAATTAAATATATAGCCTTTCGTACATTGCAATAATGATTTTTTAAACGTAATTTATAAAAGAAACATTATTGTTTGACGTTCATAACTGCCTTTTTTGTTAATACGTCAAACAGTAAAAATATGTGTGTGCAAATGTACTCTTATTTCATTCTGTTCATCTTTATTGCAGGAATTCGTCGGAAGATTCCCCGTATTAGTACCTTTCCATAGTCTCAATCAAGATCTGCTCGTACGGATACTAAAAGAACCTAAAAATGCTATGGTGAGTTGATATGTTCTTTTATTTTACTCAATGGTCTTTGACTATGCAAGTCTATGAGTATACACTGCGAGTCGATGAGTCTCCTCTACTCATGAATGGTTTAGCATAATCCCCATGCTTGGCAAGCAAGTTGGAAGATCACAATCGAGTACTTGTCAACTAGTCAAATTCAATACTTTTTTCGAACTGTCTAAATCAACAGTTTTCTATGAATTTTAAACGAAATTGTGTATTATGACGTCACGTTTTTTTAGATCAAACAGCTTACTTATTTATTAAAAATTTGCTGAAAAGATACTACAATTAAGTTAGTCATAAATTCAATTAATCAAAGTGTGATTATTTTTTAATATTTTATTGTATTGAACAGTCGATATAATTTATTTTTGATTAAGAAAAGTACCCAATCTTAATAATCAGATAATACCTTATCGGATACCTTTCCGTCTCCGTATAATTGTAGTCTCTTAGTCGGCTCACTATCACGCCAATTATATTATTTCCAGGTATCTCAATACAAACTGCTGTTTGCGATGGACAAGTGCGAGCTGACGTTCAGTGACGAGGCGCTGAAGGCCGTCGCAGCGCTCGCCATGGAACGGAAGACTGGCGCCCGTGGTCTTAGAGCCATCATGGTACGTCATTTACCATAGTCTCTTTGTAATAAGAACTTTAATGATTACCGTGGATCATGCTAAATTAGATTATGTAAGTGAGATGTCATTGGATTAAGGCGTCTGGTCAGGCTCGAAGATAATATTCAGACAACCACGATATGCGTAATTTAACTGTTTAATCGTTATTTGTATTATAACTTTCGTGAGACATACTAAAAAAAATATTATGTTTTCGGCTTACTCACGTAATAATTTGACGAGGAACTCGACTAGTTTCAAGCCATACTAGAGGCTCATATTCATGAGCAGCATTTCGCGACCTAAGACGCGGCGACTATCGCGCTGCTACTCTGGTCGCAAGTGCAGATGCACTCGCAAGGGGTCTCGGCTTCGATTCCTGGGTAGGGCAAAGTATTACTGGTTTTTTTTTAAATCTCAGTGGTAGCACGGAGTCTGAAAATGTATCCGGTATATAACAATAGGCTCACCCCCTATAATATGACACTCATAACATAAATAGTGAAAAGTGGGTGTTACATTGTACAGTGGCATTAAATGCCGTAATGTGCAGGTGCACATTACGGCATTTCAATCATTTATCCCTGCCTATCCCTGAAGGGGTAGGCAGACCTTTGCCTGATAAAAGGCGCGATGTTATGTTATTAAATAAAGTAAACTTAAATAATGTAACACTAATTATGCAAGTAAGTATATTGACCTAAGAAGTACGTTCACGATCCCACTGTAGTCGATATTTAAATAAAGTCAATTGCATGACCCTAATTAGTAATGTTAGTTGCGGAGAACCTAACGGGTAACCGGGGCTCCGGCTCGACGTGCAGGAGAAGGAACGGGGTGGTTTTTAGTCAGTAAGAGTCTGACACTCCCTTCCGCCTCACCCAGGCGGGAGCAGTCATTCGATGATTTTCCCCCCTTAATATTATAGCCCTTATAGCCCTAGACAATCGAAGACAGATTTTATTTGCTGTAATATCTTTGGTCTTGAGAAAAACGGTTGTCTATTACAACTGCCGTTTTGTACACACAAAACACTGATCGTTCTTCGATCTTATGAATTCAGTAGTTTAAATATTTTAAGCTGTATTTGTATTTGAATCAATAAAATTAATATTTATATCAATTAAAATAAACGGTACGGAGTTTTATGTAAATTAATGACTTTACGTATATTGCAAGATAAATAAAAGTTTGTAAAATTGTTGGAAAGGAAACGCAATACTGCGCAAGTGATAACACAATGGTTTTTATGTAAGCGATAAAGGTAAATAATAATATTTCAACATTCAAAATTACAACTTGTTGGAGATATAAAAAGATAATATTCGTTAACTTGATTTGTTTGCCATAAAATTAAGATAAACAGTTATCTTAATTTTTATTTACATTAGCATTATTTTTGTGCAGGATTTTTGATTACACATTGAATACGTCGTAATATGTCTGTCCTATTTACTAACAAGTGCACTAACATTTGTTGTATAATTTCTAAATTCACTATGTTTCAATTCAATGTTAATGTAACATTGAAAAATTGAGGATGAGTTTAGGGGATGGTATTCTGTAGATTTGATAATGAAAGTATTACTAATGTGTAAATACATAATTATACATCATTCATTTTAAGTCGTCTTTAAGTATAGTTCTGTCACTACTAACAAAATGACACAGATGGAACGATATTTAAGTACAACTTCAAATTAGCCTTTCAGTATTCAAGCGTTAAGCTGTTATCATCGTCTTCATTCCATACTCATTTATTCTAGGTGATAGATGGTGGTAATGACTTGATTTTCGGTTCTTTATTTTCAACCACGAATTTGTAGTGACTGTGTGGATCTCATCACTTCATTTAAGTGGAAGTCGTTAGTGAAGGTAATGCAACATTGTGACGTGCGTGCAGGAGAACCTGTTGCTGGAGGTGATGTTCGAGATCCCCGGGTCGGACATCTCGTCGGTGCACATCCACGAGGGCTGCGTGGCGCGCGCCGAGCCCCCGCACACGGCGCGGCGCCGCGAGGCGGCCGACCGGCCCGCGCACGCGCACGACCTCGACGACTGGCCCTCGGTGCGCCTGCACAACTGTACGTAGCTAGCGACGTAGTCTAGCGACACCCTATTCCGAGACCTTACTGTTTCCGTCTGTATATGCACCTGTATGTAGCTGTAGTGACCTTGATAACTGTCCTTCTATGCCTTCTTCCTACCTGCTTTACTCTACTGTAGTCAGCCAAATCATCTGGTACGCAGGTTAGAAAACAAAAACCTATTTATACTCGGAATTTTAATTCGATTCCAAATTTGACAATTTCAGTGTTGCAACGTTATGACAAATACTAAATAGTGACGTTGCGAAATTATTCGATATGGAAATGGAATATTTCGGGATCGATTCTTCTCGTTTATAATTATACTCTCGTAAACTAATTTATCAGGAAATTAAATATTTCTGATCGATAATTTAGTTTTGACGATTAATTAACAATCGGAGACTTTTCTTTTATAATTGTGTGTGAAATAAATAAAAAAAAATCACAAAATGACAGTAGCCTATGTCAAATCTGGAATCGAATTAAAATTCTGACTATAGTATTTCCTTGCCTGTATACCAAATAATTTAGCTGAGTGTAGATGATAATGAGAGTTTCCTTGTGGTTGCTTTATTTTATATAGTTTGCTAGTAAAACTTATCCACTCCATGGTGTAACTACACTAAGTCTACTACTAGCTGCACCTAGTATTTGTAGTAATATTGTAATTCTTGTTTATGTTTAATTTAAATATATAGGATAGCTAATACTAAAATCATTATCACTCTTCTAATTTATATTGGTAGTCTTTAATTAATAGTATAAAGCAAATGTATCAGAATGAGAAGATTTTAAAATAAAAAAATCGTTTATTTGAATTATTTTTCAGAATGTCGTTACTACAGCGGTCTGGCCAAGATCGCAAAATGGATGTTCTATGTGATATTTTGTTAGTTTTCTTTTATATTTTATTTTTTATCCTGTTAACACGAAGTTTTGGCCAGTATGTTAGTTAGACAGTTATTGAATCATAGATTTTTTTCTACTTATAAAAGTTTTATATGAAATCATTTAGGGACTAGCTGTTAAACTCAAGTATGGGTATACTACATAACTTTTTGCAGTAATGTTTTTGTTTAATATGAATATTTCAATGTTAATAGTAGTTTATGATAGCATTTAGCAGTTTGACTATAATACATGTATTATTGTTAACAGAGGCTCAAGGCTACAGTTACGCAACCATCTGTCACTCATTCGTGTGTGCTGTGAGCGGTAACAAGTATGGTGGGTCAGTGGCGGCCGGGGCCGGGCGGCCGGGACCGGGCGGCCGGGACCGGGGCCACCGAGGTAAGAACTGATCGTTACTGATGTAGACATCGCGCCGCACTGCGGTATATTCGTGTTGAAAATATATAAAAAAATACAACGTTTTCGTTTAGTGCTTTTTTGTGAAATTGTGCGTTGTGACGTTCGGGAGTCCTGTTTTATAAGACTTAGTATTCCTAACATCATTCCTGTTGTATGGGTTTGATTAGTTATCGAATTACGGATGACCCTTTTTCTGTTATCACGGCGTCCGTAATGGCAGTATCCTCCATTGTTAAGTCCGAATGTTGTAGTTATTATACTTGTATTAGCAAGTTGCCAACTCAGTGTTACATACAAATGTAGTTTTGTTAATGTATCCTATATCAGCATTTGAATCGAACGGCCAAGTGAAATTGTATAGGGAACTACTATTTATAACGATAAGTTAACTGTAGTAAATTGGGACTCCTGACTAAGATTAGTTCCAGCTAGCATTTCATGAAAAATGTGATGGTTTGAACTAAAAGTTTTCTGCGTGATTTATTTAAAATCTTTTCGATTCTATCCTAAATTCAAAAAGAAGGAAAACTTTTTGTTTGACCCTGAAATTAGACCTTTTGGGTCCTTACTGTTAGTTCCTTACGTTAGTTTATGTTGGAAATGAAATGTTGTATTGTAAACAACCACCATACAACATACTCTTGTGATGTAAATTACTGTAAATAATAAATGATATTGATTAATAGAAAAACTGTTATTATTAAGGTTTATTAAAATTAAAATAGGGTTCATTATTGTACATCCCAGATAAGTTGTAAGTACGAAAAGTCACACGCAGATGTTGTTAGTATAAAATAGATATTTTTTATTTCGGCCGGCAACACTGAGAAGGAATGACGTTTTGACATTTTGTTAATTATTATACATAATTATTTTTTTATTTATAAATGGATCGTTGTGGTGTGATTATAGTAAGTGTGAATATTTTTTTGTTAAAAACCTCCAAAAAATTGTGTCTAATATAATTCTGGACTTGTGATAGGATAAATTTTATGGCATGTTGATATAATCACATTGCAACTTGAGTAAAATAGTATAAGCCTATTTTCAATTTAAAATATAAAGAAAACCAAATACTGATTGTTTTATTTCTATTCTTTACTTTCATCATACACAACCTTTACCTTACCGTTACCTTTACAAACTCCACGATAAGTGATAAATAAGACAGTATTATCACATAAACTTTTCTACTTAATTATAATTACAATATACATCGAAATCTTACACGATCATTTTTTTCAAGTACAAAAATTGAGATACACTTAAAATTACTAAACTACATAGTTCCTATTCTTGTTAATCTCTTTGTAGCTCTCAGTTTTAACAATGTCTAGTAAGATATCGACTACTCGATAAACTTCTTCGTAACTCGTGTACAAAGCCGTAGGTGTCACACGGATCACGTTGGGGTCTCTAAAATCGGGAACAATACCTCTCTTCTTCATTGCAATACTGATTCTGTAACCTTCGTCATGTTCTAAGCACACGTGACCGCCCCTCTTACTGTCTTCTCGCAAATTCCCAATAGTAAACCCATAATTCGATAGTTTCTTCTCAATAAGGTACATCAAGTAACCCGTTATGTGCAAAGACTTCTTCCTCATATTCGCCACTCCTGCTTCATTGATCACCTTCAAAGCCCCCTCTAAAGACGCCATCGATAAAACGTTAGGCGTTCCAATCTGCCACCCATTCGCATCTTGTTGGTGATCAAATTCCTGTCTCAATAGAAACTGAGTCTCTATCTTGTTACCATACCATCCAGCTAGACCTGGTAACCTATTAAAATGTCTCCTGTTGACGTATATGGCTGCAGAAGATCCAGGTCCTCCATTCAAATATTTATAGGTGCACCAGATTGCAAAATCAGCATCTATTTCTTTTAAATTGATTTCAATTGCTCCGACACCATGGCAAAGGTCCCATCCAATAAGAATACCTCTTTCTTTTGCTGCCTTAGTTATTTTGACCATGTCTAGTACCTGAGCGCTTCTGTAGTACACTGTAGGCAGGAATATAAGCGCCACATCCTCTGTCATGGCGTTTATAATGTCATCTTCGTCCATAAATTTACCTTTACTCTTCACAACTTTAACTGCGTCTTTGGGATCGTAACCCTGTAACATTACTTGGCTGTCTACTGCATACCGGTCTGTAGGGAAGTTGATGTCGTCCACCAATATCTTGTACTTGTCCTTTGTAGGTTTGTAAAACGTACTTATTCCTTGATGGATGTTGATTGTAGTTCCTCCAAAGATTGCTATCTCATCAGGATCTGCTCCGACGATGGGAGCCATGAGTTTCGCTAAATATCTGGAATATAAATAATATTTGTTGTCGTCGACTGTCCATATTTTGATTCCTTCGTCTTTCCACCTTTCCATGACTTCTAAGACACATTCTTCGGCGTCCTTTGTGGCTAGACCCAAGGAATTGCCACACATATAGATGCTGTCTTTCTTGAGGAAAAATCGTTGTCTAAAATGCCCCATAGGGTCATTGTTGTCTAATGATTTTGGGTATTCGGGATCGTCTTGGTATGGCACGTTCATTGTACTTGCTTGTTTTGACGTCCTTGATCTTCTCTTGAATAAAGGTGATTGCCGAATTTGGATACACAACCGTCTACTTGACGACTCTTCTATTTATTGAAAAATGTTAATGTAATTAGTTACTTTTATGGTCGAGCCCACGTAATTTACCAGTGTGTAATACTATGTGGGAAATACTAGAAGGTATTTAAATACTCGAAACCTTTTATTGTTTTGTAAGTACTATCGATAAGCTATCACTGAGTCAACGGAAGGTATAATAATCCTGTAGTTATGCGAATATTGAAGGAGCAATGTTCTGCGGATAAGGTGACTACGATTTTAGTGAAAGACAAATCTAAAATTATCCATAATCATACAATCCTTCTTGCTATTTAAGCATTGTCTCTTTCATCTTCGTTGTATTGTTTATTCCTTTTTTATGGAGGTCTTCCATGGAAATTAATGTCAATGACTAATGCCATTATATTAATTACTTCGTTAATTAAATAGGGGATGCCCTTTATAATTCTATATTGGAATAGTTCGGAGATTACTAAATAATCGTATTCATAAGTACTACAAGTATATCACGAAGAGGAAATATTTATAATATAATACTACTGGAACTGGTACTACTACTACTAAATACTGAAAAGCTTTAAAACATATGGACAAATTAAACATACTGCAATCATCATCAGGAAATGCAATCAAATGCTTTTAAGACACGCATTTGTTGACATATGATACTATATTTAGATACTGAAATACATAGCTTGAAGAGAAGCAGTGTAACAGCTTTCTTTTTGTTATAATCTGGGTGACATATTCCGAATTTATTAAAATCGTTTATATAATACCTGCGGCAATTCTTAATAAATATTGCAATTCTACATAATATTTATTTATATGCAATAAAATTAAATAATCGATGTATTACAAATATGATATTGATAATCAGTTTTATTTAAGTATGTGTGTGTCATTTAATAAACTCATTTACAGTGTAATATCACTTTTCTATACGAAACTGTTTTAATTAATTTATTAAATATTAGCATTGTATATTTTTATGAACATAAATAAAGTGCTAGATGAGTGAAATACATATTATTATGTATTCGGGAGCTTGATGCTGATATATATCCATGTGTATTTTGTCCACAGTAACAATCGCAGTTTTTAAGTTAGAAGTTTTATTTAACACAAAGTGTAAACATAAGAAGTTTTATTTAACACAAAGTGTAAACATAATTGACACAGTTTGACTCCCAAGGCACAGACACAGTCTCTTGGAACAACGACTGTGGCACTTGGCTACTATAGAGTTACACGCACAACATAATCACATAGACACGAAGGACATCAGTAATTTTTTAAGTCTGATAACGTGGTACTTAACCCGTTACACAACGCACGCATAAAAACCACTGACATTTTGCTTCTATAATCATTTCTAAGTGACATTATGCCCGCCAATTTTCAACGTTATTGTTGATTCCTTTTTACTTATAAAAGGAAGGAGTAGTTATAAAAATGTCTCCTCCATTCCGTAAATGATTGTCACCCGACTACGCTTATAAAATACAAAGTTATCTTTGATAACAATAACAAGTCCGGATTATATCATAAAAGTGATAGGTTGATACTGCAACTGCCGAAAATCACTGTTTCCTATATTGAGCTGGGATTTCAGTTTAACTTGGGTAAATTAGTACTAGGAACATTAGATTTTGTTCAATTTGTGAGTATTGTCATACCTTCAGACTTTGATAGATTGATAAGGTTTAGTATCTTAGGGCAACTTGCTTGCTTCCTAAAGCCATTGACCGTATAAACATAAGAACCCTTTACCTAGGTAGACATCTAACTGTCTTTTTTTAAGGGGAGAAAATCATCGAATGACGGCTCTCGCCTGGGTGAGGCTGGAGGGAGCGTCAGACTTTTACTGAATAAAAACCACCCCAATCATACTCCTGCCCTTCGAGCCGGAGCCCCGGCAACCCGTTAAGTCCTCCGCGGCTCCGTATTAACTATATCTATGAGCGATTCAAACCCAAAGGAACTCGGATCGTAGTTTCAGTTTTCTTTCTCAAATGCTTCTAATTAAAGTTCTAGGTGAAACTGAATGAATGTCTAATATTTATTATCTTTATGATATCTTATAGGCTCGTGTACGATGATGTAATAGGCTTTAGAGCCCGCCCAGTTGAGTCAAGAGTGAATTAGATTAGAATACTCAGGGAACTAGTATTATAAATTTATAATTATTGAGGTAGGTTGTTTACATAACTGAAAGAACAGCCTGTTTCGATTCTTTATGTTGACAGTGGAGCCGTTACTACTAAAGTAATAATTATGTAATGACTAACTACCTCATCGATTGAGTCGAACCGAGTAAGGGTATTCGAGTTCGATTCTCTGGCTGGTAAAAAAATAGTAAGGCTCTATTTCAGAGTCCTGGTGATTTGAATGGTGAACAGTGGGTTTTATTGATAAGTAACTATTTAAATGTGTGATGCACCTCTACCTATCCCTTGGTGTATATAAGGCGTGATGTTAAGTGTATGCGCCTATTTATGTGCTCTGAGGTAAGTTACAAACGAAAGACTGAATAGGACTTACGAGAAAGCCTTTAAACTTTAAGTTCACAAAACCACAACCTACGGTACACCCTGTAACCTGGACAAAAACTTGTTGACAACGAATACCTCGACCTTGTCAAGATAATCAGCATCATAAACTCAATACATATCAGGCTTAATTGAAACGTAACTACGTATCGTTTGATAAACACTCACAAATAAGTAGATATGGCCATTAGGTGTAGATACCAACAGAAAGATCAATCACCTTGATTGATTTAATTAAAATAAGATAAGAAAAAATGTCTATAGATAATGAGAGGGCGTGAGTGATGTGTAATTATTGAATTTTCAAAATTTTTACAAGTCACGTTGTATTAGTAGACAAATGACAAAGGTACTTTGATCTAATGTTACCTACGTCAATGTTATCTTTACTGTTGATCGGGCAAACTAAAATAGGTACTGTAGGTAGTACCTGTAAAAACTCCAGTACCTAAGTAGGTAGTTAGGAACCTAGACAAAGCTGATTACAAATATTTACCCAAATGCACGAAAGGAGGATATTTTCATAACGTTGCCCCACATTAGAGACTGTGTGCGTTTATAAAATACAAGTTCACATACACAATGACACCCAGACCAGAAACAACAATAGGGTAGTTTCCTAAATTTTATTTTAATGTCCGTCTAGTACATTAATTTAAAACTTTAGACACGTATTTTTTCTTTTCTCACAAAATTAAATACTTTCGACGATATATTAATTTGAAATATCGTGTGACGTCACAGCGTGTCACATTTTGCAGCACGTTATGACGTAACGACCTCCCACTCTTAAACTTAGCGCCATTTTATCTAAGTATTGCAACTTAATACGAGAAAATTAAAATACATTACAAATATTTAGGTTTATGTACTTACTTGAAAAACCATGTGCATGGAAAACTAAAGCCGTTACAACTCAGACAGGAGACACAGGCTGGGCGACTGTGTGTTTGACAGGATATTTAAGTAAGTAAAAAATAGGGACTTTGAATATTTGAGAGTAGGTACCTACCTTATACTTTTCCTTTCCATGACTTTGTTATGAGCGCCAAAAAATAACAGATTAAAAATAAACTATGGTCGATACACTTTTTTTAGGTAATTAATCTTTCTTTGGATATTAACCAGAGATCACGATTAGGTACATTCTGTCAAGTTGCTTTTGAGAATAAAATATCAGACTGACAGCTTGTTTACAAGAAAGATTAAAATTTAAAATGTACAAACGTAATTGTCCACATCTTCAAGAGATGATCGTTAATAAACTTTCTAAGACTTCAATACGAATGTTATCAGCCGACATGAGTAGAACTCGAAAGCTGCCCAAGCCCAATTATGGTCCCGTGGACGTGCAGCGTTCGGTCCTCATGAATGGGATGAAAGTGGCAGTAGCCAAACCTCTTGGAGGTCAGATTGGTGCTTGCACAGTAATGTATCAGGTGGGAAAACACGTTTTTTATTAGGAAGACACAGCGCGTCGTGATTTAAAAATCAGTAGATACCTACCTATAATAATATTATGTCTGTGTCGTATTATATAAATACAATTAATGTTTTACCAAGGCCTTTAGCAATTATGGCTGTGCTGTATGTGCTGTATTATAGGTACCTGGTAAAATACTAAATATCCTTATAGTAGGTACCTACATATTCTTAAAGTATGTAGTACCTAACCTAACCTTGCATAGTACCTATTTTACCTATAGTAGAATAGTATAGTATATACGAGTCTGTGGATACACTCGGTACCTGCTAATCACAATACTTACCATGTAGGCTGGCTCCCGATATGAAAAGGATCAATACCTAGGCGCTAGCCACTTTCTGCGTACCGCATCTAGTGCCTCCAGCTGTGCCTTTTCTGCCTTCACCAAAATGCGCTATATGGGCCAAAAAGGTGCTTCAATTACCTGCACTAGTAACAGGCAATCCATAGCATACACATTGCGCTGTCCAGTCACTACCTTCCCAGAAATGAAATGTTTCCTACTGGATACTGTTATTAGGTAAGTGAAAAGTCCGAATACTTATTTACTACAATAAATGATTTCGTTCCAGTATTTGCTCCATTTGTTTTTCTTTACACCGTACCGTAACCTTTATCAGATGCTGCTTCAAAGAATGGGAGATGGACGACTTAAAACCCATGGTCAGAGACGATTTACACCGCATTCATCCAGAGAAACGTGTGTTGGATTTGGCCCAAAAGGCTTGTTGGGGAGGACCTCTCAACAACTCTATTTACTGCGAGCCATCAAGGATAGACAGTATGAATGGAGAGATCCTCAACAACTATACTGAATGGAACTACAAGTCCGACCATTGTTCAGTGGCTAGTGTCGGTGTTCCCTTTGAAGAGACCATAAAAATGGCGGAAGCTATCGAGCCTAGACGAGTAAGTTTCAATTACTTTATTAGTATTAACTAAATAAGCGTACGGAACGATAGTTCCAACGTATTCGACGATAGTTAAAAACTGGATATGTAGATACTTCTATGATTACCTACTCCTTCACCAGATAGCTACCGATTCTTTGAACCAATGGCCTCTAAAAGTTAATAAATATAGAATTAAAGAATAAAATACCTTGTATGAAACGCAAGCTTTTATTATTTGTTTGTAAATAGAGCTATAGAGTTAGAAATATAACAACAAATACGTGTTACATTGTGATAGCGAGAGGAAAAGAAATGTATATTCTTAAATATACCATCAAAGTGTAACACGCTTTTATTGTTATATTTCTTGTAAGAATACCTAAATATATTTCTAACTTTTTAGGTCATTAGCTCAAATCAATAATAAAAGGTTGTTTTTATAAAGAGGCACTGTACAATGTAACACCCACTTTTCACTATTTATGTTATGAGTCCCATGTCATAGGGGGTGAGCCTATAGCCATATACCGGGCACAAATCCAGACTCCGTGCTATTACTGAGATTTAAAAAAATCCAGTTATACTTTGCCCGACCCGGCAGTCGCACTTGTGACAACACGGTCTCGTACGCCTAACAAATGACCGGTACTCTGTGGTCCCGTGATTGGTAAAGACACACATAATAGAGGTAATAATATTATAGATAAGTTAATAAATAAAACTGAATCACAAGCGATTCCCTTTCTTATACTCCAAAGCTACTAGACAGATTTTAGTGCGAAGCCGAGGATGGAAAGCTAGTTATTTTATAATTTTCTAGTAGGAGGTAGATTGTTACTCATTGTGGAATAAAATATAGATAAAGCCAGAAGCAAGGCGTGTCGAACCATCAATCCCGAGACGAGGGTTCGAGTTGTATGACCTGGGGGCTAACAGCGACACCTGGATATGTGTGGTTGTGCCCGGGTGTGGATCTCGAGACTTAACGTAAGTGTCCACCAACAGTACAAACACCAGCGTAAAAACAAATCTCAAAGATTCTATAAATTAAAGATCAGTTCTAAAGTAAAACCGAATCAACTTGAGTAGGTATATGTACTAGTACCTATTACAAATTTCTTAATACAGTTACTTTTTTCTTTTTTTATCAGGAGCCTACTGAATCACTCAATAGTAGCACACGCTTGTGGAACAGGTAACATGCAGGACGGGACACACGTATTAGACCGCACACCGGAACAGCCACTCGGATACATGGCGGGAAATGATGTTTATACCTCATACAGAGCATTCAATTTATCGTATCATGATACTGGCGTTTTCGGTGAGATTGGTTGATTGGAATTTTCGGAACTTACCTACTTAAATGACGAAAGATAATGAAGAAAATATTTTTCAGGTATAATAGCAAGAACTCGTGCCCCTACGGCTTGGAACGTAACAAAAGCAGCCGCACAATTTTTGTGTAATGTCGGATGTCTCACCTATAAACAGATAGAAATTGGTAAAAAGAGACTTAGTAAGTATTTATTCAACTTCCCAATTTGTATGTTGATTACGTTTTTGGCTGGGACAACGTCCCGAGCGAAGCTCATTATGTCTTATAGTCTTTAATGTCACGTATCTTCTTATTTTTTAAAACAGAAGTCAGTTTAGCAATCCATGATGATGACTGCGTGAGAGTGGCCGAGGGACTAGCACTACAGCTAGCCAACGGTTATATTGTGGACACCGCGAAAGACTCCATGGCTATGATTGATAACATCTCTATTGAAGATATATCAAAGACTGCAATGTCTTTGTCTCGTAAATGTAAGTATCAATTTCCTTTTTGGCAGCAAATAATGAAATATGATTGTAAAGGTATTTTGCGTTACATGTCTTGTATTAATTATTTTCAGATCGAGATATGGCTCTTGCTGTTGTAGGTGATATTGGACAGGTACCTCATGACAAAGAGCTTTTTTGGTCATATTGAAGAGTATCATACAATTTTGTATTTAATTTTAGAAGGTTGTTTTTTTATTTTGAAATAAATTATATTAGATATCACGGAAGTACACGTCATTACTAATACTACTTATTATTAAATTAATATGTTTTTCTCGAATCACACTCAAATTAAAAGCCTTGTGTTTGAATTGGCCATTAAAAGTTACTGTCTTACGTCAGGTTTGCCAGCCAATGTCAATTGTCAAAGTGTCAACGTCAAATTGTGAATTATAACCTAAAATTGTATAATAGATATTACTTAGCTTATTTACATTTAATAAAATAAAACATAGGTATACCATTATTCCGAAACAAATTATGTAAAATACGAAAAAAGAGAAAGAAGGCATCAAGATGAACTCCCTTCACAACACCATAAAACGTATGTACTAAAGTTTTTGAGGTTATATTTTACTCTAATTTTGTTTGTAAACCATTTTACTTATTTCATTACAGAATTCCGTCTTCTAAACCTCAACACGGCATTAAAGACAATTTCTGAATGCAAGCCTATTATTCCTAATGTAAAAGTTAAGAATGACTTGGTTTGTAAACAAAATGTCCTGTCATTTGCACCACGGAGTGTTGGTGTTGAAATAATTGATAGGCGGAAATATAATGGGATAAAACAGGACCCGATACCTTACATACCTATTGTGAACCCTCGGTCCATCCTCCCACTGCTGGACAAGGAGTGGAGGAAGGATGAGATAGGGCTGCCATCTATTCAGCAAGATGAGATCCATGCTGCGAGGTTGATTGTCATTAGGAGGAAGAAGATGAAGAAACATCAGAGAAGGAAGCTGTGGAAGAAGATGCGGTACACTTGGGCTAGGGTTAGTATCTTAGTTTTGAATTTCATCAATTAAATTTTTAAACTGAATGGCATTTTCTTATTGGAACAATACATTGTTTATCTGAATTAGAGATTGAACAGCAGATTGACAAACAATTCCGTTTTGACGTTTCAATTGTGCCTAATTAAGGAAAATTCAAATAAATGCTTTGACTTCGATTTTAAGCGAACATAATGTAAACAATGTTGTTCTTGTTATGATTTTAGTGTAATATTTGCAAGCTTAGTAAACATAATATACACAACTTATTTCTTATTCTTACACAAAGACATACAAGTACAGAACATTAAACTGTCAAACACCAAGCGGTCACCGGTGACCGCGACCTATTGTTCTTTAATTGTGTCTATAAAACCGGTACTCGACGAGTTAAAATACTAAAAACAGAACTAAAAATATATTATACATACTTTAGAAACTAATTTATTAATAAAAAAATTACAGGTAAAGCAGCACCGTCGTCAAGCCAAAGAGAAGAAATTCCAGAACTCTCTATTGGCTATGGTAAAGGAAGCAAATGAGTTCCAAGCTGAGCAGTATGTTGCTGACAAGATCCAGAAGGCCAACCACACTCCGCTCCCAACTCGCTGGAAACACAAACGTTTGCCAGAGTTCCTCATTCGACAACTGCTGGGTATAGACAAGAAGATTAACTATAAGCACACCGATGTTTACAAAGCTTGATTAGTTTGTTCAATTTATGTAATATTAAAGTAGTTTTATTTAATTGGAGTTTATTTATGTAATTAGTAGATTCTTATTAGATGCCTTACTGATAAGTCAGTTTCTTTTTTTTTAAGGGGGGAAAATCATCGAGTTTCTGCTCCCGCCTGGGTGAGGCGATAGGGAGTGTCAGACTCTTACTGACTAAAAACCACCCCGTTCCTTCTCCTGCAGGTCGAGCCGGAGCCCCGGTTACCCGTTAGGTTCTCCGCAACTCCGAATTGGCATCGGCCCTATTGGGCCCCATCTAAGTCAGTTTGTTTGTTGATCAGGAAACTAGCTTTTAGGGGAACAACTAGGGTGTGTGGGGTTCTTATCTCACTGAAACTGCCTTGGTGGCTACCATTACCACCATTAACCCGTAGTATGTCGGAACACAGACTTATGTGAGACAAGGTGTTTTCTATTGTGTCTCATATACCAGCAGACAAGGGGTTAAGGGGGTACCGGGTCCTCATAATAGACAGAGGCCAATATACTACTTGAGGAGCAATGAGAAAAGTTATTGGAGACATACATAAATATTTTTGACTGAAGTTGTATCAGTTCACAACATATCTACTGTTAGAGTGTGGAACGTAATATAGAATCACATTTGTACGACACTACTGGATGCAGAAAGCAAGTGATCAGAGCCATTTTTTCACAATAGTACCACATAAACACAATAGAAGTTGCTAATGGATTGCCGACATGTTGCGGTTTGCGCCTCCGGTAATTTCACTTACAGGGCGAAACACAATATTCACAAATCACCTTCGCAACGTAAACAAAACAATGTGCACACATGTGATAGTCCTGTATCCTAGTTTAAAACTTGTGACATTGACTTCTTATCTATCAGTGCGGCCGCGGAGAACCTAACGGGTTACCGGGGCTCCGGCTCGACGTGCAAGAGAAGGAAGGGGTAGTTTTTAGTCAGCAAGAGCAGACTCTTGCTCGAGCTTGCTCTTGGGTGAGGCGGGAGCAACCATACGATGATTTTCCCCCCTTAAAAAAATCTATCAGTGGGAGGGTAACTTATCAGTACGTATTACTAATAGTACAGCTACATTTTTGCTTTTTTAGTTTTCAATTCAATTCAATATTTTCACCTTTTGTTTGTTTGGTTTTTAAGTCTGTTTTTTTTTAAAAGCAGTTTTTATTTATAGTTAGGTACGTTTTAGGTAGGTACATATACATACATAGCGGGTTCGTAAAACAAATCGTAGCACTAATAACATCATGATTAAATCAAATAGTCTTTAGTGTTCATTAGTGTTAAAGTATCTACCAAATATATTATTAGGTTTCTGGTTTCGGAAGCGTTTCCCATCCGGTATAATATATATATATATATAATATAATTATGTAGGTCTAAGTACACTCTACAAAGTCTTTAACTTTACGATGAATGTTTATTTATGTAAAATTTTTATAATAACTATCGTGACACATACTAAATTAACTAAAAATCGCGGGTTACTCACGTGAATATACTGAGAAAAGCTCTAGTAGTTTGGAACCACAGAGGGGTTTTAAAGTTACGAATAGTGATTGATTAATACCTAGGTAGGTACGCTACATAGGTAGGTAGCGACCGATGTCGCAATCACTCCTCAGAATGCGGATTATTTGAAACAAACGACAAACGATATTTCTTTCCTAAGTAGGCGTTTCTTTGTGATTTATTATTGGACTTAGTTTAACAAAAAAATGTATATTTTGCGCGTATTCATCAGAGCAAATCAAAATAACATTAGATGGGGTGGAGTTCCTGTTACAGCGGTCAATTTGAAAAGTAACTACCTAAATAATAGGTGTTAATAGTATAAAAGTAAATACTAAATAGGTACTGTAACAGTAATAAAAAGTATATACTTATTATGTTCTATGGTTTTTAAGGCTTCTGTCATCGTGTCTAAAACCATGAAGGGATTTTGGTTGTCACTCGAGCGCGTCAGATTAACATATAGGGAAAAACTAGTGTCATGTTGAATATACCCACCATATAGGTATACGATCTGATTAGAAGGGGGGACTAAAAAATAAAATGAAAAAATATCTGACTAAATAAAGTCACTTTCGTCAGCTTAAGGGAAGATAGGTCAATCGGTACCTTCTTTTAGGTGTGAATTTGCGATATTTTAAAAATTTTACCACTTAGGTAAAATTTTTAAAATATCGGTACCTTCATAATCGTCAAATATCTCCTGTTAGATCTTAATTTTATGGATTGGTCCCAAACTGTTATAAAACAGATCGGGAATATGATTAGCGTTGCGATCTCATGGGATGGTAAATCCATGTCCAGGGACATCACAGATAGAATACGAAATGGGTTTAAAAACATCGATATTTTTGTTTACATCGCTACGCTCCGTTGATCTCGTGGCCCGACCTTCGATATTTAGGTCGCTTCCCTGTCAAACGCTTTATTTTTTTCCATTTTAACGGACTTAATTACAAATTCGGAGTTTCATTGACATGGATTAATGACACCCTTGTATTTCAAGTCGATGGTTTTGTTTACATATTTTTCGTATGGCTAGCTCTGTATTACCTAACGTGGTACCTACCTACCTACCTAATTATTAGTTGTTGATATTTTTCACTGAAGGAAATGTTTAATGTATGTAGCGTTAATAGGAACCTATTTTCAATATTTTTCTACGTTTCCTTCGGCGTGAGGCCCTGGGGCCCAAGTTTATTAACTATTGAGGCCCAGGGGCCCACTCATTAACAAGCTTAATGAACCTGCAATTCTCGAAAGAATAATGAATTAATGAAAAATGACACTCGGTAGTAATTCTTTTGTAGATTTACCAAAGATTTTTTAATCTAAACAGGCTTTTTAATCCAAAATTCCAAACTAAACACTATCTACAAAAGATCTTATTAAAATCTGAAATGTCTAATGATTTTAGGCATTTCTTTAATATAAAAGGCCATGTCAGGTGTTGAAACTCCAATTACAAGAAATTCTAAGTACTTGAAGCATCATCAAAGTACGAGTAAAATATAGAAATATCAGGAGCTAGACAATCAGACAGTCTCATTATACAGCAGATGGTTGGAAGTGAAAGGAGTTCAAAGCTGCGTTTATCTACAGCGCACGCTTCACGGATCCCTTTGACAACCAGCCGACGATGCCGTCTTTACGAATCTAAGTACAATCGATATTTAAGTTTGGGGGATTTTTCTCAGATTTGGGGTGCTAGCGTTTTGTGTTTTGGTTTATTTAGATAATTATTGAAAATGTTGTTATTTTACTTAGTTATTTTCTCGTATTGTGGTGGCACAGTCTGATGTTTGTAATGTTCTAGGTTTGAACTTTACCTAATTAGAAAAAAAAAGATTTTTAGTTATTTATTTATGAACTCTTTAATGCACACAAAAATAAGGTACATAAAGCGGACTTAATGCCATATCGCATTTGCTCCCAGTCAACCTTTGGGTTAAGTAGAGAATCAGTGAAAATAGGCTTGTGTAATATAAAATATTGGTTTCTAATACATTAATGTCGACGATCTGTTATTGAAAAAGTCAATCTCAAATTCAGCTCATTTTTTAAACCCGGTAATCGCACTTGAACTTCTTTACTCAGTGGACGCGCTTGGAAGTACCTACTAAAATATTACAACACTACTAGATCAGTTTCAAAGCCTAGACTAGCAATTTGTCGCGGAGAACCTAACGGGTAACCGGGGCTCCGGCTCGACGTGCAGGAGAAGGAACGGGGTGGTTTTTAGTCAGTAAGAGTCTGACACTCCCTTCCGCCTCACCCAGGCGGGAGCAGTCATTCGATGATTTTCCCCCCTTAAAAAAAAAAAAAAGACTAGCAATTTAATAAATAGGTCAATTCATTATTTTCTCAGTAACAAGAACTCACACTCATTGACAAACAAATAGCCTCCTAGCCAACAGTGATTAATCAATCTCACAATTTCGTATAAAATCCCTATTCCAAACTGTATTTACAGGCTCGAGCATTAAAATACCTACAATTTAAACTCCCATTTATCAACACTGCTCCGCCCGGGGCCATTCATTTTGTTTTTATTCGATACATCTCGATGAAATCCGCGATAGTTCGTGTTGGCGTCCAATTTCCTGGCGAGGGCGACCCGCGACCACCCGTAGCGACCCGGCGACCACCAGCCCGCCAACCCGCCGACCCGCCAACCCACAACTTACACACGAACGCTCGCAATTCGATTCTAACGTTTTTTACGACACTCCTCGGATATAAGAATGTTTATTACGCTATTACTTATGAATATTAATCTTTGAATCTTATTCCTTTTCTGGTCTGCTTTTTAATAGGGATTAATGCTGGAGTTTTAGTGCTTTTGGCATTTTATTTTGTGTTCTATTATTACATCGGGCTTAAAAATCGATTTACAAAAGTGTCTTTTATTCTGAGACTGAGCTGATCAGCAACCGGCATGGTCTATCTTGTTAATCGAAAGGTCGTACAGAGATTTCATACTTCGAACCTCCTGATTATTAGGGCTTTGATTTGAATTTTTAGTCTCCCGGTAAGTGAAGCATTAGTTAGGTATTGTTTAATTTGTATTTTTATTCCATCAATACATTACTTAACACGTTAACCGCCGCGTAGGTCACCGGTCACCTACGTTAGCGGAGGATTTGCCTTCAACAGTTTTCTGTCAGCAGTCAAAGGCTTAAGTAGTTAAAAATCAATGCCATCTCATTGTTATTATGTATTTTAAGTGGACAAAATGTATGTACCTACTCCACTTGTTAAAACGTAGATTTTCAGAAACATTATTATCAGGAGACAATTTATTATTCGTAGCCGCGGTACGAGCCGGTCTTCACGAAAGACTTTAATATTTTAGCATAAATAACTATATTCATTAACGTCTGAGTCCCGGGCTTAAGTTCTGCTAAATTATAACAAGTACATAAATTTAGATAGGTAGGTACCTAATAAAATCTGCTTCGTTAAGTGCTTTCTGAGAACTCGTCCCGTTATAGACTAAAGAAGCAACAAGGTTGTGGCCGTGGGCGGTCAGCTGTAGTAAGTACTGTGTCATTTAAATGATTTTATAGACAAGAGTTCTTATGTAGGTAAACACGGCTACACATCGAGCTGTACATAACCAATATAAACTGAACGTTAAATGTGCGGAAAGATGATGCGACGCGACACCAGGATAAACTGGTTTTGTATAGATTGATGTGTGGCCGTGTGTACTAACAAAATACTGATAGGGGCGATGAGGTTTTTAGTAGGAATTGCAATTTGAAGATACCCAGTGTTGGACGATACTAATTGAAAGATATTTTATCTCAGAATCAAATTTAAGACATCTTGCTAAGCAGACCTCGTGTCAACTTATTTAGCAAATAGACAGTTAAGAACTTTTTCACACACTTATAGGAAATTTAATCCAAATATCTATGTGAAATCGTCGAAACTTAAGTAAATACCTAGAGTGTGGAACATAACAGAAATATCAAAATACATTGCTCTCTGTAAGCAATAAAGATATTATCGAAGTTCTATCCTCAGGCAATGGCGTGCGAAATGAATGCAATTCTCAATATTTATGGCGGTTTCAGTTTTTATCGTTCAATAAACGAAATTCTAGTTGATAATTAAATTTTACGCTTGCTATTGAGGGGTTTGCGAGAAATATCTTAACAATTTATCGAAAATAGTTTCAGGTTTATTTTGGTTAGTGCTAGCAAATGTTTTGTGTAGAATCCTGTTAAGGTTTTTGATGTTATCATTTATTTTAGTTTTTAATATAAAAAATTCCGAAGTAAACATTCAGAAAAATCTTGTAAGAGATTGGTTTAATATAATTAAAATGAATGCCTGTAAGTAATGACAATGTTTTTACGTGTAGACATATTTATTTTGCCCATTTTTAGTTTATATTTTCCTGTGTGCTTATAGGCTACGTTGATAAACCACTTATAAGACATCTACTATACAAATAACTTCAGTAGAAAGAAAGCCCAACAACAGTTCATAAAATAACATAATACAGAGTTCATCCACACACCTAGTGGGTTGGGCCAAGAGCCTCTACATTAAATAACTTCCTAAATGTCAAGGATTTATAAATACAGCCTCCCTACTCACTAAAAACAACAATAGGTACCATTGCTACATCCCTCTGAAACCCAGTGTCATTATTTTTGACAAAAATACCTTCACGTTTTATTTCGGAAAAACATAATATAAGGCTTAGGTAAGTATCTACAAACCAGAGACGAATTGGTTGAACTGTGTAGTCTTGGGCACAGAAAATAATTGTAATCATATACATATAATACTCGAAGGAATAGGGGCATTTATTTAACAGTATTGTAACCGTCTAACAGCTTAAAATGATATTATGTAGATACACTCGTAGCTAATGTGACAAAGAAATATTGGTCTATTTTACCGTCATTGCTATTTTACACAAGTGTCATATAATTTTCCTTAGGTAGTTGATTACGGGGATTTTATGATTTACAAAATTGATGGGCCCATTTGCTCTTTTAGGGGCCCGACGAAATCTAAATCCGTCCCTGTGTTATACACCTACACAATTACTTACTACAATCATCCCACACACTACTAAGGATTTATACACGAAGTAGGTATTATTATCTACTTATACAAAGTTCGACAGCTAAATCATTCGCTACCATTAAAAGTTTTACGTAAATAGTTCTTGAAACAAATTTTGGTCTTTATGTACAGATATTAAGATTTATTTTCGGACTTACATACTTAGGGTACTTAATATAAGGACCAAATAACATATTTGATGGTAAGGAAGGTTTGTACCCACCACACAAGGGTCTAATAGGGCTGATGCCCGATACGGAGCCGCGGAGGGCTTTTTTTTAAGGAGTGAACATCATTGAATGACTTCTCCCGCTTGGGTGAAGCGGGAGGGAATGTTACTGACTAAAATCACCCCGTTCCTACTCCTGCACTTAGAGTCGGAGCCCTGGTAACCTAACTACACCAAAATTAAGCATATCTCGATATTTTTCTGTCATCGAATGTAAAAACTAAACCAAATATAATATTAGCGGCAGACTGCCGCTGCCCTGCCGGGTGCGGCGCGCCGGCGACGTCTGATTCAACTAAAACCGATTTAAACCTGTGCCAATTGGATTTTGGTTTGCTTTCTACGGAAATTGAATAATTCCACTTTCCTCTGTCGCTGTACTCGCAAATGTCACTGTTCAGAGGAGAAAACAGAAGGTTGGGAAGGGTAATTAAGGAATTTTGAGATTGACTTCTAAAAATGTGTGCTAATATAATACGAGCCTACGATTACTTATAGCTTAAAAATTGACGCAATTGCATTGCTGAGACAGGTTTAACTCCTTTAAAATTTACGACCCTGTTCCACGTAATTATATCTTTCAGGACTAGGAACTGTCTTATTTATCATCTTTAAACTTCAGCCGGTTAAATCAGATATAGGATTGAATAGGACAAGTAGCACTATAGTAATATATAGTACCTATTAATATTTAGTTTATATTTTTTTTAAGTAATAGCTAGTTTTTAATTTAAGTTTTTTATTTGAATAAATGAATAAGAAGCACTATTCACATATTAATTCATACATCGTAGGTTCGCAGGAAATTAACCTTCTGCCCGCTCATTCAGGTCGCCGGTATCGATAGTGTCCATTAATTTAATTTTATTCCGACCCCCGAGTCCGGTGTCGCGACGTCCCTGTTTTATTGGAATCTAATACGTTTATTTTGATGAGAAGTAATCTACTTTATTGCTTCCATTCGTCCTATTTGAGTGGTCCAGTACATCATCACCTAACATTAACTAGGTATTGTGATCTGTGGTACGATTTGTTAGTATCAATGTTATGGTGATGCTTGGCCATTTTTCTTCTTTTCTTAATAAACAGCTTAATGCTTAAGGCTAGTGCTGAAAATCGGCGCCGCGACACCAGCAATCGCGCTTGTGACACGGCATTTTACCTGAGCACTGGCCTTTTTGCGCCGTGTACATAGTTCTGATTTTTTTAAACTAGTTTTCTTGTTTGTTTTTTTGTAATGGGTTTTCTTCTTAATATTTTGATAATAGAAAATACTTTTACCAGTTTTAAAGTTTAGGTACAACTTTTTAAGTGTCTTCAAGAAATCGAGACCTTATTCTTTCCGGGACAAAGGACCATATCATCGTATGAGGTACCGAAAATCTGATGGTAGATTGTTTAATGCTAACTGGTGACTATCGTGACATAAAAGTGCCAGAAAGAAGCGAAGCAAAAGCAAAATCACAGCTCTGCAACAGTCAGCCATAATATTACATGAAAATAAAATAACATTTCGTAAAAACAGCAGTCCTCCCAACCAATTTAGAAATAAAGGCGTTCGCTCAAAATCTAAAGACTTCCAAATATTCTGTGGAAATTCAATTAACTTTTTTTTCAACCCGCAGTCTGCCTGGGGGTATATTAGAGTGTCATGAATATTCAATATATTTTTCCGCTCTTTCAAAGGGATTTTTATATTATATTTTTTTCTGGTATAGCTTAATGACGTTTCATAATTTCGAACTCTTTTGAAGTTATTCGTAGTGGAAAGGTTTAGCGTTCACGCCGTGGATGCTCGTTAGTGTTTTTCTGAAACGTTAGCTTAGGGAAAGGATGTTTTTGCACATGTAACGTCATACGTTACCTAGGTAAGTTTACCGAACTTAAGATGGTGGACATAAAACAGTAAGTAATCTGTTTTTGTATTTTAGTACAAAAAACCTTTCGTGGTATATAGTTTAAGTGCCACATGTCATCTTCTTAGTAAGTTAACGAAAGAGTATTAAGATTGCCAGCATCTAAATTACAAGTAGGTAGGTCTAGAATAGTTTAGCGATGATTAAATATGGATAAGAATTTGTCGGTTTGGTCAGACTAGTCAAAGTAGCCAATCAGTCAATATCTAGTTTTATGTAGTTACACGAAAACTTTCCAAGTTTACCTCGACGTTTCAACAAGCAAACTATTGAAAATTCTATCAGAAACTATAGTAATTGACCCAGTTTCAACAAAGTATTACAATATAACTAATGACGCTAGTATTGATGAAAATCTCCGCCATTTTGATTTGACCCTTTGCATAAATAAACGCAAGTTTGGAGCCCGACATTTTATCAGAACTAAGAGAGAATAACAATAAGTTTTGTTACTTTTTTAGAAAAAAAATGTATCTAGACACTATTTATTTTCACATATTCAAATAATGTCGAACTGTACTGTTACCTTTCTCTGTCTACTTTTTACAAACAAAATTACTTCTGTGTCCTTTATGCGCTCGTGGCGCCTACTAGCGAGCGCGCACAGCAACAGAACCCCTCATTACGAAAACATCAAAGTTGAATTCCCATGGTTGCTCTATTTTTGTTGTGCGACAGATAGCGAAAATATAAACAAATTCGAAATGTGGAGGAAACATGATTTTTGCTGTACAGTCACCTCTTAGAACATATTTTTACATAATTTATCATCTATTTGAAAATGACGCTTTTAACTTTGACTTTGAGCTGTTGTTCGGTCAACGTTAAAGCATTTAAGTATTTCAAACAGATCACCAATATCGAGATGGATCTAAGTATGGTTAGTAAATGGGAAGCACTTAAGTATGTCAAATAGACCAACAATTGTACTATTGAGGGTTAACAACTCGATAAAATTGTAGGATAAGATCAAACTGTACTTTGTTCTTTCAGCGAAAGAAGACACTCTTTCCAAACTGTAGTTTTCTATAAAAATCCAACAGGCATAATAACATTCAGAAATAATAGAAACTGTATAAAACATAACATCACAAACGGCGTGCCACCTGACTATACTCCTCGCAGTAACCACGAACTAGGTGCTTGTAATAAAATGTACCAGTTCCGGGCAATTCATTAGTTTAACACTATTTACATAGCTAGGCAGCTCAGCTTTCCTGCTTTATTCTTTGGACCATGGTAGAGACGTTAGCGGAAATGCATTATCGACAAAAGTTTTATTTCAACAAAGATAATTTCTTCAAAATTCAAAAAGTATTTATTTGCGTAAATAAGGTACAGATAGTTGTCATTTTTTAATAACTTATGTCCTCTTATTTTGCCTTCAACATCGGCGTGCAAAAATAATGACATATTGACAAAGATATTCTGACAGTCAGTGTAAATACAATAATGTTCAGCATCTAAGTGTGATCTAAGTCATGAAAATACTTAACATTTCTTAATGTAATAAGTAGTATTATTGACTTTGTCCAAGCGTTGGTGATGGTCACATCAACATCATATAAGTGGCCACTGCTGAGCAAAGCCTCTTCTCACTTGGAGAAGGTTTAAGTTCTAATCACCAAGTTTGCTCAATGTGGGTTGGCGATTTCAAACTTATAATTAGAAATTATAAGCCCATGTGGTGTCTAAATAAACTTAGAAAATTGGTACATATAACTCGGAAAAAGTCACATTGGCACTTGCCGTCGGTGGGTGCCGTGCCCTCATGCATGAGAAGCGGGCGTCTTAAACCTCCGGGCCACCACGACATCACTGATTGCTAACCAGGTGATCTGTATGCACATTTGCCTTCTATTTCATAAAAAGCGGACGGATAAACTGTGACGGTAATGATGACTTAGCATTAATGGAATGGTCAACTTGTTTCGCCCTCTCCCATAAAATAATATAATTGATGAAAGATCACCTTACTAATATACCACTCACTCATATCTTAGGATATGCAAATACAGTATTATTTAAATACATCATGTCATAAAACTGCCCAAAATATTGTGATAGATAGAGAATAATTTCTGATGTCTGAAATAATTACATTATGAGCGATCTTACGTCGTAGTTACGTCAAGTCTATTAAATTAATAAAAAAGTCAAGTTCAGAACAAATTAAGTCCTCAAATCGCTTTATAATTGGTCGGTGGCTAAATAACTAACGTTTAAATGTTATCATAGAGCTTTGTAGCGAATAGTTTATAAATATTACTGAGCCAACTTAGCTAATGTAGTTTACTTATTTATATAGGGTAAGTTCGCCAGTCTGCGTCCATCTTCCGGAACATCAGCATCATCAACAGCCTATAAATTCCCACTGCTGAGCAAAGCCTCTTCTCACACGGAGAAAATTTGAGCATTAATCACCATGCTTGGTCAATGCGGGTTGGCGATTACAAACTTATAATTAGAAATTATAAGCCCAGCTTAACTCACGATGTTTTCCTTCACCGTCTGTCAGTGGTGTCTAGATAATCTTAGAAAGTACATATAACTCGGAAAAAGGTCACATTGGTAGGTACTTGCCGTTGGTAGGTTTCGAACTCGCACCCTCATGCATGAGAAGCGGGCGTCCTAAACCTCCGGGTCACCACGACATTTAAACCTCCGGGCCACCACGACATATTCCGGAACGCCCTTTAAAAATACCCGAAAATAAGAAAACAACCACCATATTAGTAGCACTAACTGCTACACACAGATCTTACTCGTTTTCAGTATCATACATTCATGGTGATCCGTAAAATGAATGCGAAGCGAGTAAAAAGCACGAATAGCTATCATATTCGTAACGTAAGAGTATCGAGCGCGTTCGGCGCTCTGATTGGCCGGCTCTAGTGAACCAACCAATCCAGGCGCCGGACGCGCTCGATACTTACGAATGCGATAGTTATTCGTGCTCTGAGGCCTTAGTACGAGTTTCTTTTACGTTGAAAGTAATCGAAACGAGTACGCGTTCGGCGCTGTGATTGGCCGGCTCCAATGAACCAACCAATCAGAGGGCCGGACGCCGTCTCGTTTCGATTACTTTAAACGAAAAAGAAACTCGTACTAAGCCCTCTGGTGGGTGGACGCAAACAGGCGAACTTACCCTAGCTGGAGTTCAGTGAAACGTTGCGTTTATTTGCAGGGCGAAATATAAAATATTTTACTTGTAGTTGAAAAGTAAATAAAAGTGTGAATAAGCTAACCGAATTTCGTAAAAATGTTTTAATTCAACGAAGCGCTTGCAATGTTTAATTTTGTTATATTCATAGTTAGGCTAGGTTCTGATTATTTCGTTTTTGGTCTAATGGTAGTAACTACTAATACAATTAAATTGCTACGGACAAAATGTTATTAAGGTTTTTGATTTCAAAATGTTCAGTAACTACCTAGTCTAGAATAGGGTATATGACTAATTTTATTTTAATGCCCGTCTGGTAGATTATTTTAAAACATTAGACAGGTTTTTTATTTTCTTACACAAACAAATACTTTTTATTGATAGACGATAAAGTTTGAAAAATCGTGTGACGTCACTTCTAGGTGCATACGTTTTATATGTAGAAATGTTTTAGCTCCCACTCCAAAACTTTTCGTTTTATTAAGGTATTGGTTTCTTATACGACAAAATAAAAAAAATAAATGTCTAATATTTTTTCATTACCTAACTGACGGACTGAATATTTTTTTGATTTTCATACCGTGTCATGTGTGTCCCTATTATGTAAAAACTTTAAAGGTTCCTGAAAAAAATTAAAAAAGACAAGAAAAGAAACCCTTATTTAGGTAACACGTGTTTCTTTGAACTCAATCTTATTGCAATTTTCTTAAAAACGTAAGTATCTAAGTAGATACACAGACTCCAGGGGGCTTACTCTTGAATTCAATTCCGATCGATCGACATTGACATAGTGAAATTTCGTACTCTTGAGTTGCAACACTAGCGCCCATTGCATCCGTATTGCGTGGATATTGAATTAACTAAATGGTATTGAGTTTGGCTTTATATTCCGTACTCTAAATGCTACTTTAACAGCCACGATTGTTGATGTACAGTGTTGACATTGAATAATTATTGAGATTTTATTGGATTGAAATTGCATTGACATTGAGATTGGTTTTAAGAGTAAGCGCCCTGGAATACATTTGCTTCTTGCATCGACCATTGTTTTTGTCTCTGTATCACCCAAAGGCCTGGCTCAAAGAGAATGCCCATAGCATTAAGCCCACTTCGTACACAAGAACGTGTATGAAGCCTTTTTAAAATTAAAATAAAAATTCCTAAAAGTTTAATAACAGAACCCAATGTAGTTAATTTTAACACAAAAATCCCAGTTATTTATCACGAGATGTTATTATTAATAAAGGAATATTCTTGTAAACGTCTACTTTTGTAGAAAAATGTTAATTATTTAATTAAGGACGCCGCTCCACCGGATTCTTTTACTGAAGGCGAAAAATTAAAAGGTTCGTGAAATTTCTGTTGTATAATTTTGTAAACATAAGAAGTTTGTAGTGTGAAATTCATAATTTGTATGTGTGCTCATTATACACATAGTATCTAGTAAGGGGTTTCGGTTCACGCCTTTTATCCCCGAATGGGTAGGCAGAGGTGCACATTACGGCACTTAATGCCACTATACAATGTAACATCCACTTTTCACTATTTATGTTATGAGTCCCATGTAATAGGGGGTGAGCCTATTGCCTTATACCGGGCACATTTCCAGACTCCGTGCTACTTAAGTGCCGTAATGTGTTCCTCTGCCTACCCCGTCGGGGATAAAGGCGTGATGTTATGTTTATGTGTATGTTGTTTGCAGCCCTGCTTAACACTACTTATCTGTGTACCGTATGTCTGCCTCTCTATAAATGCGTCAAGCGTGTCTTTGCATTGTTCTTACAATATACGTACAGTATTGGAATATGTATCAGAGACATTGTAGAACATACTTTGTTAAAAAGAGTAACGTATGGAGTTTCTTGCTCGTTCTTCTCTATTTGAATCTACATTGGAATGAGCACCTAGCTTCACCTAGCTCCACTGACTGACAGACTATTATTTATTTTGTATTTGTTGACGTTTCAAAAGTACCAAATTATGGTTTAAGTAATTGAAATAAATGCTTTGACTTTGACTCTGGTAAAATTTTATTTACTAACAGAAGTTTCTTGTTGAGGTTTTTCAGCCTACCGCCACCACCATAGCTTGTCCCCTCGATCCAAAAGTGTGACAGTGAGTAGTATCCAGTTCATGTTATCGTTATCGAGCGACCAGCCAGCTGGGTGCGCGCCAGCGATTCAATCACAAATTATTAAGGCAGTTTGGTGAGCTTGCTACAAACGCCGCACTGGTCGAGGAAATGCAAATTTTCTATTAGATACAACCTTTGATACGAGGAAGCTGGATTTATTGGATTAAAGACATTTTTGTCGAGTCGCGGAGAACCTAACGGGTAACCTGTGCTCCGGCTCGACGTGCAGGAGTAGGAACGGGGTGGTTTTTAGTCAGTAAGAGTCTGACACTCTCTCCTTTCGCAGCAGTCATTCGATGATTTTCTCCCCTTAAAAAAAAAGATATTTTTGACAGACAATGAACAGTGATTCTCTCAGGTTTTTGTGGTGACTGCTGATGATGAAGTGGTTACCTATTGGTTGACAGAAAATCTGGAAAAATTTAGTCAGTAAGAAAAACTATGAAATCTGAAAACAATGGTAATCTTTAGTTTCTTTAAGTACTTACGACATCAATAGTAATGGAAAAATGGTACCGAGTCTGTGTACAAAATGTCATAAATGATTACACAAACTTGCCTCATATAACATAACATAACATAAAGTAACATAACATCACGCCTTTTATCCCCGAAGGGGTAGGCAGAGGTGTACATTATACCACTACAATGTAACACCCACTTTTCACTATTTATGTTATGAGTCCTATGTAATAAAGGGTGAGCCTATTGCCATATACCGGGCACAATTCCAGGATCCGTGCTATTACTGAGAATATTTAAAAACCTAATATTTTGCCCGACCCGGGAATCGAACTCGAGACCCCTTGCCCAGCAGTCGCACTTACGACCACTCGGCCAACGATGCAGTCTTGTCTACATTACTACTCTACTGTACTTGTCTTATATCTACTTGTATTTTAATTGCATTGTATGAAGAATGGAAACTAGCATCAAACTCATATATAGTTACAGCTGCAATAATCTTAGAAACAAAAGCGACTTCTCAACTCCTTAGCTAACACATATAGACAATGTGCCCGAACTTGAGGTTCGTAGGTGTACCGTATGTTTAAGGCGAGTGACCCCAGAGAAAAAGCTTGTGTAAACAACAAATGAAGAGAACTAACAGTGTTAGTGTTCCGTCATCACAAAGTGAAACACAACAGTTAGGGTCGGACTCCACTGAAACGGAGAAGAGACGTGTCGGTGAAAATTATATTCGTGCAAAGGTTTGACTGCCGAAAGCATTGGAGCACTTGATTTTTACCGAAAATTCTTTGTGATCTGGAGTATAAACATGTATGCATTGTATGATGGCTTCTACTAATAAAGTGGTTCCCAACCGGTTATCAGTAGACCATCAGTGGTCCGCAGAAGACGAAATATAGTCCGCGAAATAAAAAAAAACACAAGACAGAGATGCTGTCTTGTGGTCTTGTGTTTCCAGTAAATACGACGATTACAGAGATCAAAGATAAAAATACAGAAAAAAGACTGCACGGTTGGTGCGGTGGCTAGGCAACCGGCTGAGGCGCAACGTGTCACGGGTTCGCTTCCCGCACGGAACAACACTTTCTGTGATCCACAAATTGTTGTTTCGGGGCTGGGTGTCATGTGTATGTAAACTTGTATGTTTGTAAACGCACCAACGACACAGGAGATAATCCAAGTGTGGGGCAACGTTTAAAAAAAAAATGGAACGTGACACACGTCGTAAAGGAGATAACAGAGAAGATCAACTGATTTTAATAATTGATAGTCTTTATTTATATGAGAATGAACCATACGACTCTGGAGAAAATCTAGGTCCGGAATATGAATAAAGTAACATATTGTAATAGTAGTCCCTGACTAAGAAAACATTGGGAACCCCTGCTCTAATACACAGGATTGATAACATAACTAGTAAAAAATAATAGCTACTGAACGGAGATATAAATTCTACGCAACGAAATGAAAGTAGGAGATGTCAGTTCAGGCAAATAAATGATTCTATCTATCTATATGTCTGTCAGTTACGCTTCGCAAATATGCCCAGATATAATTATGATTCTGTCAAATCAATATCCATCTCAGCGCTGCTTTGAAGGAGACATTCTGGCTAAAAATATATCTTCGTGTCTCGCTCAGTTTTTGTGCAGCCCAGGCTTTATTTGTTTGCTAAACCTGCCATGTTTGACTTTGCTATCGTGTGTTGAGAAATTCGCCGAAAAAGTGACGCGAAGCTGGAGCTCGGGTTTTGATTACAGTATTCTGTTTTGTTATACACCTGTCATTTGTTAGCAATAATATTGTATACTAGGAGTTTCACCTGACGTTGTACAGTTGTTGTTTAACTGTTATAGCATGGCTTTTGATATGAGGTTAATTTTAATTTTAGTGTTCGAAAAGTGTCGTTGATACGGTGAATTTAATTAAGCTAATCTTTTCAGTATTCAATAAACAAATATCTGCTTTTAGTTATTTTACAAAACTAAAGCTAGGGTTTTCTAATGCATTTTTTTTAAGGGGGAAAATCATCGAATGTCTTCTCCTGCCTGGGTGAGGCTGGAGGGAGTGTCAGACTCTTACTGACTAAAAACCACCCCGTTCCTTCTCCTGCACATCGAGCCGGAGCCCATGCATAGTGTCCAATTTCTAATATTAATAGTGTAAACTCTAACCGGGACTAGTGTAGATGCTTGATATCTTTAGTATTTGCGGTGTTCACTAAAATGTCCCTGAAGTTATGGAAGGAACAATGCCTAAGTAATCGTTAACGTTACTCCAATAGACGTTCAGATCAGACCATAAGATGCAAGCTTGACCCAGGCTCCTCCAATCAGGTCCTCGTTCGTATGTGCATAGTTAAATTAATTCCCTCGTTCAAATACAATCTCGATGGGTCCGTAATCGGATAACAGAGATCCCACGATAAATTACTGTGTTCCAATTAAACCAGAACTGTTGGGGTTATGGGTGAACAGACGGGCGTCCAGCAGGTCCAGGCTTAGGTAACTGCAATACATTATTGTTCCAGATTTACTATACATCTATGATAATCGTACAAAATTAAAGAGATCTTGTGCATGCTAAAAGTGTTTGATGATTAGAAAGGACGATTTGGTTTTTTAAGGCAGGCCTCTAATGCGCAACCTTGATGTACGTGACCTATCTAACATAAGGACATAATTTTATTAAAAACCACACACATATATGTATACATATATAGTTGAAAAGCAATAGCAATTAGAATAACGCTTTATTAATATTCCCACTTCTTAAACTTTTACGTGCCTTAAAGGCGAATATTTAACAGCAGAGGTTCACATTATGCCACTGTACAATGTAACACCCATTTTTTACTATTTATGTTATAAGTCCCGTGTAATAGGGGGTGAGCCTATTGCCATATACCGGGCACAATTCCGGAATCATTCCAGACTCCGTGCTACTACTGAGAATTTTTTTAAAACCCAGTAATACTTTGCCCGACCCGGGAATCGAACCCGAGACCCCTTGCCCGGCAGTCGCACTTGCGACCACTCGGCCAACGAGGCAGTCTATTATTTAAAATAGGTATTTAAAGCCTCCATATCTCAGATATAATGAATGCTAGCTGGATAACGTTCAGGAAACAAAGGTTCATGCTGGGTGCCCGCCCGTCTGCCTCCACTCCCCATGGAGAAAATTTTCATATTCCCCCAGTAGGTACAGTCAGAAAATAAATTACCGTTCTTACGCTGGCGACCTTACGTGCCCATTCGGTCGATACACCGTGTACAAATGATTTATTGTTTAATTTTCATATTATGTATGTATGTGTGTAGAGGTATTGTGTGTATGGGATTTTATTTCTTTGTTGAATATGCGTACTTTTTAGTGCTTTTTTATGTATGGAAAATCTAAAGGCATCTTTTAAGTGACGGTTTTCTAACTTCTTGTTTAGTTTTTGAAACCAAACAGACCATACGAATTTCAATGATAGATTTCTGGGAGTTTTACTGGAATAGGCGACGCGAACGGAACTGAAGCTTTGATTATAACTGCCTAAAAACTCAAAAAAGTCAAAATCATTTATCAAGAAGGCACTTTTGAACGTCAACAACAAAAAATTATAAGTGAAGCTAGTTGCTCACTCCAAGGTGTAGATTTCTATGGAGAAGAACAAGCAAGAAACTCCATAGGTTACTCTTTTTCAATCGGGTTTACAATGAAATTCTCTAGTTACATAGTTTTGTTAGACCGATTGTCAAAATCAAAGTCAAAACACCTAAATCCAATCAAAGAGATAATAAATCATACTTTTCGTCTCTCTACATTTGCACAGTAAATAATCATAAAAAGAAAACCTTTTAAAACAGAAAATGGCTACGTAAATAAGAAGCACCTGTTGACTATACGAAAGTGTAAAATATAATTAAGTAGCTTCGCTCGCGTCACAAATGGATAAAAAGTAGCATATGTTACATACACCAATACATACAGTGCCATCTATACCAACCCTTTTGTTTTTAATCGGGAATATCAAGGGATAAAAAGTACCCTATTATTTAATCCGGACTTCTAACTGTATGTCTGCAAAAATTCAAAGCAATCGGTTTAGTAGTTACGGCGTGAAAGCGGAACAAACTACCAAACAAAAAAACTCACTTTCCGATTTATAGTATTAGTAAGGATAGACCAGTTTAGTCGCAAGCAGGCCGTCAATCAACCCTCGTTCACGTCAAACACTACCTATGTATGTTTGTTCAATCCGTGCCGTCACCGTCGCCCGGGGCCGCTTTGGTGCCGGACAGCCGTGCTATTCTGAAAATGGTAAATTCATCTCGCAACTCACCTTGCAAGCTACGATATAAAAACAATGAAAGACTGATGTCAAAATACCACTATGACATAACATAACATCACGCCTTTTATCCCCGAAGGGGTAGGCAGAGGTGCACACAGAGGTAACACCCACTTTTCACTATTTATGTTATGAGTCCCATGTAATAGGGGGTGAGCCTATTGCCATATACCGGGCACATTTCCAGACTCCGTGCTACTACTGAGATTTTTTTTAAAAACCCAGTATTACTTTGCCCGACCCGGGAATCGAACCCGAGACCCCTCGCCCGGCAGTCGCACTTGCGACCACTCGGCCAAAGAGGCAGGCACTAGCACTATGCAAAATGGAAAAATTGGCTTGTTATCCACGTGGCACTACGGATGGGGTCCAATAGGGCTGATGCCGACACGGAGCCGCGGAGAACTTAACGGGTTATCGGGGCTCCGGCTCGAAGTGCAGGAGTAGGAACGGGGTGGTTTTTAGTCAGTAAGAGTCTGACATTACCTCAAAAACGATAGGCGTATTTTACGGTGCCGCATGCCGCTTCGTGGACAATTTTGTTTCTATGCAAGATACAAGCATTTAATTTTATTAAAAAGTAGCCTATGTGACATATACCAATACACACAGTGCCATCTAAACTAATACTTTTATTTTCCCTCGGGAATATCAAATTTTTCCGGGATAAAAAGTACCCTATTATTTAATCCGGACTTCTAACTTTACTTCTGCAAAATTCAAAGCAATCGGTTAAGTAGTTACAGCGTGAAAGCGGAACAAACAAACAAACAAACAAAATCACTTTCCCATTTATAATAGTAAGGATTTTGCAAAATGAAGTTTCAGAATAGCACGGCTGGTTATAGTCCGGTCGTTACAGGAATTATGAAACTGTTTACTTGATACTCTTGAGTGAGGTGCATATACACATGGCTAACACATCAAGCTATACAGAACCAGTATAAGCTGATCGTTAAATGTGCGAAAAGATCTCACAAAGCGAGACCACGATATAATGTTTAAGTGATACTGTTGTGAGAGGTGTATATAGGTCATTTATAGGCTATTGAGAAGGTTGCTTGTTTCGTCAGTGGTGGCTTGTTGAAGTATTTTTCACCTGTTCACATTCTTTGTTCGTTGGTAAATATTTTCGGTTTTACGAAACTTCTCTACATTGATCGATTGATTTTGTTTAGAATAATTTTATTACAGTTACACTGTTGTTGACTGCCTCGCTGGCTGAGTCGCAAGTGCGTCAAAAGGGTTTCGGGTTCAATTCCCGGGGCGGGCAAAGCACTTTTAAAAAAAATCTCAGTAGCAGCACGGAGTCTGGAATTTTGCCCAGTATAGGTATGGCAATAGGCTCATGTATTACACGGGACTCATAATCATATAGTAAAAGTGGGTTACATTACATTGTACAGTGGCATTTAGGTAGCGTAACGTGCATCTTTGCCTATCCCTTTAGGGTTAAAAAGGCGTGATGTAATGCTAATGATTCCATTACTAAAAGAAATTTAATGTCAAGAAATTGCAGTATTGTCACTCAATATTTATCTATTCATATATTCTTCTCTGTATACCTACGTCTATCTACTCTATTCTTTCTCAATTATTTGGTTGATATAATAACCTGAATGATTACGCGGTGTTTTATCAATAGCCACCAAGAGAGGTCACGTATTAAACCAATTACTTCTTCATAAAACTACAACAACGTGGTCCTAAAACACAACCAGATTTAATAGAAAACACGTATAAGACCGAATACCTAATCCGTTGCAAGTTAACGTCAACAATAAGATACATTGTTATATTTTTCCAAATCTCCTTAAGATGGGTCTACACAGTTTATATAACAAAAAGGACTTCATAGTTCACGTAAGAGAGCTTAGAACTCTTGTCGCGAGAGCTTTGAACAAAAATCCCGAATCCCGAAGTGTCGGAGGTGTGAACAAAGCCTTCGGAACTAGTGTCGGGACAAACTGTAATCGCTTCGGGTCTTCTATTCAATTTTGTTGCTATTCTCTATTAAATAGTTTAGTTGTTTAATCGTGAGGATCTTCTTTGAAATTATTAATGTTGTGTTGTGTGTAGTTTTGGGTTTGGTTGGGTTAATTGGTATCTAATATTATTTTTGCTATGCATATTTTTTATTTGTAAAGCGAGTACTTATGGTGTCGTATATTATTTAACATGAGGAGTTTGGGTAATTAAGAATATCCAGTTTGTACTAAGTATCCTTTACAAAAGGGTTAGTCGCTAATTTTTTGATTTTCTAACATTGTTCTTTACTGCCTCGTTGGCCGAGTGGTCGCAAATGCGACTGCCGGGCAAGGGGTATCGGGTTCGATTGCCGGGTCGGGCAAAGCGGGCTGCGCGATGGCTTCACGACATACCCACACTAATTTTATTGTCGTGATACAGTTTATAAATTTATTTTATTTTTATTATTTTTTTTCCTTCGGTGACGGTACACGTTACACTTGTTTATGTATGCATACTCATTTTTATTCATTTATTTATCGCACAATGTACATACTTAGAGGTCTGTTTTTATTCTTCCTTTTATTTTATTATTATCATTATATTTTTTAACATGTGTCTTATGTAACTATTCTATTTTCCTTAAAATTATTCTTCGTTGCTTCCGTCCGTGCGTCACTGCAGGGGTGCCAACTGAAAACCAGTGTTGGGTACTTACTGTGCCCAGCTTAAACTGAGTTGGTGAGCCCTTTTGTCGCGGACATGCTGCCACCCTGCCTTAATTGTTGTTTTATTTTTTACTGCTGTTTTTTTATGTTATTATTGTTTGTTCTTATTGTTTTTTATTTTATTTTATTTTTATTTTTTTTTTTTGTTTTTCAATGTTATTTTGTTATTATTTTGTGTGTTATTCGGTGGTCCATGTCGGTGGCGAATAAATTATTTTTCTTTCTTTTTCTTTCTTTCTTAAAGTTCCACGAAATAAAATACAGTTTATAACATTTATAATTTTAAACACGTTGCATAGAAAAAGTTAAAGTAATGGCAGGGAACCCGAGACCTCAGCGGGTCGTGCTGCCAGCACAGTTTGTGGTCACTGTATTCCATGTCTAGTAGACTGTGTAGTATTATGTTACTCGCACGATTCAAGGGAACAATTTGCATTATTTAGACGTCATAAAATACCTACTACAATTTATTTTTACTTATGACTGCAGATAATGATTTTTTATGATATAGGTAAGCCGGTAAATGAGCACACGGATCACCTGATGGTAAGCAATCGGCACCACTAATAGACACCTGAAAAATTAAAAGGCGTAACTTCTTTTTCTTTTCTTTTTTATAAAACGTTGCCCCACACTAGGATTTTCTCCTGTGTCGTGGGTGCGTTTACAAACATACAAGTTCACATACACATGACACCCAGACCCGGAACAACGATCTGTGGATTAAAAAAAGAGTTGTTCCGTACGGGAATCGAACCCGCGACACGTTGCGCGGCAGTCAGTTGCCCAACCACCGCACCAACCGTGCAATCAAACTAGTGCGTTACCGGCCTTTAAAGGATGAGATATTTAAGGATTGGAGAGGTTAGGCCTCCAATCCTCCATAGATGAAGATAATCCTGTTGGAGATAAATGAATGATAAGGGTCCAGATGGTTCTAATACTACTAGGCACTAGAGGTTCACATTGTGTCCTAATTATGTTTTCACCAACAGCCTATATAAATGCCCACTGCTGAGCAAAGCCTCTTCTCACACAGAGAAGGTTTGAGCATTAATCACCACGCTTGCTCAATGCGGGTTGGCAATTACAAACTTATAATTAGAAATTATAAGCCCAGGTTTCCTCACAATGTTTTCCTTCACCGTTTGTCAGTGGTGTCTGAATAATCTTAGAAAGTACATATAACTCGAAAAAAGTCACATAGGTACTCGCCGTTGGTAGGTTTCGAGGCCGCACCCTCATGCATGAGAAGCGGGCGTCTTAAACTTCCGGGCCACCACGACATTTGTTTACCACCTAAGTAATACCTACATGTGAAAAGCAATAAAGTATTGAGTATTATGTATGCGATTCCTACAGTATTGTTCTTTTCTGTGGGTCAAGTCTAGTCCATGAGCGACATTAAAAGTTTTATGCAGGCATTTAAAAACTGAATGTTGACGTCATCATATTTAAGAAAATTCACGCAGAAAATGCTTTTTACATCTCTTTTTTCATTATTAAAAGAATGTTATAAAATTGCTTCAATAACTTTTAAACTTCTAAAAATATCAATCAACCGTGCAATTCACTTCAAAGTAGGTACCTAGTACCTACCCTACCTATTTCTCAGCGTTTCCTCTTTACACCAACGTATGGACCCTTTTAACCGACAATAAACAACATTTTCAATTCGGCATCTCTACAGAAAGTTACATTTTAACCTCTTAGAGTAATATTCACGAGGATGCAAAGCCAGTGTACCCTGGGACCGGCCACGTTGCCTGTCAGATTATTCTGTAAGAGGATTTTTTAAAGATATCCCACTAAAGCAGGTGTCGTGGGATTCTGTACTGCTTAGAATTATTGTTGCTATGTTATTGTTGTCACATTTGAATAAGATGAGGTCTTGAAGTAAATATTGAAGTACTTTGGTTTTGACGTTCAAAAGTGCCATTCTGGCCTAATTGAAATAAATGATTTTGACTTTGACTTTGACTTAGAAGGTACCTACTAAACTGTTTTTTAAACGTTGCCTCGAACTAGGATTTTCTCCTGTGTCGGTCGTGGGTGTGTTTACAAACATACAAGTTCACGTAGGTAGGTATACATGACACCCACACCCGGAACAACAATTTGCGGATCACACAATGAGTTGCTCCGTGCAGAATCGAACCCGCGACACCAGCCACCTCGCCAACCGTGCTGTCAAAATTTATTGATTGCTATTTTGTGTTGTAATAGTTAATGCAATGGGTTTGTTCAAAGTCTTGTGTTTAACTTGAGAATATTATTCAGAAATACAGAATATGACATTGAATTTACGTATGCTTGAAGATAATAGGGCTTATTGTAGGTCGTTGTCGCGGAGAACCTAACGGGTAACCGGGGCTCCGGCTGGACGTGCAGGAGAAGGAACGGGGTGGTTTTTAGCCAGTAAGAGTCTGACACTCCCTTCCGCCTCACCCAGGCGGGAGAAGTCATTGGATGATTTTCCCCCCTTAAAAAAAATGTAGGTCGTTATAGAAAACGTGAGCGGCAAAGATGCGCTCCCGAAGCAGGTCTGCTACAGAAGATTATCTTACAAAAATAAAATTCCTAAAAGAATTATTGCACTTCAGACCGCTACACGGTAAACAGTATAAATATTTTCTATTTCCTAAACAATTGTTCCACAGAACAGTTGATAATTTCACAATTGTCCCCTAGGTGTTTAATAATGCATCACAATGTTCCAAAGTTAATTGGGTAAATCAGAGTAATAAAACTTTGTCAGTGCCCTTCGGAATTCAGTGAGGAGTGGGCTGCGTCATGGTTGCCAATTAGTCAGATAATCCCCTAGAAGGCCGCGAGTTGTGGCGACCAAGTGGTGATTATTTAGACTTTAGAAGCTTACTCCTTGTTAGTAGCTGGTAAACCTGGCTTCGAGATTATATCTTGAAGGTGCAGTGGCTTGTTATAAATGTTGTGTATTATTTCGTTTGGGGGGTTTCGTTTGGCCTCTAGATAGTTTCTCAGTCTTAGGTGGGTTGAAGTTTGTGTAATAGAACGTTATATAAAGTATGTAAAGATTATCATAATTATATAACATTACGCCTTTTTAATCCTGAAGGGGTAGGTAGAGATGCACATTCCATTGTACATTGTAACACCCACTTTTCACTATTTATGTTATGAGTCCCATATAAAGGGGGTGAGTCTATTGCCATATACCGGGCGCAATTCTAGTCTCCGTGCTACTACTGAGATTTAAAAAAAAGCAATACTTTGCCCGACCCGGGATTCGAACCCGTGACCTCTTACCTATTATTCTAAATATTTAGAGACTTCTGTAATGTATGAAATAGAAGACGTTTTGTTTAGTTAACGTGTTACATTATATAATTAGACTTTAACTGCGTAGTTGTATTTCTTAAATAACTACTTCTTAAAAAGAAAATGAAGACTTCGCAAAGCAAGTGATTAGTAATAGGCGAAGACACGTGAGTTATTAAAGTAACCCTCAGTTATCAATGGAGGTGATATAGTGACCTGACCTCACGTTAATAGATTATAGGGGAGCACTTGCTAAGGGGGCGCACATACGAACTGGAAAGAGGAATTGTGTCATAATTTAAAGGGATTTTTTTGGTTTACTAAATGTTTTTCTAACAACTGGATTGTTAATATGAGAATTGTATTGTAAACCTGATTGAAAAAGAGTAACCTATGGAGTTTCTTGCTCGTTCTTCTCCATAGGAATCTACGCCTTGGAATGAGCAACTAGCTTCACTTATAAATTTTTGTTGTTTGACGTTCAAAAGTGACATCCTGGTCTAATTGAAATAAATGATTTTGACTTTGATGTCATGCGTATTTTTATAAAACAACTGCATGTCTAGTCAAAGTAAACCTATCCCATAGTAAAAGTCCTTTAAAAATCCGGGACTCAAAAAAGTCATTAGACTGTAAGTGACAAACGTAGTGATAGGATGACTGTCTGCTTGGTGCCTTTGACGATGGTGTTTTGAGGATTTCGAATGTACAAACAAAAACAATAGAAAACTAAAAATATAGGTAGGTATTGTTATGTTAGTGGATTGATAGTCTGATATATTTTACTTGGATTTATTATAATAATGTGCAGAGCAACGACGCGACGTTTATACACGCCAGAGTATGACAGATAGACGAAGCGAAGTGTCGAAGTGCAGGAGAAGGAACAGGGTGGTTTTAGTCAGTAAGAGTCTGACACTCCCTCCCGCCTCACTCAGGCGGGAGCAGTCATTCGATGATTTACCCCCTTAAAAAAACGACGAAGCGAAGTGAAAAATAATCTATGGCTAGTTCACTCTCTATTAGATTTTAAGTATTTTATTCATTTTGCAAACTTTATGATAGTGTCTGCTGCCTTATACAGAAACCCGCGAGGGATCATAAAAAGAAGCCATCCCTTTATCTTAACGATTAAGCTGTAATGGCGGTGTTAGGCATGGGACACTGCTGCGAAACGATGACATTATTTCAACGTTTTTTGTATCTATAAATAACGTTTTTGTTGGTATGTTTGTTTTTTATGTAGAGACTATTTTGGAACAAAAAAAGTAGCTGATGCGTTTTAATTTTATTGAAATAGTGTACAGTAGAGTTATGACAAAAGAGAAAAGCTTAAATTTTTGACATTTACCTGGAAATTAAAAAACAGGATTATTGTGTTTTAATCTACAAATAACGCTTATTATCAACAAAGCCTCTATTTACACCATTCCTTATAAATTTATCGATAAAAACGCTTCCTATAACTATAAACAAAACGATCACCATATTTTAGAAACGCCTCGACAAAAAAATCTCTAACAAAAACCCGAAAAAAATAACCCTTTGAACAACGTCTATAAATAACGGTTATCGTTACGATCGCAGCACTATCGTTAATGAGAATAGGTGGTGACATCGATAGCCGATAGCCGGTAATGATATATAAACTGAAAGGGTGTTAATCTTTAGGGAAAGTGAGAGTAGCAGATTGGCGATATTGTAGCGAGGGTCCCTGAATTAACCTGCTGAGTTTCTCAAAGAACCATTAACTATAGACGCTATTTTTTTATCTGATGATTTTGTTTTATAAGTAACTGATAGATAACATAATTATTTTATTAACTACGTTTAATAAAACCGACATTAACACCATCTATTTTAAGTCGGTTAATTAATCTTATATCTTATACTATTATATAAAGCGGAAGAGTTTTTTTTTGTTTGAACGCGCTAGTCTCCGTAACTACAAGTCTGATTTGAATAATTATTTTTGTATTGGATAGCGCATTTATCGAGGATGGCTATAGGCTATAAAACATCACGCTTTAACCAATAGGAATTGAGCAAGCGTGGCGCGTGGTGATTACTGCTCAAATCTTCTCCGTGTGAGAAGAGGCATTGCCACTAATAGGTTGTTGCTGTGATGTGATAATAAAGCATTTGTTTTCATTTCTGTACCCCTTAAATAATGTTTTTTTTAATACTTATTATCTTTTAGTCTTAACGTAGGTATAACCTAATTCTTGAAACTATGTAGAGGTAAGTACTTGAGATAAATAAACTAAGTTTTGTTTACGTAAGTAACTAGAAATCCTTGAAGGTTAAGAAAAATATATAAATAGCATGTACGTAAATAAATTACCTATGACTATGTATATATTATATATATTTCTTGATGCAACACATATTAAGTACTCATAATCGTTGGTAGATGTTAACTAGCATCTGCCATCGGTTTCACCCGCGTTTCCGTAGGACAAAAAGTGGTCTATGTGGCTAGACTACAATCTACCTCTGTTCTAAATGTCTTCTTTTAGCTGTTATTGCGTAAAGAAGTAACAAACAAACATACGAATGTTTGCATTCATAATATTAGCAGGATGTAAGTTATTTATGAATGATGTCAGTAGACTGTGGTATGTGTTTAAATTGCAGTATTACAATAATTACGACGTGCGAGCTACTATGTGTAAAGTAGTACCTATTGCGACTAATTTAAATAGGTTATTTATAAATGTCTGCCTCGTTCGCCGAGTAGTTGCCAGTGCTACTGCCGGGCAAGGGGTCACCGGTTCGATTACCGGGTCAGGCAAAGTATTACTGGGTTTTCTTAAAAATTCTCAGTAGTAGCACGGAGTCTGTAATTGTGCCCGGTATATGGCAATACGCTCACCCCCTATTACATGGGACTCATAACATAAATAGTGAAAAGTGGGTGTTACATTGTACACTGGCATAATGTACATGATGTTATGTTATTTATAAATGTTAAGTATAATATGTATTTTATTATTATTTATACATGTATTTTATTATTATTATTATAAAAAACATTGCGTTTAGACGTAGCCTACCTGACTCCAGATTAGACTGGTTTAGTCAGTTTTACAAAATAGTGCCATGGTTATCGTGTGCATAGATTTTATGTAAATAGTCGGTATACTATGTTTATGGGATAATGCTTGCAAAATGAATGTGTTTATGCGTTTAGCTTTACTTATCCCTTATGTCAGGGCATTTCGTTCTCTTTTTGAGTATGATAGTATATTTGATACATAAAATAAAAACTATATATCGTTTTTTCCTAAATTAGTCTTATCTTCTAATCTTGACCGAGTGGTCGCAAGTGTCCTGCTGGGCAAGGGGTCTCGGATTCGATTCCCGGTTCGGGCAAAGAATTACTGGGTTTTTAGAAAACTCTCAGTGGTAGCACAAAGTCTGGAAATGTGCCCGGTATATGGCAATAGGCTTATCCCCTATTACATGGGACTTATAACATAAATAGTGAAAACTGGGTGTTGAATTGAACAGTGGCATTAAGTGACGTAATGTACACCTCTGCCTATCCTTCCGGGGATAAAATGCGTGATGGTATGTTATGTTAATCGAAAACAGAGTCTTATGAAATACAGTTAAAAATAAACACAGGTGTGATACATAAATACCTCAACATTTATTTCGTATAAAAATAAAAACAGTATGTGACTATGTAACTTAAGTAAAGTATAAATAGTTTTAAACTAACTTATTCTATAGCTTATAACTCATTAACAAACTCATTGTCTCGTTGTACAAACTGCACGCTCATCTTCCCGCTGGGCATATAGAACATGCCATTCTTCTCGATCTCTATTTCACTGGGTTTCAAGGTGCCTGGAATGACCTTGATTTCGTACTTTAGTAGGATCTCTGCTAAAGCTTGACGGAGAGTCTGGTAGGCGAAGCGCATTCCTGCAAAAAAGAGCAATATTGTTATTGTTATACTAGCTTTTACCCGCGGCTTCGCTCGCGTCACAAAAGAATAAAAAGGTAGCCTATGTGACATATACCAAAACACACAGCGCCATCTATACCAATACTTTTGTTTTCCCTCGGGAATATCATTTTTTTCCGGGTTAAAAAGTACCCTATTATTTAATCGGACTTCTAACTTTACGTCTGCAAAAATGCAAAGCAATCGGTTGAGTAGTTACGGCGTGAAGGTAGAACAAACAAACAAACAAACAAACTCACTTTCAGATTTATAATATTAGTAAGGATATGTTAAGAAATAATCACACTATGTATGATTCACTGCAATCCGTTTCTTGAAGCTACCACCATCGCTGCCTTGTTTCGCAAGACCTCCCGAACGTCGAGCGCTACCAAGAAATATCATAACTGCGGTTCACCGATTGCGTTATATCGGTTGATTTAATTCAAGTATAATTTAGTCTTTTGAGATTCACTTTTTGTTTTAAAATCGAACAGATTGTCTTAGAAATAATTACTTGTAACACTAATTACTTAATTACACGTATGAGTTAATTGTTTCGGTTCATTTTGTATCCTCAACGACAACCCTACATAATTTATATGTTAAATTTTTAGATTATCCGACTTTGTTTATATTATTTGACTGCATGGTTGGTGCGGTGGCTGGGTATTTGGCCGCCATGCAACGTGTCGCGGGTTCTACGGAACGGAGCAATTTTTTTTTATTTAAATAAAACGTTGCACCACACTAGGATTTTCTCCGGTGTGCCAAACATGAAAACGCAACGTTTAAAAAAAATAATAAAAAAATAATCTGACAAGCTGGCCACTTTTAAGAATGAAATCCTTGTTTTTCTTTGGTTTATGAAATATATGCAGTGTGCTTCTGACTAGTTTGTTTAATTTACACGTAAAATAATTATTGCATTATAGTAATTAAAAATATATAACAGCTATTAAACTAGTTTCCAAGGAATTAAGTTTTAAGTAGCAGAAAAGAAAAAAAAAATTCGTTAGAGAAAATAAGTACAGTCTGAGGATAAGTCACATAAGAGCAGTTCTTTCATAGCCAGCCATTAGTTTAGCTGTTTTGAACTTTTGCATAATAAGACTTGGTTCTTATTGAATAGGGTTCTAATTAATTACGAATCAGAAATTTTCAACCCTATGATGTGAATAAAATAATTAAGACTTACCTATACAATTCCTCGGTCCTTCTCCAAAAGGCATAAACGTGTATGGTTTGATATTTCGTTCATTTTCCGGTAGAAACCGGTCAGGGTTGAAGACTTCGGGGTTCGGGAAGTACTCAGGGTCCATCTGCATGCTGACACCGTTCACATAGACAGCAGTTCCAGCAGGGATAGTCAGCTTCTCATCAATCTGGTATTCCTTAGTGGCGATGCGATCCAACCAGCCCATTGGAGGGTAGATTCTGAGGGTTTCTGGAGACGAAAAAGATTTTTGTAACTAAAATGAGCCTTACTCCAATGTATTTAAGTGTTTAACCATATTATTAATAGAGCAATTATGTATTTATAAGCCAACATGTAATCTATCTATATATATAAAAGAAAGTCGTGTTAGTTACACTATTTATAACTCAAGAATGGCTAAATCGATTTGGATGAAAATTGGTGGGGAGGTAGCTTAGAACCAGGAGACGGACATAGGATACTTTTTACCCAATTCTTTTTTTTTACTTTTTACCGAAAATCAATAACGGGAACGGGAAATATCGGGATTGCGCGTACGAAGTCGCGGGCAGAAGCTAGTTTTCTATAAAAGCTACCGATTTGATGTAGAAAATATTGATAATAATAGAACCTTTGACAACATATAATTGATGCTGATAGAATTAGCTGTGAGAAGTAAATGCGTAAGAGCCAGTACCTATTAAATTGCACGCGTGACACACGTGTACTCGTACACGTATCACTCTATGCGCATGCATAACTGGTTTTATATTTGCATTTACTTAGTAGGTATACGGAGATATTATTAATTCAATAAAATGAAAGGGCATCAGTGTTATCACAATATTCGGTTACCTAACGACAGCCAGTCCACAAACCCTCATATGGAATAGAGACTATGTTATTATGACTTTAAAAGGACCTTTTGTTTAGAAATAAAAAATATTGTAAGAATTAGGTATATTTAGAACTCCTCTCGCCTGCGATACAGGAATGTCCTAGTGCAGGCAAATAACATTGTGAGGACAATTGTATGTATTTACGATATGTTTTTGTATTTCGCATTTTTTGAATTATGAATAAAAATTGATTGATTGATTGATTGAACTGTTCTTCTTCTTCCTTACCCTTGATAACACAGTCCAGGTAGCCGACCTCAGCAAGCACGGTGGAGTCGAAACCACGGTCACCAATTTTCCTTTTCATGTTCAAAATATCTTCGTATAGTTTTTCCTAAAAATATAATTTGCGTATGAGATTTATTGCAGTATTTAAGCAGGTAAAGAAATAAAGAAAAACATCTATAACATCTGGTGGAATATGGATGATGTTCACCTTGACCTAAATATATTCCTAAGGCATAGATATTCCCCTTACCTGATATAGTGGGTTCCAAGCCAATTCATACATGGTCCAGGTTAATGCAGCACCAGAAGTGTCGAAGCCACCCAGCAAGAACACTGCAGCTTGAGCAAGTAAGATGTCTTCTGTCATTTCTAGAAATGAAAACGTTTTTATCAGTGTGGTTGAGTATATGGTTTTTTTAAGGGAGAAAATAATCGAATGACTTTTCCCGTCTGAGTGAGGCGGAAGGGAGTGTCAGACTCTTACTGACTAAAAACCACCCCGTTCCTTCTCCTGCACGTCGAACCGGAGCTCCCGTAGCCCGTTAGGTTCTCCGCGTCTCCAGCATATATGGTTTGGTTTTGCATTTGTGTAAGGACTTAGAATTGGGCCTGTTGAATGGCTATAGGGTTGCCCTCTATTACTGTCTGATATGTTGGTACAATTAAAAGTAAGCCTACAATAATATACTCAAGTTTTCATGTTGAACTTCCATCATCTACCTTTTTCTTTTTTTTGGACATGTCTGCCACATCCTCCTAAAACCACTGCATCTCCTGTAAACCAGGATCTACAGTAGATACAACCACGAAAACACCGGAACACTGAAGTCCGGCGCGTCCCAGGGACATCTTCCATCATCTACCTTGCAAAATCTCACATTTCAAACAAAGTTTACCTTCATTTTCCATGTCAGCTTCCTTCTTGATCTTCAGCAGCGCATCGAGCAGGTCTCTAGCATCCTTGATGTCCTTGTCATATCCTCCTCTCTGTTCCACCATAGTACGGAATATTTTGCGGAGCAGCTTCATCGTGTCTTTGGGGAAGAAACTGAATCTGCAAGATTAAGTGGATTTGAAATTAATTGATTCGTTTTGGTTTGAGACAAAATATTTTGCAATTAAAGCAGATACAAAAAGATTTAGAATTGTGTATGTGAAAAATTGAGACTTGACACTACAGCGAGAACACAGATCTCATTTTAACAGAAATAATATAATATGGAATTACCACTGAATTACTAACCTGAATATATCGACCAGTTCAGGGAAGAAGAAGATGCTGGACCAGGACAGTCCTCGATGCAGGTTGAAGGCCTGGAACTCTCTGGTGACTCGCCTCATGATGCTGTCGCCGTCGGTCAGGGAGTTGCTGGTGATGCCAAACGCTGATTCTCCAATGACATCAGTTGTGAAGTCGGTGCAGATTTTCTGAAAATAAGAGAATATACATCAATGCTAAAACTCGATCCCAATCTTATTGACCTAATTATTAATGCAGCGTGATTTAACGTGACCTCTGAAATCTATCAATATCAAATCGTTATCAGAATATAAGAACTTTGTTACAAAATTCCTCATTAAAATCAAACTGATAGCCCAATCTAGAGTTATAAGTTCAACACTAACTGGTGGGCTATCTTAATTACATATTATGTTTTCAGTTTATTTGCCGTAGAACTCGACTAATTTGGACTGTCGCCGCATCGTATGTCGCGGAATGCTGCTCATGAATACGAGCCTCTAGCATGGCTTGAAACTAGTCGAGTTCCTCGTCAAATTATTACGTGAGTAAGCCGAAAACATAATAATTAATTTAGTATGTCTCACGAATGTTATGATTGGCTATGTCTGGAATTTTACATTTAGCACTAAATTACAAACATTCAAAGTTCAAGTTCATATTACTGGTATGCACTAAGTGCCGTATCAATAACTACTAAACGATAATGTATGTGTAAATGTTGTTATTTTAACCGACTTCAAAAAACAGGTTCTCTGTTTGACCTGTCTTTGAGTGTGATTATCTCGTTATTGGCTGACCCGATTTTGATGCGGTTTTCAGAAAAGTGTTTGCTACACTTAGGAGAAGGTTTAATTAGAATATTAATTAACCAACTTCAGAAATAGAAGGGGATCGATCGAAACATTAGTTTATAAAAGATTGATTTTTTGTTTTAAATACGTTGCCCCACACTAGGGTTTTCTCCTGTGTCGTGGGTGCGTTTACAAACATACAAGTTCACATATACACGACACCCAGACCCGCAATAACAATTAGTGGATCACACAAAGTGTTGTTCGGTGCGGTAATCGAACCTACGACACGTTGCATGGCAGCCGGTTGCCTAGTCACCGTACCAACCGTGCAGTCATTGTTTTTATATTGAATGCATTTATGATATCGATTTCTTTTTCTTTTTGATCTTTTCTTGGAAAAGATTACTTAGAGAACTGATACATATATCTTACACTTTTTTTTTAAGGGCGGAAAGTCATCCAATGTCTGCTCCCGCCTGGGTGAGGCGGGAGGGAGTGTCAGACTCTTACTGACTAAAAACCACCCCGTTCTTTCTCCTGCACGTCGAGCCGGAGCCCCGGTAACCCGTTAGGTTCTCCGCGACTATATATCTAACACTAAGTTGTAAGAGTAGAACACGTGAGTCCAATTCTAGTTAGGTACTTACTCTAAGGTCAATGAGGTCAGGTTTTTTAGATTCAATTTCAAGGCGTCTGATGAAATCCTTGGTCTTGGCGATGGTGATGCCGTTCAGACTTCTTAGTTTCGCAGCAGTGAATACCAAGGTCAGACGTCTTCTCAGCTTCGACCAGAGAGGGTCCTGGGAACAAAACAAAATGGTTTTAAGCTATCATATAATAAGAGTTTGAATGTTCGTTTGTTTGAACTTTGAATGCACTAATCTCAGGAACTACTGACTACTTCATTCATCGAGGAAAGCTAAGGCTACCGAGGAAGGCTCTATAATATCACGCTACGATCAATAGCGGAAGCTAAAGCGGGCGAAACCGCGCAAATTGAGCTAGTTTCGGATAAAGGTTTTCTTGATAGGAAAAATTTTGGCTTGATGCATTTATACAAATTTTATCATTATGTACCCCAAAAAGATGTAGATAGAGCTCTAAATTGTATGCACAATATGCAGAAACTATTAGGGCTCGTACACAAAACTGCGATGCGATGCGAATTCACAACGCAGAAAATTACGATGCGAATTGTTGCGATGCGATTTCGTGCGACAAGGCGCCTCCCAGGGTGACCATTCCTTCGACGACTGTCACCTGTACTAAACGTATTTTAAATTGAAAACTAGGCCGTGACATGGATCGTAAAAAGAAGTGTGCATTTCTGTTATTGCTTAGGAGATACAGGAAAAAGAAACAAAGAAGATTCTGGGTAGATAAGATTTTGATGCGCGATGCGAATGAATTCGCAAGTTCTTGCGATGCGTATGGGGAGCTCGCACAATTTTGCAATGCGACGTCGTCGCATCGCAGTTGTGTGTACCAGCCCTTACTCTATTTATTATCCACTTAATACAAAGTGGTTTAGAATGTGATGACGTTAGTCTTTACAAGGTAACTATTAACTGAATGTATTTACGTAATAATACTAATATGACATAACTAGCTACTTCCGCGCAGTTTCACACGCTCTGCTCAGCTCGTATTGGTCGTAGCGTGATGTTTTATAACCTATAGCCATCCTCGATAAATGCGCTGTCCAACACAAAAAGAATTATTCAAATCAGACTTGTAGTTACCGAGGTTAGCGCGTTCAAACAAACAAACAAAAAAACAAACTTCTTCCGCTTTATATAATAGTATAAGATTATGCGTAATAAACATATTACTCATTGCATACCACCTTGCAACGGCCATGGTGTGAAACAGAAATCAATATAATATACCTACCTACCTACATATACAACATGTAACGTAATTAACGCACACCCTCAAACACCCCAATTAGAATATTATGTTATAATCATAATACATACACTAAATTTTTAATTTAACATGTATATCCTTTCTGGTCTTGTCATAAGGTTTATTTTTCTTTATTTTGTATTGAATGATAAAATTTGTATGAATACAAATAAAACTGTGATTTTAACTGTCTTATTGCTTTGACTTACGGTCCATTTCGATTTGTTTTAACAATACAGTTTTAATATGACAATAATTTCCGTAGTTTTAATTATTTTTGGGATAAAAAATTACCTATACTAAAAATTATATAAATCGATTCAGTTAACGATTCTAAACAAACTTTTTTCAGGATGTGCGTTATTTAAGTTACATGTTGCATAACGTTGAAACACTAAAGATATTATTAGCTTCGCCCCCATTCCCGTGGAATAAAAAGTAGCCTATGTGTTATTCCATACTATAGTCTACCCCTATTCCCAATTTCATCCCGATCTCTTCAGCCGTCTTGACGCGAAGGAGTAACAAATACTTAAAGTTTCACATTTATAATATTAGTAGGATACCTGCCCACAAGGAATATTATATTATTAACTTACTAGCTTTTACCCGCGGCTTCGCTCGCGTCACAAAAGTATAAAAAGTAACCTATGTGACATATACCAATATACACAGCGCCATCTATACCAATAATTTCGTTTTCCCTCGAGAATATCGAATTTTTCCGGGATAAAAAGTACCCTATTATTTAATCCAGACTTCTAACTTCACATCTGCAAAAATTCAAAGCATTCGGTTTAGTAGTTACGGCGTGAAAGTGGAACAAACAAACAAACTCACTTTCCGATTTATAATATTAGTAAGGATATCGCGGGTTACTCATGTGAATATACTGAGGAAAGCTCTACTAGTTTCTAAAGCGCGAGTAGCCCGCGATTTTAGTTAATTAGCTTAATTAATTAGCCCGCGATTAAGTATGTCTCACGATATTTTTTTTCTTTAAAAAAAACTTTGCCCCACACTAGGATTTTCTCCTGTATCGTGGGTGCGTTTACAAACATATAAGTTCACATACACATGACACCCAGACCCGGAACAACAATCTGTGGATTACACAAAGAGTGTAATCCACAGATTGATGTTGTTGCGATAATCAGATGCAGATTGTTGCGGGAATCGAACCCACGACACGTTGCGCGGCAGTGCCCAACCACCGCGCCAACCGTGCAGTCGATAGTTATTATAAAAATATTATATTATATTTTTTACTTTAATCTAAAAATAAAGTTGTATGCTATGTTTTTGTGCAAGCTTTTTATAAAAATAATAACTTTTTTTGTTACAACTTGTTATGTTATGTTCTAAATAAAAACATACAAACAAAAATAAGGAATTATTGTGTAATCACGTGTTTGTATCGACAAGCAGTTTAATTTCTATTTTTAAACACAATTTTAGCCGAAGGCTCTATAAAATATTATTGACTGAATAGTAATGATAAAGGAAGAGGAAACTATTTAGATTTGGTAAAAAAAATGATAATGTATGTGATATGATGAACCAAAACAAACTAAATGTGTTTAACTGTTTAAAGTAAAGTAAATATTGTACCTAACTATTAGTAGTAATACGGATACAAGTAACTCTTCGTTAAGGAACATAACATAACATCACACCTTATATCTCCGAAGGGGTAGACAGAGATGCACATTACGGCACTTAATGCTACTGTACAATGTAACACCCACTTTGCACTATTTATGTTATGAGTCCCATGTAATAGGATGAACCTATTACCATATACCGGGCACAATTCCAGGCTCCATGCTACTACTGAATATTTTTTTAAAATCCAGTAGTACTTTGCCCGACTCGGGAATCGAACCCGAGATCCCTTGCCAGTCAATCGCACTTGCGACCATTCGGCCAACGAAGCAGTCGTTAAAGAAATATGTCAAATTTAAATATTTTGACATTTCTATAACGACTAGGACAAAAGGACTAGGACTAGTACAAAAAAGGATATGGACTACCTTATACAAGAGAAAGGCGGGCAAACGTTAGAATATACTTAGGTAATTAGCTACTTACATTAACAGTAAACACATTCAAAGATCCAGTGGGATCACTCTTGCCAGAACTCACGAATCTGTTCCTGAACACATCAGCATCCTTCACGAGGATCCTGCGAGCTATCTCAGGACTGTTCACCACCAGGGCTGGTCGCCAGAACAGCCACATGCCGACGTAAGGAGCCTTGAAGTCGTTGTATACTCTTCGCATCCATATAGACTGAAAAATATGTAAATTGTTAGGTTTTTTATAGGTAAACTATTACTATAATGCTGAGTTATTGATCAGCTGGCCACAATCGTGGGTTAAAGCAACTGATCTAAGGTTCTATTGAAACCGGATTGTTTTTTCAATTTTATATTGTCGGGCTACGAAAAATTTATTTATTTTAAACGACGTTGCCCCACCCTAGGATTTTCTCCTGCGTCGTGGTTGCGTTTACAAACATACAATTTATTACACATGACACTCAGACCCAAAACAACAATTTGTGGATCACATAAAGAGTTGCTCCGTGCAAGAATCGAACCCGCTACACGTTGAGCGGCAGCCGGTTGCCCAGCCACCGCGCCAACCGTGCAGTCAAAATCGTAAACGTAACAAAAACTGCAGTTTAGAATTAGTCCTATGGCAATAAATTTGCTTTCTATTTTAAGGACTCATCTTATATCGTATATATTTGAAGCTGGAGCGTTTGTTTATTTGATTGTTTGTTTGTTTGTTTGTTCGAACGCGCTAATCTCCGAAACTACCAGTCCGATTTCAATAAATCTTTTTGTTTTGAATAGTGCATTTATCTAGGAAGGTTATATGCTACAAAACATTACGCTACGATCAATAAAAGCCGAGCAGATTGGGTACAACCGTGCGGAAGTAGCTAGTAATTATATATTTGTTAAATAATTACTTGTAAAATGAAGTACATATACCATAATTATAGTTTTTCCTAATGTTTAAACTTAGTTCGAGAAGTAAGCTTTGAAATAAATTACGTAAAATATGCCTATATAGAAATATTTTTTTCTATATTTAGTGGACCGACGTTTGACCACTATCTCGCCTGGTGGTAAGTGATGATGCGGTCTACGATAGAGCACGTCGTCCCATAAGCAACCTATTCATTCACATTTACTTTTCTCCAATACTACAGCAGTATATATTTTAAACCGCTTTTTACATTTTACACTTTAAATATTTTTCTGAAACTGGATTTATTTGCGTGAATTTAATCTCAAAAGCTATTTATATGTAAAAGTTATCAAGTTTCAATAGGAATTTATAGGAAAATCGAAGCGTACCTATTGAAATACATTTTAGTTTTATTTTTTTTTCAAAAATACAAATGAAATCTGTAGCTATTGTGTGTTTTATGAAAAAACTGTCTATAAAGAACCTTTTTTTTACGAATATAGCTGGTCATTTTAAGCTATGTTTTGTGAAAAATATACTTAGCTCTCCTCCCGTTTTATTAAACTCTTGTATTCTTTTATTTATTATACATATAGTTGTTGTGTTCACGACATATAGTTATTGTGTTGTTTCATAACATAACATAACATCACGCCTTTTTATCCCCGAAGGGGTAGGCAGAGGTGCACTTTTCGGCACTTAATGCCACTGTACAATGTAACACCCACTTTTCACTATTTATGTTATGAGTCCCATGTAATAGGGGGTGAGCCTATTTGTTTCATACTGTTCCGTTTATATGGCAACTACATACCTAATTATGTTGTCATAACATTTTACTTAAGCATTGGTAGACAGAAACAGATTTGTATTTTTTTTATTTGCAAAGTGACTTGATCTATCACACTAATATTATAAATGTGAATGTTTTTTTGTTTGGATGTTTCTCAGCCAATCACGCTAAAACTACTGAACGGATTTTGATATAATTTTAATTTGGTTTTTTTTTTTGGAATTTGGAACGCTTTATTTATCGTATTGAAATAGTTATTTCATAAAATATTTGTTTAGCGACAGTAAAACACGCGATTAATTACGAAAATATTTCATAATTTTATTTAGTTATATTGAAAACAAAATGAATAATTTTATACTAACGTGAAAATTACGAAGCTTTCGTAATTATTTAACGTGAATTTAATTTGTGTATAAAATATTTTTAATAAATAGGTGTTATAACATTAAGCTTTGTGAAATTGTGACATAAATATTTGCTGTAATTAAACTATAGGTGAAATTGTTAAATTTCACTATTCAAAACAGTTATATTTAAACTTTATACCGAGCTTAAATATTGTTTAATCTAATAGAAACCGAAAGACAATTATATATATATATGTTTAAATACTGAATTTTTTAGAATTATTTAGACACCACTGACAAACGGTGAAGGAAACATCGTGACACCAGGACTTCTAATTTCTAATTATAAGTTTGAAATCGCCAACCCGCATTGAGCAAGCGTGGTGATTATTGCTCAAACCTTCTCCGTGTGAGAAGAGGCTTTGCTCAGCAGTGGGCATTTAATGGCTGTTGATGATGATCATGAAATATTGGATGTTATATAATTATATGGATTAATTTTATATATATGCATTTATTCATATGACGCAGTTATAATGGTTTATGAATGCTAAAAATAATTAATAACAAAATATATACTTACAGGATTTTCCCTTTGCAAGAAGGTGAGGCTTCCCAAAATGGGATGTGGAGGATAATGGGGCACGCCCTTTTCTAACCAGTAACTTTTGACTTTTCGCCATTTATTCAACAGCCATAAACTGAAGAATAATACCACCATAAACAAGAGAATTGCGAACATGGTTGACAATTTTTTAACAATTCTTATATATATTTAGAATTTTATAATATATGTTTCTATATATATGTATATGGAAACTTGTTGGAAAACTGACTGAGTGTGAACTCCTTAACAAACATCTCGATACTGAGTGCTATTTATACCGGTTTCCTTACTTCGTTCTGTGATTATAACTAATGCCACCGCACGGTTTTACTCGTGTGATTTATTTAGCATAATTTTTAAGATAGCCAATATCGTTTATTTTTATTTGGTTTATTTAAATGGGATTTTTTATATGTTGTTATAATTCCAGGCATTGAAAATTGTATTTTTTGTATAGTTATTATTTTAAGAATATTTTTTAAATTCAATTGCGTATAAAAGCGACGATTCAAATAATAATTTAAAAAAGTAAAACGTCTAAGTAAAGAAGTTAATGCACTACATTATAATTTCCAAAGAAAATGAAAATTTTAACGATTTGTAAAATTACTTAGTAAGAGATCCATCTATCGATATCCTCCGACATTTATTTAGCGTTACATTTCTGTAAAAACTTGTAAGTAATTACTTTAATTTTTTCTTTAACTTCAACTCATTTTTGTTTATCCACAGATGCAATAAATAATAGAATAATATAAACAGAGACTATTATTAGCCAGAAATCAAAGATTGTCTTATTTATGGGCCCACAAGTGCAATCTTGATTTCTATTTCCGGGTCGGTCAAACTATTATTGGATTTCGAAATTCTCAGTACCTATTCAATATATCATCATCATCATCAACAGCCTATAAATGCCCACTGCTGAGCAAAGCCTATTCCCACACGGAAGGTTTGAGCATTAATCACCACGCTTGCTCAATGCGGGTTGGCGATTACAAACTAATAATTAGAAATTATAAGTCCAGGTTTCCTCACGATGTTTTCCTTCGCCGTTTGTCAGTGGTGTCTAGATAATTTTAGAAAGTACATATAACTCTGAAAAAGTCACATTGGTACTTGCCGTTGGTAGGTTTCGAACCCGCACCCTCATGCATGAGAAGCGGCCGTCTTAAACCTCCGGGTCCGGTCCACGACGATTTAAGATATAGGTATTTTTATAAATGTTTTGTATATCAATAAATATGTTAAGTGATATAAAATATATAGAAACAGTAAATTACATTCTCTATGCGAACAAATCCAGGTATTAAATATAGCTAGACTTCAAAACACACACGAATATCTGACCAACATACTTCAGACAAACAGATAAGGCGATAATTTCCTATATATATATATAACAACTTTAATATACCGCACTGATAAGAGGTTTAAACACATTAATAAGATAAGGAAAAATATGTTTTAATATGATTTGACAAAAATGGTAATGTAAACAGATAGTTTTATCATATATATGTCTGGTGCATGCCCAATTGTTCCACTCGCTCTTTGCAAGTGATGCTGGAAAGAATATAAAGTATTTTCTCCTATGATTTTTCTATGAGATCAGATTTCTATTTTGAAATTGATCATTAAAAACACCTTGAAATACCTATTGAGAAAGATGTCATATGTCATCACGCCTTTATATCTTGAAGGGACAGGTAGAGTTATAAATTATAATAAAAAAAATGACACAGGTATTTCTTATCAGTTATGAATTCCATGTTAGAATATTGAGGATATTTTTGAAGATTTTTAAATATAAAAAAATTAAAGATGTTGCGCTTGACGCGAGCATTGAACTCGATAATCCTTGGGTCGGCAATCATTTTTATGTCCCAGTTAATCAAATGAAGTGGTTTTAAGGAAAAAAAAATTCCCATAAATAATTTTCCCATACATTAGTATGAATAATTACATATAACATGATGCCTTTTATTCCCAAAGGGGTACGCAAAGGTGCACATTACGGCACTTAATCACATCTACAGCCTATAATGCCCACTGCTGCTTCTCACACGGAGAAGGTTTGAGCATTAATCACCACGCTTGCTCAATGCGGGTTGGCACGGCACTTAATGCCATTGTACAATGTAACTCCCACTTTTCACTATTTATGTTATTAGTCCCATGTAATAGGGGGTAAGCCTATTGCCATATACCGCACACAATGCCAGACTCCGTGCTACCACTGAGAATTTTTAAAAATCCAGTAATACTTTGCCTGACCCGGGAATCGAACCCGAGACCCCTTGATCGGCAGTCGCACTTGCGACCATTCGGCTATCGAGGCAGTCGTTAATAGTATGAGTAATTGTAATGCTAATACCTATAGTTGATACTCTTGCGCCATGCCATTTTCCAAGCCTAGCATATCGAGCTGGTGCTGCTGCTGCCAAGAACCTCAAACAGCATGCAGATATTTACACAACATGTAGATTTAAGTGTGGGAGAGCCATGAGGCTTGACCGGATTGATACCACGACCTCACGGAAAAATGGCGTGAAACAACGCTTGCGTTGAGTTTCGTTGTGTGAGTGAGGTTACCGGAGGCCCAACAATCCTCAAATTCCTAATGCCCAAAGGCCGGTAACGCACTTGTTCTCTGGTGTTCCGGGTGTCTATGGGCGACGCCGATTGCTTACCATCAGGTGATCCGTCTGCTCGCTTACCTGCTCATCCTATAAAAATAGATATATTTGATGATAGATAGAATTAAGTATATATTAGTTTTGAAATAATTTGAATATTATTTTTAGAAATACATTTTAATATTTAACGATAGGGTTGGTGTAGCGGCAGGACTGCCGGCGGCTGATTTGATATCTACATTTGTTAGTTAGGTCTTTTAAAGTTAATGCGTTTTATGTTGTGTTTTTCATACCTTATTTTTAGCATGTTTAGTGGATGCATTGTTTTAAATTCAATGAACAGTACCTATTACCTTCTTAAATATCAGTTTAAGTGAAGATATTAACTAAACCCACTCACTGTTTACCAGTAGCAATTAGCGTTCTATAGTTTCTATTACTTAGCCGTGAAGTTATGTATGTTCACCAGTCATGATACGGGTATATGATGCATCATGAGACGATCTATAGCTATCCATGGGTTCAATTTTAAACGCCTTGGTTATTATAACCTACTGAGATGTGGTCAGAAATCCATAACAATAGTACTAATTTAAGTAAAATCGCGGTTTACTCACTTGAATATACTGAGAAAAGCTCTACTAGTTTCGAACCACAGAGGGGTTCTTCTTCATGAGCAGCGTGAACGGTCTCTCATTTTGTAATCGTATCCTGGCGCCCTTGCCTGCGGGCACTCAACCAATTGTTTTTGTAGTTTCTCTTCCATTTTCATTGTTGTGTTTTGAGAGGAATTATTTTTTCCGCAGAACGCTCAGGTGAAGTATGAACACCGTGCCATGCCACAGTGTTCCCAAGGAACTGCAGCCTGGGCTTCTTTGGAAATCTTCAATTCAATTCCTCCGTGTGCAAGACACTTATTTTGTCTCTGGTGTTGCAGGTATAATGTACCTACCTACTATCGGCAAAGTTTACGGCAGTACATTTTTTATACAAAATACCGTAGCTAACTCACTGTTCACCGCTCTGTTTACCTTGTAATCGTTCGAGAGTATCGTCTAAAGATGGTCGATCGCTAACTTGGTTGACTTTATATAGGCTAGGTACAAGTAACCGGTACCGAGAACCTTCAGGCTGGACAGGCAGTCTTGTTAGCGACAAAACTTACAGAACCTATATTGGTTTAGACAAGAAATAGCTTGAAATTCCATCATGTATAAGTAGTACCTACATTAGTTATGTAATGACCATTAATTAATTAATTCGGTATGTCAAGTTAGTTACCTATACTATTTCGGAAATGTTGAACTTATTGATTTTAAATTATGAACTTAGTTACAGAATAACAATGAATACTGAATAGTTTACTTAGAGAATCGCGTTTCTTTTTTCTTTTTTTATGGCATAAGCCGGTAAACGAGCAGACGGATCACCTGATGGTAAGCAATCGGCGTCGCCCATGTACACTTGGAACACCAGAGGCGTTACAAGTGCGTTACCGGCCTTTTGGGGATTAGAAGTTTAAGGATCGTTGGGGATTCAGGGATTGGGGAGATTTGGGAAGGGGAGGGTAATTGAGCCTCCGGTAACCTCACTCATACGACACGTCACGTTCACGTCAGTTTTCTGTGAGGCCGTGGTATCACTCCGGTCGAGCCGGCCCATTCGTGCAGAAGCATGGCTCTCCCAAACTTAAAACTTCTACTATGACACGAACAAAATCCTGCCTAGGTCTATCATTCACATAGTGTTTCGTCATTTTCACTTCTTGAAGTGTAGTAAGTGATGTCATGTATCTGAGTGTAATAATCCATGGAGAATACGCAAAACCTTGGGGTTGGCTGGATTAATCGTCTGCTTCCCGTGATTCTGATGATATCACCTACCCAACGTGTTTATAATATTGGTAGAAAGCACTTTAATAAAACGCGATCTTATAGGCGAGCCTAAGTTGTAGTTACGATTCATCACATTTCACATTCTTATTGCGCAGTCTAATTCTGTTTTGATATAAGACATAGAGGTCCTTGTATGCTTTACCTGCATGGGGAAATCCATAAAATATTTCCTTCGTTTCGTTAAAAACTTTCCAGGCGTTAATACTAATTAGTTTACGTTTATAATTCACTCGTCCGGAACGAGATTGAAAAATCCTTTGCACGGTATATTAAAGAGAATATTAATTTAAATGGATTTGTGTTGATACTAAGGAAGTATCAAATTAAGTATCAATGAGTTTGTAAAAAATATTTTTTAAAAAGAGTAACGATAGAGTTTCTTCTTCGTTCTTCTCCACTCATAACTACACTTTGGAACGAGCGCCTAGCTTCACTCACAGATAGACGGACAGACTATTCAATTTTAACGTTACAAAAGTGCCTTATTAAAGATTAATAAAATGCCTGCTTTGACTTTGACAAGTATACTTATTGATATTAGAGACTTCTCTTCGACTCGTATTCTTCATTATGAAGAGTTGTGTTCACCGCTATTGAGCATCCCACCATGCCATTGTGAAGCGATCGCGATGGGTCTCTGTTTTCTCAGTCGTGTTTTTCTCTGTACCGTGAATTAGATAAAATAAACGTAATTGAAATTAACATAAGATTTAGTTTCTAACGCGACTGTTTACTTGTACCTTCGACCAAAGTACATACAAGTGGCGGATAGATCAACTTTCTCTAATCTGTCAAATTTAGTAATTGCATTTTCGACTTTAGGTCAATATACTAAGTTGAAGATGTAATAAAAGATAGATTGATCTCTGAGTTAAGCAAAATATTAGTCATACAATTAATCTATGTATTGTAGATATTTTGGTCATGAAAGTTTCTATTAGAAATAGTTGAAGATTGTATATCGAAGAAGCTGTGATTGCCCTACATTAAAATGGAATTAATGTACTTATATCATGACAATTCTAGGTACAACTAGTCGAAAGCTTGATACTTGAGCGCCAACTTATTGGTTCAGTCCTTGTATCATACCAAGGTAATTAGATTTATTTTTTTTTTATTTTTTATTTACACTTCTTGCACAATGGCGGACTTAATGCCTAGTGGCATTCTCTTACAGTCAACTTTAGGGTGATGCAGAGAGACACAATAGTAGGTATAAAAGTTTAATTACAGACATAGAGTCTCAAATTGAACATCCTGTTTTATCGTATGTCTAGTTGGGGTCCTCTATAATCACAACTTTATTAATCAATTCTCTAGTAAAAAAAAGGGTGTGTCACACCCTCGTACGAGAATTAAAACACAAGAAATATTGCCACGTAATGTAAATACTAAATAAAACACACGTGCTTCTGTTTTCATACAAACTCAGCGATATGTCAACATTAATTCATTCGTACCGAAGAAGTACGATTAGAATTACTACCAGTTGCCAAGAGGTTGAGTAAACAAAGTCGTTGCGAACTAGATAATGGCGATATCTACGTACTAAATACGTAGTATTGTCATATCATTGAATGTCATGTCATAGGATTGTGACTGTTTTATAAAAATCGCTTAGTAATTGTTTTTTTACGTAATTTTCGTTGTACTTCGAGTTGCTGTTCGTGCACCATTTCTTGTCGAGCGCTAAGTGAAGGAAGAAGTAAAAATAAATGGTAAGCTGGTTTGTATATTTCAGTTTTTTTATTATAACTCTAGGCTGTATGTGTTTCTTGTACGATTTTACTATGTGAATGTTTGCTACGCTATTGGTTCGTGGTGGTCTTGTTGGGTGATCGGGAAGTTTGATGTTTGATGATGGGTAACGAGAAAGACCTCTGAGTTTGTTTCGGCATTTCTTCTCAGAGTAGTCAGTTAGGAAATGTCGCCCTCATCGTTTGCTTGATAAAATTGACGTGTTAAAGTGCTGCCTTGCAGCCTATTTGCAGAAATAAATTCACTTGTTTCACTTGTTTGGTCTTTGGGCTAGGATTATGTTCGGCGGTAAATACGTCTTGTGTGGTGGCTGATGTGATGATGCGTTGTTTAAGGTTCGTTAGTTCTTGGTCTTTTCATATTCATAGTTTGTTGGTGAATTTCTTCTCACTTGTATGCAGTGTCTTGTAAATAAATATAGGGCTTAGTTTTACCGGGACACCATGGTAACCAGCCGCCGCCACCAATAAAACTTGTAAAGTGGTTGCGTAACCAATAGGACACCAGGCGAGTAACTCTCTATAGAGTTGTCTACATTTTATCGGTAGCGGCCACTGGTTACGCTTCCATGGTGTCCCGATAAAATAATGGTTTTATAGGTCGTCTTCGTAGAAGGATATTTTTATATCGTTCCTTAAACTTTATACCATTTCATTTGGCCTGCGGAAGGCGAGCATGGGTGGTTCCCCGTCCGACCAGAAACAGACCCGAGCGTACGGCGCGTCGTTTCCGCGCGCGCCTCAAAGAGCCATCAGACCACCACAGATGGGGCCCAATAGGGCCGATGCCGATTCGGAGTCGTGGAGAACCAAACGGGTAACCGGGGCTCCGGCTCGACGTGCAGGAGAAGGAACGGGGTGGTTTTTAGTCAGTAATAGTCTGACACTCCCTCCCGCCTCACCCAGGCGGGAGCAGTCATTCGATGATTATCCCCCTTAAAAAAAAATACCATTTCATTTTTATAGTTTGCAATCATATTTTGGTATCTATCACCTTTTCTTTACTGTTTATCTACTTCATTTGTTATCTGTCGGTTGTTGTCTCTTTTGTTTTGATCAGGCGTTGCATCAACTACACAGTTCTTATAGCCTGGTTGATAATTTTGGTTCTGAATCGATTCTATCAATTTATTAAGGACAAGTCGGACATTGTTTTTGTTTTGTTTCCATTTGTCAGACATTATATTGGGGCCATTATTGTTCAAAAAAGCGAATCAAACTATTTAAGTACTAAGTTTTATAATAGAGGATTACTTAATAATAATTATTATTGTGCTGGGACCGGTCTATCATTACTGACAGAACTATTGTAGCCAATAAACTTACGTACAGCGTAACTTGACGGTCGTACTTGACGTCGTGGTCGTATCTGACATAGTAGTGATAGACCGTCAAGTACGCCGCACGATGATAAATAATCGATGTCACCATTCCCCATGACGAGAACCTCGTGAAAGCTGAGAAAGATAAGCAAATGAAATATCTAGACTTAGCTCACGAGGTTGTCGACATGTGGAGTGTGGACTCGGCTATCATTGTGCCAATAGTCGTGTCGGCTAATGGGTTAATCCCTAAAAGCCTCGACATCCATCTCAGGAGGCTGGCGTTAGGTGGATGGATCAAGGGCCTAATACAGAAGGCAGTTCTCCTAGAAACGGCACGTATCGTGAGGAGGTTTCTGTCTCTGGAGCCCTAACCACCGGTAGCTTGGACCATGCTCCCGCTACTGGTTGGCTCCTATTTTTTATATTTTTAAATATTATTGTTTTATTTTGTAAGTAGTATTTAAAAGTGTAATTTATAGAGAATGTTAAATAAATATATGGAAATTATTATTTACGACTTTTTCAGTGTTGTAAATTCATAAAACGTTGCTGTATTTTTTACAATAAATATATTTACTTTTAATAAGTTTGCAAAACTTTTCAGACTTGAGTATTGATACGTAAAAATGAATACTTATTTATTATTTATTAAGAACTCATTTTTCATATAACTACTTACATTGCAGCGCTGATGGTATCTCGAGTTTCTTGAACCATGGCGGACATTTTTATTTATAGTTTATCTTTATCAATCAATTTATTTGTATTTGTATTTTATTTTTGAAGTAGTTTGTGTTTTTGGTTATAGTGGGATTTAAGAAATGCTTTTAAAAATATTGGTATGTTTAAGTCCTATTATTGTGTATGAGTGTATGATATATAGTATTATTGAGTATGGAAGTCATTGGGGAGGCTTTAACGCAAAAGTGGGAGTACACTACATATTAGCGGCGAATCGGTAATGGGACCGCATGGGTTTCATGCTCGTCAACTTCCTGGAGAAGTATGGGCTATTCTTAATGAACTCGTTCTTTAAGAAGCAGCCTCAACGGAAGTGGACGTTGCGAAGCCCCGGCTCTCTCACACATTATTAAAATACTTCAACAACTTTGTTTAAAAAGAAACGTTTTCGTTACCCATTTCATAAAGTAAGTAATGTCAATTTCGTAATTCCCAGTATCAATACAAATTGCGTTGTTATCAAACCGCTATTATAACTAAGTGGTTGCAATAAAAAAGATAAGAAACAAAAAATACAACTTTATTTCTTGTTATTTAAAAGCATTTAACATCATATTTATGTACGGGTAAAGGGAACAAATTAATTTTCAATATTATCAAATACTTTACACGAATTTTGGCCATTTTGATACAAACATTAACAATATTGTTCGGTAATTGTTAAAAAAGGTAATATTATGTTTCGACGCTAAAGGTAAACTCGTTGTTTTATAACAGTTTCATTTGAAAATTGATATTAGGTGGTTAAGTAGTTATTGATTCATTGACACCAACTAACTTTTGGTCGGACCATATTAACAATTATCTGGCATTGTAGGTAATAGGTATATAGGTAATTTCAATATTTAATATCTGTGATTTTTTCGTTTATTTTTGTTTAGAGTCGAAAGGAGGACAGTATATTACAATGTGTAATTTTGAAACCGTGACATTTCTCGGTGGCATGTCACAGAAGTCATAAAGGTTCAATGTAAGAGATAGTTTCGGGCCAATTGTTAAAAATACGGCTATAATAAATCGTCTAAGTTCGACAGTATTTCAGAATAAGCGACAGCAATGTTTCTTATGGGAGTTTTATGGAATTAGGAATAATATCAATTACGTGTTTGAGGTTGTATGTGTTAAGCCGCGTTATAAAGCTAGTTACAAGACGGCGGCGTATAGTTCGCACTTAAAAAAATGAAAAATATTTATCTACAATATTTTTAATTGATTCGGACTCAGAATCGATAGCCGAGTTACTTCTTAGAAAATGACGCGGCTTTAAAGCGACACCTTGTATTTACAAAATATTTGTTTATTATCTAATACTTGATTGTACAATTGAAAAGTAAGGCCACTGTCCACGTTGGGACTTATAGATTTGAGGAATAGATACATTCGTCGAAATCGATAGGAGGATTAAACGTTGCTGTTACATGAACAGTTTTCATTATGTCTAAGCAAGATGCTAGCATTATTCCTTTGTAAGCCACCTTTTGTTTATGAAGGATACATACATTCGTCAAATGACGAAATGACCCTTACTTTAAATCTGTAACAAATGATTGGCTTGGGGATTAAGGATTTGGAATGGGTGATTGGGAATTGGGGATTGGGAATTGGGGATTGGGGATTAGGGATTGGAGATTGGGGATTGGGGATTGGGGATTGGGATTGGGGACGGGGACACACGGACGGATTGGGAGCATTTATAGGTGTAAGTTCTTAGCAAAGATTGTGTTTATTTATTTCCTTCTTTTAAATTCTACAGAGAGTGGTATAGCAGGATGATAGAACAGTCCTTTCTTCTCTATCGGGATGTCGTTGGGCAGCGGGAACTGGTCCAATGGAAGGATTTCAAAGTTGAGTACCACAGCCGCTAACGCGTACCTTACTGTGTTCATTCCTATGCGTTTACCTGTAAATTAATGAAAAAATTAAATTAATAACAACATCATCACGCCTTTTATCCCCGAAGAGGTAAGCAGAGGTGCACATTATACCACTGTACAATGTAACACCCATTTTTCACTATTTATGTTATGAGTCCCATGTAATAGGGGGTGAGCCTATTGCCATATACCGGGCACAATTCAAGGCTCCGTGCTACTACTGAGAATTAAGTAAAATCGCGGGTTACTCACGTGAATATACTGAGAAAAGCTCTACTAGTTTCGAACCACAGAGGGGTTCTTCCTCATGAGCAGTGTGCGCGGCCGCGGCGACGTCGCGCAGGTCACTGGCTGGCGTTGGCAATCGATGCGAACCCCTCTGTGGTTCGAAACTAGTAGAGCTTTTCTTAGTATATTCACGTGAGTAACCCGCGATTTTACTTAATTTAGTATGTCTCACGATAGTTATTATAAAAACTACTGAGAATATTTAAAAACCCAGTAATACTTTGCCCGACCCGGGAATCGAACCCGAGACCCCTTGCCCGGCACTTACGACCACTCGGCCAACGAGGCAGTCGCAGTTAATAAAATTAATATTTGTTTGAAAACTGTTTGTCTTGTATAAGCGACTATCGTAATCTGGGGTAAGTAAGATAAGCGTGAAGATAAGAGATAAGATTTTTAGTTAGGTTAAAGTATGGTGGATTCTTTTGCATTTTATGGCTTTACTCAGTAGAATGGAGTCTGATATTATGATCCATTAATATTCACGTAAGCTTTTGACTCTCGATAGAAAAGTCCGGAAGGTTTCAATTATGTGACTCATAATATGATAATACCATGGTATATATGTTGATTCACTTGCTAATTCTATCTCAAATATATTCTATCTATTCATTATTACTTCTAATACTGACTGTCTTCTCGCTATCTCTGTGCTGTGCTTATTTATGTGCTTGTGACTTTCCTACTGTGCCTTCTGTACTACACGTGTGCCGGATCCATCGAATAAACTTGGTATCACGTGAGTCGAACTTTTATTTACACCACGAAATACCTGACACCATCTGACTACTCATCTAACAACAGTAAAAAAAATACAGTTTATTTATTGATGTAAAAATCAAACGACCAAAGACCTGTACACAAGCATAAGTCAATTAAATCGACAGATTAATTCACTCATTGTCTTTCCCCGCAACATGATAAAACACAAATTAATAACACAATAGACCAAGGTTCCTAATTAAACGATCATTAATGTTATTCTCAATCATTTTCAGCAACCCGGAACCCTTCACCAAAGGGCCTAGTGCGAGTTATTTTGATCGAAGTGTCACTGCTTTCAGCCCTCTGATTGGTTACTTAGTTGGGGTAGACCAATCAGAGCGCCGAACGTCATTAACGTGTTGGTCAGGTTAAAGTAAAGCAAATTCGTAATAGGGCCTCAGGTCCTGTCAAATAATGACTAGTGATCCCTTCAATCTGACAATTTGTCAACAATTAATGATCGGTTTTAATTATCAATTAGTGAATTGAATTAACTCTGTCGATGTTTGGGTAGTCACTTGTGACGTATATTTGTTAGTGATTGATAACTTTATTTTGTTTATTTGTGTGTTGGAATTATTGTAAATAGATTATTAAGGTGAATGGACTTTCAGTGTGTTGATCTGTTTTTTAGAGTTGCTATTGGATTTGTTTAATTTAGTATCCACTATTTTTATTTTATTTTATTTTTATATTTTGATAAATACGTGGAAAGCTCTGTTAATGTTAATTTTTCTTTGTAATATAACGCAAAATCCGCTGCATTTGTTAAGTATAAATCGTATTGAAAGCTATAAAATAATTCATATTTATAAGTAATAATAAATTACATTACATTACAATACATAAAACAATAATTAGCAATAGCTTTTATAAGAATTAAATATTTAATACAGAGATGTAATATACCCATAGGTAAACATAGCGCTATAGGACCAAAATATTTCCTTAAAGTTGCAAGGGAAAGAATGTAAATAATTATGTTCCTGCCAAGCCTATCTGACAAAAACAAGGATGATGTTGTTTATTGTTTTCAAGTTCTATTGTGAGAAAACCAAGTTTATTTTGGATAACTCCCGACAATACTTGGAATACTGTGATGGTTGTATTTATTATTCCTCAATTAATTTTTGGCATTCGGTTATTTGATACTTCTTGTAGCACCGACCAATCTACTTAATTAGCTGTCAGTCTATTAATAATATAATATTCCTTGTTGATAATAATCAAATAAATATTAACCAAGGTGGTAAGACAATAGAGTTGAGTTTTATTTACTTTACCATATCTTACATTTTATTCTTTTGTTTTTTAACCTTCTCACCAGCATTCTAAACTACTAGTTAAATACGTAAGATAATGTACAACTCTGTCTAACCACTCTAAGATTAGGAAATGTTATTACGCTTTGCTATAGGTATTTCCATTCTTCTATTTTTTTAGCCATTACAACTGTCTTTGTTTTTTGAGGGAGGAAAATCATTATCTTCCGCGGCTTCGTAGCCATTACAACTGTCTGGAGTAACTAAACTGACCGTGGCTCCTGAAAAATTCATTGCATGGACACTCTCTTCCCTATAAAAAGATAGAAGTTCAGATGAAAGTCTCTGAACAGAGGCTCTTTATAACTCGGACCCAGTGGCATTATGTCGGCTTGGCACACTAGTTACACCACTGGTAGCAGTCTTATACGAAAAAATTACAAAATTACTTACCAATGCACATTCTCGGTCCTTCTCCGAAAGGTATGTAAGAATAAGGTACGATATTATTCGCATTTTCAGGCAAAAATCGATCAGGTCTGAACTCCTCAGGGTTGGGGAAGTACTTGGGGTCATAGTGCAGGCCGATGGCGTTGACGTAGACCACTGTGTTGGCTGGTATGGTCAGGTTCTCGTCGACCTGGTAGTCTCTTAAAGCTTTGCGGTCCAACCATCCCATAATGGGGTATTTTCGCAGGGATTCTGAAATAGGTTTTATGTTTAAATTACTAAGAGAGTAATGGTAGAAAAGGTTTAAGTTAGTGGAGTGGTCCGAAGTTACTTAAGACAACAATGAGAATTGCAAAGTACACATAATTAACTTTCAATATAACAAACAAAATGGTTTTTATAAAAAAATGCTTATCACTACAAATACTTTAGTATTGATTTTTAAAGGAATACGTATCTAAATAATGACTTTCCTGTCAGACCTTTGGTAATTTTGACATTTTTTCTTAGAAAACCATACTATCACTACATAACATAAAACAAAGTCGCTATCCACCGTCTGTATGCCCCTATGTATGCTTAGATCTTTAAAACTACGCAACGGATTTTGATGCGGTTTTTTTTAATAGATAGTGTGATTCTTAGGGAAGTTTTATATGCATAATACATGCACATTGCACCCGTGCGAAGCCGGGGCGGGTCGCTAGTATAGTATATATTAAGTAAGTAATTTAAAAATTTTGCCACTCATGACTACAGAATCTTTCACTATACCAACCTACTAGCGGTACTAGGACCGACAAGATCTTACTAAGATAGTGAACTTACCTTTGATGACAGCCTCCAAGTACGGCAGCTTAGCGAGACTCTCCGCGTCAAATGGTTTCCCGTTCAGTGCCTTCTCCGCTTCCACTAGCTCGTCATATAATATTTTCTAGAAATAAAATATGAAATAATACAGTTACTACATTCAAACTTCAACATTATACATTTTTTTATTGGAAATGTTCAGGCGCTTAGCTGCTATTTGGACCTCTGTGTTTGTTTCGGCATTTTTTCTCAGAGTAGGAAGGAAATGTCGGCCTAGTTGTTCGCTTGAAAAATTGACGTGTAAAAGTGTTAAATTGTAGCCTAATTGTAGAAATAAATTTGTTACGATGGAGCACGCCTGCCCATAATACTTTGCCCGACTCGGTAATCGAACCCGAGACCCTATGCCCGGCAATTGCACTTGCGACCACTCGGCCAACGAGGCAGTAAATTGTAATTATGTATAAGTTTGAACTCGCCATCCGGCATTGAGCAAGCGTGGCCATCAAGCTCAAACCTTTTCCGGGTGAGAAGAGACCTTTGGTCAGCAGTAGCCACTTATAGGCTGTTGATATATGGGTGTGTGATTCACACCTCGAAGGACACAGTTATAAGCCAGTACAGTAATAAGATTACAGAGAGTATATTTAACCACTAGCTTTCACCCGCGGCTTTGCTCGCGTCACAAAAGGATAAAAAGTGGCTACTTTACGGCTATAGGCTTATCAGTATCAATACACACAGCGCCATCTATACCAATACTTTTGTTTTCCCTCTGGAATATCAAAATTTTTCCGTGATAAAAAGTACCCTATTATTTAATCCAGACTTCTAACTTTACGTCTGCAAAAATTCAAAGCAATCGGTTTAGTAGTTACGGCGCCAAAGCGGAACAAACAAACAAACAAACAAACTCACTTTCCGATTTATAATATTATATATATATACTAGCTTTTACCCGCGGCTTCGCTCGCGTCACAAAAGAATAAAAAGTAGCCTATGTGACATATATCAATACACACAGCGCCATCTATACCAATACTTTGGTTTTCCCTCGCACATATTAAATTTTCCGGGATAAAAAGTACCCTATTATTTAATCCAGACTTCTAACTTTACGTCTGCAAAAATTCAAAGCAATCGGTTTAGTAGTTACGGCGTCAAAGCGGAACAAACAAACAAACAAACAAACTCACTTTCCGATTTATAATATTATATATATATATATATAATATATATAGTAAGGATAATAATTAATTTTACCTGGTATTTAGGGTGGTAGGCAAGTTCATAGACTGTGTATGTGAGGGCTGTGGAGGAGGTGTCGTACCCTCCTTGAAGGAAGATCATTGCGTTTGAAATCAAAATGTCCAAGTCCATATCTGAAAGTAAAAGATACCATTCGCCTTAAGAGACACGATTTGTTTTTGGAGAAAAAAGTAAATGGATAGATTCAATAATTAAGACTTTGACTGCCAATAAAAAACTGTTGAAGGTAAATCCTCCGCTAGGGCCGGTCACCGGTGACCCCCATGGCGTTTAACGTGTTAACCGACTTCAAAAAAAGGAAGAGGTTCTCCCTCTCTTTGACATGCATGTATGGATTTTGATGCGGTTTTCAATGAAGTGATTGTCACTGTTCGGAGAAGGTTTTTAGTACTTATATATTAAAAGAGCTTATTAATATATATTAATAAGCTCTTTTCCATAGAAAAAGAAGGTTGAAGTCTGTGTTCTTAAGCGTAGTTCATAAAATATTATACTAATATATAATTAACATAACATACATAATATAACATCACGCCTTTTATCCCCGAAGGTGTTGGCGGAGGTGCACATTATGCCACTGTACAATGTAACACCCACTTTTCACTATGTATGTTATGAGTCCCATGTAATAGGGTGTGAGCCAATTGTCATATACCGGGCACAATTCCTGAGCTACTGCTGAGAATATTTGAAAAACCCAGTAGTATTTTGCCCGACCCGGGAATTGAACCCGAGACCCCTTGCACGGCAGTCGCACTTGCGACCACTCGGCCAACGAGACAGTCAGTATTGGACATGTTGTGGCTATATGATGAGAATAAGATAGTGTGTGTCGCTAAGTACCTTGATTTTCCTTCTTAGCGTCTATCTTCAACTTCAGCAGCGCATCCAGCAAGTCCCTCTTCCCATCTATGTCCTTCTCAAACCCTCCCCTTTCCTCCACCATTGCTTTGAAGACCTTTCTAAAGTATGATACTGTATTCTTTGGCCAGAATGAAAACCTGGAATTGAGTTAGAAGTACTTTAGAGTCTTAAATATTTAGGGACGTCTACACACATATTGATATAATATTATATGGTAAAAGATATTCTTTAAATTGTCATCTATGAACCAATAATGACGCCTGCCACAAATAATGTTGAAAAAATTGTCTAATATTTAATTCTCCGGTGAGGTTGGACTGGACCGATTTTGATGAAATTTTTTGTGTGTGTGTGTGTGTGGGTTTTTTTTAAGGGGGGAAAATCATCGAATGACTGCTCCCGCCTGGGTGAGGCGGAAGGACTCTTACTGATTAAAAACCACCCCGTTCCTTCTCCTGCACGTCGAGCCGGAGCCCCGGTTACCCGTTAGGTTCTCCGCGACTTTGTGTGTGTATTAAGGGGATCTGGGAATGGTTTACATTCACAAATCAGCCCGGCAGATGGCTCTGCACTCGGTATCTAGGTTATTTATTACCTATTATTACATTATATGCAGGACAACGTCTGTCGGGTCCGCTAGTATTGAATAAGGTTTCCACATTCGAAAGATGTCGGTTAGTTCGCAATCATTATTAGTGATTACTATATTTGCACGCCATCGTATACAAACATGTCTCGAACTTTTTTCACTGCTACCCGCTATCTTACATGCTATTGTTTATTGTATGTACACAATGTGTTTGAGCAAATAAACATGATGTGAGTTGAAAAACTCATCTCTGCATCACCCAAAGGTCAGACTGGTAGAAAATGCCTGCGGCATTAAGTCCACCTATTTGTGCATTTTGTGCATGAAGCATATTAAATAAAATAAATAAATAAAATGTTGAAAAAAAAACATAACATAGTATCACGCCTTTTATCCCCGAAGGGTTAGGTAGAGGTGCACATTACGGCACTTAATGCCACTGTACAATGTAACACTTTTCACTGTTCATGTTATGAGTCCCGATATGATAAGGGGTGAGCCTATTGCCATATAACAGGCGTAATTCCAGATTCCGTGTTACTACTGATTTTTTTTAAACCCAGTAATACTTTGCCGGACCCGGGAATCGAGCCTGAAACCCCTTTGCTCGACAGTCCCACTAGTGACCGCTCGGCCAACGAGGCAGTATTAAAAAAATCTAACAAAATATTTTCTCATTGCTTAAAGTATTTACCTTAATATATCAACCATTTCTGGTAGAAAGAATATGGAAGACCAAGCCATGCCTCTCCACTGGCTGTACTTCTCGAACTCCTTGGTCATCAACCGCAGTGGGCCAGTGGAGTTCCTCGTGGATTGGCACTGGATACCAAATGATGATTCACCGATGATGTCTGTCGCGTAATCAGCGAATAAGGGCTGAAAATGAAAACCATTGGAATTTAACTCGTTGAGTACCGTCATTATAGACACAATTAAAGAACAATAGGTTGCGGTCACCGGTGTCCTCGTGGTGTTTGACAGTTTAATAAAAGTCTGTATTAAATAAAATATACAGAAAAAGAGTAATGTTATAGTAGTATTTTAAAACGCCTGCTTGATAAGTGTTTGCAAGAAGATGCACTTAGTATGTTCCATAACTCTCCTTTACGCAGTCTAAACAAATTACATGTATAAATATTTTGTATCACACAACTAAGTGCTGCACGCAAAGAAGTCCGTGACGTACCTATAATATAATAATAACATCATACACATAAACATAACATCACGCCTTTTATTCCCGAAGGGGTAGGCAGAGGTGCACATTACGGCACTTAATGCCACTGTACAATGTAACACCCACTTTTCAGTACACCACCACACCACCACATACCGGGCACATTTCCAGACTCCGTGCTACTACTGAGGTTATTTCAAACCTAGTAATACTTTGCCCGACCCGGGAATTGAACCCGAGACCCCTTGCGCGGTAGTCGCACTTGCGACCACTCGGCCAATGAGGCAATCAAAATAATAACCTATACATAATTATAATAAAACCGTAGGAAAATGAAAACTGTACATTCAATATTTTTGTAGGTAAAGAATGCCTTGAGGCGCGATTTACAATAGCTATCGAAGCTAAAAATATGGTTTTTAGAATTCTTGTCTGTTTGTCTGTATGTACGCCCGGGCTAAACTCAAAATAAATAAATACTGCACGGATTTACTTCAAATTTTGCATGAATATTACTAACAGGTCTTATCACAGTATCACCTACGGAGGAGGAGTTGTCAATCACTATTCCACGCGGATGAAGTGGCAGGCACAGCTAGTTTATTATAAAATCACCACCATGAAGTTAAAATAATTATCCAAAAATACACTTTACCCTCAATTCATTGATGATCCCCTTTTCATTGTCTGAGTTGATCCTGTAGATCAAATCTTCCACCTTAGACTGGTACAGCTCCTGCCAACCTCGGAGCTTGGAACCAGTGAACACCGACGTTAGGCGTCTGCGGAGCGATGTCCATAATGGATCCTGGAAGAGTGGAAGATATTTTCAGGAACAAAAAATACTCACCTTACCTTGTATTTATATTTATGAAATGTGCAAATTTGTTCGTAAATATCCTGAATTCTATTTCACTAGAGAACACACACAATGTAATTTCACCCTGAGACATAGAAAAAGACTAAATCTACCAACATCACGATTGAAAATACACTCTTCTGGACCTCTAGTCATGTCAATAAAAATTTATAATAAGTTACCTCAAGAAATAAAAAATGAAGATAAATACAATAGATTTATGATGAAATTAAAACAGTTTCTACTAAATAAGGCCTATTACAGTATTGAAGAGTATTTTAAAGAAAGATTATAACAAACACACATTTATAGGAGCACACAAGTAATGTGTCTAAAGACATACAGTACTGTGTCTACAGACCACAAGTACACAAGTACGGATGATTTATTTAGTTAATTTAGATTATTTGAATTTTTAATGTTCATTAAATTCATCGAAAGCATAAATTTTGACTACTGTCATTTTGAGTTGACATATTATTTTTGTGTACTTACTTTGTTTTGATTGATTCAATTTGAATTTGATTTTGATTATTTTGAGTTTATATTGATTGTTTTAATTTGATTTTGATTGTTAGAGTTGAATTTGATTGTTTTAATTTGATTTTATATTAATTCGATTTTGATTTTTTTAATTTGATTTTAATTAATTTTTTATGACCTCTGTTATTTTATTTCTTATTGTAACTATTTCTTTGACCTTATTAATTAATTTAAACACGATTATATGTTAAATTTTATGTGATATTTAATGATAAATGTCAACTTAATTTTAAAGAAATGTTAACTTCATTTATCAAACGTTGCTGTGCCCTTACGGGGTCCATAAATGTATCTTAGCTTTAAGCGTATTGTAACACCTCATTCACATTATGGTATGCAAATAAATGAATATGAATATGAATATGATATATATTTTTTAATTGTTTCCATTGAATCTTTGATACAAATGAAGAGGTTTTGGTATATGCAGTACTTCTGAGTTTTTTTTATAAATGAGATATTCTAAACCTTATTAATACGTATTATAAGGCAATAACATTTTTCATACAAGGTCAAAAAACAATAGAGATGGTGACAGGGTATGAAAATTAAAAATGTAATCCGTCAGTTAGGTAATGAAAAAATATTAGACACGTATTTTATTATTTTGTTGTTTAGTAAAATGATCAAAGTCGAGTTAAAACGTCATTTTTACGTATAAAATGTACATAGAAGTGACGTCACACGACATTTCAAATCAATATATGGTCGAAAGTATTCGTTTTTGTAAAAAAATAAAAAATATGTGTGTAATACTTATTTTAAAATAATCTACGAGACGGACATTAAAATAAAAATTAGTCATCTACCCTATTACAAGCAATGCAAATAAACTATCTAATACTCACATCAACAGTAAACAAATTGAGGGCACCCATCGGGTCGGACTTGCCAGAAGCCAGCATTCTGTTCCTGAAGATATCAGCATCCTTCACGAGGATCTTGCGTGACAGGTCAGGATCATTGATGACTAGGCCACGGCGCCAGAATATCCAGATGCCTACGTATGGAGACGACCTGTGTTTCTGGTAGAGTTCCATCATCCATGTACCCTGGAAGGTTTAAGGTTTATATGATTACTGTTTATGCTTGAATGATTACATGCTTGAGTGTGCAGATCTTGATCTGCACTCCTTGGAGTAGTGGCGCTTTGTAGTGTTTATAACCATGGTACAAAGGTAAAGGGTTTTATGGGTGTATTGTATGTTTTTCCCTTTAATTGGGTACCTTAAGAAACTAGCATACTAAGCATAATACAAATTTTAAAGTTTGTTGTTTCGTTGAACAGTATCAGTCAGTATCTTACAAATCAGTATTTTACAGAGGTTATGCCAATACAATATAAGTTATTCAGTCAATTTCTCCTGATGACGATGATAATAATGGTTACAACGTATTTAACTATGTATTACAACTGCATAGTTTGTAGAATGTACCTATATATTGTGATATTGTTATCCTGACTTTTAACAGAGTGTTGTTGCGAAGATAAATGATGTCATAGATACTGACAGAGACGAATCTGTTGCAGGCAATACAATATTTGCAACAGGAAAATGAATACAAAATCTGTATATACCTAAATAAAAATGAATTTCCGTTTGTTATTCTCGGTAAAACTTGAGTACGGCTGAACCGATTTTGGATAATTTTGGCCTTGAAATGTTCGTGGAAGGCTGGGAAAGGTTTAAAAGGTGAAAAAAATATTTTAGGCGATACGAAGTTTGCCAGGTCAACTAGTCTACGCTTACTCTACGGGTTTTTCGAACTATTTAGTGCTAGATTTTTGCATTTTTATTTAGGTCAATAACTGCAATTCTTAATATCAAATAGTCCATGGCTAGACCACAGATCTCATCTGTCTACCCAGGTTTTGCTATAATCTGGACGCTTGGTAGTTAGGTTGTAGATTGTATTTTATAAGGTACTTAGCTTTTGCCAGTGGGTTCGCTCGCGTTCTCGTGGGTTTAAAAGCGGCCTATGTGTTAATCCAGACCATGATGTACCCCTGTCCCAAATATCATCTGGATCCCTTCAGCCGTTTTGATGTGAAAGAGTAACAAACACACACACACACACATAAAAACATCCTAACAAACTTTCGCGTTTATAATGTTAGTAGGTTTAATTCTAATGTAGACAATGTAGACAATCTAGTTTCCTTATGGCATCGAGCATTTCTTTATTGAAACAAAGAGTTTCCTTTTCTTGTATAGAAGCACTAATACTATGGATTGTCAGTATACATATGTGACCACCATGTTGGACTTCAAGATTTTTATTTTATGTTTTTAATTTTAGTAAGTTATTAGTATAATGCGTCAAGCATGTCTTTGCATTGTTCTTACATATGCGTACAGTATTGAAATATGTATCAGAGACATTGTAGAACATACTTTTTTAAAAAGAGTAACGAATGGAGTTTCTTGCTCGTTCTTCTCCATTCGAATCTACTTTTTGGAATGAGCACCTAGCTTCACCTAGTTTCACTGACGGACTGACTAACAGACTATTATTTCTTTTGTATTTGTTGACGTTTCAAAAGTACCAAACTATGGTTTAATTGAAATAAATGCTTTGACTTTGACTTTGACTTTGACTTTGATAGGTTTAGTGGGGAATTCTGCTGCCCGGGCTCAACCCTACGATCAGGATGTGTCTATGCTACTATCTATCTACCCATATAACCAAAATTGTCTGAAGATAACTTCAGAAAATGTGTGTGGCGTCGCGTCGCGTCGTCCGTTGCTGTGTTTTTTTAACTGTTGATAAAACTTAGTTAAATTGTTTTGTTTATGTTTAAAGGTTAACTGACATGTCAAGATATTGAACATATTTAAGTATACATGTTTCAGTTTAGATTTACTGGTTTTAACTGCTATTGTATTCAGTTTAATATTGGTGATAGTAGCTACTTAGATATTTAGAACCTATACATTAAGGATGAATGCCGACATCTAAGTAAATTTATTACAATGGTTTACATTTAAAATAAATAGCTATGCTTGCGACTTTGTCCGCGTGGAATAGTGACCTTGGTAATTCTTCACAGCTCCTTCCTCGTAGTAATATGTAGCCTATATATTGACCTATATTGACCAAATGTATTGCAATAATATTACTAAGATAGTAATATTATTGCAATACATAATACTAAGATAGTAATATTATTGCAAAACACTTGAAGTAAATCCAGGCAATACTTTTTGAGTTTTTTAGTGTTAGCCCGGACATACATACAGACAAACATTCTAAAAATTATATTTTAACTTCAATATCGTTTGTAGATCACGCCCCAAGTATTCTTTTCAATAATATTCAATGTACAATTTTAACTTTCTTTCGATTTTACTATATGTATGTATAGAAACGATAATCCCCGATAACTAAAGATTATAATATCAATCAAATGATAAATACACGGCACGTTGCAGTCTTATATCGAAGATCGATCATAATGATGATGTCTCGCCAATGATATCGATCATTCAACATGAGATCTACACCTATATTCCTAATCTAAATCATAATAGGCAAAGAATATGATTGTATGTAAGTATGTATTGCGTAATTGTGTAACGTGTGTATCTGAACAACTGACTTATTCGTCAACCGCGTCCGTTAGTTGCCACCTTTCTATTTCACCTAGATTTTTTATGTCGTCAACTCGCTGACACAGGTAAAATGGCTACTTTTGTACGGTTGGCAGAAAAGCGGGTGAAACCGGGCGCACGGAAATAGCTAGTTGTAAAGATAATGCAATTTTTATCAATATTGTACTCACAAAAGTTGAAATACGTGTAGGTATGTAATATGTACTTGATCTTACCAGACGACCTCGTAGGATGATAAAACAAAATTTGATCAAAAATAATGTCTATTATTATCTTATAAAGAGTCATTTTTAGTTTGCATGTCATTGTAATTAGTTATTGAACGTTTAGACAAATTCCGTAATTATTTTAATTTAGATAATCTTGTCATTATGTTAGCCATAATAATGACAAACAAATATAATCTAAGACTTTATAACTGATTGCCTCGTTGGCTGAGTGGTCGCAAGTGTGACTGCCGGGCAAGGGGTCCTGGGGTTAACTACCCGAGTGGGGCAAAGTACAACAGGATTTTTTAAAAATTCTCAGTTGTAGCACGGAGTCTAGAATTGTGCCCGGTATATGGCAATAGGCTCACCCCCGATTACATGCGACTCGTAACATAAATAGTGAAAAGTGGGTGTTACATTGTACATGTGCACCTAGCCTACCCTTTCGGGGATAAAAGGCTTAATAACATTTATTATTTTATGATGACAACTTTGTAACGACGAGAGAACACAAAGTTGTGTGCAAACATTTAAATATTAGCAAATGGTTTACACCTTTAAGACAAATATTTATAGATTTTATGTGTTTGTTACCTATATCTATATTTTATTAGGCAATGCTTGCGTTGTGCTTCGTCGTGTGAGTGAGGTTACCGAAGGTCCAATTACCTCCCTCCCCAATGTCCCCAATCCTCATTCCTACCTCCAAAAGGTATCCGTGTGCGGCGTCGATTGCTTACCATCAGGTGAGCTGTCTGCTCAATAGATTTTGTTTTAATTATTACATGTTTGTTTATCTCAGTCTCAAAGTATAAAAAAACAAAGTATAAAAGTAAAAATGTAAATCTGATAATTATAATGTTTTGCAAAATTCTACTTGATTAATTAGACGAAATGTCTTGCCTGCATTAAGTATTTCTACGACAGTTGTGAATGCGGAATTTTCTCAGTTTTAAAGTCAACATGAAATAATTTAAGAAACGGAGAACAAGGCCAAGGTTTGGCCTTATGTGATAATGTACATGTGTGGGATAAGATCAAGGCCTACTTCAATCGAAACCACTTTAAAAAGTTCAACTTACGAATATATCGTTTAAGATACGTTTTCAATAATTAATGTTAATATATCAATTATAGCTCCTGCCCGCGACTTCGTACGCGCAATCCCGTTTTCTCCCGTTCCCGTAGGATTTTCAGGATTTTTTTTCTGTCATAAGAACCTTCTCCTGACAATAACAAACACAACAAAAACAAAAATCAGCAAAATCGGTCTAGCCGTTGTCCTGCATATTCACTTGAATGTATAAACAAAAATTCATCCTAATTAGTTCAGCTGTTTAGGATAAAAAACCTAAACATCGACTGCAGCGTCATCTGCTGGACTGATTTGTGAATCTAAACCATTCCCAGATCCCCTTGAACACACACAAAAAGTTTCATCAAAATCGGTCCAGTCGTTTGAGAGAAGTTCAGTGACAGACACACTCACAGAAGAATTATATATATAAAGATATATATATATAGATTACTACATAACTCGGTTCACTTTGACGGTTAATTACGTATCTATTTATACATTCCAATAAAAAAATGATAAGCACCGTTATTACATAACATCAGTCCAGTAAATTATTTAATTTCACTAGTTGAAAACTACCGGATTACGGATTATTGGAGTCAAAAAATTCCTGAAAATACTCCTAAAAACATCCTATTTCACTTATTAATCCCCTAAATCTGGTGGGAAAACCCCTAATTTGAGAACCGTGATTACAGGAGACTGCACAAGGTTCCTTGATGAATATTTTGCAATGTGTGCAGAAAAACTACATTTCTGAAAACTAATTGTGTAGCTATGTATATTGGCTTTAAATATGTATATGGTCATCCTACTAATATAACAAGTTTGTGTTTGTTTGTTACTCGCTTCATATAAAAACTGCTGAAGGGATGGGGATGAAACTTGATACAGGGGTAGATTATAGTCTAGACGGTATTATCGCACAGGAACGGTACCACAAGCTAGTACCAAAATATAATCCTCGGTATATAATTTCAATATTGTCTGGTAAAGTTTTCAAAGTGCCGGCTACTATGTTACCGCCATATATTATACTCTTACTAAGTGGTACTCCATTAACATGTTAATATTATTTGTCCGACTGTTGCTCATATTTGGAACCTTGTTGTTCGTTCTAAAATATATCTAAGTTCATTTAGAAAAGAACAAAACTTAGTCGAATTCGGAAATACTAAGGTTCAGCCAAATCTCTAGTTCCAAAGTTATTGGAAAAAGCCCAGAAGAAATATACAGAAATAACAGAACTAGTAAGAAAAAATTGAGACAAAACAAAAAGTAAAAAAATACACAAAAACACGAATAAGTACCAACCGGATTTTTCTTCTGCAAAAACGACATACTTCCAAATAGTGGATGAATTGGTTCGTGTGGCACTCCGAGCTTCTTCCAATAGTTCTTCATAGACAGCCATTTTGAGTACAACCATAACGATATGATACAGAGAGGTAATACAAAGATATAGTACATTATGTTACGCGGTACCGAGAGCACTGGCTTCAAAGATAAGTTCACGCTGATTATATATATATGAATCCGCTCTTATGTATCTACTGTATATGTAGCTACTAGTCGATATATGTATCTGATTTATGCTAACTGTAGGAGTATGCAGATCAATGTATCACCCATATATTAAGTGTGGGTAAGCCATGCTTCGGTACGAATGGGCCGGCTCGACTGGAGTGATACGGACCACGGCCTCACAGAAAACCGACGTGAAACAACGCTTGTGTCGTGTGAGTTGGGTTTCCGGAGGCCCAACGATCTTCCTCCTTTGCCAATCTCCTCAATCCCTGAATCTGAGACATTCCTCAAATTCCTAATCCCCAAAAGACCGGTAACGCACTTGTAACGCGTCTGGTGTTTCAGGTGTCCATGGGTGACGCTGATTGCTTACCATCAGGTGATTCGTCTGCTCGTTTACCGGCTTATTCTATAAAAAATACCATACTTAGCCAATTATGTATGTATGAGTCCTATGTGATAAGGGATGAGTCTAATACCTCAATCTAGGTTTCTTTCCAGACTTGTGTCTGGATTCACATCTTTTAAGTACCTACGATTTTCTTTTTGCTATATAATGATAGGACCGATAATAATAAGTAATAAGTACTATTAACATGATTTGGACAATTTAAACCTATAATCATGTTTGTTTATTCTTAAAAAATTGTCGTGTCATAAGATTGTGATCAATTCATTCAATTATCTTTAGACAAAATAAAACTATCTGTCGGCCTGTTCGTGAAAATTGATACAATTATATGTTGATTCTCATGAAAAACACGCAAAATCTAACATATATTATCACGTCTTTAATCCCCGGAGGGGTAGGCAGAGGTAGGTAGAGTGGTAGTACGGCGTCTGCAAATGTGCCCGGTATACGGCAATAGGCTCACCTATTACATGGAACTCATAACATAAATAGTGAAAAGTGGGTGTTACATTGTACATTGCCATTAGCTGCCGTAATGTGCATCCCTGCCTACTCTTTCGGGCATAAAATGCCTGATGTTATGTTATGTTATATCTAAGTTTGTGTAAAAAGTATCGTAAAAATAAAATTAGCATAGCCAAGTATTGTTGGAGGTGAATTGATCATAATTAATAATTTAATCACGATGTAGTATTTGAATGCTTTATAAGACATGGGTTCACATCCAAATGATGCAATTTCTATTATTATAACACAGTGTAACGAGGAAAGATGTAAATATTTCAATACACTGCATGTGAGTAGAATTGTATTTGTGATTATCATATTGGTGATGTTTATACCCGATGTTGACAATGTCAGCCCAGATATGTCACTCTGTTGTTAGGAAAAACCTCTCTCCACACGGAGAAGGGACAAGCATTAATTGCAAAATTTGCGCATTGATGATTTTAATTTCTAAGCGAGTTACTGAGGTGGAGGCACCGACTTCTCATCTATCAGTGGGTGTGTAAGCTATAAGTAAGTACGTATGACCAAAAAAGTAGGCATTTTTTGCTTTTTAGTTACACCTTAAAAAAGTTAAATATTTTAGTTTTTAGTTATTTCTATTTTAAGTTGTATATAATTATATAATTTCAATTCTTATCAATAAAAATGATGTCAGCTTTTTTATTTTTAAACTATCTATAAAATAATGACTGTAAGGATTTACCGTACATTGGAGACATATACTAGATTTATCTCGTATATTAAGATTAGACTAATACTAATATAAAAATAATTAAAATCTAAGAAGCCGGTAAACGAGCAGACGGTTCACCTGATGATAAGCAATCGGCGTCGCTCATGGACACCCGAAACACCAGAGGCGTTACAAGTGCGTTACCGGCCTTTTGGGGATTAGGAGTTTGAGGATTGTGGAGGATTTGGGGATTAGGGAGACTGGGGAAGGGGGTAATTGGGCCTCCGGTAATTTCACTCACACGATGAAACACAACGCAAGCGTTGTTTCACGTCAGTTTTCTGTGGGGCCGTGGTGGTTAAACTCTGGTCGAGCCGGCCCATTCGTGCCGAAGCATATCTCTCCCACACTGGCACTACGTAACCTTTCTGAAGGCATTTTACTTTAAAAAATGGTAAACACGTGACACAAAAAGATGACCTACTTCCACCGGAGTAATTCCCCCTTTTCTGATCCCCTTTAGTGACACAAAACAAAAATTTTAAATTTCCATAATTAAAACCAAATTACTTTTCCGTTCCATACAATTCCGTATTAATTAAAGCCATTAAAAAATTAATATTTCAAAGGCAAGTCTGAAGCCATTAGGAAGCCCTTTGTCTGCCAAGTGCCCATTGATCCGATGGAATAATAGCGTTATTGTAATTCAATTAGTGAGGTCCTGGGTTCGATTCCCGGCGCCAATTATAAATGGGACAATGGACTAAAATTATATAATTGATGGTATTGGTTTCCAAGTTACCATGTGTTGTGTGCGATTTATGTGTTGTTTTGGTCGTTATTTGGTTTCTTGTAGTGGGTTCATTCATTATTAGTTTGGGTAAAGTTGAATGAAATCTATTTACGTTTACTACCTTAGTAACCTCGTTTTTCCTGAATGTGTAGGCAGACGTGTAAACACAACATTTCGTATCCTCGGTTTCCGATTACCAGTCATCTTTTTTTTCATAAACAAATTTACATTTATGTCGAATACGGTTTTTATAATTGAACCAAAATTAAAAAATAATCACATAAAAATCAAGAAAGTCAATTAAAATAAAACAATCTTATACTATTATATAAAGCGGAAGAGTTTATTTTTTTTGTTTGTTTGTTTGAACGCGCTAATCTCCGTAACTACAAGTCTGATTTGAATAATTCTTTTTGTGGTAGATAGCGCATTTATCGAGGATACCTATAGGCTATAAAACATCACGCTACGATCAATAGGAGCTAAATAGAGCGTGTGAAACCGCGCGGAAGTAGCTAGTCATACATAAATTAAATTCATACATAAATTAAACACTTTATTTAATGTAATAAGGAACTGGTTCTGGAATTAAATCTTAATTTAACTTAGGTATCATATTAACTTCACTAAATAAAACTATAGTCAATAAATTTTAAGTGTGGGAGAGCTATGCTTCGGCACCGACCGGAGTGATACCATAGCCTCACAGAAAACTGACGTGAAGCAACGCTTGCGTTGTGTTTCGTCGTGTGAGTGGGGTTACCGGAAGCCCAATTACCCTCCCTTTTTCCAATCTCCCTAATCCCTAAATCCCCAACGATCCTCAAACTCCTAATCCCCAAAAGGCCGGTAACGCGCTTGTAACGCCTCTGGTGTTCCAGGTGTCCATGGGCGACGCCGATTGCTTACCGTCAGGTGATCCGTCTGCTCGTTTACCGGCTTATGCCATAAAAAAATCCATGTGGAGGCATTCTTCAAACATCAATTGTTAAAACTGGACAAAACCTTTTCCTGGTCAGAGCCCGGTTGTGTGACCACCGCTGCCCATGGGGCATCGACACTCGCAGCACCAAAGGAATTACAAGTTACCATGATCTTGAAGGATCTTCCAGGAACCTCACTCACATGGTGGACGAAACACCACCTAATATTATTTCACGTTGGTTTCATACGAAGCCATTCTTTACGAGAGTAAAATACACATATTCTTAAATAGGTACTTATCAATCACTTTATTTAGAAAATCTAGGATATTAAGATCGAGGCTGTAAGCTTAGTAATTAAATGATAATACTGAAATGTTACATAATCCTCGTATTTTGTAATTTCGGTTAAACACCACTGCAGTATATTGGATCCTGGTAAAATATGTGAATTCTTCTCATATTGAAGTGACGGAATTATAATAAAACTAACTCCTGCCCGCGCCTTCGTACGTGCAATTCCGTTTACTCCCGTTCCCATAAGATTTTCAGTATTTTTTTCTATCATAAGAACCTTCTCCTGACAATAACAAACACAACAAAAAAAAATCTGCCAAAATCGTCCAGCCATTCTCAAGTTATGGCGTGACAACGGGAAACGGGTTTCATTTTTTATAATATAGATTTTGAATAAATAAGGAATGGTAACAAAAGTATAGCTTGTTTGGACTTAATTCATATTATTACCTCTATAGTCCCATTACTTCGTTATTCAATAAAATTTTGAACTACTGAAAATAGAAGTTAAAATACCTTTAACATATTAATAAACTGTACTTCCAAACGTAAACATGAAAGTGATATAGGTACTAGTACTACCTACAAAGCGATGATGCAAGATTCTTTTGTTACAAAAGCCGTTACCGTAACAAGGGTTGTAACTTGTAACGATACAGCAACCGAAGTTGCTCGCCGCGCCCCGCAGTCAGGTCCACCTTAATATTTTATAACTTTTCAACAAGTTTTTTTTTCTAAGTAATTAACTGGACGGGCTTAATAGCGTGCGTGTTAAGCCATAGGAGGAAGCGAATTACGTAGGTACTGTTTTATTACTGGATTTTTTAATTTATTGCAATGTTCTTAAGGTTGAATAACTATTGAAGTTTGTTGGTTTACTGGCTATTTATAATCTGTGTTGTTATAAATTGTAATTATTATAAGTGATGTCAATCACATATGTCATGTACCTTTTCGTATGTGTGTGAAAAAACAGAGTTATATAGAACAATTATGTAAACAACGATTATTTTGATGTTTTTCAGTTTTTACTGGTTTTTGACGCATTGGTACCTACTTAGGTACTCGAATGGTTATAAAATACGATAGTTATAGTAGGTAGGTAAATACGATTCTCAATAACGACATGGAGTCTCAAATTATATTGTCCGTTACTTAGTTATCGTTGATATAGCCTTTTATTTTTTCTACTTTTGCGAAGCAGTCATGCTAAGGAGGAGGCGGCACGCGTGAGGCAGCGAAGCGCTGCCTCCTCGCAACCCAGCCATCGCGAAGGACACACCGGGCGTCGGGGATCGCGGGACGATCTCCGGCCACCGTAAGCGCGGGCCTGCAAACGGCGAGCATGGGTGGCTCCCCGTCCGACCAGAAACAGACCCGAGCGTACGGCGCGTCGCAATGTAAAAGTGTGATTAAGTAAAATCAACAATATAAAACCGCCTGCTCCAAATATAATTTGAAATTATCCTTTAAGTCCAGTCTCCTATGACTTAGCCCGACATTTATTTAGTAGACCGAGATTTGAGAAAATTGTTATTGCTTATAATAACCGGTAAATGGAAGCTCTCAACTTTTCACATAGATACAGTCTACATTTTTTGCTAAAGTATCTACCTACCTAGATTTTAATTACTATCTTGCTGTGGGATGTTTGAACGAAAACCCGGGGTTTTTATTATATCATCGTATTGTAAAGAGTATTACAATATTATAAAGATAATTGTAAGATTTTTTTAGTATGTTAATTTAATACATAAAAAGTGTCCTAATTGGGTAGTTTCCAGGATATCAAAATTTAAAATCTAATTAGTCCGTCAGTTAGATAATGAAAAAATATTAGACAAGTACTTTTTTTATTGTGTCGCATTAAGTCGCAATACTTAGAAAAAAAATTAAAATAAAAATAACGCTTGAAAAAAATTACGCTAGGTTTAGGAGTGGGAGGTCGTTACATCATAACGTGCTACAAAACGTGGCACGCTGTGACGCCACACGATATTTCAAATTAATATATCGTCGAAAGTATTTAATTTTGTGAAAAAAGAAAAAATACGTGTCTAAAGTTTTAAATTAATGTACCAGACGGACGTTAAAATAAAATTTATGAAACTACCCTATTGACCGACTGTTGAGTAAACATAACTCAAGACTATGCTGCGGACAACCTAGTGGGATACCAGGGATTCGGCTTGAAGCAGGTGGTTTTTAGTCAGTAGGAATTTGACACTCTCACCCAAGGCATGTTGTTACCCCATAAAAGGTTATTGTAATAAATTGTAATATCTTGTGGAACACTACAGTACTTCGTGGAGTTACAGAGTTTTTTTTTTATAATGAAACCCTAAATTATGTCCGGTTCGACATAAATGCAGTTTTATCTACCGCTGATAGTGATTTCTGCTGGTCAAGGTTGATAGAGGCAGAATATGGGGAAACCCATGTCAAAATGTAAAATGAAATGCCTAGTATGCATACATATAAAATTCCAAAATATAATGCTTCATTTTTCCCCTATTACATGGGACTCATAACATAAATAGTGAAAAGTGGGAGTTAGGTAGGTCCATTGTCAGTGGCATAATGTGCACCTCTACCTACCCCTTCGGGGATAAGAGGCGTGATGTTATGTTATGTTATGATGCTTCATGAAGTGACTATCAATTTTTCTATTCTTTCAAAGAGTAAAATAAACATATTGTGAAATAGGTGCTTATTTATTAGGTACATTCTATAGAAAATCTAGAATATTAAAATGTGGGCTTTAAGCTGAGTAATTAAATGATAATAATAATGAAATGATGATGATAATGGGATGCATTTCCATAGTGCATACAGGAATAGTCACCAGTTTGCGTGTCCATTAGGTACATCTAGATTAAAGTTGTCTAAAGGGCCTCTGCGCAGTTGGCTTCGGCCCCTCGTACGCCTCCCAAATGACCAGGACCCTGTGGTCCCGTGAATCGTAAAGACACGAAATGATGATACACAAACCTCATTTGTGATTTCGGTGTTAAACATCACTGCAGTATATTGGATCCTGGGAAAATATGCCAATTCTCATAATATTGAAGTGACGAAATTATTATAAAATGTTGGGTATCAGTAAATAAAGATTGCGAACAAATTAATTAGGTCCTGCATGTAATAATTCTGCATCAACAGCTTACTGCAGCTGAGTCCGTTAATTAACGTTGTCTGTGCCGCGGAAAATAATTACAATATCTGATCCTTCTGATATAATTTACATATTTTAATGCGAACTTATTTGTGTGAATCACTTTTATATTACATAACATCACGCCTTTTATCCCCGAAGAAGTAGGTAGAGGTGCACATTATACCACTGTACAATGTAACACCCACTTTTCATAATTTATGTTATGAGTCCCATGTAATAGGGGGTGAGCCTATTGCCATATACCGGGCACAATTCCAGACTTCGTGCTTCTACTGAGAATTAAAAAAAACCCAGTAATACTTTGCCTGACCCGGGAATTGAACCCGAGACCCCTTGCCCGGTAGTCGCACTTGCGACCGCTCGGCCAACGAGGCAGTCTGACTTTTATATTAGTTGTAGAATGTAGCGAATAAATGTTTTAGGGTTTGGTTGTGTTGCATTCCGTCTTACAAGCGAGGTTACCCGAGGTCCAATTTCTCAATCTCCCCAATCTCCGAATTACTTATAATCTTTTCAATTCCTAAAAGGCCGGTAACGCACTTGTAACGCCTATGGTGTTTCAAGTGTCCATGGACGGCGCCGCTTACTTACCACCGTCTGCTCGTTTACCGGCGTATCCCCAAAAAAGGTAGTCTTTAAACTGTCGATTGCGGTACAGAGTCTAGAATAGGGTAGATGCCTAATTTTTATTGTAATGTCCGTCTGGTAGATTATTTGAAATCATTAGACACGTATTTTTTATTTTCTTACAGAAACGAATACTTTCGACGATATATTGATTTGAAATGTCGCGTGACGTCACTCCTATGTTTTAGCTTTGATTCGTTTTATCTAAGTATTGTTTTATTATACGACAAAATAAAAAAAAAATACTTTTATTTTTTTATTACCTAACTTACGGACTAATTAGATTTTTAATTTTCATACCCTGTCATCATCCCAATTGTGTTTTATTAACATTAATGTAAAATTATTAAATGTGAATCGGTGTTTCGCATTAGACTTGTTATTACACAAGAAGGACTCATAATATCGTTTCGACTCCATTGTAGAAAAGTACCACCCTTCATCTGAAGAAGACGACGGTGATTATCAGTCTTACTGACAGAAACCCACCCGAAGACAGGATGTCCTACACCAGGTGGAATGAGATACTTCATGCCAGCACAGCCTCAATCATGACACGTGTGAGTTAGACTTAGAACCTTCTTTTATATTTTCTAAGAAGTCCCTTAACTAGTAACTCAAAGAGTTACTGAGAAAACATGTTTAGTGTATTTACGAAGAGTATATTCATAAATAGGGCAACATTTCGGTCACAAACGCGAATGAAAACCCGAGTAAATCCGAGTTGAGAGCAAAAGAATCGATTCTCGCCATATCCTAGACAGGCATAAATCAACGTTGGGCTCTGCTAGCTTTTAGGGGTCCGTGGGGGAATGACCATGCCTAATACCTATGATCTACGCATTTTGCCTAAAATGAAGTATAGATTAGTGTGGATTATGAAACGTTAAAGCATAGAAAAAGCAGATAATATAAATGGGAAAGTAAGTTGATTTGTTTGTTATCTCTTCAAACTTTTTAATTTGGAAGTTCGAAAATCGAAAAAGGACACAATAGATTTTTCATTGCAAAAAAATGCAAGCAGGCAAAGCCACGGGTCAAAGTTAGTCTAATATTATTTCATGATATAATGTGATATAGTCCAGAGTCGTAAGTTAAAGTTCTATGAGCTTCGCGGCTCGAAGTGGTCTGACCTGCATTTGAGATAAAAAACCAAGTTACAGTTTCATGATAATAGGGTAGACGACTAATTTTTATTTTAATGTCCGTCTGGTAGATTATTTTAAAACATTAGACACGTATTTTTTATTTTCTTACGGAAACGATTAGTTTCGAAGATATATTGATTTGAAATGTCGCGTGACGTCACTTCTCAGTACATTTTATACTGAGAAATGACGTTTTAGCCCCCACTCCTAAACTTTGATTCGTTTTATCTAAGTATTGTTTTATTATACGACAAAATAAAAAAATACGTGTCCTATATTTTTTAATTACCTAACTTACGGACTAATTAGATTTTTAATTTTCATACCCTGTCATCATCCCCAAAGTCGTAATTATTGCTCAATGTCGTGGTGGCCCGGAGGTTTAAGGTTACACTATATCGATATTTTTTCCATAGAAAGTTCGGGGTGGTATTACTCGACAGTGTGAATGTGTACCTACAAAATTAAACACGATATCGTTTTATCTTGTAATTACATTTGTCGGTACGGAAACAAAAAAAATAAAAAAAAAACTACTAAAAAGTTATGAGCCAACAAAGTTTTGTTTTTCTTTACAATTTTAACGCAACTTTGGGTGTTAAAAAATACCACTAATCGTGTAAAATCTCCAAACCGAAGACCGTACCGACACAGCAGAATTACCATAGAGTTCTATAAAATTTATTTGAAATTGATCTAAGCAGTGGTTTTTTCAAAAAACGCTATTTTCTAAAGCACTAAATCGTACTTTTATACGCACTCGTTTTGTGATGGATTATCGTGCATTTCACTGGATAAAACTCCCCCGGCAGTGGCGCGGGGCGGAGGGAAGACGCACACGCGTTTTTGCACAATTTTTTGCACAATTATTATTTGCACGACACGCGCTGTCGTGCAATTGTCGTGATTTAGTGAAGTTGTTTTGGTTGATTGCATGACACTTGGAAAATACATAATAAACAATGGGTAAGTCGTACCTACAATTTATTATTATACCTTATACCTTATATTATACCTTATCTAATTAGATTTTATTAGATACAGTTATCGGTGCGGATCTTGAGCGCTCGGCGATAGTGAGGATCGCTTTGCGCATTGTATACATTGGCGAACCAATCACTACAAGGATTTTACAAACCTTGGACCCACTACCTACAGTGAGTGGCTTGACACTAAAGTCTGCGCAAGTGGAAGTCAGCGCTCATGATCCGTGCCGATACCTGTAGCCACCCGACTTGGAGCTTTGCGACCAGTGCGGTGGTGTCGATAGGTAGGATAGGAGTAGGTAGATACCTACACAAGATGCCCTTTATACGATGACACGATCGTACCCTATTTATTAGGTAGGTAGGTACTAAGGTATTATTCGCGGTACGTAAGTTGAACAAAAATATAATTGTTAGTTATCAACGAAGCCACGAGTAAGTACCTACATATATAAAAGCTTATAAGTATAAACTGTCCGTAGGTATTATAGTGTGATGTGTACGATACTTATATGTATTATTCATCGTAAAATCGACATGCCTATACTAAACAATGTAAATAATTTACAGTGTCTGTTTGTACCAAATATTAAAATACCTACCTACCTTCATAGATTTTTTTCATGCTCACACGGCTATTTGCACGATAAGTAGGTAAAAAAATCTACTTATTCCTTTGGACATAGGTACGTATAACAAAGAAATAGACAGATAGACGGTAAAAACAAATAAGTCAATAGTTTTTAAACCTATTTTTTTATTTACTTATTTATTTTTTCGTCTGTCTGTCTTTCTATTTGTTGAAGTCAATGTCCAATTCGGCATGGCTAAATTTGATATTTTACTATCAGGTACACTACGTTTACGTACGGTATGCCATCCTTTCTAAATAATACCTAAGTAATAATAATATTCCAAACTACCACACAACGCTGTACGCTGTCCAGTCCCTACTAGACAACTTATATAGAGGTACATACTTAGAGGTATATTTCTAAATATTTACATATAATTAGATAAAAAAACACCCAGACAGAAGAAATGATCATGCTTATTATAAATCAAACTTTACCTCTTAGGCTCTTTATAATAAATGATTGTAGATTACCGCAAATAGGAAAATTTATAATATCAACGGGCAACCGCCACGCCGAATTTTATCGCACAAAATATAAACTATATTTTATTACGTTTCTTATTTATTTATTTATTTATTAATTTATGTACACACATTCAACACAGAGGACAATACATAATAAAAAACAGAGTACATAGGCCCCACATATTCCAACTGGAATTTCTCCCTGTGGCAGGAAAAGAAATAACATCTTACTTTATTTTTAGCAAGTAAACATACTGTTTTAGGTACTTTTACGAAAACTAAACAAATAAATAGGGACAACAAATATTGTAGGTACCTATTTTCAAATCTTTACTGTCATAAGAAGCCTAAAATGAAAAATAAAATTACAGGTTGAAAGACAAATACCTACCTACGTTTTGTATCAAATCGAATCAAGTTTGTTGTTTGTTTATTTAAATTTACTTGGGAGTAGGTATAAAGATAACTTCCATAAATAGATAATGTTAGTGAGTGCTAGAGGCTGATCGAAATATCTTCAAGATAAATATATATGTTTTTGCTCGAATCGACAGCAGCCAACAGCTGATCATAAAAGGTAGCGAAATACCTACGCTGCGGCGCCGGCGGCGCGTCATATGCGGCTATGTAGGTACGCTATTCTATATGGTGCGCCTTGCGCTCGAGTTCGAGGCGCGTGATGTTGACTTTATTATGACGGCGCGAAAATTGTCACAAATATTATGTGACTGTTTATAGCTTTTTTGAAAATTTTTCTATGAAATAGGTACCTACCTATTTTTTAACACTAAAGCACACAATTACATGTTTTGGGTGTTGCTATTTATGTATGTGAGTGTCAAGTACGTTGTGTCATCTTTCTCACCTAAACCGCTAAATCGCAAGGCTAAACCAAAACTGAGCAATATTTTTTTATAAAATATTTAATGAGTGAGTACAATTATAATTACGTTATGAGTATTTTTATGGAACAGATTCAAAAAATTGGCGAATGGGGAAAAAAGGGCGCCTAAAACTAAGTGCCCGTAGGAAAAAGCTCAAAAGAACATTGAAAGGAACTTTCACGAATAAAGAAAATATTCCTCCAGTACTGGATACGCCCCACCCGTAAGTTATTTACACAGTTGCCATTTCTTCAAATTCAAATAGTATTTATTATGGTAGAGCTTACAAATGTCTCACTTCAGGCATTCTCAGAGTGGGCCGAAGCTAATCTAATGGGTAAACACTGCCAACACACAAGCGTGTCTCTGAGAAAGCCCGTTCACCTTGACTCCTGCTTTTCAGAGTATTCTTGGAGTGCACCGACCGCTCTTAGCTCTTGGGAGTTCAAATTTTCACAGACCTTACCAGAGACTAAATAAAAAAAAAACAAAATAAAGTTGTTTTATAACAGTGGTAGTTTATTGTAACTAGTAGACTTAGTAATTATTTACGGAGAGGTTTGTTTTACATTGCAGCAGTGGACCGCGTCATTGCACGCTCAAACACAAACACATGGCAATGTATGACGAATGCACCTCGACTCCGTAAACACTAAACAAGCACTTATGGTGGTTCTCACTTATACAAGCATCCACGTTTTTTTAGGTCAATAAAAGAAGCAATTTCTGCACAAGTACCTGGTGACTCTAGTGGGTTTCGTTCCGATATTCGTCATGTACTGACCACACCCCAATCGTAAGTATTTTCATAGCTATAAAATTTGTCGATATTTTTATCCCCAATAAAATAAAATATAGAATATTATGGCCGCCTCACTTCACCATGCACGCAAAATCAGAAAATATTACAATAACTGCATACTAGAGATGTTTATTTCCCATTTCTTATACAGGATTATTTGTAAAACACTGGCAACCTCTTAGGACTAAGACGTAGGTAGATATAGCAAAATACAGAGTTGAAATGTGTTAGATAGAACAACGAGATTTGTTTTAGTTTTGTAAAAAGTAATAGAACAAAAGTTTTTTGTTTGCGATGTTAGTAATACAGTCCTGCAAGGTTGTTAATGTTTTACAAATAACCCTGTATACATAATTTTATTTAATGTTACTTATGTTCTTTTCAGACAGACTGCCTCGTTTGCCGAGTGGTCGCAAGTGCGACTGCCGGGCAAGAGGTCTCGGGTTCGATTCCCGGGTCGGGCAAAGTATTACTGGGTTTTTAAATTCTCAGTAGTAGCACGGAGTCTGGAATAGTGCCCGGTATATGGCAATAGGCTCATCCCCTATTACACGGGACTCATAACATAAACAGTGAAAAGTGGGTGTTACATTGATCAAGTGGGATAATGTGCACCTCTGCCTACCCCTTCGGGGATAAAAGGCGTTATGTTATGTTATGTTATGTTATTTTCAGATCACCTCGAGAGTTATTTCAACAAATCGTCGTAAAAGCTCAAATACATGAAATAACCACATCAAGACCTAAAAATGCTCTTGTAAATTATGATCCGTGCCATCAAACAGGCTCCACGGTCATTCCAACACACACTGATTGGGACATCATCGAACCAGACGTTAATTTTGCTCGTTACACGCCGATTATGTAAGTATGAAATCAGTATCAGCAACTACAGTCAAATACATTTTTATTAGGTTATACGTAATCTGATTTGAGTTATGCTTTTACAGGGCTACACAGGAAAATTCGCTTTCAACGACATCTGAAAAAAACAAATCCAGTGACTTTGAGTCCGATTCAGAACTCTTCAATATTAATATATCTTTTGATAACGAAAATTACGAAAAGACTGATTGTGCAAGTTTAGATGGAAATAGGATAGTAAATATTGCATACCTCTTTAAACAAATACAAAATATAAAGCATGAACCATTTGAATGCAATTTTCAACACTTGGAATTTATAAAAGAAAAAAGAATTGGGTTATATTCACAATTCGTTTTTAAATGTAAATTTTGTAATAAAATAGAAAATATTGACTCTCAGGAGTATAATAAAGAATCTAAAGAAATCCCTATTAATTTAAATGTGATAGAGGGTATATCTCAAACTGGCAATGGATGGAGCCAGCTTGATGAAATATGTGCAAGTCTGAATTTGCCTAATATGAGTGAAACATATTATTCTAAATATAATAAAAAGTTGGCTATAATTCAAAAAGACATAGCTTTACAACTTATGTTAGAAGCAGGTGCGGAAGAAAGGCGCCTTGCTTTAGAAGCGAATGATGTCACACAAGGTGTACCATTTGTGACCGTTATAACAGACGGCTCATGGGCTAAACGTAGCTACGGCACCAATTTTAATTCGCTTTCTGGTGTGGGTTGCATAATAGGTCACCGGACAAAAAAAATTCTGTACATTGGGGTCAAAAATTCATATTGTAGCGTATGTGCTATAGCTCTAAATAAAAAATCCTCTGTACCAACACATACATGTTTTAAAAATTGGTTTGGGTCATCTACCGAAATGGAGACATCGGCCATTGTAGATGGATTCAAAGCAAGCATGGAGATGCACGGTGTTATATACACAAAGGTAATAGGTGATGGAGATAGCAGCGTCATGAACGCCCTTAGAGACGCAATGGTATATGGTCCAAATATAAATATACGAAAAATAGAGTGCAGTAATCATTTACTAAGAAATTATGCTAATAAATTAAGAAAAACTGGAAAAAAAACACATAATAAAGTTGGCTTTGTACCTGTAACTTTACGTAAAGCGCTTCTAAGTAGAATACGACGCCTATATAATGCAGTTACTGGGGCAGTAGCACACGCACAACAACTTGAGGTCGCAACAGCAGACAAGCTTACAGTGCTTGTCGAAGATTTAAGAAATGGGCCATGTCACGTATTTGGATTGCATGACAGTTGTAAGCAATATTACTGTAAAAGGTTAGTAGGTGAAGAAAACCTCGTTCCACAACTCAAATCTAGCGGGTTGTGGAACGATATTTTTGAAAATCTTGGGTGGCTTCTGCAAAATGCGGAAAGCTTGCTTATAAAAGAAAGTAACAATCCTGCAGAACAATTTAACAGTATAATAGCGAAGTACCTTGCAGGCAAAAGGGTAAATTTCACGCGAAGAGGAACGTACGAAGCTAGATGTTTTTCCGCAGTAGGGCACTATAACACGAAAGATTATAGTTTTTTGAGTAAAATTCAAAAGACGGTATGTCCTGAAGCTTCATATTCTTATACAGATAAATATGTAAATAAAATGAAAAACAAATTAGTACGGCAACAAAATAGAAGTGCATTATACAAAGCACGTGGAGCCAAAAGAGCTAAGCGCTTCACAGTGGCCGATAAACATTACGGTGAGGTAACAGAACAAGAGCCCGATATGCCAACCAATATTTTTGAAGAAAAGAAAAGTGATTTTCTCACATCATTAAAATTAAATGAAAATGAAATAGATGAACTGGAAAAAAAAACTGTCTCGCAATCCAATTCAGATTTGTGGGTCGTGGAGCGCAAAAAACGTATAACCGCATCTTTGTTCGGCCAAATATGCAAAATGAAAAATTCTACGCCTTGTACTGCAACATTAAAAAATATGTTGTATTCTACATTTTCTGGAAACGATGCTACAAGATATGGAAAGGCACATGAAGCAACTGCAATTGCAGATTTAGAAAATAAAATTAAACAAAAAATAACACTATGTGGTTTATTCGTATGTATGGATAAACCATACCTTGGTGCGAGTCCAGACGGTCTATTAGGGACAGACAGTCTGATAGAAATAAAGTGCCCGTCGTCTGCAGTAGGTCTTACACCGCTAGAAGCAGTACGGCAACAAAAAATTAAATTTTGTGTAGAAACTGCTGATGGAATCCAGTTGAAAAAAACGCATAATTATTATTATCAGGTACAAGGCCAACTGATGGTAACTAAAAGAAAGTTTTGTTATTTTGTTGTTTGGACGCCAAATGGCATCGAAATAGATATAATTGAAAGAGATGATGAGTTTTGGACGCCAGACAAAGGAGAATGGCAGGTTTGTATGGAAGTTTTGTACCGCTATAAAATTTTGTATTAGTCATTGTTTTAACCAAGTGAATAGTCTGAACGATAGATATTTTTATTATGAAGTTTAGAAAAAAATTACATATTTTTAGAACTTGGGGTTCAAAAGTTATTTCACTTTGAAAATGTGCAAAAGGTATGTTAAGGTGGTACCACACTTGACATTGCGTAGTCGCTTCATTTGTCCAAATATTTGTAGACTTCGTACAAATGGCGTCCAAATAGTATCTCTATATGTAATGGCGTGCAAATATATAGCAAACAAAGAAGAATAAATCCTCCAAACATGTTCTTTTTTGGCCGAACACAACAAATACGCAACGTCAAGTGTAGAGCCACCGTAAGCAAAATATCTATTACAAATGACAGATGACAGTTAACTGAAAAATGTCAATGTGCTCTCATGTGGTTGTTTATTTACAAAAAACAAAAATCTAAAAATACTGCTCGCTACTCAAGTGACTATTACACTTTGTATTATTAGAAAGAAAGAAAAACCATTTATTTTGCTACGACACACAACAAGAATTTAGAAACCCAAAAAATAACCTATGGTGCGTCGCAGCGCAAAAGGCAATTAGGAATGATCCTGTTAATTCAGCAAGCATGATGCACCTATAGAGTTTTAAAGAGTATGCCTCACAATCTTTTTCATTTCTTAGGTGCCTACGAAAATGCAAATTCATAATGTAAGCGACTGTCATTGGGTAGAAGGCCTACATTTAGCAGTGGAAGTCTTGTGGCGGATATGATAAAACTAATGTCTCACTTCACCTTGAATCTTGCAGGTAGATAGTCTCAAGGGTCTCAAGTTAATTCGATTTAAACTTAGCTTAGCTCTTTGAGAAAGTATTTCTTCTGAAAACTGGTTGCTTAGCACGCATGTAAGGATTAATTTCTAATAAGTAAGTCAAATTAGTAGAATCATCAACATTTTCATCATTAAGTCTATAAGTGGCCACTGCTGACCGAAGCCTCTTCTCGCATGGAGGTTTGAGCATTAATCACCATACTAGCTCAATGTGGGTTGGTAATTCAAACTTATAATAAGAAATTATAAGCCCATGTTTCCTCACAATGTTTTCCTTCACCATTCGTCAGCGGTGTCTTTGTACTTTCTTAGATTATTGAATATACCAATAACTCGGAAAAAAGACACATTGGACAAAAGGTACTTTGCCGTTGGTAGGTTTCGAACCCGCACTCTCATGCATGAGAAGCGGGCTTCTTAAACCTCTGGGCCACCACATTACAACTAAAGAAAATGTAAAATGAAAATGAACATTTTTGGTATAAAACTAAAGCTATCTAAATTAAATATGGCATTTATTTTATAGATTGATTCTTAAAATCACTTTTATCAAGATGGAATATATAGTTACTTACTAGGTTAAAATAAAACAAATGTATTATTTTGAAATACTTTTATTTCATTGTATTCAGGTTGTTTCTAGGAGTACTTCATCTAAAAAGAGAACAGGCCGTGTCATAGGTACAGCAGACATCAATTGCTGATATCTGTAAACAAGTAAGATAACTGTAAATAAAGTAAACAAAAGTACATTTTTTTCCTTTAGTTTTATATGTTATAATAATAAGTCTGATTCCCTATCTTAAAATGGAAAAGATAAAAATAAATATTTGATTACATTACTTCATTTTATAACATTTATTATAGTTATTCGTATAACACAGATCATAGGAGCTCAAACAGCATGCTAATTAATAAATTATAATTATAACATGAGTATAAACCTATTAGAAACCGCTTATATACTCCACATAGATACATAATATAATATATATAATGTACCTACATAATATAATTATGTAGGTACATTATATTGAGAATGCATACCTGTTGAAGCTTTGAGAGCCGAACAACATCATTCGGCTTCATCTGTTCTACAAATGGCAATGTTAAAGTGAGGCTTAGTCCATGTTTACATAATACATTACTTCCTGATAGTGAACACTGTGAGGTGGTATGTCAGGTTGTGGTTTTATAGTTTCGACTCTTGTACGGTCTCTCAGTCAGTATGGAACATGATCTTCATCTAGGGTTGCCAGATAGGAACTTATCAAATCCGGGACAGTTCTAAAAAAAAAACAATGTGGGGTCGTGGCCATAATAGAAAAAATCATATATTTATTTTCAAAGGATTCATATTTATATTTAATAGATGAAATGCCATTTTATTTTTTATTAGCTGTAGGTATGTAATTAGCTTAAATTGGTAAATTAAAACTTTGGTAGACAATTACTCAATTATAAATGAAATAGTAATAAACTGAAGAATAAAACAATAATAATAAGATACTATGTACTTTAAATAAATCTTATATCAATAAATTCCCACTTAAAAAACGATCGGTACCTTGTTTTTTGGTACATAATGTTTTGTTATTAAGCTCGCTCGCACTCGCTCACCGGCAGCCATGTCATTCCATTCGTTGCTAGTTTATTTTGTTAAAAAATAATAACTTTTCAAAATCCGGGACAATGAGCGCTAATTCCTGGACACGGGACAAGAGGCTAGATTCCGGGACAATCCCGGATTTCCCGGCGGTCTGGCAAGCCTATCTTCATCATGGGAAGTAAGCTAAAATAAGTAATATTATTAGAATATGATATTGACTTTAGATTACACTGTATATAGATAATAGTATGGTTAAATTATGCTTTATTACCTCTTGTGGCTGAATCCAATCAAATACTATATGAGCCAGTCTTTACTACTGTTTGTTGGCGCCTTCAATTAAAACCCTGCGTCACCTTATCATTGCAATGAATCACCCATATACGACACAAACATGCCAGTGACCAATTTGTTTGCTGGACATACTTTCAGCAACATTCTAATACATTGCTAATTGCCAGCAAGCATTGCAAATATGGTCGGTAGGAGAGATCTAGAATAAAAAGAATAAAATGATACATTATGGGTAGATAACACTATGCGCCTTCTTTTATTCAGGCAACATGGTGACTTTCGATATGTTATGGGTAAACTAGGTACTTACATCTCTAGGATAAGTCCACATTGGGATATTGTTGACCACGTCTAATCTTCACTCTCATTTTCTAGAGCATGCCGTCTCATGTGCGACAAACTCTGAATGCAATTAATACACTGTAAATTCATCATCGCGACAAATAACAACACACTGCACAAAACAATGTAAACAAGTGTCTTTTCCCAATTGTCACAACAATGATTCCAATAATACCAATTTGGGCTACGGAGGAACGGTTGCCAAACTCAACGTATCACCAGATGAATAAAATAACTTCAAATTCAACAAACACATTATAACATCGCATTTGAAACAAACAGCAATGCGCCAGTATTGACAAATTAATTGTCAATGTCATCAAGACAAATGCCAGTTCAACGTTGCCATAATATTCAAGTTTGTTAAAATGTTAATTATCATTAATAATCCATGTAAACGTAGATTTAGATTGGATGTAGATTTTTATATTTACTTATAAAAATGTTTGAAATGGAAAGGAAAATATTTCATTGATAGATATTAAAATAAATGAGTTTATGAAATAGCGAAATTCAATATGCTCTGATATCATCTTTACGCATGGCAACTTTGTAAACGTCAATCGCGGTTCGTTTTACGTATAGTGGATTGCTTTTTATCATTATTGAATATCAGTTTTTCTAGGGTTTCCCAAGTTTTAAAAATCTATTAAATATGCTAACATAACGTACTTAGGAGGTTCTATAATGACCCAATTTTTTAATGACAAATCTTTTTTTAGCGAAGCGGTACAAAATCTGCCGTTCTCCTTTCTAAATTAGATATATTTTACCACCAATGTGTTTTGCCGGAGCTGATAGATCCGCGTTACCCTCGTAAATTACCATTTAGAGATAGATTTTAAGTCAATGTCAATAATTATGTTAAATAAATATTACGATTACCAATAAAGATTTTTCAGGTTCATTGTTTTTTTTTGTCTATAAATAAAAGCATAATAAATAAGTAAGTAACTAAAAGGGTGAACCCTTAGCAATTATACCCAGCCTTGCGGCGCTCTCCTGTGCTGCTAATACAGATACTATACCGGCATGAATATTGAGCGTTGACTCAGATTGCGCAGAAATCAAGTCTCTTTAGTAGTAGGTATTGTGAGAAGGATTGTTGCTACCTACAATTCTTCTCCCAAAAATCCTTTTACAGTGATTAGCTCGCCAATGTATACCTACCCACTTTGATGCCGAGCGCTCAAGATTCGAGCCGGTATCTCTACTTATGTTTGTGTCAGGGAGGTACCTAGTGCGCAGCTTTATGTTACGTTCCGAGCTGCCAAAAAGTCTGTAGGTACCTAACACGAAGTTGGAGTTAGGGACCTACCTACACGATGTAGGTATGAAGTCCACAAGTTTTGTTACGGACGAAATGACGAAAATCTAATTATGTGGTATTATCACTACTTCTAGTAATCTTAGGTAGTCACCGACGTACCTAACTAGGTAAGTATATATTTAATTTTATGAAAACATAATGACAGATCAATTGTCTCGAAATTCAGGAAATAATTCAGACCAGTAAGTACCTACCTAAATAGGTAGGTAGTTCCTGAGATTATTATGTTCAACCAAACAAACTATAATATTAGTTAAACATTATAACCTGATGAAAATATGACATTTGAACTGTATTATTCAGATAAAAGATGCATCTAGCTAGTTTGTAGTAGGTACATAAAGTTATTGGTACTTAGAAAAAAAAATATTATATAAAATTATATCTCTAGCCTTTCGTGGATTCTTCGGATCGGATGATAAGTTGATATCATAAAAAAAAATTCAGTAATTACGATGCCCTGTGACAATAATTACTAAAATTCATGCGAGCATCATAAAATCTTAGCAGCGCGTACGACTTTAGTACGAGTAAACACACACAGCACTGGTATGCACCGTTCAGTGACGTTTTGCTGTGTTTGTGTGCGTGCGAACAATACGTCGTGCAAATAGATAGCGTCTAACTGCTCATCACTGGTACTATCTCTGTCGCACACGATGTCAGATGAGACAGCGCGCTTTTTGGCCACGCCCTTGATTGAGTTCGAGCCCGCGACTAGTTTAACCTTAAGACGCCCACTTCTCATGCATGAGGGTGCGGGTTCGAAACCTACCAACGGCAAGTACCAATGTGACTTTTTCCGAGTTATATGTACTTTCTAAGATTATTTAGACACCACTGACAAACGGTGAAGGAAAAACATCGTGAGGAAACCTGAACTTATAATTTCTAATTATAAGTTTGAAATTGCCAACCCGCATTGAGCAAGCGTGGTGATTAATGCTCTAACCTTCTCCGTGTGAGAAGAGGCTTTGCTCAGCAGTGGGCATTTATAGGCTGTTGATGATGATAATATTTTTGTGTGTGTGTGTGTGTGTGTTTTATGAGATAAGCCCGTAAACGAGCGAACGATACAGATTCGGCATCGCCCTTGGACACTGAAACAAGTGCGTTACCGGCCTTTTGGGGATTAGGAATTTGAGCAATGTTGGAGATTCCGCAATTGGGGAGATTGGGGAGGGGGATAATTGGGCATTCGGTAACCTCACTCTTACGCCGGGTTTCTATGACGCCGTGGTATCACTCCGGTACAGCCGGCTCATTTGTGCCAAAGCATTCACCCATACTTAGTTTTTTCAGTCATTGGGTCTAAGAACTACAATTTGATGCAACGATTGATGACCTTAAACAGCAATAGGATGCTCACACTTCAGCGACTATACTATGATATAGGTACTTACTTTATGTCTTCTATATTAGGAGGGTTCGGTAATCACAACGCTTGGTAGGCTGGCTGAGAACGCAACTTAAGAGATTCAGGCTAATCAGACAGTATTGCTGTACAGGAAAACAACAATTATGACCTCCTTCTTCAAAAAACTTTCTATTGTCCTCTATGAAAAGTGGCAAAAATATTCGACCATTTGGTAGTTCCCCAGATAAGGAACATCTGTGTTCAGCACCGTCTCCCACTTGCCTCGGCGATTATATTCAAAGGGTGGGCGGGTTGGCGCATATTTCATTTCGGTCGTCGATAGCTCACATGATATATAGCCACAGAGGTAACTATGAACGCTGTGTTTAAGATATTTTCATATATTTATATGTTCCATGTATTTCCCGTTACTTATTGTTAAAGGAAATGATTTAGAATAAACGTGTGCTTTGTGCTTCTTTGTTTACTTAAGGGAATATAATATTTTATTTGCACTGAATAGTACTTCAGTGTCACACAAAGCGAGTTGTAATGGCCTTTGGCTTCATAAAAAAACTAACCGCAGTCGAAACTAGTTGTTTCTGGAGATCTTTAGAGACAGTTAAAATAGTTTAGCAAAGTTTTCCTTAAACATTAGGTTCTTTTTCAAGGGGTGATAATCATACATTAGACTGAGATGTTAGACTCTTATTGACTAAAAAAACACCCCGTTCTTACTCCTCCTCTTGAGTCGAAGCCCTGACAACCCGTTAAGGTCTTCCACGGCTCGTATACAGTTAAAACAAAGACATCAACCTCCTCATTTACAAACCCTTAACCCTAAAAATCCGTACGTTCCATTTCCTTGCAACAAAACACAAGGAGCTTATACTTAGTTGTTGTATAAATTATTCACAAACCAAATTACCTCGGAGTGTGTAAAAAACCTACCAGAATTTACCTCCAGCATAAAACGGAACGCTTAGTTTAAAATTCAAATTTGGAAGCGTCTAACACGGCTGCCGCTCAGTCGATTTAAGTGCAAATACGTCCGAGTTACGGAGTCCTCGGCACTGGACATTTGCCATGGTAATGAGGGACTCCCACCGCTGGACGGGTAATTCTATTCATGGCTACAATGGTACGAATGCACAGTACAAATAGCGAATTACGCCCGCACTGAATAAAAGAAACGTGTGGTTTAACTTTCTTTTTCTCTTCCTCCAATGCAATCTGCGCTGTTAGATTTGCATAAGTAGGGTCGGGCCAGTCACATGCTGGACAAAGGTAATGACTAAATTATACCCCAGGAGCGATTGGCAAATCTGTTTTTTCGAACCAATAAATGTGAAAGAAACAGAATTATTTTTTCACGGGAAATTCCGCTTTATCGTATGTAGCTTTCCTTTTAATTTGCTCACTTTAACTAAGTTCCTTTAAAGTGATTTTTCTCTACATTTAAATGCCACCTCATACAACACTGTGACGTGTTGGTATAAATAAACCTGCACGGGTGACATCCCTGAAAAATGTAGAGGAGATTTTCTAAAAATCTCCATTCTACTTTCATATGAATTTAAAACTTATTTGTTAAGGGATAAAGTTGAGATTTGCGTGTTTTTATATGAATTTAGTTGGTGATGCACAATTATGTTCGGTGGCATGAGAATTGGTACATTATGTGTCGGTCGAGCGAAACATTCAGAATTTTAATACTCCAAAGAACTGCAGTTTCTGGTTGCAATTCATTGTAGTTGTAGGATTATTCTAGCTTATATTTTTGTAGTATAGTATATTATTAGCTAGTATCATTACTAACAGATTAATAGAAACAATCAAGTAAATGAATGTGATTGTGTCTAACTATGCTTACCTTTCTTTACAAAAACAGGGTGATGTTACGAGCATATATGAAAAGACTGATGACTGTAGGAAGCGAAAGAGGTATATAAGAATCGTAGCAATTGGGTTTCTTTACCTACCCCCATGGGAGACAGGCGTGAGGTTATGTATGTATGTATGAATGTATTTTATAAAAACTTTGACATCACACAAAGTTGCCTCTTGCATTGCATTCAGACTAACATATCCAACTTTTCAAATCCAATACTAACATAAACATACAAAACTTCCAAATTCCACTTCCATAACAGAATCACCCTCAATATCCCAACACAGATCAGAACCCTTACAGCTCAGAACTTGAAATATTTTCGTAGCAAAGTGTTAAGACACTCCCGAAATTGTACTTAAGAAAGTTTAATGAAACCTAATTAGACCGTAAATTTAAAGCCAATAGACTTTTCCAAGTGTTTAATCCCGAACCGTCCAAGCGTAATTAATCTTTGTACAGGGCCGGACTAATCTGTATGCACCCTTTTGATTAATTGGTCGTTTGACGGAGCGATTCCTTAATAAATGGCAGTCGTTTGGCGAATGGACAACTTTTTAGGAGTTATTGGTTTTAGAAAGTGTCTTTTGATGTTGGGGGCAGCGATAGGGAGCTCTTTGCATGCTTTTAAGTGCGGCCCAGTGTTATAATAAGTTTTGATCTTCAGGTTGTAATCTTGTTCTTTAAGATGGTTGTCGCTTTTAATGTCGCTTGATTTTTATTACGGAATTGATCCTGCATAACGTTACAGTTATCATCTTTAAGTTACTCCTGACACAAAAGCGTTTGTTACGATGAATAAATATAAGCATTTTTATAAATATATTTTTTAAAGGTGTGAGAGCCATGCTTCGGCGCGAATGGGCCGGCTCGACCGGAGTGATACCACGGCCTCACAGAAAACCGAGGTGAAGCAACCGCGACCGCTTGCGTTGTGTTTCGTCGTGTGAGTGAGGTTACCGGAGGCCCAATTACCCTCCCCTTCCCTAATCTCCCCAATCCCTGAATCCCCAACGATCCTCAAATTCCTAATCCTCAAAAAGCCGGTAACGCACTTGTAACGCCTCTGGTGTTCCAGGTGTCCATGGGCGACGCCGATTGCTCACCATCAAGTCATCCGTCTACTCGTTTACCGGCTTATTCCATAAAAAAACAGATTATGCAGCATCGATTTGTTATAATCAATAAGTAGTTAAATATGTAGAAAATTAGTGGTAATTGCTCACAGACTCAGATCTGGACACATTCCATGCAATAAATTCGCGTTTATGGTGAAAAAAATACTTTGCGCAACTGTAAGGTGTGTGGAGTTGTCGAGGGTATGCAGCACTTGTTGATGGAATGTGCTCAATATGAGACTGATAGGAATAAGTTGCTCAGGGACTTGAAGTTGAACAAGAACGATATAGGTACATTCCATAAAATATTAAATGAGCCGAGTGCTAATAATGCGAGAATATTGTTCAACTTCATGGCTCTGATTCATTGATCTCTACCTCTAGTTGATTGATACACTTTGATAAGTGCCTAAGTTTAGCCTGATGGCTACGATGGGACTGACATACGCTTTGCGGTATATAAGTCCCTGAAATTAAAAAAATTGGTTGCCTGTAAAGTCGGTATACGGGCGAAAGTTTTACGTGACAACGACTTTGAGTGGTAAAATATTATGTCTGTCTCTCTCGCTCTTAGGCGGGCTAACCATGCCCGAGTGGAAGGGACGCGTGCCTCTCACTCGCTCTCATTGTGAACGCATAACGTGAGCGGAGCGTAACGCAGTTTCTTGAAGTGTCACCGGGCAAACCAATTTATAAGGCGTTGTCACGTGAAAAGGAAAAAAAGTAGCTATGATATCGAATAATGAATAATAAACACAAGATTTTGAAAGAGTAAATACCTTGAAATATTATTTAGGTAGGCATTAGGTTCACAAGTCTAAATCAGTAAAAAGAAAAACATATTTATACAAACGCTAATTTGTATGCAGAGTACAAAACAAATTCATTTAAACGTCTAGTCTGCTGTATTTATGCTAGGTTTCCACTTTAAAAAAATCAAAAGTATTTTTTATTTACAAAATTTAGGTTAAAAAGCCTTATGTATTGAATGTTATTCATAGTAAGGAGTATGAATTAAATTAAATGTCGTAGGGTCCCTATTCATAGGTCTAAATACTGTCCTGTATATGGTGTTAGTATACAGCAGTTTTTGCCCGGGCCGGCTTAATAATTACACAGTACCCGACTATACCCGAAATAGAAAGTTTTTAAGTATTTGAATAGATCACTTTTGTAATTGCTCCTACACTTTTAGGTTAATTTTGGGCGTTCGTGTAATTAAGTTTCAACTTAATGTTTAAATGAACGAAGTAGTTTTATAGTCGGTTTTTGTCGTATTCTGGTTTTTTCGACTTGAATGAAAGTTCTTTTAAAGTGGAAAACATAAGAGATTTTTAAGTCGTTATCATTAAGATTACATAGACACAAACATTCTAATTCCATTTATGATAATTACTTATTTATCAGAAGCACTATTTTATATGGATTGTCAGTACCTATGCATATGTGAGGACCATGTCAGACTTAAGATATTTGTTTTCTCTTGGTTTTGTTTTTTATTTTAGTACGTTCTGTTATTTGTATGATGCGTCAGGTATGTCTTTACATTATTCTCACATGTGTGTACAATATTGCAATACGTATCAGAGCAGTGTAAAACAGACTTTTTTTGCAAAGAGTAACGAATGGAGTTTCTTGCTCGTTCCTCTCCACTCGAATCGACATTTTGGAACGAGAGAGAACGCTTCACTGACGGACAGACTGACAGACTATTATTTATTTCATATTTGTTGACGTTTCAAAAGTACCAAATTATGGTTTAATTGAAATAAATGCTTTTGAGTTTGAGTTTACAACTATTGCTACAGATGTTTAAACATAGCTCTCTTCTCTTCTTCTGTCATTTATAAATCGTTGGAGGACAGAATAAAACATGTAACGCTTTGGTCCTCAGATCCACAGGACCTATAACACATCTATACTCTATACTAATATTATAAAGCTGAAGAGTTTGTTTTTTTGTTTGTTTGTTTGAACGCGCTAATCTCCGAAACTACTTGTCCGATATGCTGGATAGCCCATTTCTTTCTGTGTTGGATAGCCCATTTATCGAGGAAGGCTATAGGCTATAAAATATCACGCTACGATTATTAGGCGCCGAGCAGAGCGAGTGAAACCGCGCCGAAGTAGCTAGTTATTAGATATAGCCCATATCGGCATCCTGTTTTAAATAGTGCAGTAAACCTAGGTAAAGAATTCCTAAGTAAGTAAGTAAATACAGTTTATAATATCAAATACTAGGTATAACTTTACTAGAGTGTATTCACATATTAAATGTTCTTAACTTTATCGAAAGCACTTTGTTACGTCAACAAACAAAATGTAACAGGTTTAATGTGGAATCTTGAACCATAAGTCTAAAACACATGTCTGAGAGGCACCTCATTGAATTTCAATTGTACGCATTTGACGTCGCGCCATGCAAAGCCCCGAGTTTGAATCCTGAGCAGGTTAGAGATTTGTAAAGTTTATGTGATTTCATGGTGATTTATGTTCGTGTTTTACTTTGGAAAGTTATGAAATACTTTGGTTTATTTACATGGGATAACATCATGCTTGTTATCCTCTGAAGGGGTATTCAACCCATTTTGGGTTTTTAAGTGGCGATGTACATACATTTATTTGCATGTACTTCAGGATATGCTTTATAATACTACTACCTTTTGAAATTTATGAATTCAATCTATAGATACTTAAGAATACCTAATATTATTATAGTGATATGAAGATTAAACAAAATAAGGCAAATAGCGCTTTATCTTCATGTTTACCTTAAGCAAATAAGCTTTTTGTATTGTCTATTTCACGAGATGTTACCTATGGCTAGTGAAAGCTACTTCATTACATAACATCACGCCTTTTATTCCCGAAGGGGTAGGCAGAGGTGCACATTATACCACTGTACAATGTAATATCCACTTTTCACTATTTATGTGATGCGTTCCATGTAATAGGGGGCGAGCCTATTGCCATATACCGGGCACAATTCTAGACTCCGTGCTACTACTAAGATTTTATTAAACCCGACCCGGGAATCGAACCCGAGACCCCTTGCCCAGCAGTCGGACTTGCGACCACTCGGCCAACGAGGCAGTCAGGTTCAGTTTCTGGAAAGCTACTTCATAGTCCATGAAAGACGAGGCATCTTAGTTGCTGTAAAACCTGTACACCTTCAATCCATACATCGTACCACATGTTCCACTTATTTGTGACATCAGCAAAGTTTCAGGATCCCTCAAATTTCAGCCTCACTCTAATTCAATTACCCATTTCTCAAAGATATAAATTTTTGAACTCGTCTCCGTTTTATTTTGATTCTGCGAATTTAATTTGTGGCCCTATTAAAGGTTTAACGACCTCAGCTGGCTACAGCGTTGCGATTAATAGTCGTAAGTTCAAGTACCTTAATAATTGTAAAATATGTTTTCCACTTTTATATTAAAAGTTTTAATAATTGACAGAAAGTTGTAGTATTTTTCATTTACTTATTTGGAAGTAGTTGACTTAATATTACTTTGGGGAAATTATTGAGATTTTTATTGCTTTCATAAATTAAACATTAAGAGAATATCTTCTGTGTTATTAATAATTGTGTGTGTATTATTATCGTTTGTCGAGCGTCATGTTTAGAGCCTCGGATTCAGTTTCTCGAAAAGCAAAGTTTAATTATATGGGACTGAAACATAGGTGAAGTGACTTGATTGATCTCTTCCTAGAAGTTCCACGGAGGTAAAGTCATTTTACATTTAATGTAATTTATTGATGAATCAATCCTAAAACTAACACGTGAGTTCCACCAACTAAATGATAAGGATTCTATTCATTCATTTGGTCGGAAGAGTCTTACCACAGTCTCTGCCTACCCCCATGGGAGTTGTCTCCCAGTTGTCTGCGTGAGGTTATATATGAAGAGGACAACAGATTGATTAATTATCAATACACAGATTGCCTTGTTGCCAAAATTACCCATTATAATATTGATCACATCACATAACATCACGCCTTTTATCCTCGAAGGGGTAGGCAGAGGTGCACATTATGCCACTGTACAATGTAACATCCACTTTTCACTATTTATGTTATGAGTCCCATGTAATAGGGGAGGGTGGGGGGTGAGCCTATTGCCATGTAAGTACCGGGCACAACTCCAGACTCCGTGCTACTACTGACAATTTTTTTAAAATCTAGTAATACTTTGCCCGACCCGGGAATCTCGTGGTTTAGTGGTCGCAAACCACTCGGCCAACGAGGTAGTCTAGATACAGTATATAATTGATATAAATAAAAAAATAAAATGAACAAATCTTCCTACAAATTAATCGCCAATTGTCCACGATTAAAAAGTCGTTCGCACGCAAACAGCCTATAACAAGTAAAGCAGTTTTATTAGCACATGGCAGTGAACAGTCGCGACGTTATATTTCAACTGTCAAAGTGTCACAGGAATAATTAATGGCGGCAGTTCTGTTACAAAAGCACAGTTTATCGGGAACATGAGATAAACATGTTGTGTCACCCGTGATTGCTTGCGTGACGGCAGTACGTAAATGTGTGTGCTTGTGTGTGATAATTAAAGAAGGTTTTTTTATTCAATTGTGATTTGTGATTAGACGTCATGTTTCGAAATAAATACTTAAATTAAAAGTCTTTATAAAGACACTAGGTACAGTTGCAAACACCGTGCTACTGCAGAGAATTTTTAAAAACCTAGTAATACTTTGCCCGACGCGGGAATCGAACCCGAGACATCTTGCCCGGCAGTCGCACTTGCGACCACTCGGCCAACGAGGCAGCAGGCAGAGTGAGAATTTTAGGGAAACAGAAAATTAATTACCCTTCTGAACCCTTTATTGCAGAGATTTCTTCATAAAACTGTAAGTTTTCCAAAAAACCTAGGTACTTATTGCTTTGTTTTCCTCCGATATCAAACTGGAGACTGTTTTCTGTCAGCTTGGCTAGGGAATTATCCTAAAAAATCAGCTGTAGCTAACTTAAACTGAAACCAACCATCAATAAATTTCGCACCAATTACGATGTGGGCAGCGGAGGAGATTCAAATAACGTAATCAATTAATAGACAAGTAGTTTATTAAAGGTTACAATGATATATTAAAACTAAGTTCTTAAAATTTGCATCCTAACGTCCCGATGTTAGGCGACAAAAGGCGTTTGAGAAGTCGGCGAAAGGTTTTTGTAAATCGATCAAATCATGTTGCGCCCTCGATGGATGACGATTGTATGATCTTCCTGGTATCTGAGGGCTACCTCGGATATAACACACCCAACATGGCATCGAGCATTTCTTTATTGAAACAAAGAGTTTCCTTTTCTTGTATAGAAGCACTAATTCTATGGATTGTCATTGTGAGCACCATGTTAGATTATAAGATTCTTTATTTTTTTTATTTTAGTAAGTTATTAGTATAATGCGTCAAGCGTGTCTTTGCATTGTTCTTACATATGCGTACAGTATTGAAATATGTATCAGAGACATTGTAGAACATACTTTTTTAAAAAGAGTAACGAATGGAGTTACTTGCTCGTTCTTCTCCATTCGAATCTACTTTTTGGAATGAGCACCTAGCTTCACCTAGTTTCACTGACGGACTGACTGACAGACTATTATTTATTTTGTATCTGTTGACGTTTCAAAAGTACCAAACTATGGTTTAATTGAAATGAATGCTTTGACTTTGAACAAACTTCCCTTATTGACCAAATTACAAACAGAATTAATAACACAGATATCAGGATCTAGCTCGAACAATGAAATGCCCATCAAAATCTAAAGCTAATAATACTAGGTATTGTGACGTCATCGTTCCTAGATATTATTATCTGCGGTGCACTACAGCTCGTAATGAGTTTGCCGCATCGACCAATCAATGCACAGCTATCGAAATTTGTTTTCGAATTAATTAGTTTTCAAATACTGTTTTGTTTACAACGTTTGTTTGAAGTTTTAGTGTGTTTTGGAGCTGTGGGAGTGGATTAATTATATTTTTCTTGGTAATTAATATTTATGCTCTTTCTACAGGTGTTTTAATTGTGGGAGAGTTATGCTTCGGCACGAATGGGGCGGCTCAATCGCAGTGATACCACGACTGATGTTAAACAACGCTTGCGTTGTGTTGTGTCGTGTGAGTGAGGTTACTGGAGGCCCAATTACCCCCCCCCCCACCCAGTCTCACCCAATCCCCAGAAGACCGGTAACGCACTTGTAACCCCTTTGTGTTTCAGGTGCCCATGGGCGGCGTCGATTGCTTACCATCAGGTGATCCGTCTGCTCGTTTACCGGCCCTTATGCCAAATTCACTTAAAGTCCTAGACTTTAAAGTCCTAAACCGGGCATGGAAATATTTAAACTGTAATGTCAGTAATCTCCAGTCCCCTTGCCTAACCTGGAGACTATTACCAATCCCGTGATGCAGAGGAGTTCCATAATCCGGCTGAGCATTTGTACGTTAAGAGTGGTTGATAATGCTGATTCTGGTGCTGATGAGATGACATACTGCTTCATTATGAGAACTACAGACAGTTTTGTGTTTATTTGTCGCGGAGAACCTAACGGGTAACCGGGGCTTCGGCTCGACGTGCAGGAGAAGGAACGGGGTGGTTTTTAGTCAGTAAGAGTCTGACACTCCCTTCCGCCTCACCCAGGCGGGAGCAGTCATTCGATGACTTTCCCCCCTTAAAAAAATGTGTTTATTTAAGCTTATTTATTAGTATTTAAGTATACATTACCTGAATAGTTGTCGTAAGTTGTACCTACATAATTGAAATAATTCCACGCAACATAATTTAAATGAATGTTGGCGGTGCTTACTCAATTCTATTCGTACTAAACATTACCTACGTTCAATTGTTTTCGTAATTTAGTAGAACGTGAGCTTCAATTCAGGAACACGGTAAGCATAAACCCTAATTTAGTTCGAATTAAACTTTTTAATTTCAAACCTGATTTCAATTTACGTGCCATGAACAATCATAGCAGGTATTATCGCTCATAGCTGGGGAAACTAAAAGAACAATACTTTTTGTAATGAACAACTTGATGGGAAAATGTACGGGTATTGAATTTTAGGCGGGCACGATCGGTTCGATATTTTTTGTTTGATAACAAATTTCATTTATTTGTATACAGTTATCTCGATTTATATCGATTACAATAGATTATAAAAACATGTCCCTGTTTCCGTCCAGTGATGAATATGCACATCAGTGTGTCTCTAATACAGTCATGCAAACTTACTAACATTGTAAGTCACACACGTCATTGATACACACTGTTAACTCCTACACAATTTACTAAACATTCATGTTTCCAATCCTCACAATTGCTCTAACAAATCTGACAGGCGCTCGACACAAATTTCGCAGTCCAAGCCTTTCAATATGGCGTTCCCGTCTCTCCTGTGGGTTCAGTACACTTTCAGCGGGTCGCGTGTTGGCACCTTCCGGCGTTCACACCCGGGGCAGGTAATTGAAAGCGCCTCAGTGCTGCTGTAGTAACGTGAGTGCGGTTGTGATACCGCCGCGTGATTGACTGGACTTTGATGCCGAGCTGATGCATCACGCTTAGTGCCTTTACAATGGCTTTTGTTTTTGTGTTAATGTGTTTTACTAGAGAAATGTACCTGGGTTGAAGTAATTTCTTTCGATGACTGGTGTTTTGGTTTAGATTCTTTTAACCCTTTGAGTACCGTCATTATAGCTATAATTAAAGTACAATAGGTTGCGGTCACGGGTGTCCTCGCGGTGTTTGACAATTTAAAGGATAAATTATGATTTGCTGATTAGAGCCTGTCTACGTAATCGTGTATACAACGTATTATGTTGTTATCATGTTAGACAGTACTCAGACAGTTTTCTTTACTCTTCCAAATCCTAAACCTTCCAGCGTTTCCTCTCGGATTTGTTTCCAACATTAAAATTCCGACTCTTCCAGCACTAAAACTTAGTACCCTAATTAAAGTCTATCAAAGGGCTTCAATAACAATTCAAACTGATTGATGACGTCAGAATTAGCCTATGTCAACAGAAGCTATCGTACAATCGAGGAATGAACGAGGGAGTGAACGAACGACTGAAGTTATGTGATCCCGAGTGAAAGAGAACTTGGGACAAAGACGAGGGCCTTTTGTATGCCTATAATTAAGTTTGTTCAAGTTAAAATTGATTTGCACGGACCAGTGACAGATGGGCGACATCAATTTTGAGCCCTCATAGTTTTACGATTGCACCCTTGTGATGCCAGGCGAGTTTTAAACACTCGTAAAGTTTAACTGACGTTGTGAAAATATAATTTTGTTAACGTTATTTTGTGATCAGTAAGTAGCAGTTACTTCGTAGGCTATGAGGCTACTTGATTTTTATAGGGTTCCAAGGGGAGGCTTTTTATGTTTAGGTTATAGAGGCCACTTTTCCTCGAGTTTGCTTCTTACGATTATTTCTTATCATCATCATAACGCAGGCTGTACCAAATGAAAGTACAGTTCGCCGTTTTAAGTTAACGAAGAGGAAAATTTATTTATAGGTGTTTTATCATTTCTACTTATTATAGGGTTTTTAAGGGGGGAAAATCATCGAATGACTGCTCCCGCCTGGGTGAGGCGGAAGGGAGTGTCAGACTCTTACTGACTAAAAACCATCCCGTTCCTACTCCTGCACTTCGAGCCGGAGCCTCGGTAACCCGTTAGTTTCTCCGCGGTTCCGTATCTGCATCAGCCCTATTGGGCCCCATCCATCCATGTTGGTCTGATGGCTCTTTGAGGCGCGCGCGGAACGCGACGCGCCGTACGCTCGGGGCTTATTATGGGTAAGTAACGATAGAACTTCTATGCTGCTATTGAATATACTCAAGCATATCTTTTTTCATTATTCTACTCTTATTTGAAAATACAACAGCGCTATTTAGACTTTTTGTTTGTGAAGATACTTTGTTTGTTAAATGTCCACCCCTACTTCACACGCGTCTGCACCCAGGAAGGACGCGCGCTCATCTGAATATCAATTAGCTACGACCCAAAACAAACAACGCATTTTTACAAGTACCCTCAAATCGTCTTCTTTTTTTTAATATTACCGTTACCCGTATAACTGAATTATAATAACGAGACAAACAGACAATTTGTCAAGGGTTGTCCTACCCTGCCGTGTTAATTAATAATTAGCCGCCAGGGTGGGGAGTTAGGGGGATGAACAGAGCCAACGCTGATTTTAACTGTTTATTTTATTTAAATCTTAAATTATCCAAACGGAAGCTCTTAATCTAATTTACTTTTTAAATGAACGCGGATGGTTGTGTTTTTATAATATGCTCGGGTTCAAATTATTGTTTGTGTAATGTAAATCAAAGGTGAGGTTTACTTACGAAACTTTATGGTGAAATTGGACACTGTATAACCATAAAGTAGATAGATACAGACAAATATAAGTATCATAATAATACAAGTCGCTATCGTATTAAAAGGTACATTCCAAATATTCTTATGTCCGGCTTGCTATATTATATTACACAGGCGCTTCATGCTATCTCTATGTACGTTAGTATTCTTTTCCTCCTGAATTTTATTTAGAAAGTTAATAAAGTTAAAAAATTAAGGTCTTGGTTTCCTTGTATCTTTGTGTGCAAAGTGTTTACAAAATAATAATATTGCGATGTATGAGACCTGGGGTTTTGTGAGTCTGGTACACATAACATAATAACATCTAGTGTGACATTTATCAGTCGCATAAATAATAATAATTAAATACTTATTACTTGTGCGAAATTTTTAGGCGCTGAAATGTAATTAAAGGAATCGGCTTAAGTACGTCGTATATACGGCTAGCAATCATTGTTTAGGGAACAAGTACATACGTTAATAAGGAAATAGGAGTAAGTTAATTAATTATTAAATCCTATACTTCATCGGCACACCATGGTAGCGCAACCAGTCAACACTATGTATTCAGCTCTATAATAGTATCGAGCGCGTTCGGCGCTCTGATTGGCTGGCTCAAGTGAACCAACCAATCAGACGCTTAACTCGCTCGATACTGTTACGATACGAATGCGATAGTTATTCGTGCTTGGCACTCTGGTGTCCATTTGGTTGCACAACAAAAATGGCGCGTAACTCGGACGGCATCATTAAAAGTCTGTCTTGATACTGCCGCAGTGCAGTGTGTTGACTCTGGTGTCTGTATGATGTCTAGTTTGGTTACTTACGGTCACCACAGTGGCGCGACTATGTTGTCCCGGTGCAATGTACCCCTAAGTGTATTTGAATACGGGTAGATAGTGTTTAATTTTTGGTTTCTTTTTTATTTTGTTTATTTGGAAACTCAACAGCTTATTAATATAGTTACATGAGTTGTGAATACACATCGCACTATTAATGCACAGCCTTATGCAGTTTCATGAAAGAAATTTTATATACAAGCTTGGCAAAGTGAGGTCGACAGACGGTGCACAGTGATAATGAGATGATGACAATTATCACTTAAGCCAATTACAGAGTTTCACGACATTTGTAAGACTAGCTCAACCAGAAAGTTTAATTTGATTTAACCTATCAGATAAAATACAAGTCTAAGTTATTACCTTTAAAACATGCCTCAAACATCACAAAGTAATACATAACCCTATCAATGTATCTCAAAGCTCCAAGACGTTATCTGGATAGCTGAGAGCTAAGCAATTTGCCAGCAGCCTGAAGACGATACAATCCCCAAAATATGTGTCGGGTAGATTTGTCTGGCAATTAATCAGTATTAACAGTCGGCCATCTGTCTGTGCGGATTACGGCGACAGCGGCGCCTTGTCTGCCACTCTAATAGCCTGTGTAGGCCGGACTTGGGGCAGGAGCATGCAGAAGTATCACTTTGATTTTTTTTATGGCATAAACCAGTAAACGAGCACCTGATGGTAAGCAATCAGAGTTGCCCATGGATACCTGAAACACCAGTGGCAAAACAAGTGTGTTACCGGCCTTTTGGGGATTAGGAGTTTGAGGATCGTTGGGGATTCAGGAATTGGGGAGATTGGGGAAGGGGAGGGTAATTGGGCCTCCGGTAACCTCACCCACATGACAAAACACAACGCAAGCGTTGCTTCACGTCGGTTTTCTGTGAGGCCGTGGTATCACTCCGGTCAAGCCGACCCATTCGTGCTGAAGCACTGGCTCTCCCACACTTAAAATCACTTTGATGTCGAATTTGAGTCTGTTTGGCGGTCAGTCAATAAACTAAAACTAAACTAAAGCAAATATGCTTTAGTTTTTTTAACATGAAATTGTAACAAAACAAACATTTTATACAATATGATAATAATATAATAATTATTTTATAAACTATGTTTAGAAATACCGACTGGTACCCCCTCTTTTTTGGAATACGGTTAAATAATAAACTTAAACCTTCTCCTAAGTGTTTCTGTTTTACATTTTTCAGAAAACCTCCTCAAAATCTGTTCGGCCAATCGCGTCATAACCGCGCACACACATAGGTACCTACCTACATAACAATCGGTCAAACTGGGAACCACCTTTTTTTGAAATCGGTTAATAAAAATATTGCACTTTACGTACTCCTCTGTATTCATCATACTGCTCCCAACTCCACATGGACCTTCTGCATTTAACTACCGACTGAGTGTATCACTAGCGTAGATACAAGGGGTTGTGAATAATTTAGATAAAGCTGCGCTAGTTCAGGTTAAATGATTGCCCTATCTATGAGCTGTCTACTGCTATCTGATTTTTTACTACTTAATGGGGTCAAATAGACCATTTCGTCTCGAAATTCGCTCATCAATGTGTGTTTTGGAACCTATTCGAGAGGTATTTTAGGTTCTAGAGCTCAATAGAGTTATGCAATCACGGAAAGTACTACTTAATGTGACGTTTCACAGTTACATGTACTTTCTAAGATTATCTAGACACCACTGATAAATGGTGAAGGAAAAAATCGTGAGGAAACCTGGGCTTACATTTTCTAAAGTTGAATATCGCCAACCGGCATTGAGCAAGCGTGGTGATCAATGCTCAAACCTTCTCCGTGTAAGAAGAGGCTTTGCTCAGCAGTGGGCACTGATAGGCTGTTGATGATATTGATGATTCACAAACTATTTAAAATCAGTGAACCTAAAAGAAACATAAGTATAAAGACTTGATGTCTTTTATTTCATTAAAGGATAGGTAGAGTGATTGCATTATTTTCACCACCATTTTATTAGTATCAAGTCAAAGTCAAAGTCAAAGTCATTATTTTCAAGCATTATTTTCACCGCCATTTTATTAGTATCAATGGACTACTTCCAACCCTACTGTTTGCAATGGGAGTACTCTGCTCAGTTTGAGAATTCAAAACATAGCATCACGCCTTTTACACACATTCACGTACATTATGCCACTGTACAATGTAACACCCACTTTTCACTATTTATATTATGAGTCCCATGTAATAGGGGGTGAGCCTATTGCCATATACCGGGCACAATTCCAGACTCCGTGCTATTACTGAGAATTAATAAAAACCCAGTAATACTTTGCCCGACCCGGTAATCGAACCCGAGACCCTTTGCCCGGCAGTCGCACTTGAGACCATTCGGCTAACGAGGCAGTTTGCGAATCCATGTCATGAATAACTCAATATTACTTTGCCTACATTTTAGAATAAGTCCGGTTTAATCATACAAATCTATTTTTTTTTCTGTCTGCTGTTTGATATGACCTCGTAAGCGGTTGTGGACCTGCTTCTTGTCGACGTCAGAAAAATCACACGTATTTGCAATCAACTAATTTGCACGTTTGTTTTTTTTTATAGCATAAGCCGGTAAACGAGCAGACGGATCACCTGATGGTAAGAATCGGCGCCGCCCCACACTGTAAACACTAAGGCGTTACAAGTGCGTTACCGGTCTTTTGGGAATTGGGATTTTGAGGATTGTGGAGGATTCGGGGATTCGGAAAACTAGGGAGGGGTGGGGCTGGGTAATTGGGCCTCCGGTAACCTCACTCACACGACGAAACACAACGCAAGCGTTGTTTCACATCGGTTTTCTGTGAGGCCGCGGTATCTCCGGTCGAGCCGGCCCATGTGTGCCGAAGCATGGCTCTCCCACACTTTACTGTTTCAAGTGATTTCAAAATGATATGGCGCAAATTCTGTTCTTCTGTTAGTTTTAAACAATATATGCCAAAGACTGAACTGATTTACAATATCTTTATTAAACGGAAAGCCATAATGAAGTATAGCAACGAACACGCAAAACATTTAAAAAATAAAATACATACATAGTCCTTAAAAAATGTATTACGCTTCGAGCAAAAACATGCAATTACTTTTAAATAAGTAACACGACAAGGAAAATGAATGGAAGTGTTTGCGGGGAAGCACTCGACGCGGCAAATCTAGCCACGTTTAACATTTTAGCTCACCTCAGAGCCATTCACAGTAACGACCTCACATTCGGGTCCATGTTCTATTCCTCGGCAAACATTACCGCCACACGTTTCATATTTCGTTCTTTATCAAGAATCACTATTTTAAAATAAAACCCCATCTACGAACGCTTTGAAAACGTCAGACGAGCAATTTTCGGGCTATTCTGAATGCATAAAACTTTACATCCGCGCCGCAAAATAAGGCGCCAGTATTAGATGGCCCGGGCAATTGAGCCACAGAACCCCGATTTACTTCGGAATTTTAAATATGATGGGGGGAGTGGTAGGTCAAACTATGGTGGGAGTTCGTACCGTTGTAACTGTTAATTCTGAAGAACAGCCAAAACCTTTCGCCTTAACGAGCGACAGTCATTAAGAACTGTTTAAGAGCCGCTCAAAATGTTCCGAGCCCCCGCAGCTTACAGTTAACTTACGGAATTGATAACTTTCGCAGTATTACTTCTTAGTTTGACGGCAAATTGACGCATCGATACTTTTTTACTGATGATTTTGCGTCAAAGTGCGACAAAAGGTTGACCAAAAAACGAATTCGAACGCAGAAAATTACGATGCGATTTTGTGCGATAAGGCGTCTCCTCGGGTGACCATTCTTTCGACGACCGTCAACCGTACTAAACGTAGATATGAGCTTATGGCGCCGACTCCTAACCTATCAGTGTGTGGGTAATCTATCAGTACTAATAATAGTTATTTTTTGGTTTTTAGTTTTGATTTTTTGTTTGTTATTAGTTTTAGTTTTCAATAAAGTCCTCTTTGGAATGAAAGGAAACTACTGCTGTGTAGACAAGTACTAGATTTTTGGATCACAGGTCTATAGCTTTTTTATTTTCTATGATCTTCAAGCAATGAATCTAGTCTTTATTTCAGCTGATCTTAACATTTTCAAGGTTTAAGTAGGTAATACAAAAGGCAGTTATAACAATTTATCTATCATATAACACAATTAATGTTCGTTAGCGTGTATAATTCGCAGTCAGACCTGTATTATTATACAATTATACGGAATTTATGAGTTCACAACCTCTCCATGCGATTTAAATTATTTTATTAATATCAGTCGAGTGAAAAATTAAAATTTAAGGTTATTATAGGAATCGAATAGTCGAAATATTCACATTTATTTTCTTTTAATAGTACAATAATATATGGAAATAGCATAATTAAGATATTATTATTATTAACGTGCAACTTTGTATAGATGGCGTCGTATTTTTCATTATTGAACAATATTCAGTGACAATATTCAATATTCATGTGTTCAAAAATTAATAAACCGAATTCAAAGGTAATAACAACAATTTAATTCACAACAGTGTCCATTCTCTATAATTACTATTTTACTAATGAACAGTTCAGATACTTTTTATTAATACAAACGTACAGAGTTAGAAATTAATTATAAAGTAGAAAACCACCAACATTAATGTTTTAGTTCTTTAGAAAAAACACTGAACAAAAATATTAAAGTTTCCATTTTACATAGTATTTGTGTTCAGCTAGCGCTAACATAATATAATGAAACTTTGCTTAATGTAAGGACTCATATTATAAGTTATTTGGACTTTTTATTTTGAAGTTTCCAACGCTTTTGTCGCGGGTTTGATACCTACCAACTGCAAGTACCAATGCGACTTTTTCCGAGTTATATGTACTTTCTAAGATTATCTAGACACCACTGACAAATGGTAAAGGCAAACATCGCGAGGAAACCTGGGAATTATTGGAATTATTTCTAATTATAAGTTTGAAATCGCCAACCCGCTTTGAGCAAGCGTGGCGTCTAATGCTATGTCTAATCTAATCTTCTTTATATGAGAAGAAAGCTTTGGACAGCAGTGGGCATTAATAGGCTGTTGATGTATGTATGATGATTCTGAAGTTTATATTAACTTTGTTTATTAATATTTTTAGTTGGATGTGTCTTATACCGTACTGAATTATTGATATTTAGTTACTTTTTTCTAACCTCCTATTACATGGGACTCATAACATAAATAGTGGAAAGTGGGTGTTACATTGTATGCACAGTAGCATAATGTGCACCTCTGCCTACCCCTTCGGGGATAAAAGGCGTGATGTTATGTATGTGTTACTTTTTTGTTGTAGTCTTATTATTCTGTTTAAGAACATATTTAATGTAAGTTACTCGTCCCAGTTCATTAAGGAACAAAGTTTATATAAACAATTAAATAACATGTTTACGCCAAACATAGACAATGGTGTCTGTCTATCTAAGTAGTTATTTAATGGGACAAGCCCGACACAAACCTCCCAAAACCGCTGCAACTCCTGTAAGCCAGGATCTACAGTAGATACAACCATGAAAACACCGGAACACTGAAGTCCGGCGCGTCCCAGGGACATGAGTAACTGTCTTGGTTCCCGCAACGAAATGAATCAGAAGATATTATAAGAGGAGAAGAAAAAACTATAGTTTCCACTTCCCTCGGTGAATTTCTGCAGGAGACAGAATGAATTAAGCCTAAAGGCACAAAGAAGAGACTGTACTATCTAAGTCGTTACTGAATCACAATATTCATCATGACTGGGCAACTCATTGTGGAGACCAATTAGTATGTAGCTATTACAAGGTGTTGTTTTAAAGCCGCGTCATTTTCTAGGAGGTAACCCGGCTATCGATTCAAAGTCCAAATCAATAAAAAAAAATTGTAGGTAAATATTTTTTATTTTTCTGTAAATTACGGAAATCCGAACGGTAAAGTGCGAACTACACGCCGCCGTCTTGTAACTAGCTTTATAACGCGGCTTAACACACACACACTCAAACACGTAATTGATATTATTCCTAATTCCATAAAACTCCAATAAGAAATATTTCTGTTGCTTATTCTGAAATACTGTCGAACTTAATGATTTATTATAGCCGTATTTTTAACTATTGACCCGAAACTTCCTCTTACATTGAACCTTTATGACTTCTGTGACACGCCCCAGAGAAATGCCACGGTTTTAAAACTACACCTTGTATTTATATATACGTTGTATATATTATATGTAGTATACACTTATATAGAAAATTTAATAACACTGAAATACAATTTTTGCATCATGCTTTGTTTCTGAGAAATGACTGGTGACTAAAGTTGTGCCTTTTTTAACACTTCATGCACAGCATGTACGGTACTCTATTTATTAACCGACTTCAAAAAAGGAGGAGGTTATAGCATTTAGAATCGTAGTAATAACATACATACATAAGTACATACATTCATATATAGGTACAGGTCAATCTGAAACCGCCTTCTTGTTTTTTTTTTATATTTCAATTAAACTATAATTTGCAACTATTGAAACGTCTACTAATAAATAATAGTCTGTCAGTCAATCCGTCAGTGAAGCTAGGTGAAGCTAGGTGCTCATTCCAAATTGTAGATTCAAATGGAGAAGAACGAGCAAGAAACTCCATCCGTTACTCTTTTTAAAAAAGTATATTCTACAATGTCTCTGATACATATTCCAATACTGTACGTATATATGAGAAAAATGCAAAGACACGCTTGACGCATTATACCTCTACTAATTACAAAACGTACTAAAATAAAAAAAGACAGCCTTTTTTTTTTTTTTTTTTAAGGGGGGAAAATCATCGAATGACTGCTCCCGCCTGGGTGAGGCGGAAGAGAGTGTCAGACTCTTACTGACTAAAAACCACCCCGTTCCTTCTTCTGCACGTCGAGCTGGAGCCCCGGTTACCCGTTAGGTTCTCCGCGACTCCGAATCGGCATCGGCCCTATTGGGAACCATCTGTGGTGGTCTGATGGCTCTTTGAGGCGCGCGCGGAACGCCTAACATGGAAAAGACAGTCTAACATGGTCAATACAACTTCTGAAGTAAGAATCTTCTTTTTTGAAGTCAGAAGCTTTGACCACAAGCATTTTTACATTTTCTACCGTTCCCAAAATTTTTTTTATGGCATAATCCGGTAAACGAGCAGACGGATCACCTGATGGTAAGCAATCCGCGTAGCCAATATGGACATCTGGAACACCAGAGGCGTTACAAGTGCGTTACCGGCCTTTTGGGGATTAGGAGTTTGGGATCGTTGTGGATTCAGGGATTGGAGATATTGGGGAAGGGTAGGGTAATAGGGTAGACGACTAGTTTTTATTTTAATGTCCGTCTGTTATTATTTTGTTTATTGCTTACTTGAATTAAATAATGTAATGACAGATTTTATCACGACTGTGTGTGTTATCTGACACACAAACACGGACAAGAATACAGAAACACTCGATTTTATCTCTAGTCATCGTGATGTAGCATATATGGTTATATGAGTGGTACCTTTGTTACGTATAATATGTATATGTTTCTTTGAAATATAATCATTCAGGTCACTCCTTAATACCAGCCAGTATAATTACACCTGTGACTGACTTAATAAATGTTTTCAAATAATTTCATCATTTCGTTTTTGTTATGCACTCGGATTTTTGAACGTTGTTGCTTGCTTGTTCCTTTGTAACCAGTTTATGAGTAATCTCTAAAATCGGTAGAATCTACACTAAAATTATAAAGAGGAATGATTAGACTTTTTGTTCGTTTGCATTGAATAGGCTCCGAAACTACTGGACCGTTTGGAAAAATTCCATTATCGTTACGTTTAATACGCTTGTTAGTTTATAAATCACTAGCTACTTCCAGGCGGTTTCACACGCTCTGCTCAGCTTCTGTTGGTCGTAGCGCGATGTTTTATAGCCTATAGCTATCCTCAGTAAATGCACTATCCAACACAAAAAGAATTATTCAAATCAGACTTGTAGTTACGGAGAATAGCGCGTTCAAACAAACAAACAAAAAATAAACTCTTCTGCTTTATATAGTGGTTTATTACAATATTTAGGATAAGATAAGATTTAATTAAATACCCTATTGATTTAAATAACTCATTTCTTCTCAGGGTTTGTTAATTTCTCACGCATAAAATCTCATGTTGTTATACTAAGAGTACCTATAGTACATCGGAAAGACAACACATTTCACCCACTACATACACCACAGTCCAAAATAAAATAGCTTATGAAATAAAATACATCGTATCACGTAATCCTACCATTCGTATGTGCCCAGTGCATCTGGAATCTCTTAAGAAACACACATCTATAAGTGTCCCCTACGAATCCTTTAACTGATGTCCAACAGTGGCGGTGGGCTTTCGTATGAGCGTTGCGAAAGAACCAAGAATTTGGGTTCTGAAGCACGAGATATTTGCGATGTGAAAACGATATTAACTGATCTTGGTTAGGAAATTTACTTTGTTATGATGTTTTCATACATGTCTATAATCATACTATCTTCTGCTAATCGCTGAGCCCGTGTGGTAGAAAGGGATTTTTTTAAGGGAGAAAAAATCATCTAGTCTCTTCTGCCGCCCGGGTGAGGCGAGAGGGAATGTCAAACTCTTACTGACTAAAAAACACTCCTACACTTCGAACCGGAGCCCCGGCCACCTGTTAACCCATCTCATGATATGTTTATATATGCTCTCATCATATGTTTGGTGGCTGGTAAAAAAGTGACCTATGTGTTATTTCACACCATTATCCACTCCTGTTTCAAATTTTATCTCGATCTCTTCAGCTGTTTTGACTTGAAGCAGTAACAAACAAACGTACTAACTATCGCATTTGTAATATTAGTAGGATAGTGGTATGAATAGTCATTAGCGGTTAGGAATTAAGTTACAGTTATGTTTTCTCAGTGATGAATAACTCATCTCATATCATTCTTATATACAGCACCAGGAATAGGGTTTTCGTTACATTTCTTTCATTGTTACAATGGATGAATGAATGAATGAATGAATGACGGAAGACAGGTGTCAGAAAAGAAATACAAAGTACAATAATCAATCAAGTATGATATCTTAATAACACGATTTCAATTTTAAATTAAACATATTGATAACGATAATCCCAAATAAACAATTTTAGCTAACCCCAATGACTGTGTGGCGATAAAAGAAAGTACTAAAGAGTTACAATATAACACACAATAAGCATTACCTGCCGATTTATAAAACGATAATATTGAAAAAATACGTCGCAGTATTGATAAGGGAAATTTACTTTGGTATCTGACACCCCACGAGTTTTTCATTCACTTGTCAAAACACTTATGCTATCTTAGTATGAAGTTACTAAGTTTTAGACGGTATGTATCCCGAGTGTACGGCACGTCCCGAGCGTACAGCGCGTCGCGTTCCGCGCGCGGCTCTAAGATCCATCAGGCCACCACGGATGGGGCTCAACAGGGCTGTTGCCGATTTGGAGTAGCGGAGAACCTAACGGGTTAACGGGGCTCCGGCTCGACGTGCAGGCGAAGGAACGAGGAAGTTTTTAGTCAGTAAGAGTCTGACACTCCCTCCCGCCTCACCCAGGCGGAAGAAGCCTTTCGATGATTTCCCCCCCTTAAAAAAAGACGGTATAGGTATAGATTAAGGCCTAATGTCCACGACGCGTCATTTAATGAATGCATGCATCCTACAATGGAGAAGTGAGTGACGCCATGTTGCCGCTTCGTGGACACAGTTTTAATATGTAGTTGCTACGCAAGATGCAAGCATTCGTTTTATAATCGTTAATTGACGAAAACTTGCGAATGACGTCCGGACGTAGAAAATAGACCTAGGAATATCATGAAACAATTTGGAATAAAAAAATTTTTTTTAGCATAAGCCGGTAGACGGCAATCGGCGCCGCCCATGGACACCCAAAACACCAAGGTATTACAAGTGCGTTACCGACCTTTTGGGAATTGGGAATTTGAGGATTGTGGAAGATTCGGGATTCAGTAGACTAGTGGTAATTGGGCCTCCGGTAACCTCACTCACACGACGAAACACAACGCAAGCGTTGTTTCACGTCGGTTTTCTGTGAGGCCGTGGTATCACTCCGGTCGAGCCGGCCCATTCGTGCCGAAGCATGGCTCTCTCACACTTAATTGTGATTCACTGTAGTGAAATTGAATCCATCAGTAACCTTTGACCACAACTGGTATCTACGTCTACGTCTTGACCCATTCGTTTTTATCTCGATCCTTGAAATAGGTTCCTATTCTCAATGTCAGACGATCATTGGATATAGCGCTCAGCGATATTTGTCTGCAGAGCGCCGCAGTTTGTCTCTCTAACCATATTTGGCTTAACGAGTGGTCTACGTTTTGAATGCCTCGTTCAATCTAATCTAACTACGTAACTTATAGTCGGGTGATGATAAGAATAGACCAGACGTAGTTTCTGGTACGACAGGAAATACTTGAATAGATTGATTACAATTGATTACTGCAAGCCTGATTGATATCAAGGTATTAAAAATAAAACAATGTCATTCATACTTAAAGAAAATTTGCTAGTTTTAATGACTTGCGGTTGTGAAAGTTATCGGAATGCACAACAGGATTTAGTTATCGATCATCAAATCTATTTGTGTTTTATTTTGGTCATAGATTGCGTTTTCATTCATATTGGTTCGGTGCGAAATGATTCAATGATATTTATAGTTACAACAAAACAAATGAACAAGTCAGTAAGTAATTTTCCATTCATGATGTATTTTAACAAATCAACAATGATGTATGTAAGGCAGAAGATAAGTTTGTATAAAAGGTTGAGCTTTTTAAACAATTGTGATACATAATATCGAAGAACGATATCGAATAAAGACTACCTCGTTGGCCGAGTGGTCGCAAGTGCGACTGCCGGGCAAGGGGTCTGGGGGTCGATTCCTGGTCGGGCACAGTATTACTGGGTTTTTCAAAAAAATCACAGTAGTATCACGGAGTCTGGAATTGTGCCCGGTATATGGCAATAGGCTCACCCCCTATTACGTGGGACTCATAACATTAATAGTGAAAAGTGGGTGTTACATTGCCTAATGTATGTACACCTCTGCCTACCCCTTCAGGGATAAAAGGCGTGATGTTATGTTATGTTAATATAGAAGAAATAGGTAAGAAGAGTGAATAGAAGAACTCATTCTAAGTAAAATTTGATCAGACAACAGATACTAATCTGTTTGTTTGCGTCAAAATTGCGAGAACAAAGTACTCAAAAAGTATTACATACCACATTGAAATCTTTTACACATATATTTCAAACAAAAAAATATAACCTAAGACCCTTCTAGCGAGAAACAAAAAGAAACCTCTTGTAGATAAATTCAGTGTAACTCATCGAACTCCAAAGGGGTACAGAATAGACTGTAGCCGAACCCACTTTGAAAAAACGTTTCTATTGTGGGGTGAACATTAATCTTAGGACGCTTACAAAGTATTCTTGTTGTTTGCTGGCCCAATACAGATGTGACACTGATGTAGAAGCTATGGAAGAGGTTTGAGCGCAGTCTATTTACAACTAGGTACCTATTTATTTTTAAGATTTCAAGTTTAAGTTTTTATCTTAGATTTATAGTATGGGAGAGCCATGCTTCTGCACGAATGGGCCGGCTCGACCAGAGTGATACCACGGCCTCACAGAAAACCGACGTGAAGCAACGCTTGCGTTGTGTTTCATCGTGTGAGTGAGGTTACCGGAGGCCTATTACCCTCCCCTTCCCCAATATCTCCAATGCTAATCCCCAAAAGGCCGGTAACGCACTTGTAACCCGTTTGATGTTCCAGGTGTACATGGGCGACCCCGATTGCTTACCATCAGGTGATCCGTCTGCTCGTTTACCGGCTTATGCAATAAAAAAAAATTGATAGACCCACCTCGACCACTTCGAGACCATACCTAATTATTATTGATCACTTTCATTTGTTTAAATAGAAATCGAATTTGCAACACGTTTAATAGCATTCGGTAGTTCAGTTTCAAAATGATAGTTACTACAATTTCAAAGATGAGATGATAATAATTATTCATACCGTTATCATAATCGTTCATCAAATAACTACTGATCTACTATATATCTAAAACCTCATACTGTCATTCCTAAGAAGAGGTAGCCAGTAGGCTCACAGAAAACCGATGTGAAACAACACTCGCGTTATGTTTCGTCGTTTTCTTGTGGTTACCGGAGTCCCAATCATCCCCTCCCAAATATCCCCAATCCCCAAATCCCGAATAATTTCCAACTTCTTAATCCCCAAAAGGCCGGTAACGTACTTGTAACGCCTTTGGTATTTCAAGCGTCCATGGGTGGTACCGATTGCTTACCATCAGGTGATCCGTCTGCTCGTTTGCCGGCTTATTTAAAATTGAAATTAGAGGTAGAAATTACTATAAACTAATTACTTCATGTCCATATTTAAGTGTATACTGGCTCTAGGTATATTGCTGCAAATTAGAAGGAATTGTAAGTTGGTAGTATTTAATAGACTATATTCTGTGTACCTATGGATAATCATAATACAACAAATACACCTGTTTTATATTTTTGCTTCAAATAATAGAAAGTATGTAGTAATCAAGCTTTTTGGAGGTTTGCAAGTTCAAGTAGATATATCAAAATAAACAATATTACTGTACATTAGAATAATCTAAATAAAATACTTTTTGGCCACATCCAGCCACGTCATATCTACGTCATTGGTCTCGAGACATTTCAACCGGCCCCCTAACGGCGTCGGCTTGAAGATAAATCGCTTCAAACGCTCCTTTCCTTCCGGTGTTGGGCTTTCAAGCTAAGAAGACCGTAAAATAGGTAAATACGTATTTTATTTAGCAAAGTTCTCCAGAATGTTTGAAAGAGATGAAACTCTATACTTTGACCAGATTAGACAGAGATGCACGATGATGTATAATGCTTTTTCGGAACATATTTATGTTTTGAGAAGAGCTTGCTATTATAACAAAGTGTTGTTTAGATGATGATGATAACATTATGACTGATATTTTGCATCCTTTTTGTTCCGGAATGAATTTCATGGCGGGTTTAAGACGACCTTTAAAACAGGTCATAATTCCAACCTACTTATTGAAAACAACATTAAATAATTATCTATTTCAGTATGAACTAAAATAATTCTTAAATAATATAGCTATTATTGAAGTTTACGAGTCAAAAAACCTTTTCTCAATCTCGAAGGCGATAAACGAACCAATCCATTTCGTCTATAACTTAGTTCAGTACGTCCTACATGTGTGAGTACTTTTGTCCAAACCGTACATTACTCTCTTCTACAATAATATCCGCCATTAATAACGTAAAAAAGGGCCAGAAATGTCTCCTTCTAAGTATGGTCAGGCACGCATGAAACACAAAACTGCTACTTTTTACATGATCCGAGCTCTAGCCAGGAAAAACGGAGGTTGTAATCTTTTGGCAATTTGTTAGAACGTTAGCAAAAACTTCGCACAATGCTTACCCAGTGTTCAGACCAACTGTTTTTTATCAGATTACGGAGACAAAATGCGCACAGAGCTCCGGTTATTATTTTCTGTGTTTTTCTTTCTTTTATATAAATGTTGTATAAAGTGTGAGAGTATTTGGAGTACACTCTTATATGTATTCATTATCAACAGCCTATAAATGCCCACTGCGTAGCAAAGTCTCTTCTCACACGGAGAAACTTTGAGCATTAATCACCACGCTTGCTCAATGCGGGTTGGCGATTACAGACTTATAATTAGAAACTATAAGCCCAGGTTACATCACGATGTTTTCCTTAATCGTTTGTCAGTGGTATCTAGATAATTTGAAGACGAAAGTTGAAGACGCCTACTTCTGATGCACGAGGCTGCAGGTTTGAAACCTACCAACGGCGAGTACCAATGTGACTTTTTCCGAGATATATGTAATTTCTGGTCGTGGTGTCTAACCATGACCAACGGCGAAGAAAAAAAATCGTGAGGAAACCTGGGCTTATAATTTCTTATTATAAGTTTGAAATCTCATCTCAAAATCTCTGATGAGTCTGCGGAGGGAACTGATGTGATCAGATATACAGGAAAAGGATTAGTGCAAGGTGACCCTATGTCACCGCTACTTTTTAATATAGCGACTTACAAATTTTGTCGGGAAATCATTGATGTGTTTACGTGTCAGTATGCTGATGACTTTGTACTGTATACAACATAATTATAATAATATTTTAGACGGAAGGAATAAAATTCAAAACGCACTATATGTTTTTGTGGCTCTATTAGACGATTTAGGGTTGGAGATATCTACTAGTAAATCCAAATATTGTATTTTTAGCAGAGGATTTAGAAAACAAAGAATTCAGCTTTTGGTTAATAAGTGTGAAATTGATTCAGTGCCAACTTACAAATACTTGGGAGTTTGGCTGGATAGGACATTACGCTGGGGTAAACACATCAATGAAATCGTGGAAAAGGTTCAGAAACTTATTAATATACTTAAAATTCTTACTGGCCCATCTTGGGGTGTACATCAGATACTTTTACGTAGGCTATATATTTCTTTAATTAGAAGCAGACTCGACTATGGATGTTTTCTGTATGATAGTAGTGCGGAGTCAAATATCTACAAGCTTGCTAAAGTACAGAATCAAGCCTTAAGGGTAGTGGGAGGTTTCATAAGAAGCACTCCCATTCATGTTATGGAATGCGAGCTCTGTGTTCCTCCACTGCATCTAAGAAGAAGGTGGTTAGCTGTCAAATATTGTTTGAAGTCGCGATCATTGTCAAATAATGTAACAATCAACCTCTTGTCAGAACTTGGCGCTCTTAAACACAGCAGATATTGGTCAAACAAGAAGCTCCCGCTACTTGTTAGTGTTTTTGAAGATGTAAAAGAAGAGAATATGAACTCATCTCCGATTCTAGAAATGTTTAGTCTAGATACATGGGTCAGTAACATTAATACTGAAAATATTATTAAGGTTAACTTGGAGTCAATTACAAAACCAAAAAAAGCGTACGAATATAATTTAATAAAAACTGAAACGATAAAAGAGTTAAGGGAAAAATATGTAGGATATTATATTGTTTACACTGATGGGTCTAAGAGCGCCAAGGGAAATGGTGCGGCTTACTACGATCCTCTAAAACCGGAAAACAACAACAATAGTTGTTTCAAAATAATTAACGCTGTATCAGTTATGTCTTTGGAACTCTTTGCAATCTCAGAAGCACTTATTTACATTCAAAATAATGACAAAAGAAAAGCTGTGATTTGTGTTGACAGCAAAAGTGCACTACAACATATAGCTCGCTGCGCCTCTGGTTACAGAGGTGCATCGATAGCTTATGGTATCCTTTCTAAGATACAAAATTTAACCAGCAATGGGTTTGATCTGAGATTGCAATGGGTTCCTTCACATATAGGCTTACATGGTAATGAGGAGGCAGACCGGTTGGCAAAATTGGGAATTGATGAGGGAAAGGAGGTAAATATTGGAACATACTACGTAGAATTATTACCAAATTACAAAAACAAATGCTATGAACTTTGGAAAGAATATTTTAATGAAAGGTCCAAGAATAAAGGAATATGGTATAGATCAATGGTATCGGAGCCTCCTCATGTACCATGGTTTTACAACACCAGGTTATCCAGGCGGCTGGTGGTGACCGCGCACAGACTGCGATCTGGACACATGCCCCTCAATAAGTTTGGGTTTCTAATGAAAAAGACCGACTCACCAAATTGTGATGTATGTGGAACACCGGAAGACGTTATACACTTGTTGTGCCAGATTTCAGTCGAACCGAGTAGAACTATTTAAGGATCTAAACTTGAATATGTATGATGTAGGTGTATTTCATTGCCTTTTATCTACACCTAATTCGGAGGCTGCCTCCAAAGTATTTATGTTTGTTAGATTACGTTTTAGTTAGATTATACCTCTATAATTATATTAGTATATAAGGTATGATGGGACTGGCGTACACGTCCGTGTAAAAGTCCCTAATAATAAATAAAGAGAGAAAAAAAAAAAAAAGTTTGAAATCGCCAACCCGCATTGAGCCAAGCAAGCGTGGTGATTAATGCTCTAACCTTCTCCGTGTGAGAAGAGGCTTTGCTCAGCAGTGGTCATTTATAAGTTGATGGATATTAATTAACCGATTTAAAAAAAGAGCGGTTTGAAATCGGGTTTTTTAGACATAGTTCGTAAAATAAGTATTAAGTGGTCCGATTATAAATACAGCTTAGTTCATATTACTCATTGCACCTAGTTTTGTATATGTAGTAGGTAGGTATATAACATTTGTTTATATTACCTATGCAGGTATTCAAGTAATCATGATTTCTATCAGTCACGATGACTAGGCCAATAAAAACTTGTTTTGCCACAGGATATTGGAGGTTGTTTTTAATCCACTGTGAAGTCAAAAAGACGTTTCGATTTTAGGAGTCTATATTAACACTGATACATTGATGTATGTGTGGTGTGCAATATATTTCACAGAACTACGTGACGTAGAAAAAATCTCTGTGTATGATATGTCCTGAAATTTCAGTACCTAAGCTGCTGTCTCTTTTTCGTTGGCAACATTGGTAACCTAAGTACAGTATTTTTAAGTGTGGACGAGCCATGCTTCGGAACGAATGGGCCGGCTCAACCGAAGTGATACCACGTCCTCACAGAAAACCGACGTAAAACTACGCTTTCGTTATGTTTCGCCGTGTGAGTGAGGTTACCGGAGGCCCAATTACCTCCCTCCCCAATCTCCCCAATCCTGGAATCTCCACAATCCTCAAATAGCCAATTCCCAAAAGACCGGTAACGCACTTGTAACGCCCCTGGTATTTTAGGTGTCTATCGGACCGTCGATTGCTTACCATCAAGTGACCCAGTCAGCTCGTTTACCAGCTCTTCCCATAAAAAAGTGTCCAAGCGTCGGGTTTATAGTCAACTTTACAAAAGTCTTACTTCAGGTAAAACATATCTTCTAATTCCTAATTACAAGTTTGTAATCGCCAACCCGCATTGAGCAAGCGTGGTGATTAATGCTCAAACCTTCTCCGTTTGAGAAGAGGCTTTGCTCAGCAGTGGGCATTTAGAGGCTGTTGATGATGATGATGAGGTAAAACATAGAGGTAGGTGAAGGAGAAGTAAATTCTAAGCTAGATTAAGAAGTCGTAGGTATTTTTATGAATACCACTCTCCGTTCCAAGTTATCTAAAATGTATTTCCAAGTACAAAATTAAAACATGAACGTGTTATTATGTAATCTTTATTCACTCCCTCGAAAATGTTGAAGAACGCCATTATTTTTGAAAAGACAACCGGAGGGAAATCTTCTAAAACGGCCGTCCATAATAATGGGATACTGATGGGACTCAATTATCTGTTGTTATCTCTGCTTATCCTCATTTTGACACAGTTCGAGCACTTTGTCTGATTTTTGTAAGAATATAGCACTTTAAAAAATGAATCGTCAAATAACTAAAGGGTCTTTTGGATCTCATACAGAGTTGGAAGTTAAAACAAACTATAGATTGATAGTATTGAGGATATAAAGACAGGTGGACGTCACAGAGTGCAGTTGAAAGCTGATGATGACTTACTTGTTTTGTTTTTTTATGCTGGGTTTGAAACATTAGCAGTTATTCACAGATATACTATCTATCTACGAGTTAACGAAAATTGAAGAAATTCAGAACAGAGTTTTACAAGAATCATATCAATCATGCATAATCTGTTAAAGCGTTCAATCTTAATATTTTGTGTCGGTCGAACAATGGACAATCAATATTTTGTGAACCAAAGCTCCCGTAATACGAAAATAAATAAAAATCAATAATTTCAAGGTCAAGTGACGGTAGCTGTCAGTATGTGAGTACTTTGTGAAGGTGTCAGGGTCTTTCCTTCATTGACTGGAAAAATAAGTTTAATTATGCTAGTATCTAAAGTATGATCATTAATAAATAGAAATGTGAGAGTGAATCATGATGTAGCTTCAAAACGACAACTAAACCTATTTAAAAAATTTGTTCAGTTTATCGTGTTCATTGTTTTGAAAATGTTCTTTTTCCATGACATTGACAATTAAAACTTTGGTCTTAAACTGTTAAGTGATGTTGTCTATTTTATATTATGCTACAATATTTTTAAAACGTTAAATCGATCTAGGTAATTCGGTTTTAAGTGTCTTGTGGACTATTACCTATGCAAAGCACCACACCCACAGTATCGCCAATGTTGTGGTGGCCCGCAGGTTTGAGACGCCCGCTTCTCATGCATGAGAGTGCGGGTTCGAAACCTACAAGCGGCAAGTACCAATGTGTATTTTTTCCGAGTTATATGTTCATACTTTTTAAGATTATCTAGACACCACTGACTAACTACGAAGGAATACGTCATGATGAAACCTGGGCTTATAATTTCTAATTATAAGTTTGAAATCGCCAACCTTCATTGATGATGACAGCACCAGCAACACTGGAGTAGTAGATAATTGCGCCCATTCCTCAAATATCCCTATTTGGCTATTTGATGATTGGGCGCCCCGTGACCTCACTTCGCACATGCTGAAAAACAGCAAGCGTTATTTCACGCTGGTTTTCTGTGAGGCCACGGTACCACTCAAGCCGATCTAGGGTTCTTTTGTGCAGAGTCACGACTCTACTGCGTGTGAAAATTATACGTTGTACCTGTTCCATTAGGAGATTACCATTATTGCCGTTACCATTAATCATTAGGAGTCACCACGGACTACCGTATCTGAATCATATACTTATACCTATAAGATATTCAGATAACAATAGCTATATAAACATGCAATGGTACTGTAGAAGTATTGTAGTTGCTCTGACATTGCGATTCCACAGCAAGTATTGCCGCTTTGTTTAACAAAATATAAAACGATGTTTCTATACCTTTCAATAACGGTACTGATCCTTCTATACTATATAATTACGAGAAAATATGACTATTGGAAATTTAAAAATGTTGCACACACCAAGCCCAAGTTCCTACTGGGAAATTACGGTGATGTGATGCTTCTGAAGAAAAATTTAGGAGAAGTTATTCAAGATTATTGTAATAAATTTCCTGAAGACAAATACATTGGCGCATTCCATGGTACGGAACCCGTTCTTATACCTAAAGATCCAGAAATAATCAAGTTGATTGTGACGAAAGACTTCTACTACTTTAGTGGACGAGAGTTATCCGAACACAATCACAAGGAACCGGCCGCTTTGAACCTCTTCGGGACGCATGGTGACAGCTGGAGAGTACTCCGACAGAACATGACTCCACTGTTCTCATCAGCAAAGATGAAGAACATGTTCCATCTCATCGTTAAATGTTCCTACAGGTATGAAGAAATGTTGGATCGTGAAACTAAAATTTCGAAGGAGTTAGAAGTCAGAAGTTTGACATCAAGATATACAATGGAGTGTATTGGCGCCTGTGCATTTGGAGTCGATACAAATACTTTGGTGGAAGACACAGAGGAAAACCCTTTTAGAAAAATTGCAAGAATAGTCGATATTCCGCTACATGTGGTTGTGATGAGACTTGTACGTTCGTTGTGGCCATCGATATTTTATTTCTTTGGTGGACGATTGCTAAAAAAACAGATGGAATTCTTTAACAACTTAATTACTTCTGTGATATCAAAACGTGAGTATAAACCTTCTGGAAGACACGATTTTATAGATCTAATAATGAGTTGGAAGCAAAATCATCAAATAGTGGGCGATAGTATAAAGAATATGAAAACTGGTGAACATAAGAAAGTGACATTAGAAGCAAACGATGACTTATTAGTTGCTCAATGTTTTGTTTTCTTTGCGGCTGGGTTTGAGACGTCATCAACCACTTTGAGCTATACTCTGTATGAACTGGCAAAGCATGAAGAAATACAGACAAAAGTACTGGATGAAGTCGATGCATATCTAGCTCGTCACAACAACAAGCTGAATTACGACTGTGTTACGGAGCTGCCATACTTGGAAGCAGTTATAGATGAAGCTCTACGTTTCTACCCAGTCCTTGGAATGATCCCGCGAGAGCTGATGGAAGACTACACAATGCCTGATGGAACAAAGTTAGAAAAAGGTCTGCGTGTGCACTTGCCTGTGTTCTACTTGCACCATAATCCAGAATATTATCCAGAACCTGAGGTGTTCCGTCCAGAAAGATTCCTGGGAGAGGAGAAAAGGAATATCGTTCCCTACACCTACATGCCGTTTGGAGAAGGACCTCGTCTTTGTATCGGTAAGTAATACTATTTGTTTTTGTGTAATTATTGCGAAAGAACATATGTGTTAAGAAAAATAAACTCAGTTTTAAATTGCATTGGGTTGAGTATTGAACGTATTCAAGGAGAAATTTGTTGTTCAAAATTAATATTTTACAGATAAGTTATAGAATTTTTGTATATTGTGATACCATATCATCTGATAAAAGTGCAAACTTGAACTATCTGGCTGAATTTATATCAGAACAAATAAAAAATTAAAAATAACACCTGGTACAATTTGGCATTTTCTGTCTCAAAATCAACATATTGAAATAATCCCGATATAAAACATTGGGTGTTAATACACAATTGTATTTAATTTGTAATCATTAGTTTCTATAGCAGCACGGATTCATCAAAGACGTCTTTCATTCAACTGTCAAGCTGAATTATAGATTTATAGGTACAATTGCGTTCAATTTGCAAAGAAGTTCCAATGCTCTCGTTGTATTTACTGCTATAAACAATTTTTTTTTATTTATTTTAAGCCTCCGCTAGTGTCGGTCAATATTGTCCGAGACGGCATCCAATGTGTTAAACTTATTATCTTATTAAAAAATCGTCGTTGCGATAAAAAATAGATACAGCAAATTGTGTAACAAAAAATGTCGAACAACATGACGTTGTCCAAACCAAAAGATTAGGCGATATATCACATAATATGTACAGTGAAGACAGCCATACGCTAACAGTGCAGTTCGACACACCCACACGCTCAGTCCACGCACGCGGTAGTGGCACAACGCGATGTTTTTATATTTAACAATAATATTACTAGTACTCTTGTACTATGTTATCGCGCGTAAATATAGTTACTGGGAAAATAAAAACGTACCACACATCAAACCAACTTTTTTATTGGGTAACTACGGAGACTTGATATTACAAAAAGATGCATTTGGACAGGTGCTCCAAAATATTTGCAACAAATTTCCGAATGCGAAATTTGTTGGAGCATATTTCGGTACAGAGCCCGCACTAATCCCTAAGGATCCAGAAATTATCAAACTAATTGTGACTAAGGACTTCAACTACTTCAGTGGCCGAGATTTATCAGAACACAATGACAAAGAGCCCATTGCTGTCAATGTGTTTGCCACTTACGGCGACACGTGGAGAGTACTGCGTCAGAATCTAACGCCTCTGTTCTCTTCAGCTAAAATGAAGAATATGTTCCATCTCATCGAAAAGTGTTCACACACACTCGAAGCAGTATTAGATCGAGAAACTAAAACATCAAATGTAATCGAAGCCAAGTCGTTAAATTCAAGATTCACCATGGAATGCATTGGAGCTTGTGCCTTTGGTGTAGATACGAAGACTTTAACAGAAGAAAAAGATGTGAATCCGTTTAGAAAAATTGCGTCTTTTGCAGAACCACCAGCAATAGCTTGCTTACTTCGAGTAATCCATGATGTCTGGCCATCAATATTTTATGGACTGAGGTTAAATATAGGAGCAAAGATTGTTGGCTTCTTTCGCAATCTGGTTACTACTGTTATGACTCAGCGGGGATATAAATCTTCTGGACGCAATGATTTCATTGACTTGGTTATGGGTTGGAAAGAAAACCACCATATTATAGGGGATAGTATAAAAAACCCTAAAACTGGTGAAGTTAAGAAACTAACGTTGGAGGTTAATGATGATTTGTTAGTGGCTCAATGTTTTGTTTTCTTCGCTGCTGGATTTGGGACATCAGCCACTACATTAAGTTATACACTTTTTGAACTAGCCAAGAATAAACATATTCAAGAAAAAGTGTTGCAAGAAGTTGATGCATATTTAGCACGTAATAAAAATAAACTGAAATACGAGTGTATCATGGAAATGCCGTACTTGGAGGCTGTTATTGATGAAACTCTTCGTATTCATCCGATTCTTGGCGTAATACCACGGCAGCTGATGGAAGACTACACTCTGCCTGGAGGCGTGAAGTTAGAGAAAGGTCTTCGTATACATATTCCAACGTACTACCTGCACCATAATCCTGATTACTTCCCCGAACCTGAGGTGTTTCGTCCTGAAAGATTTCTTGATGACCAGAAACAAAACATTATTCCTTACACATATATGCCGTTTGGAGAGGGACCAAGAACTTGTATTGGTGAGTACTCATTGTTGAACTGGTCAACTTTCTTTGATATACGCATTTTGTTATATACGTATTTAATATTATCGAAACATTCATCCACCTATTATCAGTTACAAGTTTTATTTAACATACTATTCTTTGTTCTGTTAAATGTAAATAAATAATAAATACTCTCAAACTTGATATATTTTATGCAAGTCACTTATAATTGTAACATTAAACATTGATAATAGTCTTCGACACTTGGATAACAGCTGTTCCGTGATAACAGCTAAAGGAGTCACTCCAATTTGAAGTGCGTCACATAACTAGTTTACATCGATTCACCGGAGCGACGTACTCAAATATAATAACAAACAGCGCTAGCCAGTCAGTCAACTGAGACCGTCTAGGGAAACAACACGATGTTTCTGTATTTATTCGTAACACTATTGATTCTTTTTTACTATGTAATCACGCGTAAATATGATTACTGGAAAGTCAGAAATGTGGCTCACTCCAAGCCCACATTCTTACTGGGAAATTATGGTGACATGATTCTTCAGAAGAAATCATTCGGAGAAAATATTCAAGATTGTTGTAATAAATTTCCGGATGCAAAATACATTGGAGTATTCTTTGGCACGGAACCCGTACTTATACCCAAGGATCCAGAAATAATTAAATTGATTGTGACCAAAGATTTTTATTACTTTAATGGACGGGAATTGTCTAAATATAACCACTTGGAGCCTGCTGCACTAAATGTCTTCGCGACGTATGGTGACAACTGGAGAGTACTCCGTCAGAACATGACTCCACTGTTCTCATCAGCAAAGATGAAGAACATGTTCCACCTCATTGAAAAATGCTCATATGTTTTCGAAGAAATGTTGGATCGTGAAATTAAAATTTCAAATGAGTTAGAAGTTAGAAGTATGACGTCGAGATATACAATGGAATGTATTGGAGCCTGCGCGTTTGGTGTCGACACAAATACTATGGCAGAAGGAGTAGAAGAAAATCCATTTAAAAAAATTGCAGCATTTGTTGAGCCCCCGGCATATGTAGTTTATGTTAGAATTATTCGTTCGATATGGCCGTCGATATTTTATTTATTTGGAGGGCGACTATTGAAAAAGCAATTGGAGTTCTTTAAGAACCTAATTACTTCTGTGATGTCAAAACGTGAATATAAAGCGTCTGGAAGGCATGATTTCGTAGATCTCGTAATGAGTTGGAAACAAAGCCATCAAATAGTGGGCGATAGTATCAAGAATATGAAAACTGGTGAACATAAGAAAGTGACATTAGAAGCAAACGATGACTTATTAGTTGCTCAATGTTTTGTTTTCTTTGCGGCTGGGTTTGAGACGTCATCAACCACTTTGAGCTATACTCTGTATGAACTGGCAAAGCATGAAGAAATACAGACAAAAGTATTGGACGAAGTCGATGCATATCTAGCTCGTCACAACAACAAACTGAATTACGACTGTGTTACGGAGTTGCCATACTTGGAAGCAGTTATAGATGAAGCTCTACGTTTCTACCCAGTCCTTGGAATGATCCCGCGAGAGCTGATGGAGGACTACACAATGCCTGATGGAACAAAGTTAACTAAAGGTTTACGTGTACATTTACCTGTGTTCTACTTGCACCATAATCCGGAGAATTACCCAGAACCTGAAGTGTTCCGTCCTGAAAGATTTCTGGGGGAGGAGAAGCGTAATATAAATCCGTACGTGTACCTGCCGTTTGGAGAAGGACCCAGGACTTGCATTGGTGAGTTAAAATATAAAATTAAGAAGTCATTTATAAGATGAGGCTAATCAAACAAATACTGACAAAATAGTGTGCGAGAAACTAGGCATCATAGAAGTATGACGAATAACCAGTTTTGAGATGTATTGTTTTTGTACCGTAGAACCGGATTTGTTTGCATGGCGACGGTATTTTTGTAATCAACGATCAGTGCGCATAGTAACATAATATGTGTGCCCTTATTAGTGCTAATGATAGTGTTATTTTTACTTAATCCAAACAATGACAATGAAAATGAATTATCTTGTAGCCTTTCGTGCCTACGTAATTTTAATAACAACGATATCGTGTTGGCCCCCCTCCACAAAAGAGATACGATTACGCTAGATAACGCACTTACAATATTTAACCAAAACAGTTTGCCTAGCAACTAAATTCTAGCCATTGTTTGTAGAATAATCTCAAAGTCCATGTGGGTAAAAAAGTATGTGTGAGTAATTTTCATAATTATAGTTGTATGGGGAATCACTGTTACTATTTATAGTACAAACACATTTGCACTTGCTAACACAAACGTTGTTATCGTGATAATGTGTCATCGCCAGTAATTTTAGTCGGGCAAAATACAAAAAGCGTACGTACAAAAATGTACGTATATATAGAGATAGAGTGAACAGTCAATACGCTGTGCTGTGTGTGCGAGCATTAAGGACGATTAGTCAACGCGAGTCGCGCTGTGAATCAATATGATTTTTCTGTACCTCATACTAGCGTTCATACTTCTCTTTTACTATGTCATTTCGCGTAAATATAATTACTGGAAAATTAGAAACGTACCATATAAGGAGCCAACATTTTTATTGGGAAATTTTACGGATATGTTTCTCGACAAGAAGTTTAACGGAGAAATAATGGACGACATTTGCAAGCAGTTTCCAGACGACAAGTACGTTGGAGCTTTCAACGGTATTGAACCTGTCCTAATTCCTAAAGATCCAGAAATAATCAAGTTGATCATGACCAAGGACTTTTATTACTTTCATGGAAGAGCATTATCAAAATACAATGACAAGGAACCGGGTGGCTTGAACCTCTTCGGTACATTTGGTGATAATTGGAGAGTTATCCGGCAAAATATGACTCCACTGTTCACATCAGCCAAAATGAGAAACATGTTCCATCTTATAGAGAAATGTTCCCACGAATACGAAGCTATGATAGATCGAGAAATTAAGATTTCCAAGGAGCACGATGTGATGCCGATGACTACAAGGTTCACTATGGACTGTATTGGAGCCTGCGCTTTTGGTATAGATACTAAAACAATGACAGAAGGAGAGGACGATAATCCATTCAGAAGGATAATTCGTTCTTCAAAGCCTAGGAAAAGTATGATATATCAGGGTATGTTGCGATCTTTGTATCCTGAAATCTATTATGCTCTTGGTTTTAAGATGCCTAGCACTCAATTGGATTTTCTGCATAAATTGGTCACTTCTGTGATGAACCAACGGGATAACAAACCTTCTGAGAGGAACGATTTTGTAGATCTCATTATGAGTTGGAAACAAAAGCATCAAATAGTGGGTGATAGCATCAGGAATATGAAAACTGGTGAACATGAAAAAGTGGTATTGGAAGCGAGCGATGATTTACTGATAGCTCAGTGCTACGTTTTCTTTGCTGCTGGTTTTAAAACATCAACTACTGCTCTAAGTTACACTTTATATGAAATCGCAAAACATGAAGATGTTCAGAACAAAGTATTTAATGAAATAGATTCATATTTAGCTCGTCATAATAACAAGATAAATTACGATTGTGTTTCGGAGTTGCCATACTTGGACGCTGTCATAGATGAGACATTCCGGGTCTACCCAGTTCTCAGTGTAATCCCGAGGGAGCTGATGGAGGACTACACAATGCCCGATGGAACGAAGTTGGATAAAGGTGTAACTGTACAATTGCCTGTATACCATCTTCACCATAACCCAAAATTCTACCCAGAACCTGAAATATTTCGTCCAGAACGATTTATGGGTGAAGAGAAAAAGAAAATCAATCCGTATGTATATTTACCGTTTGGAGAAGGACCAAGAGTATGTATAGGTACGTTCTATTTTTACAAAGATAATGTAAAACTCGAAGACTTTAAACGTATTAATTGATTTATTCCTTTAAAGAAAATAACGTGATGTACTTTGCACATCTTTGTGTTAAGTTATTCGTTTTCCTTATTCAAAACACGGTGTAGGCTTGTTTATTTAGCCATCACAGTGAAACGAGTTGTCAAGGTCAAATCAACGCGGTCAGTCACCGTGACCAAGTGGCGTTATTATTTATAGGTGGACTTTTGAATAGAATACCTTTTTGAAATAGATGTTATAGATCATTCGTTTGACCTGTTCCAACATGTTTGTGGTGGAACAGTATAGATTCTTTACTTTTTGGTTAACAACATAAAACTCAATCATCGACTGGGTTGTTTACGAATTCAAAAAGTTTCTTTTGCGCAGCAAAATTTGTGTGATGAGTTACCTTTACTGATTTTTATCATATTGATTGTCTTAGGCACGAGTTATCTTGTTACTAACGAACATTTTATTGTTATTTAAAGTGAATATTGAACATTAATATAAAATGTAGATAATGATACTGCGAAGATAGTACTATAAATATATTGTGTTGTCAATAGATAAGATACTATGAGCTCAAGTGTAGAAAAGACACTTGACAAATGATATGGATAGGTGTGGTTTTAATAACTTATAATTTGTTTGCTGATAGTGTGTAATGAAAATTGTGAACATAGAATTTTTGACTTATACTAACAAGTAATTGTTGAAGTTATTATTATTTCTACGTTGTTAACTAGTAATTCTTAATGTTATATATATTGAGCTTCTCTTCTCTCATCTTTGCTATCAATTTAAGGTGAAACACTTTTCAGTACTTATACATGTCTTCCATTGATTAACAAAATTTGTTTCCCTATTTTTTTTAACTTTGTGTACATTTAGGTGATTTGATACATCTCCCAATTTACCGACATTATCCATTACTAGTTTGATTTGCCCAAATAATTCATATTTCCTTTTTGTTCTCAGGTATGAGGTTCGCAAAGATGCAAATGTTGGCTGGTCTGATCACGATGTTGAAGAAGTATCGCCTGGAGTTAGCTGATGGTATGCCGACGAAGCTGAAGTTCAAGGCCCAGTCCTTTATCACGCACCCAGTGGGAGGAATCAAGATCAAGTTTATTGAGAGAGAGGGATGGGAGAGTAGGGTGTTTGCTAAGAGTAGCTAAATTCATTGACAGTTGGCATCCCATCATGGATTTGTTCAGGCGTGTTTATGGAAATTTTAGTACTATTTTATTATTGCCAGTTTAGTTATCTGGAGAATTTGATACACATGAACAAAGCTATGATTATTAAAACGACAGAGCTAGAACTAAGGTCTTTAAATCAAAATCGGAATGGTTTAAGCATAATGTAATGTTGAATTATTTTTTAGTAAATTTTCTTGTGTCAGGCACTAGAGGTATAATTGTTTTTAAATGGAACTGAGATTTATCAGCTTAATTATTTTAATTGTATGTGACTGTTTTTATTATTTGAATTTTTACCTTAACATTGGTATGTATTAGTTCCCAGCTAGCTGTAATTGAGGTAAATGACTAAAATTTTATTTTAATTGGTACCTATTGCAGATGAAAAGGTTATAATAGTGACAATGTTTATGTAATGCTGTAATTTTATTTTGTGAGACATAGACAAATGTAGTTGTAGTTTTATATGATTGACCTATCAGCATACAGCAAGACAGCTTTAGTGCTTGTATTAATTATTATAACAATTATACTTTAATACACAAAACTTTGAGGGTTTCCTTTATCATCTGTCCTTAAAATAATGTGTGTGTCTTTGCATTGTTTTTACATATACGTACAGTATTGGAATTGGAATATGTATCAGAGACATTTTTTTTTTTTTGGAGTTTCTTGCTCGTTCTTCTCCATTCGAATCTTCATTTTGGAATGAGCACCTAGCTTCACCTAGCTTCACTGACGAACTGACTGACAGACTATTATTTATTTTGTATTTGTTGACGTTACTAACGTACCAAATTATGGTTTAAATGAAATATAAAAAAAAATGTGTTAAGAAACCAGTATTGTACAATATACTTGAAGAAAACTTTTCCAACGTTCATATATCTATTATTATACAAATATTTTAGTATAATATTGTTGTTATATCCATACAAATATTAGAATCCCCGTAGAATATGGAAGTAAGGCAAAATCTTGGATAAAATGTGGCCTAGATCCATAAAAAGAAATACATTTTGTATTAGAATAATTTCTTTTAGATAATGCTGGAGCCAAGATCCTCAAGGGAGATGAATGAAACGAAACAACTGAATATCGAGAGAGACATCGATATCACTCTTATTATTTACGGAGTATTTTACTTGGATGTTTTTTGTTATTGAGCAGCATTAGCATAATGATATCCGCTCAGACGGTTCTACTGTTGAGAGACACACGAGATTAGGTACTAAGTGGGTTTGTTTCAAGCAGATTTGGTTTGTGTTTTCAAATTATTTAATATTTACAAATTGCATTATGTTAACTACATGACAGGCGTCATATATCTGTAGAACAGAGTGGTTGCAATTCGTGGCAGTAGTTATAAGTGTAACAGGACAATTTTCAAGGTACCTCAGAATCAAGGAAAATTCTCAATACATATAAGACTACATAGCTTCTGCCCGCGACTTCGTTCCCGCAATTCCGTTTTTCCCGTACCCGTTCGTGATTTATAGTAAAAGTAAAAAATATTGAATAAAAAGTAGATATCCTATGTCCGTCTCCATAACATCACTATCGCAACATAGTATAAAACAAAGTCGCTATCTGCCGTCTGTCTGTCCCTATGTATGTTAAGATCTTTAAAACTACGCAACGGATTTTGCGTTTTTTTTAATAGATAGAGTGATTCTTAAGGAAGGTTTATATGTATAATATATGTATATTGCACCCGTGCAGAGCCGGGGCGGGTCGCTAGTACAACATATTATAATATGTATAAAACAAACGAATAGTGTTGTGTATTAAATCTATGCATCTCTGATCTTTGCTTCAGGTAGGTATAATATCACGTACATAATTCTAATCCTTCGCAGTAACATCAAACATTAGTTCTATAAACAGAAACATGAAAAAAAACAAATGACAAACAAAAAGTAAAAACTAAAAAGGAAAAAAAAAACTATTAGTGGTCATACGTACTTATAGCTTACACACCCACTGATAGGTTAGAAGTTGGTGCCACAAGTTTTAAACCTAATTATTATATATTCATTAAAACCTTAATAGATACCTAACATTATTGAGCTGTTTACAATTTTATTATGGATTATACCAGCTGTGACTTTTGTCTACTTTATATTTTATTGTGGGTTTGTGGCACCGACTTCTAACCTATCAGTGGGTGTGTAAGCTATAAGTACGTATGACCACTAATAGTTTTTTTTTTCCTTTTTAGTTTTTACTTTTTGTTTGTCATTTGTTTTTGAAGTCGGTTTTTTTAAACGCAGTTTTTTAATTTTATTTTATACTTTTTAGTTTAGTACTTTGATATATTATATTATACAAAACCCACATGGATGCAAAGTTTTCATCAATACAAATTATGCAAGTTCAATTACCGGGTGGGTACTCTCAACCATTGAGGAGTCCCTTAGCTATCATACTACTTCGTCATTGGACCTTTAATGACCATCACCCCCACCCATCTAGGTGTAAAGTCCTCATCAATACAAATTAATCAAACCTAAACACATGAAGTCGGTTACAAATAGCTACTGTTAACCGTTAAAGAGTTCCCTCAACTATCGTACTACTTCATCATCAGACCCTTATTGACAATTACACCCCACTCAGGTGTAAAGTCCTCATCAATACAAATTAATCAAACCCAACCACAAAGTAGCTACTGTTAACCGTTGAGGAGTTCCCTCAACTATCGTACTACTTCATCATCAGACCCTTATTGACAATTACACCCCACTCAGGTGTAAAGTCCTCATCAATACAAATTAATCAAACCCAAACACAAGGTAGCTACTGTTAACCGTTGAGGAGTTCCCTCAACTATCGTACTACTTCATCATCAGACCCTTATTGACAATTACACCCCACTCAGGTGTAAAGTCCTCATCAATACAAATTAATCAAACCCAAACTCAAGGTAGCTACTGTTAACCGTTAATGAGTTCCCTCAACTATCGTACTACTTCATCATCAGACCCTTATTGACAATTACACCCCACTCAGGTGTAAAGTCCTCATCAATACAAATTAATCAAACCCAAACACAAGGTAGCTACTGTTAACCGTTGAGGAGTTCCCTCAACTGGCCCTCGGCTCCATCATCAGATCGGCTCCAGACCTTTATCAGATTGTAGTGGTTTTAATACTTAATGAAAAAATTAACAAATGCCCTAGTCACCCCTATAATTTTTAAAAGTTCCCCTCGGTTTCCCTGGTCTTCCATCATCAGATCCTGATTTCCTTATCATGGGACCATTCTGGAACTATCTCCTTTCTAACAAAAAAAGAATTTTCAAAATCGGTTTATAAACAAGGGAGATATCGGCGAACAAACATAAAAAAAAAAAAGCATATATACGGTCGAATTGAGAACCTCCTCCTTTTTTTGAAGTCGGTTAATAACTCTATTACTATTTATGAGCGCAATGATAAATAGAGCCGGTGGCTTTCTTGGGGGTCAGCAGGAGCGTTGGTAATTAATTATACGTAGCACTCGACCTTGAAGGGGCTAGGGAACAAGCGATTTGATGAGGTTCTTAGGGAATAACGCCTGTAAAAGTATTTTTTTCAGAACTTTTAGGCAGTAGTTAGGTAGGTGATTGTCAAATGACTATCTTCTACCTTTGAAATCAAGACACTTTTCGGATGAACTCAGATTAAGTACATAACATAACATAACATCACGCCTTTTATCCCCGAAGGGGTCGGCAGAGGTGTACATTATGCCACTGTACAATGTAACACCCACTTTTCACTATTTAAGTTATGAGTCCCATGTAATACGGAGTGAGCCTATTTTTTATTTATTCATTTACACTTTTTGTATATATACAATGGCGGACTTAATGCCTAGTGGCATTCTCTAACAGTCAACCTTAGGGTGATGCAGAGAGACACAATAGTAGGTGTAAAAGTTTAACACTTATTAGAATGACACAATAATTTAACATTACATATGAATCATATGTAATGTTAATATTAATGTTAATCATATGATATCATTAACATTAAAATTAACATCATATATAATTATACATATCATACAATATATACTAATTAAATATAAAATATATACGTAATGCAAAACGAACAGTAGACAAATAAGTATGGGACATATACCTCTATATACCTAAATATACGAAGGAAAATACATAACATAATATAACATATATACATACATAATTATACACATATAGGTATGTATATACATAAATACGAACAAGACCTATTGCCACATACCGGGCACAATTCCAGACTCCGTGCTATTACTGTGAATTTTGGAAAAACCTAGTAATACTTTGCCCGACCTGGGAATCGAACCCGAGACCCCTTGCCCGGTCGCATTTGCGACCACTCGGCCATTGAGGCAGTCAGTGTCAAATTAAGTATATAAGTTTTATTGACTTCTGTATATAGTGCAGTCGTATGATGGTATGAGACAGTGCTTTATAAGACCACAGTTACAACAAATACCTGAGTATATAGTGAATATAATGCGTCCCGTCGACTTTGCCGCTGATACATTGTAGGCGCTGCATAAATGAAATCGAAAGCGTAGCCTTCGAACAGGCGCGCGCGCTTCAAAGAGGCATCAGACCACCAAGGATGGGCCCCAACAGGGTTGATGCCGATTCGGAGTCGCGGAGAACCTAACGGGTTACCGAGGCACTACGTGCAGGAGCACGTCGAGCCTTCCGAAGGAACGGGGTGGTTTTTAGTCAGTAAGAGTCTGACACTCCCTCCCGCCTCTCCCAGGCGGGAGTAGTCATTCGATGATTATCCCCCCTTAAAAAAGCCAGGAGATTTTATATTATAACCCTGATATAATTTTGAAATGTTCTCAGTAATAGGGTAGACGACTAATTTTTATTTTAATGTCCGTCTGGTAGATTATTTAAAAACATTAGACACGTATTTTTTCTTTTCTCACAGAAACGAATAGTTTCGAAGATATATTGATTTGAAATGTCGCGTGACGTCACTTCTCAGTACATTTTATACTAAGAAATGACGTTTTAGCCCCCACTCCTAAACTTTGATTCGTTTTATCTAAGTATTGTTTTATTATACGACAAAATAAAAAAATACGTGTCTAATATTTTTTCATTAGGTACCTAACTTACGGACTAATTATATTTTTAATTTTCATACCCTGTCATCATCCCCATTATGATAGGATGGTGTCTGCTTTCATGCTCGGTGTGTGACTAGAGACCAATTACCTATTAGTCATAAAGAACTTAATTAATTTTATTATAACTACAAAGAGAGTGTGTGTAACTCGACCGGAGTAATACCACGGTCTCTCAGAAAACCGACGTGAAGCAACACTTGCATTGTGTTTCGTCGGGTGAGTGAGGTTACTGGAGGCCCAATTACCTCCCTACCCAAATCTCTCTAATCCCCGAATCCTCGACAATCCTAAAATTCCTAATCCCTAAAAGGTCGGTAACGAATTTGTAACACCTCTGGTGTTTCAGGTGTCCATAGGCGGTGCCGATTGCTTACCATCAGGTGATCCGTCTGCTCGTTTACCGGTTTATTCCATAAAAAGTAAATCACAAAAACCCTCAGTTTCCCTGGCCCCATCGAAGATAGTTCACGTAACACATTCCCTACTTAATTCCCGCTAGATTGAATGGCGCGGGATTTGAAGCGTGAGCCGCCTGCCAACGATGCCCACCTGACAACATTCCATTCTTCTCAATTTATCCACAAAGTACCACACAAGGTTACTTAGTGGGAGTCTTTCCTGGGACGTGGTTTTGTGTGTGAGATATTTTATTATACGTCTGCCTCGTTGGCCGAGTGGTCGCAATTGTGACTGCTGGGCAAGGGGTATCGGGTTCGATTCCCTTTGCCCGACCCGAGCCCGAGCTTTGGAGTAGCTCGGAGTCTGGAATTGTGTCCAATATATGGCAATAGGCTCACCCCCAATTAAATGGGACTCATAACATAAATAGTAAAAAGTGTGTGTTACTTTGTACCTACAGTGGCATTAAGTGCTGTAATGTGCAGCTCTGCCTACCCCTCCGGGGATAAAAGGCGTGATGTTATGTTAAGTTATATTTTATTATCAGTCTACTATGGTGTATGTGAGTAGGTATGTCTTTTTTATATAAAAAAACTTGCCCCACACTAGGATTTTCTCCTGTGTCGTGGGTGCGTTTACAAACATACAAGTTCACATGCACATGACACCCAGACCCGGAACAACAATTTGTGGATCACACAAAGGGTTGCTCCGTGCGGGAAACGAACCTGCTACACATTGCACGGTAGCCGGTTACCCAGCCATCGCACCAACCGTGCAGTCAAAGAATCATTTAGTTTTTTTTTAATTCAATCTATATGGTAGGTACTATTGATAATATTCGGTTTTGTATTATAAGGAATAGTTATGTGTCTAAAATTGTTTGATGTAAGTAAGACTGAAAGTAAAACGAATTTATTCATAAAATTAAAACTAACTATTACTAAATTAATAATAAAATATATACAACTTAAATAAGACTTGATTTCGATTACATAGGAGTTATAAATACCGGTAAGTATGTTTATGAAGCGCCTTGTCATCTATCAATAAGCACGTCTGCTTACCCATTTTTATAGTAAAATATGGTCCAGCTGACAAGGGAGTTTGTCTTAACCTAGGCTTAATGTTGCAAGTGGTAAGAACTAACTAGTCTGTATTCAACACAACTAGATGGCAGCACCTGTACACATTTACAATGTGTTATCATCACAAATATAATATGATTCACAAATCAAATCAAATTATAAGAATGGTAGAAATACAAAAACAATAATTAAGTAGAAATGCATAGCTCTCTCTTAGAATAACCAATTTTTATTTACTCACAAAAACCAAAACCAACACGAGCCTTTGATGAAGATTTTAATCTAAAGTTAGTGATTAACTAATTTCAACTTAAACTTGTATCTAATTCTAAAAACTCGGAATTTTTCATTAAACAATCATTCAATAGCAATCCTCACTGAACTATTTTAAAAACCCTTTCACAAACCAATAGAACCCCGAGGAAAATCCACTTACATTTTAGTAGCAACTTTTTGAAAACATACTCGTACTAAAGCACTTGCATCGATTCTAACTTGCCAGTGGATTGGACTTCTGAAATCGTGTATATTTTTATTCGAAAACTTGTCGACAAGAAAATTGTCCAAGTGTAGGAAATAGACGAGGAAGCGACTGTTTTTCTAGTATTCTAAGTCTAGAGATGATTGAATATTGCAGGCAAATTAACTACATTTATTTTCTTCAGTGACAAGATTAATTATTATGTTCTCTGTTTATGCTTTTATGCGACGCGGCGACTGTCGTGCTGCTACCAGGAATAGCAGCGCGGCAGTCGCTGCGTCGCAGGTCGCGGAACGCTGCTCATGAATATGAGCCTCTAGCATGGCTTGAAACTAGTCGAGTTCCTCGTCAAACAGTTACGTGAGTAAACCGAAAATAATAATAAATTAGTATGTCTCACGAAAGTAAGTGACAAGATTGAAAGAAAGAGAAAGAAAGAAAAAACATTTATTCGACAGTAGGAACGCTCACAGATACAAATAAATACAAAATTTAAAAAAAAAGGACAAAAAAATACATATATTTAACAAGATATAGAAAAAAAAAACAAAGAAACGACAGAATATAACAACACAGTGACAATACAATAATAACACAGTAATTAAACATTAAACTGTCAAACACCAAGCGGTCACCGGTGACCGCGACCTATTGTTCTTTAATTGTGTCTATAAAACCGGTACTCGACGAGTTAATAAAAACAAGATATAAATAAATAACATTTAACGGCGCGTGCCCTTGCCAAAAGGGCCTCCATCTCAGCATTAAGTTGAACAAGTTCTTACTGCTGTATGAGTTTTTAAGTTATTTAAACTTCTAAAAATAAACTACTCACAAAACTATTTAGACAAAAATAAAGCATTGTTCAGTCTCAAATACTCGGTAACTCCACAAATTGCTGAAGCAAAGGAAGATTAAATTTCTTAGCAAGTTCCACAAAGAAATTGTTAGGCGGCCGGCATACTTAAACTTGCCCACTGTATTATTACAAACAATATATTTTTGTTCTCCATGTGCCTCTGTTATGATTATTGCTATCGTAAAATAAATCCGTACGTTCCCCGTAACGGCTCACGGAAAAATTGCCGGAATGCCGGATGTTTACTGAATACTAGCTCATCGGGCCGGTTCGTGTACGACGTCCGAGCCTTCTACAGTTTTATGTGCTGTGTGTATCTTGATTACCAACGAAAACTGAGCGAAAACATCGTATTGCAAAGGAAAACTTTTGTGGTTGACATCAAAATAGATTACAAAGTATTGTTCTACAGACATGCTTCTACATTTGTACAAAATACAAAATTAAATACGACAATGATAAACAACCGCTATTTATAAATTCCGATCTAAAAATAGAAACAAAACAGATATCTACATATTGTTAAACGAGTAATAGAAACCACTCAACGGCGTCCTAAACGGAAAATCCTTCCGAAAATACTCGTCTATTGAGAAAAATAAGTGCGTCCCCAACAAATGTGTCTACTACAATAAAACTTCTGAATCCTTCCGGTGGTAAAGAATTAGCGGAGTGAAAGGGAAGGTGGCTATTGTGTTGGACCGAGCACCGAGCTCCGAGCAATGTAACCGAGGCTGGCTCATGACATGTGGTGAAATGCGAATGTGAGCTATTAGTATCAGATGATTGCTTTCCATGAAATGTATTATTATATCCTATTCTTATTAACGATAAACCTCGTATTGTTCTCTAAATTATTTTTCAGTTTTGTTACCTATGTATGCTTTTTCTTGTGTTTTGTAGCTTAAGTTATAATTTAAGGCACTCAGAAAACAATGATTTTGAAGGTCTAGAATCTAATTTCGGAAATAAAAGATGCAATATAGCATACCATATTGCATCTTTTATGGAATCAAAGGATATACCATAGTATATCCTTTGTTTGAAAATGTTATGAGTTATAACCTTTTTTTCTGTTTGTTTCTAAAAGTCATAACAATAATAAATAACAATATTATTATTACCATTAAAGTTAGTTAAACTCCATTTCATTCAAAGCAAAAAATCAGCCATTCGAAAACCTTTTCCATAAAACTTTTGTTTAACATAAATCTTCCCTATTTTCTCATATTATAGAATCTTCTGATTAAAACTTGAAAAGGTTAAGCAAATCCAGGGTCATCTATTACTCGAAAAGTCCACAAGACACACAGATTCTTAGAGCAACTTAGTCCAGTGTAGCAACATAAAGTTGCCGGCCCTCCGAGCCCTTCCGAAGGACATCTATTTCCATTAAAACTTAGATTAGCTGAGCCCTCTGACCTTTGCAAATACGTTAGACACATTTATTTTTAGATATAACAGAATAAAATAAGGAAAATTCTTTTATTATGTTTGACCGATTGGTATTGAAATAACTAAGTGTGGGAGAGCCATGCTTCGGCACGAATGGGCCGGCTCGACCGGAGTGATACCATGGTCTCACAGAAAATCGACATGAAACAACGCCTGCTTTGTATTTTATCGTAACATAACATAATATCACGCCTTTTTATCCCCGAAGGGGTAGGCAGAGGTGCACATTATGCCACTGTACAATGTAACACCCACTTTTCACTATCTATTATGTTATGAGTCCCATGTAATAGGGGGTGAGCCTATTGCCATATACCGGGCACAATTCCAGACTCCGTGCTACTCCTGAGATTGTTTTTTTAAAACCCTAGTAATACTTTGCTCGACCCGGGAATCGAACCCGAGATCCCTTGCCCGGCAGTCGCACTTGCGACCACTCGGCCAACGAGGCAGTTAATCAATTTTATCGTGTGAGTGAGTTATCCCTCACCTATTACCTCCCCTCTCCCTATTCTCCCCGATCCCCGAATCCTCAAAAATCCTCAAATTCCCAACTTCCAAAAGGCCGGCAACGCATTTGTAACACCGCTGGTGTAGCGGATGTCCATGGGTGTCGCCGATTGCTTACCATCAGGGTGCTTACTCTTGAAACCAATCTCAATGTCAATGCAATTTCAACCCAATAAAATCTCAATAATTATTCAATGTCAAAACTATACAACCACAATCGTAGCTGTTAATATAGCATTCAGACTACGGAATATAAAGCCAAACTCAATACCATTTAGTTCATTCAATATCCACGCAATACGGATGCAATGGACGCCATTGTTGCAACTCAAGAGTACGAAATTTCGCAATACCAATGTCGATCGATCGGAATTGAATTCAAGAGTAAGCCCACAGGTGGTCCATCTGCTCGTTAACCGGTTTATCCTATTTAAAAAAACTTGAAAAAGTTTCATGTTAAATATTAGAGTACTCGACTCTACGGATCAACAACCTAAAGTAGTCAAAAGTGGGAGTAATATGGCAATCCATAGAACCTAACGGGTTACCGGGGCTCCGGCTCAACGTGCAGGAGAAGGAATGGGGTGGTTTTTAGTCAGTAAGAGTCTCCCTCCGGCACTCCCTCCGGCGCCTCACCCAGGCGGGAGAAGTCATTCGATGATTTTCCCCCCCTTAAAAAAATACATTTATCTATAACTTGATGGAAAAATACACATTACATCACGTATAAGAGACGAGTATCACCCCCACACGCCCCACTTTCTACCATAAAAACAAAGTATGTGTCAGGAATGCCTGACATGGTCGGTGCCAATCACGCGGCGACTCCCAATTTAACTTTTAATGAATACGCGTTTGCTTCCCGGGCGAGGCCACCGCCACTGTTCGCTTTGTCCCTGATTTGAATTTAATTGTATATGTATAACGGTCATTTGTTTACTTTGATCCCGGGTGAAGAGGTTTTAATTATTGAGAATAGTAGGCGACATTGAACCCTCACGGGGTCGTGTGTGCTTTTCCTAAGCGGAGTTTTCATTACGCACGTGTTTATCAATGTTTATTGGTTGGTATTGGATTTATAATAAAAATGTGGAAGTTTGTTTGATATTTTTTCACGGCTAGACACTTTGGCAATGCGTAGAGATGTAGGTTCGTTGTGCATTTTCTATCGCTTATACCAGTACTGTAAGGAATTGTTTGATCTAATACCTGCCGCGCCATCGAACCTCACGACAGCATATGCATCCCCATCATATAGATGGTTGGCAGGCCATAACTGTGCGCTTCTCTCGTATCTTTCTGCCTTGCACAGCAAAACTGTGGAATGGTCTGTCGTCGGCGGTATTTTCGAACCGATACGACCTTCAAATCTCAAGAAAAGAGCGTATTCCTTTTTACGCCGGTGACTTCTCTGGTGTTGCGGGTGTCCGTGTCCGGCGCTGATCGCTTACCATCAGGTGATCAGTCTGCTTGTTTGCCTCCTATTCCATAAAATAAAGAAACCACTGAATGGATCTGTTTAAAAAGTGGTACAATAATGTTTATGCTCTTTCAGTCATAGTATTATACTCAGGACATCATATTCTGTAGCCCAATTCGTAAATCTTTGACTCTTAGATCAAGAGGTTATTAAAAAAGCAATTGAAAATGTTATGTTGCTTTGTCAGAACGCGTACATTATACATACTTATAACATTTCATATACTATTAAATAGTAAATGAAAGATAGTGGTCGTTTCAAGTAGGTATTATAAAGAGATATTGTCAGAATATGAAAGGCTGGAATGCATGATAGACAATTTTTAATAGAAGTTTTATGTCCATAACATTTCCATTCCCATTTTAAAATAAACCAAACCAACATTAGGAAGTAGCAAAATAGCGTAAACCACGGCCCTAGGTCGGCCATCAAAAAGATAAAAAAATAATTACTACCCGCTGTAAGCACGTACAATATTTAAGTGTACATATAAAGTTCCATGAGAAGTGTGGGGCCATAAAGTAGGCGTCCATAGTCCGGTCACGTGGCAGCGACCGCCTGTGTTTATAGGCGCCAGTAATGACTGGATAAAACCGGAATGGGCTGGTTTATTATGGCTGTTTGGGCTCCTAGGACGATGATTCAGAAGCACCATTTTTGGTGCAATAGAAAAACGTTCAATTAAAGTATTTTAAACCGTCTAGAAAGGTCCATTCATTTGTAAAGCGAAAATTTATAAGGTGAGAAGTTCATTGAAACTTAAATTCTATGAAAACGAGTTAAAAACTGATTCATCTATTTCGCAAGCAGTACCCTTACAGACGTCTTTCTTAATCATAGTTCCCAATGGATTGTTGATGTTTTTGATGCTGAGTCTTGACCATGGAGTATTGATACCTGGAGTAACTGTAACTCTTTAAAAAGCATAAAGGTAACATAGATAGGTAAGACTTAAAAAGGTTCCTGAATTTGACTGAATGGATTTTCTGGCTTTCTCTTTTATTATGGTGACTTAGTGTAGCGATATTTGCTCCAAGAGTATTAGAAGTATTTACGTAACGTATAAAGTTACGTTAAATATGAACGCACACGCCTCTTACATCGTTTTAGTGCTGATCAACCTATTGCAGTTTGTTGTTAAGTGTACTCCTTGAACGAGATATTATAGGGCTTTACGGAAATCTACTTAAAAGTATGGGTTGCTCTGATATTGGTCAGGGGAGGAAATGGTATAAAGTTCAATCTTAGCTAAGGGATAATTGATCGTTTGTGGCACATTGTGAGTGTAGAAATGTGTATTAAAATGGCTACTCCTTACACTGTTTTCCTATGTTGAACTTTTTACTGGGCGCCTACTCTTGAAACAAATCTCAATGTCAATGCAATTTCAATCCAATATTTTATTTTATTTTGTGTTTTGGTTGCTTTATGTTTATCGTTGTCTGATAGGTGACTTGTTCGTCCGCGAGTCACTTAAGAATACCAGCGCGAGGCCCTGTCTTGCACATGCTGAACTGGTCCCATTTCACCGCAGACTTGGGACATAACATAACATAACATACATAACATAACATAACATCACGCCTTTTTATCCCCGAAGGGGTAGGCAGAGGTGCACATTTCGGCACTTAATGCCACTGTGCCATGTAACACCCACTTTTCACTATTTATGTTATGAGTCCCATGTAATAGGGGGTGAGCCTATTGCCATATACCGGGCACATTTTTCCAGACTCCGTGCTACTACTGAGATTTTTAAAACCCAGTAATACTTTGCCCGACCCGGGAATCGAACCCGTGACCCCTTGCCCGGCAGTCGCACTTGCGACCACTCGGCCAATGAGGCAGTCCTTGGGACATTAGTAGATGTATATAAACTTATGTGTAAAATCTGTACGTGTCACCTGTTTTAGCGTGTGAAATAAAGTTTTTCTTCCTTTCTTTCTTTCTTTCAAATGTCAATAAATATTCATTGTCAAAACTATACGACCCCAATCGTAGTTGTTTAAATACCGTTTAGTTTATTAAATATCTACAGTTAGACGACGAAAAACTAAATGAACGTCACTAGTTTAATCTGTATTATCGACAGCACTAGCTGTCATGTTGACGATGTCATCTGTCAAATGGGACAGATTAGTCAAAGTTTCTCGCGCAAAGAGTGGTAACATGCGATTCTGGTGGGAATTTCGACGAGCATCACAATTTGTTCTAATAAAAATCCGTTTAGAATAAACTTTTCAGTATTCAAGTATTGAGTTTTATTTAAAACTACGCAATGCGTATGCAATGGGCGCTAGTATTGTAACGCAAGAGTATGAAATTTCACATTATCAATGTCGATCGATCGGAATTGGATTCAAGAGTAAACCCCCAGATGAGCCGCGGAAGACTTAACGGGTTGCCGGGGCTCCGGCTCGAAGTACAGGAGTAGGAACGGGGTGGTTTTTAGTCAATAAGAATCTGACACTCCCTCTCGCCTCACCCGGGTGGGAGAAGTCATTGGATGATTTTCCCCCCTCAAAAAAAAGAAAAACTCAGATCGGTCCCATTATTGTTTTAAGTACATTTTGGGTAACCTTACTAGTTATTAAGTATCTTCTTACATGTGAATTTTGCAATAAGTAACAAATAATCTTAATCTTATTTAAAATCTATACTAATATTATAAAGCTGAAGAGTTTGTTTTTTTGTTTGTTTGTTTGAACGCGCTTATCTCCGAAACTACTGGTCCGATTTGAAAAAATATTTCTGTGTTGGATGACCCATTTATCGAGGAAGGCTATAGACTATAAAATATCACGCTAAGATTAATAGGCGCCGAGCAGAGCGAGTGAAACCGCGCGGCAGTAGCTAGTGTAGTATAAATAGTAAAAATTAGGTAAATTCAGATTTCTAAAATTTTCTTCTAAATTCACTTCAAAATTCGTACCTAAATATAAAATATAGAGTCTAACAAGTTCTATAAGAGACGTACTGAATTTCAATACAAAATAGAACCTACTATATTTCAGTTGGCACTGCGTAATGCCTACATTACGCCGACGCAGTGTTGCCAACATACATATTTATGTAGAGCGACAGGAAAAAGCCATTGCTCACTTCCGTTTTCCTAATGATATTTGTTTTATTTTTATTTTTTCGTAAACAAATATAGACATAGTTACATGTTATTGCTTTTAAGATAACTATACTTGGATTGGAAAGGGTTGTTGATTATTTTTATGACTTAAGGGATTTTTAAGAATAAAGAAGAAAAATTTAGTTTAATCGCAACTTAGGCTGAAAAACTTATAGCCATCTCTTACTTACTAAATCCGAGGAAACACCTAAACTGATCCGTTACTTAAACAAATCTAATCTACAATGGAAACCTAAATGTCGTTAAAAGTCATCTATCTTAATTTTAAGAGAGGTTGATGAAAAAGGGCATTGGTTACTCTTTTTTGTAGACAACAGACTAAATACTACAATTTCTTATCAAATTATGTTATGTAATAGTAAAACTTATGGACACGGCATAATGTTGAAGCCTCAGTTCAATGACCTCACAGGTTAATGACTTTACAGCGGGTTTCAGGAAAGGTCACTGCATGAAATTAGATTTGGCAGCTGTTTTACCGATAACACTACCTATTTGGAATTATTTACATAATATTAAGTGTGGCTTAGTTTTATCGAAGCTGATCAAAAGGTTTTTGAAAGGTTTCGGTGTTTTGGTTTTAATTAACTTTATATTGTTGTGTTGTTTGTGTTTAATAGGAAATTAACTAAAATCGCGGGTTAGTCACGTGAATATACCGAGTGAGCTGCGCGACGTCGCCGCGACCGCGCATGCTGCTCATAAGGAAGAACCCCTCTGTGGTTCGAAACTAGTAGAGCTTCTCTCAGTATATTTACGTGAGTAACCCGCGATTTTAGTTAATTTACTATGTCTCACGATAGTTATTATAATAGGAAATTGTTTAGTTTATGATTTTGTCATAAATTGTAAAACTATCTATTCATAAATGATTCGTTGGCCCAGTGAACGCAAAAGCGACTGCTGCCCAATCACTTTGACTGGATTTTAGTGTTACATTGTTCTCGCACAATCCAAACAGCAAAACTATGTAACTAGTAAATTGTATTGTGAACCTGATTGAAAAAGAGTAACCTATGGAGTTTCTTGCTCGTTCTTCTCCATAGGAATCTACGCCTTGGAATGAGCAAATAGCTTCACTTTAAATTTTTGTTTTTGTTGACGTTCAAAAGTGCCATTCTGGCCTAATTGAAATAAATGATTTTGACTTTGACTTTGACTTTGACTTAGGGGTTCTGGGTTCGATTCCCGGGTTGAGCAAATTACTACTGGGATTAAAAAAAAACTCAGTAGTAGCACGGAGTGTGGCATTGTGCCCGGTACTTATATATATGGCAATAGGCTCACCCCCTATTACATGGGACTTATATATAGTGAAAAGTGGGTGTTACACGGTGTGACTGCCTCATTGGCCGAGTGGTCGCAAGTGCGACTGCCGGGCAAGGGGTCTCGGGTTCGATTCCCGGGTCGGGCAAAGTATTACTGGGTTTTTAAAAATCTCAGTAGTAGCACGGAGTCTGGAAAAATGTGCCCGGTATATGGCAATAGGCTCACCCCCTATTACATGGGACTCATAACATAAATAGTGAAAATTGGGTGTTACATTGTACAGTGGCATTAAGTGCCGAAATGTGCACCTCTGCCTACCCCTTCGGGGATAAAAAGGCGTGATGTTATGGGTGTTACATGGCACAGTGGCATTAAGTGTCGTAATGTTATGTAAAAGGCGTGATGTTATGAATTATGATGTTATAACAGGCGTGAATTTATGCAATATGTTTTAAAAATAACTAAGTTAATAATAAGTCAGGTAATCTCTATATTTCTCCTTTAAAATGTGCCTAATGTTCTTATCCTGAACAAAGCTTGGATTCAGAAGTAACGTTACCTATTTCCGAAGATATTAAAACATATTTTTTTGCTAAGAAAAAGGAAGTACTAAAAGATTAATATCTGGAGTCTACCGGAAATTGTGTCGTTACGTTTTCAATACAGATGTTGCCAACATTGTGAAAAAACAATTTAGTTTTTTTCTTCATGATCTAGGCTCTAAACATTTTGGAAGCTGAGACAAACGGATGACAGGAAATTGGTATTTTGTAGAGATATTGACTTGTGCTTCTTGTCTAGCCGAGGTTATGTTTTCGCAATGGCTTTTGTCGATTGTTCGAGGTTTTATTTGATGTCCCCTACACTTTGTATTGTTCTAGATTCTGAAAGCTAAATTTAGAATTTATCGAACTGAATATTTATTAATTGTCAACGTTTCATATGCTACCATTTTAACGGAATCAAGATGTATGATAATTTAGAGGACTCTATATAAAATATAAACTAGTTGTTTTTTTTTCAAAGTGATATTTCGATTACGTCAATTTAAAACCAACGTATTCTAAAAACTATTATAAATGAACTTCTAGAGACACTTACATAGTATTCTGAGTAAAGATCAAAAGACAAAATAACAAACTATTTGCAACATAAGCCCGTATAAAGCAACTGAATTATATCTACCAAGAGACGGTGAAGAATCTCGGACATCAATCACACCGAACACATACGTCATATGGCGGTCACCCACAATAACACGATTATGAGCTCCCATAAAAAATCACACGAAATAAAGTGTATTGAAAATTATTACAGGGGCCGTCTGGAATCCGTGGAATCAATTTAGCACGGTGTAACGGTAGGACGGACTTTTTCTTGTAACTGGATTTTTGTTGTGTGATTTATATGTAGTTTTATTGTCACATTTTTGTAGATATACGAAGTATTTAGGATAGATGTACCTTATACATTAGAATCATAGTAGATTGTTGTAGGATTTATGCTACAACATACTATAGCCAAGCCAATTGTTTTTATCATGAAACTTATCCTTATAAAACTTATTACACGACTTAATTACGTAAAATATAAATAGATATTATGTTGACAGAAAAATTGTTTTTTTTTATGGCATAAGCCGATAAACGAGCATACGGATCAACGAGCATACGTAAGCAATCGGCGTCGCCCATTGACACTTGGAACACCAGAGGCGTTACAAGTGCGTTACCGGCCTTTTGGGGATTAGGAGTTTGAGGAGCGTTGGGGATCAGGAATTGGGGAGATTGGGGAGGGGAAGGGTAATTGGGCCTTCGGTAACCTCACTCACACGACGAAACACAACGCAAGCGATGCTTTACGTCGGTTTTCTGTGAGGCCGGGTTATTACTCCGGTCGAGTCGGCCCATTCGTGCCGAAGCATGGCTCTCCCACACTTAAATTTTGAAAATTTATGTTTACAATTATTATACAGATCAATACAAACTTCTGAGACAGAATTTGAGACACAGGGACCCTTTATGCTAATCCTATCGGTCTAAATATAGAAATTATTATCGATTCCATATTGTTTCTCATTCTCTCTTTACTACCAACTCCACCACTCAAACTTGAACTCAAATACCTCTGTTTCTACTTATACTTAGTAGGTATCTTGTAAAATTTCTTAATTGTAACGGTCTTTCTTAGATTATTTAGACACCGCAGACAAACGGTAAAGGAAATAATCGTAGGGAAACCTGGACTTATAATTTTAAGTTTGAATTCGCCGATTCGCATTGAGCAAACATGGTGATTAAATGCTCAACCCTTCTCCCTGTGAGAAATTGTATGTTTGTTGTATTTTTACTCTAGTCTAGTATGTAATATATAATTGTTTTAAAAGTTAATCTGAATCTGTCTGAACGAAAATATAATAGAAAATACAACATAAAGCAGACTTGTTTGGAAAACTTGTGAAACAATTGAAAAATCAACAAAAACATGTTATTGAAGCAGCTTAAAACTTGACAACAAGTTATGGCAAGTAAAATACTTAGCACCCCACAATGTACCGCCAGCGGCAACTTCTGACAACTTGCATTCTTTCTTAGTGCTTTCTTAAGAACTTGTTTTCTTCATTAAGTTTATTTCAAGTGATTTTCAGGGAATTGGTACTGTATTGTTCGTTGTTTTATAAATCTTAGTTCTGAGAATAATGCAATCGGATACACTTTACGAATAACTTGGTAATTTAATGTCAATATGTGTTTCAAGTACCTACTTGTAGTGCAGTAAAGGTAGGTACCTCACAAGCACGTGTGGTTAATTCATAATTTTATTTATTTGGGAAACAAACAGTGACATTACATCATACAATATGGTGACACAATAGAGGTACATAGGTAGTACAGTACGAACAAATGTGTAACCAATGGCGTTTTCCACTATTTACGAATTAAATAATAACATTCACTTGGTGTACTTACATACCTAAGAATGTGTCCCATGCCCTTATTGTATTCGTTCTTACTTTAAGGTATTAAAGTATTAAATTAAGTTCTTGGTGAAGCAAAATTGATGTAAGGTCTCGAAATCGGATAACCTACAAATAAGGTCAGAATTTTTTAGAATACCTATTTTCTTTACCTGTTTTACAGAACTCTCGAGCATTGTTGATAAAACGGTTAGTGTGGTGGCTGGGCAACCGGCTGCCACGCAACGTGCCGCGGGTTCGATTCCCGCACGGAGCAACACTTTGTGTGATCCACAAATTGTTGTTCCGGGTCTGGGTGTTATGTGTATGTGAACTTGTATGTTTGTAAACGCACCCACAACACAGGAAAAAATATCAGAGTGGACCACTGGCAAACAAATTTGCTATTCAGATCTATCGATAGGGTTTAGATGCAGGTTATCGATAAGGTTTTATGTTATAATTCAAAATAAAGTCAAGAATGCACTAGTCTGTAGCACCTATATTGAAGCTAGAACTTCTATCTAAACCGCAAAAACATTGCAATTTATTTCTGGACGAATATAAGTATAAAAAGCACAGACGTTAAAATCCAACAATTCAACCGCTTAATTACAAATTGTGAGAGCAAAATGAAATAATTTCCAATAGATGAGCGCTCAGCTCTTCGAATCAGAAACGAAAAGTACTGGAAACTTCGGTAACAGTTTTAAAAGTCAATCAGTGAGCTCTCTAATAGTCGCTACAAGTACTTAGTTGCTGGTTATTTTTGCATAAGTGCTGTCTCCGTTTATTCTGGGACATCGGGAGACATAATTTCGCATTGAAAATGTAAATTCTCCAGAAGTTCTGAGTACTTTAAGTTCCAGACGACGAGGGTTTAGGCTGGGAGTCTGGACTGACAATAATTTTGTGGAAGATTTGTAGTTTAAAGCTTAATAGTAGATACCATTAATTGAATTTTCTTCTATCCTATCTGTCAACAATAACCAAGAGTTACGGATTATCCGTATTACTGTCACACTGCATCGTGTAGAAACTGTCATGATGTCTAAGTTAAAACTTAAAGTAATCTTTGTAAAAGTCACCCAACACTTCAATGAAGTACATAAACCATTGTAATATACAGGTACTTACGCTAGACCGTATATTTAAGCAAAGTGTACTCAAGCAACCACCATCTCCCCACTACTAATACTCGGTACGTAAGAACGATAAAATAAATTTAAATTCTCTCCCAGCTCCCAGTTTGAACAAGAATTCGTGTGGACGGAAAATTCGCTGGTCTCTGTTTACCGCTCCGCAACTTAGCTCCGTCCAATCTCATCATGATTTGTCTGAACTAAATGTACAGGATGCTTGTTAATGTCAAATTAATTATCATGTTGATAATTGCTTAATTTGTGTTCCAAGTGTCGTAAGCAGTGATTACTCGATTATCTCCATAATCTTGTACAGCTACGAGTATTAGAATTCGTGAATAAGTACCATGTACCATCAATGGAACCCATTGTGGCTGACTTTATACATTCTTTTTATATAACGGGACAGTGGTCTTTTGTGGCAAGACAAAATAAAGCAAAGGATGGTAACAAAAGAAGCAAATCTTCAAAGAAAGGTACCCACTCGAGTTTTCATCAATTTTATTTAGGACGAGAGGCTTGTGCGCTGTTAAAATCAAGTGCAAAAATAATTTTGCTTTCATCATTTTCGATGTTTCAGAGCGCTTATCATTAAACGGATTGTTTTATTTTTTTATTTTTAGACAATGGCAGGCGTAAATTACACCTTTTATTCTCTATCAGGTAAGGTAGATGTGTACACAATAAGTGCACATAAATAAGTATAGCACATTATGTTTTAGTGTGGTCTCTTATTGTCATGCAACCGCCATGTTGCTACTCGTATTAAGAACCTTGAACTCACTTATGCATCAACCTCTCACAATTACCGACGAGCATGCATGAAAAGATTGATGACTGTTGATGAAGCAAACGACGTACATATTTAAGAATCGTAGCAATTGGCGGTCCATAGTCCCTGTCTACCTTCATGGGAGACTAGGTTATGTATGTATGTACATGCAGTTCCTTAACAGGACGTAACATGAAGTACACGTGTCTCACCTCATATATTATAACCCGCTCGATGGCACCACCCGCCTGAACCCACGCACTCCATCACTAAACTTGTCTAAAACTCATTAATCAAAAGTAACTCGGGCCCTACCTGTTTCCTAATTGTTTTAACATTATCAACTTTGAACCTTTGAACTCAACATTTTGAATCCCGATTTGTGAAAAAGTGTGAATCATTAAACACAACGGGGATTGGGTTTGAGCTCGAACGATTCTTTGTGTAATTCGTAAACATAATTACGTTCGGATATGTGATCACATGGGTTGGTTGGTTTGTGTTGTTACCTTTACGGAATGGTTAAGGTTTTAAAATCATTTGAAATCACCAAGTTCTGAATTGTTCTGTACGTATTATGGGAGTGTAAACTAGACAATTTTGGATCAAAACTGTCGTGAGACATACTAAATTAATTATTAATATGATTCTGCGTTGAGCCCTCACCGCAGCAGACCCGAGAGGCTAGTAGCAGCGCGACAGTCGCCACGTTGCGCTGCTTATGAATATGAGCCTCTAGCATGGCTTGAAACTAGTCGAGTTCCTCGTCAAAGAGTTACGTGAGTAAGCCAGAAACATAATAATTAATTTTGGATCAGTTAGGTACTGGAAGTGTGGATGTAAAAACTCCTCGTATATCAGGTATTTGATTTCTGGATCATCCTTTTGGCCCGGAGGTTTAAGACGCCAGCTTCATGCATGAGGGTTCGGGTTCGAAACCTACCAACGGCAAGAACCAATGTGACTTTTTCCGAGTTATATGTACTTTCAAAGGTGTCTAGATAAGACACCACTGACAAATGGTGTAGGAAAACATCGTGAGGAACCCTGGGCTTATAATTTATAATTATACGTTTGAAATCGCCAACCGCATTGAGCAAGCGTGGTGATTAATGCTCAAACCTTCTCCGTTTGAGAAGAGGCTTTGCTTAGCAGTGGAAATTTATAGGCTGTAGATAATGATTTCTGGATCGGGCCAGAATTTTAGTACCTACGCATTTGCTGACCTTGTCTAAGAACAAACGGTTCAATATTAGTAATACTACATCTCAATTAGTAACAAAAGGTAGTTATCTTGAAACAGAGCTAGAATACGTTCACGTCTCAAAACGATCCCTCATAAAAACTTACCTTCATAAAAGAAGTATGATCTTCGCGTACAGAAGATAAGCAAGTAAATATATTTCATTCATGGCCACATTAGAATAGAAATACCGTACAATTTCATTGGAAAATTCACATTTCAGAAATATATGGCGAAGCTTTTGCGCGCCAAAAATATTGCTTCATACAGCACCAAGTGTGATTTATAGAGAATCGAGGCTTTGTGTTAGACTAGTGCCTGCACGCGGACTGGTGTGAGCATGCGAGCTTCTCTATATACCCAGTCACAGCACGCTTTATATGTTTTAAATCTACAAAATATTATATCAAGGGCTTTTAAGAGATGGCTAGAATAGTTTGGCATAAAAAATAAGTTCTACGTTTAAGTGTGGTGTTCATAACGTTTGAGTTTGTAATGCACCATGATATAGGTCCTAGTGTGAGGCTAAGTTTAGCAAAAACCATAATTAAACTTGACTGCTTCATGCGACTGCCGGGCAAGGGGTCTCGGGTTCGATTGGGTTTAAAAAAAAACAAATCTCAGTAGTAGCACGAAGTCTGGAGATGTGCCCGGTATATGGCAATAGGCTCACCCCCTATTACATGGAACTCATAACATAAATAGTAAAAAGTGGGCGTTACATTGTGCAGTGGCATTAAGTGTCATAATGTGCACCTCTGCCTACCTCTTCGGGGATAAAAGGCGTGATGTTATTTTATGTTTCAATGTTTATTGTCTATCCTGCTATCCATTCAGACCAGGCAGAGTAGATCTGTATCATTATTCGAACGACTGCGGCTTCGTTTAATTATAGGGCAGATACCTTCTAATGAACAGCTAACGCAGCTGATTGATCAACGGAGTCATTACCTAGCCTTTTCTCAGATTAATGTGGAGATAAAAATACGGCATTTCTATTATCTTGATTTCATCAGTTGCTTCCATGCGTCCTAATTACGCAATCAGTGCGAGCGTGGGCGCGAAACAAATGACTTTGTTTACACGTAGTAGCGTGCAATCTGGTGAGGTGGAGCGATTAATAGTCTGTTTGGTTCGCTCGGGACTCGGCGAGCAATGTACATACCTAGTGGCATTGGTTGAACTTCTTTTTCTATTATAAGTTGGTATATCCTGTTTTTAGTCTAAAGTTTATAGTCGCGGAGAACCTAACGGGTTACCGGGGCTCCGGCTCGACGTGCAGGAGAAGGAACGGGGTGGTTTTTAGTCAGTAAGATTCTGACACTCCCTCTCGCCTCACCCAGGTGGGAGCAGACATTCGATGATTTTCCCGCCTTAAA